>CAWUFW010008351.1:0-600000 GCA_963921515.1 Calotriton arnoldi
CCGGCCGGCCCATTGCTTTCAATGTGTGCGGGTACGCGTTGTACCCCTGTGCGCGTTGAACTGCAATGGACCGATCAGTGCCTCCGGCTGGCCCATTGCTTTCAATGTGTGCGGGTACGCGTTGTACCCCTGTGCGCGTTGAACTGCAATGGACCGATCGGTGCCTCCGGCCGGCCCATTGCTTTCAATGTGTGCGGGTACGCGTTGTACCCCTGTGCGCGTTGAACTGCAATGGACCGATCGGTGCCTCCGGCCGGCCCATTGCTTTCAATGTGTGCGGGTACGCGTTGTACCCCTGTGCGCGTTGAACTGCAATGGACCGATCGGTGCCTCCGGCCGGCCCATTGCTTTCAATGTGTGCGGGTACGCGTTGTACCCCTGTGCGCGTTGAACTGCAATGGACCGATCGGTGCCTCCGGCCGGCCCATTGCTTTCAATGTGCGCGGTACGCGTTGTACCCCTGTGCGCGTTGAACTGCAATGGACCGATCGGTGCCTCCGGCCGGCCCATTGCATTCAATGTGTGCGGAGTACGCGTTGTACCCCTGTGCGCGTTGTACCGCAATGGACCGATCGGTGCGCACCCATTGACAATGGGCTTGCCTGGCAACGGACGCGTTTCTGAATTTCGAACGAGTCGGTTGCTGGAAAATCAGTTGGTCACCCACAACAATGTTGCAAAATCATGTATGTCATGAAGTTGAAGTTTTGAAGGATGCTGTGGGCGTGTTTTGGTGCTGCTATTCCATGGATTGGCCAGATTCAGAAGATGCAAACGACTTGGACCTATCACTTTGGACACAAGGGACAGTATCTGCCTCTCCAGCACATATATATTGCTGCCTGTTCCCCTGAGAGCCCACTTGCCTGCACTACATGCTCCAGGACGACATCTGCCACTGCACTGCTGCTGTCTCTGCCCCTCTGGACCCTGCAATGGCACGTACTGTGGAGAGAGCCCCAGCCTTCAGCCTTGAGGAGAACCAGGCCCTGCTGGACAGCCTACTTCCACAGTACAGCAAGCTGTATGGGACACCAGGGGAGCAGGTGAGTGTTCTGTGCACTGCCTTTCTGAATGTGCATTTTGTCTGACTAGCAAGGCTGAGAGTCAGCACGCCACTGGCTAGCAGGCTCACTGAGTAGTTGTCACCCCCATAGTGTGTGGTGACTTGCACTGGACAGGTATGGTGCAGTGACAGTGCTTCTGAACAGGGTTTTACTCCCCATGCAATGATACCATGTAGTGACTTCTGGAAAACTGTCCATGGGCAGCCGTGCACTGCCTGTGTACACCATGTGCCCCTGTGATTGCGACATGTATATGCAACTGTGTCATGCACGGATATGTTGCATGTGTAGTAATGGCCTTATCACTTTGTCATCCTGACAGGCTTCTGCCCATCGGAAGCATGAGATATGGAAGGACATCGTCCGGGCTGTCCGGTCCGTGGGGGTCTACAAGCGCCGGATCCGCAACTGCCAAAAGAGGTGGCAGGACCTTCGGGGCTGGACCCGGAGGATTGCACGGGTCCAGCTGAAGCTGTCGCCTCCTCGCAGGAGGGGCGGAACACGGACCCTGACCCCCACATGCTCAGGATCCTGGCGGTGGTCTTTCCAGACCTGGATGGGCAGCTGAAGGCCAGAGAGCAGCAAGGAGGGGTGAGTCAAAGACTGCACTGTGTACTCTGTCTAACATGCTATGTGCCCTCCTCGGGCCTGGTTAAACTGCCACAGTACAGCAGTCATGTTGTCCAGGAGCCATGTCCCTCTATTGTGCACTGCCCACTCCTCATCTGATACCCAGGTGTGGCCCTTACATGCAGGGAATTCTGTCACTTAGGACTGTGTCCTTGCAGTTTGCTTGACTCAAGGTGGGAGACAGCATCTGTTTCCCCGACTCTGTGGTGGGCATCATGGGTGGGTCCATTGCTTACACAATGCCTGTATTCTGACATGTATTCAGCGTGTTACTTTGATCTGTGGTCCAATTGCTGAGCTGATCCACCACATGTGGCTGGGGTATCTGGCACACACCCATGCTGCGGGTGGGAACAATGTTTGGGCCCCAGGAGTATGTATATGACGTGTGTCACACATACTTAGCCAGCTGCCTACAGTCCAGGGCTCATCCCTCATTCATGTGGGGCTGGACAGTCATGCCTACTCCAGGCCATACAATACACTCTGTACTCCCACTCCCGTGTATCAGCGGACACATTGTGCACAGTGATTTGACCCCTCAGGTGTCTGCCTCTGTGTCAGTGTGCTGTAGATTAGTCGCCAGGACTGCTGTGGAGTTTCTTGGTAGGGGCTCAGCATGCCACTGGAGATGTGACCATAGGAGACGATACTTGTGTGACACATAGGTGTCTGATCAGCTGCCCATGCAGACTGGGGCATGTAAATGTGAAGTTCAGGCAGCTGTTCCCCATGCATAGCAGAGTGTGAGGGGCTCAGGTTCAGAGGGTAGTGTCACAGGTCTCCCATATGTCCAATAGGTATGACCTGGACAGATGAGGGTTAAGAGGATGTGTTGTGGGGGGATGTACATGTGCACTTGTGCAGCTCCTGGACTTGCATTCCCCATGACCTACTATTGTGACACAGTGCAGAGTGTTGTTGTCTGGTTGCAAGCCATACATCACTGAGACAGTGATGTATGACTTTGCAGGCATGCCTCCGCCATGGCATGTGTCTACTGATTGGTGAGCCTGCAGGGGAGTGACATGTGCTACATGCACACCATAGTGGCGCTGGCTATCAGGACATGGGTGCATCATGGTGTCTGTCGCTGGTATGCATCACATGCATTTCCTATTTGACTCTGGGCATCCCTTTCATCCGGAAACCTGTACTGACTCAGTGGCAAGAGCTGTGATGTGTCCACACCGTGTCCTCTGCACTGTCCAACTACTGTGTACTTGGTGCATGTGTCAACACTGGGGTGTTGCAATCCAACAGACACCAGACAGATGGGTGCAAGGCCATGTGGGATGTGAGTGCCATGCTTGGCATCAGACTGACAATTGACTTCTCCTGTTCAGTTAGGGCACTTTTAGCAATGTACAACTGATGATGCCAGGGCTTGCTCTGTGATGTGCTGTGCTCACAGTGGTGTGTGCGTTATGTGCAGGTGACTGATGTCTGTCTGTATCCCCATTGTTTGCAGATACATCCACGGCCACGGAAGGGGACAGCTCCACGGACCAGGAGGAGCCGGAGAGCCAGACTGGGTCAGCAGCCGAGGAGTGGTCGGAGGGACCCAGTGGCACGGAGGGCGAGGGAGCCACACCGAGGAGTCCTCAGCAGCATCCACCTCAGCTGAGGACCAGAGCAACTCGGAGGATGACTCCCTTGTGGAGGCGGGTGTCAGCAGCCACCACACCCCAGCTAGTGTTGCTGTCCCCGCCACCACCAGCACCAC
Organism: Calotriton arnoldi; assembly: GCA_963921515.1. NCBI lineage: Eukaryota > Metazoa > Chordata > Amphibia > Caudata > Salamandridae > Calotriton > Calotriton arnoldi. The sequence goes on from CAWUFW010008351.1 coordinate 3,424, forward strand.
CACCGCCCTCCCATCGGCTCCCATTCCCCAGGTCCGTGGAGGCTCCCATGTCCGGGAGCGTGTTTCCTTTGGGCCAGGCACCGCACCCCTGCCCCTGTGTCCCCTGCTGCCCTGAGTGAGGAGTCTGTGTACCTCCTTCGCCCAGCTCCATGTAGGGCAGACAGCCATGCTGAGTGTCCTCCATGCGCACACCGCGCTGTTGACTCAGCTGGTGTCGTTCATGGAGGGCATCTCATCGGGCATGTCTGACCTACAGAGGGGCAATAGGTCCATGGACTCCTCCCTGACGGCAGCAGTGTCCCTCCTCAAACGGTCCCTCACCCCTCCTGCCTCTGCTCCATCCACACTCCCCAGCACCTTACCCGTCCCAAGCACACACACACCGGCACAGGCACACACCAGCCACACACATCCAGCACACTGACACACCACGCCAATGACAAAACGCACACGCACGCACATTCAGGGACTGAAGCCAGACTCACAGGGGATGGGGCCCTGGAACACACACACGCATCCACATGCACTGCGCAGTCCTCAGTTCCCTCTCCCTCCAAAGCACCCTCCCTTGCCTCACATGCAACCCCAAAGTCACAGCAGCTCTTCCTCTGTGACCTCGGCCTCTTCCCCACCGATGAAGCTGCTCCAGCATCCCGGGGAAGAGGAAGCCCACCCACACGGAGCAGAGTGCCCCTCGCCCCCGGACACCTCCCCCAGGCGCAGACGGACTGAGGCCCCCACCCGCAAGTCCCCCCGGAGTGGTAAGAGCAAGACCCCGCCACCGCCCTGCAGCTCAGGCACAAGGTCTCCGTCCTCCATCCCTCAGGCCCCCACTGCACAGGTGCCCCCACCACACCCTGCCCCAGGTTCCCCCACCCACAGATATACCATCCCCAAGATGCTCCGGCCTTCTCCCCTGCCACTTGCTCTCCCAGCACCACACCCCCCGCTGCGCTTGTCTGTGCCACTGATGTGGTGAGGGTGTCCTCCCCTCTGTCCAACCCACCTTGCCTGTTCCCCATTCTCCTCCCCTGGAGGTAGGCACTGCAGTGGAGTCCACTACCGCCCTGTCTGACTTGGGCACTGCAGTGGCGGACCTGTCCACCCCATCTGCAGGGTCCACTGCAGTTGTGCCGGCACCCACGACATCTGAGTCATGCCCCCAGTTGTGCCGGCACACACCATGTCAGACACCTCCACTGCAGTTGTCAGTGGCTCTCCAGCACCCACCACCCCTTCCCTGACTCCCCTGGTGAGCCCTGATCCTGTCCCTGCGGTGCCTGGCCTGCCCTCGGTTGCCCCTCCTAGTGGATTGTCCCTGGTTTTGTGCAGGCATGCGTAGGGTGACATCTGCCAGTGTCACCCTGTTTGAACTTTGACAATGGACTGGCCATTGGCCTTTGCTCTAATTTCTTCTGGACGTCGTTATCAAACAACACATATGCTGAATAAAGCAACTTTCTTTTCTCTAGTGCTCATGTTTCAGATGTACATGTTGTTGGTGCAGCTAACCATGCCCTTGCTGCAGTGATGGTGATATCTGGTATCATGATTATGAAGTGTTACTGTGCAGGAACCCATGTGGTCCAGGGGAATGTGTCCTATCATGTGGTGTATCCATGTCATCAATAGCAGCATCTGAGGGTGTCATGTGTTCAGTATTTGGCAATGGGTTTCCTACTTACATTGGCAATTTCATATCTGTGGCTTCCACCCCTGCACATCTGTTGTGCCTGCCATCGTTGCATTTGTCTACTTCCCTGACCGTGTTGCCATCTCCAGTGGACATGCAGGTTTGGGCATCAATGGGGAGGGACTCATCCGTGTAGTCAGTGCAACATTGCTATACAAGTGTGTTGGATCTGTGCTGATGATTCCGTTGGCACATCCATGACCAGGCTGATGTGATGGGAGCCCTCATTTTGGTGCTAATTGTTGATTGTGTGACCAAGTGCTCAGCTGACATGATGGGGCCCTACTGAGGCAACATATGGCACAGCTTTCCTCACACAGGAGTGGAGTCCCCTCATGGCAGTGTGTACACGTGTGACATTGCCTGCGCCCAAGGTGTGTGTTGTATGTGCATGTCTGTGTGTTCACTTTCATTCATCTGCGCATGCTGTGATCCCTAGTGTTGTACCTGTTTGTGATGCTTGCTGACTTGAGCTATGTTCCCCCAAATTCTTCTCCCTGTGTTCTCTGTGATGTGGGTGCATGGCACATTACTGGTCATCAGGGTGTCACCCATAGGTGTGTTTGCTGTCAGGGCTGAGTTTGTGTGCAGACGCAGATGGGTCACAGTCAGGTTTCCCCTTGGCACTTGTTGTTTGCCCCTGTCATGTGATTTCCAGTTTGTGTTATCTTTCAGTGATTGTGACACGTTGTGTGTGTGACTGCTGGCACTCCTCAGGGTCCGGGCTGCAATGTTGGTTGTTGTCTATGTGTGTTCTTTGTGGGTGACCTTGGCTTCTTCATTGGTGTGTGACTGTGGCTGGGATCCCATTGGTCGGTGTGGTATTGCCGTCATGTCCATGTACAGCGTAGTGTGCAGTGTGTCAGACATTCAGGAGTCTTGTTGAGTGTCCATGTGTGATGTGTTTCTACACCTTGGTTCCCACCCACCACCCTGGAATAGTCATGGGTGCATGTGCAATGTCACCAGTGCATGTGTACTTCACTGCTGCACATTGTTGGAGGTCGAGGGGTGTGGTGTTGAGTGTGTGCAGATGAGAGTTGTTGCCCGGCTAGGCCCCTGCCTCCATGTTGGCCTTGGCTTACTGGCCATGCTGATTGATTTGTGCTTGTGTAGGTGTGATGGTAGTTTGTTGCTCAGGACACCTGACTGTGGTTCACAGTGTGAACGACATTTAGCTTTGTCATCACAGTGGTATTTTTATTCAGCCCAGGGTCACCACATTGTGGGGGCCCTGGGGGTGGTGCTGTGGTGTGTCTGTGACTTGCTGTGTCAGTTGTTGTTCCTACGTGCCTGTGTGACATGTGTGTTTTGTGCTCCCTCTCACCTGACAATGCCTGCTTGCCCACATAGGGGATTTGGATCCATGAGTTACCTTAGTGTGGCAGTGTATGCACATCTGTATGATTGGTATTCAGCTCTCCTCATGTGTTGTGTGGTTGCCTGGGGACACTGGCACCCCACCCCTCACCTGCTGTGTATGATGACAGTGTTGGTCTGCCTGTTTGTGTTTGTGCATCTGCACCACTGCATTGGCATATCTTGGGTGTGCCATTGGCTGTATGTTGTTTGGTGTGTTTCCCCTGCTGTCCCTGGGACTCCTAGGTCATCGGTCAGCACAGTGATCATGGTTTGTGTGTCCCATTGCTGCCATGGTATGGTATCTGTTCACCTCACATCTGCTGTCTCCACAGGGTATCTGCATTTGTGTGCCCATTGGTGCAAATATGTGGTTCTGCATTCTGATGGTCACTTCTGTCATTGTGTCATTGATGACTGTTGACGGTCTCAGCCCCCATGGGTGTTGTTTGTCTGCACATGGCCAAAGGAATGTTTCATTTGCACTGCAGTATTTGGCTCCCCCAATTTATGTTGCAATGGGACACATACACTACTTTGCCACGGATGAGTTTTTGGTTCTGTGACCAGGAATGATCCATGCAGTTTGGCAGTTGCAGCTCTTTCTTTGTCAACAATTACCTTTTGGTCACTGTGATGATGAGGGTGTAGACCCCATTGCCACAATGGTCAAAATGTGCTTCAGCTATGGACCCCACACTTGCCTTTTGGTCACTGTGATGATGGGGTTTAGACCCCATTGCCACAATGGTCAAAATGTGCTTCAGCTATGGACCCCACACTTGCCTTTTGGTCACTGTGATGATGGGGTTTAGACCCCATTGCCACAATGGTCAAAATGTGCTTCAGCTATGGACCCCACACTTACCTTTTGGTCACTGTGATGATGGGGGTTTAGGCCCCATTGCCACAATGGTCATGGGCTGCTTGCATTGTGGGTGCCACACACATATATGTGTGGCACATGTGCTAGGGGTCACATTGTATGTTGAAAGTCATGTTCGGTGTTGTAGGCATTTGACACAGCCTACACACGCTTGTCATGGTGGTGGGGGATGTCTTAATCTTGCATTCCCTAGGTTGTGGTGTGCTTGTTGTGTCATGCATTGTCCATCCTATGAGTGGGGGTGGTAGTAGTGGTAGGCATCCAGCCCCCTGGGTGAGGGTGGTAGTAGTGGTAGGCATCCTGCCCCCTGGCTAAGGGTGGTAGTAGTGGTAGGCATCCTGCCCCCGTGGGTGAGGGTGGTAGTAGTGGTGGGCATCCTGCCCCCTGGCTAAGGGTGGTAGTAGTGGTAGGCATCCTGCCCCCTGGGTGAGGGTGGTAGTAGTGGTAGGCATCCTGCCCCCGTGGGTGAGGGTGGTAGTAGTGGTGGGCATCCTGCCCCCTGGCTAAGGGTGGTAGTAGTGGTGGGCATCCTGCCCCCTGGCTAAGGGTGGTAGTAGTGGTAGGCATCCTGCCCCCCGTGGGTGAGGGTGGTAGTAGTGGTGGGCATCCTGCCCCCTGGCTAAGGGTGGTAGTAGTGGTGGGCATCCTGCCCTCTGGCTAAGGGTGGTAGTAGTGGTAGGCATCCTGCCCCCTGGCTAAGGGTGGTAGTAGTGGTAGGCATCCTGCCCCCGTGGGTGAGGGTGGTAGTAGTGGTGGGCATCCAGCCCCCTGGCTAAGGGTGGTAGTAGTGGTAGGCATCCTGCCCCCCTGGGTGAGGGTGGTAGTAGTGGTAGGCATCCTGCCCCCCGTGGGTGAGGGTGGTAGTAGTGGTGGGCATCCTGCCCCCTGGCTAAGGGTGGTAGTAGTGGTGGGCATCCTGCCCCCTGGCTAAGGGTGGTAGTAGTGGTAGGCATCCTGCCCCCTGGCTAAGGGTGGTAGTAGTGGTAGGCATCCTGCCCCCGTGGGTGAGGGTGGTAGTAGTGGTGGGCATCCTGCCCCCTGGCTAAGGGTGGTAGTAGTGGTAGGCATCCTGCCCCCGTGGGTGAGGGTGGTAGTAGTGGTGGGCATCCAGCCCCCCTGGCTAAGGGTGGTAGTAGTGGTGGGCATCCTGCCCCCTGGCTAAGGGTGGTAGTAGTGGTAGGCATCCTGCCCCCTGGCTAAGGGTGGTAGTAGTGGTAGGCATCCTGCCCCCGTGGGTGAGGGTGGTAGTAGTGGTGGGCATCCAGCCCCCTGGCTAAGGATGGTAGTAGTGGTGGGCATCCTGCCCCCTGGCTAAGGGTGGTAGTAGTGGTAGGCATCCTGCCCCCTGGCTAAGGGTGGTAGTAGTGGTAGGCATCCTGCCCCCTGGCTAAGGGTGGTAGTAGTGGTAGGCATCCTGCCCCCGTGGGTGAGGGTGGTAGTAGTGGTGGGCATCCTGCCCCCTGGCTAAGGGTGGTAGTAGTGGTAGGCATCCTGCCCCCGTGGGTGAGGGTGGTAGTAGTGGTGGGCATCCTGCCCCCTGGCTAAGGGTGGTAGTAGTGGTAGGCATCCTGCCCCCGTGGGTGAGGGTGGTAGTAGTGGTGGGCATCCAGCCCCCTGGCTAAGGGTGGTAGTAGTGGTGGGCATCCTGCCCCCTGGCTAAGGGTGGTAGTAGTGGTAGGCATCCTGCCCCCTGGCTAAGGGTGGTAGTAGTGGTAGGCATCCTGCCCCCGTGGGTGAGGGTGGTAGTAGTGGTGGGCATCCAGCCCCCTGGCTAAGGGTGGTAGTAGTGGTGGGCATCCTGCCCCCTGGCTAAGGGTGGTAGTAGTGGTAGGCATCCTGCCCCCTGGCTAAGGGTGGTAGTAGTGGTAGGCATCCTGCCCCCTGGCTAAGGGTGGTAGTAGTGGTAGGCATCCTGCCCCCGTGGGTGAGGGTGGTAGTAGTGGTGGGCATCCTGCCCCCTGGCTAAGGGTGGTAGTAGTGGTAGGCATCCTGCCCCCGTGGGTGAGGGTGGTAGTAGTGGTGGGCATCCAGCCCCCTGGCTAAGGGTGGTAGTAGTGGTGGGCATCCTGCCCCCTGGCTAAGGGTGGTAGTAGTGGTAGGCATCCTGCCCCCGTGGGTGAGGGTGGTAGTAGTGGTGGGCATCCAGCCCCCTGGCTAAGGGTGGTAGTAGTGGTGGGCATCCTGCCCCCTGGCTAAGGGTGGTAGTAGTGGTAGGCATCCTGCCCCCTGGCTAAGGGTGGTAGTAGTGGTAGGCATCCTGCCCCCGTGGGTGAGGGTGGTAGTAGTGGTGGGCATCCTGCCCCCTGGCTAAGGGTGGTAGTAGTGGTAGGCATCCTGCCCCCGTGGGTGAGGGTGGTAGTAGTGGTGGGCATCCAGCCCCCTGGCTAAGGGTGGTAGTAGTGGTAGGCATCCTGCCCCCCTGGCTAAGGGTGGTAGTAGTGGTAGGCATCCTGCCCCCGTGGGTGAGGGTGGTAGTAGTGGTGGGCATCCAGCCCCCTGGCTAAGGGTGGTAGTAGTGGTAGGCATCCTGCCCCCTGGCTAAGGGTGGTAGTAGTGGTAGGCATCCTGCCCCCGTGGGTGAGGGTGGTAGTAGTGGTGGGCATCCTGCCCCCTGGCTAAGGGTGGTAGTAGTGGTAGGCATCCTGCCCCCGTGGGTGAGGGTGGTAGTAGTGGTGGGCATCCAGCCCCCTGGCTAAGGGTGGTAGTAGTGGTGGGCATCCTGCCCCCTGGCTAAGGGTGGTAGTAATGGTAGGCATCCTGCCCCCCTGGGTGAGGGTGGTAGTAGTGGTAGGCATCCTGCCCCCGTGGGTGAGGGTGGTAGTAGTGGTGGGCATCCTGCCCCCTGGCTAAGGGTGGTAGTAGTGGTGGGCATCCTGCCCCTGGCTAAGGGTGGTAGTAGTGGTAGGCATCCTGCCCCCTGGCTAAGGGTGGTAGTAGTGGTAGGCATCCAGCCCCTCTGGGTTGGGGTGGTGGCGCGCATTCAGGCCCCTGTGTGCATATGTGGCATTGGTGATGGGCATCCCGCCCCTATGGTGCTGCTGTTGCTGGTGTAAGTATATTCAGATTCCCCGTGTATGTGTGTGATGTGTCGTGTACGTGTTGTATGTGTTTTGTGGTTGGTGTCTGACTTACCTTCTGCGCCGTACGCGTCCGTGCCTGTTCCGGTAGTAGATGTAGAATATTGGTATGATCGGGACGAAGGGATTCATGGTTGGTTCGTGTCGTTCGTCCTTCTCGTTGCTTCGCGTCGTCCTCGTCGCTTCGCTCGTCCTCGTCGCCCGCGTCGTCCTCGTCGGTGCCGTGTTCGTCTCGTAGCCGTGGATCGTGTTGTGGCGCGATTTGGAGCTTATGTGCGCCTCTCCCGGATGCTTTGACGTGCCGTGCGTAGCGACGGGTTCGGCGCGTACGGGAAGCGCATCGTACTTGTCCGGCCGGACGGGGCTGCATTTTCCCTTCCGTGCGACTCGATTCGGCGTTTCCGGATTCGCCTCGGTCGGAGAACAGGACCTGGTTTGGGTGAGTACGGCTCGGCCGGAATTTTTGCTGTTGTGCGCATCGTACTTGCTCGTTCGGTGTGCTGTACGGATCGGTCGGGAAACTGGCTTTCGCATGGCTTTTTTCCCGACCGAATGGTATTGGGTGCGCCTCCGACCGAGATCGGAATCGGCCCCTCAGTGTCAACTTTGCTGGTATTAGTACATTTTTATGATAACGCCTGTGACCAAGAAATACTAACTGTTTTATGTCAACTGGACTCGGATCTGGAATCACTAATCTCGAAGGAGTCAAGAGATAAGATTCTTTTATGGGTGAGATTTTAACATCCAACTATGCCAGCTGCCAGCCAATAAAATGTATGCGTGGTCACCCCCATGAATGATGATGTTACCCACTTTTTACACACAGAATATGGAGAAAAACTCAACGAGTTACTTTTTAAGTACGACTTGGGTTTTAGCAATGAATTTGGACACAGCCCAGTCGATATATCTTGTACATTCAATAGAAGTGTGGGAAATAGCGTTATTGACTACCTGCTGTTCCCTAACCGCTACTCTGCCTTAATAAATTTACTCTACATAACTTTGCAATGAGTGATCACTTCCTCAGAGCTTAGAGTTGGACACAATTCTTGTTAAAAATCAAGGGGTCTGTCACCACACCTTATCAGTTGAGTGCATCGAACTGTCTCGTTTAAATGGTTACACTCGGCGGCTGCTTCCGTTATAGATGCATTCAATCTAATTACCAAGCAAATCAAACCAGGGCTTGATCATGACTGTACTCAGGCTCATAAAAACCTGAAACGGGCTCTAAACACCCTACCCAGGAACACCATTGAATTACAAAACTGTAGATGGCGATACAGGCGTGCCCTAAAACACCGCAAAAAAAGTTTGAAAGATGAGGCCTGGGAAAATTTACACGAGGCTTCTCATATTAATGACAACACTGCATTTTTGCGTGTTATAAATTCCCCCTTTTTAAGTGATGACGATAAACCCAGACTTGAGATAGTAGTTAATGAAGTAGACTGGCTTGCTCATTATTCTAAATTATATGCCAGTACAACTGAGTGTGGTAGAAACTCAGTGGCGGCTGGTAAGTTTTGGAGTGAGGGCGGTGTGCGGGACACACACACACACGCACACACGCATACATGCACATAACACTCACAGCCAGGCATTCACACATGCGCACACACACACATCAATTCACAACACTCTTTACCAAACATTCATACATACACGCACCAAACATTAATTTAAAAGAAAACAAAACACACTTACCTGCAGCCAGCTCTGCCTCGGAGGTTCCAGGAGGCTTATGACTGCTGCCTACCCTCATTGGCTGACCTAAGATCAGCTAATGAGGGAAGGCAGCACTCCCAACGTCATCACAGAGTGGGATGGCGTCAGTGAGACAGCTGACCCCACCCCACTCTGTGATGAAGTGTCACTGATTGACACTCGACCCTGGGCGCTTCAGGGCTTAAAACTGAAGCGCCCAGGTGCTAGGCAATCAATGATGCTACCCCTCGTCACTGAGGGGAGGGCCTCAGGGGCCTTTGCTAAGCTGAGGACGTCATGCCCACGGGAGCTGTGACTTCCTCAGCACAGCAAAGTTCAGCTCAAGCAGCCAGGAGCCTGCGCTAAATGCGCATGTGTGGCTCCTGGCTGCTTGAACTGAAAGTAAACAGTGTCTGAAAGGCTGACCTTTGTGCAGTCTGACAGACACTGTTCGTGAGGGGCAAAAGGTTGAGGGGCGTGGCCCCTCAGCCCCAATGGACCGGCAGCGCCTGTAGTAACTCCCCTCCATTAGTGCCCGTGGTTGACTCCCCAGTGTCCACACTCTCCCACAACCAGACTGACCTCAATTTCACCCTGGAAGAGGTCATATCGGCTCTAAAGTCAAGCAAAGGAGGGAAAGCACCGGGCCCAGATGGCATCCCGATCGATCTTTTTGGGCTAATATTGATTTTTGGGGCTCCCTCCTGACTCTTGTCCTCAGATCCCGTCAGGGTGTTGGATTTCTAAATTCTTGGTCCGAGTCCAATATTTTGCCAATATTTAAGAAAGGCGATCGTAATTGACCTGCCCATTACAGACCCATCTCCCTGTTAGATTCACTAGTTAAAGTGGTTGGTCGCATGCTTTTATGTAGACTATAGGAGTGGGCTGACTGTAACAACATTATTTCGACCTACAATACGGATTCCGACCGGGAATTGGGACTATGGAGCAGGCTATCAACCTGAACTTGCTAATAGGCAAATATGTACATCAAATGTGGCAACTTGTTTATGGTATTTGTCGGTCTGTCCTCTGCTTTCGACTGCGTAGTCCATGATAAACTCTGGTCTGTCATGCTCACAATGGGAGTGGATATCACTATAGTCAAATTTATCAGATATCTATATTTAACTAGCACTGCAAGGGTCTGCTATGGTCTGAAAGGTGAATGCACTCAATCATTTAGCATTCAAAAAGCGGTTCGACAAAGGTGCGTACTCGCTCCTTTTTTGTTTAGTCTGTATATTAATAGCCTGGGTAGCACTCTTGTCAATAAATGCTCTGATCTGCCGCAAGTTGGGCATGGACCCATAACGGTTCTGCTTTATGCAGATGATGCGGTGCTTATGGCTCACACCCCGCTGGCCCTACAGTGTCTTCTCAATGAATTTGTACACTAAATGCAGAATCTGGGGTTACAAATCAATATTAACAAAACCTTTCTTATGAAAGCAGGCAAAAGAACAGCAAAATGTGGTAACATTCAAATTGTGAACTCTATCTTACCGCAAACACCCTCCTTTTCGTATCTAGGTATCCTATTTGACTGAGAAGGGAATTGGAGAAGTAGTGTAAAGTCGAGAAGACTCCGATTCGTTAAATCCATTATGGCCCTGCTCAACTTTTCTAGGAAACTCGGTATCAAACACCCAAAAGAAATGTTGGCAATCTACAATTCCAAATGTCGATCCATTGCGATGTATGGTTCTGAGTTGTGGGGAGATGTAAATGTTGAGTCTTTACAGCTGTTAGAAAATTCCTTTTTTTAAGATCTTCTTGCGCTTCCTAAAAGCTGTTCCAATTTTGTATGCCATTCTGAGTTGGGTGCATCATATTTAGCAGACTTAATAAAGGTTCAGCCAGTTTTTCTTTGGCATAAAATTTGGTCATCGGACTTCACGGAACTTAATCGAGCCATCGCAAAGGATTGTTGTGGATCGGACCATGCTCTAAAAATCCCTTGGCTAAAGTTTCACAAGCAATTCATGTCTGACATTGGCCACCCTGAATATTATGACAATTCAGTAATCCTGAGTAATATATAGAGGAAATCGCTAAAGCTGGAATGTTTAACTGTGCTTGATGAACTGAGGCTGTCCGTTGAATTGGATAAACCTACTGTTTCCCAAAACCAAACGATTTTGACCTCTTTTCTATGCAACCATACCTAGTTAATGTACTCAATGCCCAGCATAGATTTATTCCGACACGCTTTAGGCTTTACATTTTTTACCGCTTGACGAGCTTTCCTAATATTAATAACTGGTCACATGAGTTAATGTATTGTCCCTGTGATAACATATCCAAACAATCCACCGTGCATATATTGTCCTTTTGTAAATTTTATGCTGATTTGAGAAACTCTTTTATCAAGCCGTTAATGAAATCTCTAAATTTTAAGCAATGTAGACCAGCTCTTTTATATTTACAATTACTTCCTAATTTGTACATATGTATGGTTTTAGCACAATGTTTATGGGCTGTTATTTCCCAAAGGAAGACACTATTGTGTGAGCAGATTACTGTTGCCTTACCTTAAATTTTATCTGTATTTTTTATCCGTTTTATAATCTATTTATTTACCTATTTTACTGTATTGTATTCCACTATGTACGCTTTTTTGATTCACTATGTGATATTGAATAAAGTCTATTTATCAGCATCAATATCTTGCCTTAAATATTATTTACAAAAATATTACTCTATTGAGTGTAGATTCTTGATTATTAACTGAAATATGGCAATATTTGTGTAAACAATATTTTTGGCATACAATACTTAGGAGACAATATTCTGATATCATACCTTAACATATTACACTGGTTTAGTTCCTCTGCAAGTGTTTGCATTTATACAGCTCCTCTCTAAGGGGCCTATTACGATGGCGGTCGGAAAACCTCCCCGACCGCCATGGTAGCGGGAAAAGACCGCCCGCATGGACCGCGTCATCACCGCCGGTCGAATTACGATGACCCGCAGTCCAAATCCGACCGCGGCGGACGGATCGCGGGCCTTAACATTGCGCCGGTTGCTGCTGCCTGCAGCACCGCCGCAATGTCGAAAGGAGCATGTCCTGCATTTCCCTGCACTGCGTGGCAGGCACTGCACAGTGCCTGCCACCTGGTACAGGGAAATGTAGGGGAGACCATGGGTACCCCCCCAGTGCACCCACACCCCCCCAAACATTGGGGGCCCGCAACGGGCCCCCGGAAGCCAATCTCCGCATGCCTTTCCATGGCGGTCTGACCGCTGAGGAAAGGCTGGCTACCGCCGGCATCATAATCCTGCCGGCGGAGCCTGCTCTGCACCGCCACCATTACCCCGGTCCTGCTCCGTCCACCAGGCAGGAGTGCGGATGGCAACCGGCGGAAAAGCGGCGGTCGGAATTTCCCACCGCCGCGGTCACCACTGCCATCCTAATTTGACCCGCGGTTTTCTGGCTTGCGATCGCGGTCGGATGTCCACCGCCGGTCCGGCGGGCACCACCGCCGGCCCGGCGGTGGACATCCGACCGCCATCGTAATAGACCCCTAAGTTACTGTAGATATGTCACCACTCCATATGTATTTACTTATTTGGGAGTTTTGTTGTGCGCTGCCTATACCCTTTTAGTTAATTCAGAGTGCCTAATGAGATAGAAGTAGTGTCCAATTTGAAGAAAGAGTGATGTTGTGGGGGGAATGTGTCCAGTTAGTTGGTTAAATGCCCAAATGCCCTGAGGGTCTGCTGTGTTGGACACTGGTGATAAGGAAGGTGAGGTCAGGTGATCAGGAGGGTGAGGTCAGGTCAGGTGATCAAGAAGGTTAGGTCAGGTGATCAGGAAGTGAATAGTTCCGTTTTCAGGCATATCCTGAAGTAGAATGGGTTTGGACTGTGTGCTTCCAGGGATTCACCCCTGTGTTTTATGTACTTGACGAACTCATGCCGGATGAAGTTGACAATTAAAGAGCCGAGATTTGTAGCTGGGGTGAACTTGATCCTAGCTTCATCTAGTAGCCAATGGTAGCTTTCAGAGTAGTTTAGCAGATTAAGGCACATTCAGGCTGGCTGGTCTTTCTTGTAGCCTGAAAATGAACTTTTGGGGACTCCAGTGAAAGTATTACAATAGTCTACACGAGGCACATTGAGGGGATTCTAGTTAGTTCTTGCTGAAGATCTTCTTGGAGCAGAGAATTTAATGGAGTGGGAATAGCTGGGGATCAATTTCCTTGACCTGTGCATTGACTTGTGGAGCCAAGGAAGTTCTGAGCCAGAGTATTCTGAGGTTCCTAGCTTATGAGGTTGTGGAAGTAGGGTCCAGAGACCTGGAGCAGTGGAAGCGCCTAGTGTTTAATTTGCAAAATACGTGTCGGTGCCCAAAGATTTTCTCATAAGCCTGGAGCCAGCGCTGGTGAATGTTCTGATAGCTGAATACCAAGGCTACTTAGTCTTGATTCTGCCTCATGACTCTTATTCCACCAGCAGAACTGACTCTTGTAGGTTATTTTTTCTTCCCTCCTTTCTCCTTTTGTCACTGTTCTCCATCTTTCTCTTCCTCCTTTTGTGTTTGTCTCTCTCTTGCTCTGGGTGAAAGTCTGATGAGGAAAAGAAAGTGGCCCCCAAAAATGAGTGCCAGTGGGCCCCATCTGCAACCACCGACTCAAATTAAGCACTGGAAGTCTAGTAAGAGTGTAAGGTTTGTGAGACAGGTCCATTTTCTCCCAATATGGAGGCCCTATGCTTTGCTCCTTTGGAAATAGCTATGCCTAAACAGTTCATCTCTCTTGATGTATTGCATCTGGCCCACAACACTTGCTTTTCAACTTTTTGGATTTTCTTTTCTGTTTTCTGTCTTTGTTGGGTGAGGACTCTCTTTACCCTCAGGTTTGTCTCTTTCAGAGTTAAAGGGTGTTCATAGCATTGCAAGTCAAGGGCTCACTAGTGGGCTAAGGGGTTTCACTGCCAGCACCATCCCTCACTCCACACAACCACCCCTATAAGCTGCTGTGGACTGAAGCTGTCAGCCTAGAGTTTAGTGTCATTCGACGTATTCACATGCCCCTACCAAGGTCATTTCTTGTTTGATGAGGCTTAATTTATGTTGTGATTGCTTTCAACGCCCCCTGCCGACCCTCACTCTTGCCTTAATCGTGCCCCTTGCTAAGTAACCAAAAGCAAGACACAGACCAGCATGGATAAAAGAAAGGTACACAGCACAATCTAGGTATGGCAAAACACATAGATAGAAGCCCTCATCGGAAGCCTAGCAGTATGTAGAGAAGGCAAATGAGGCTTGAGACGGAGGAAATCAAATGTATTCCCAGGTAAGTGTCCCCAGCAGCGGAGAGCAAAACACCCAGCTGAGCAGCTAACTTCCAACTGACCGAGGAGCTAGGGAAAGCCAAATCTACAACCTGGCATCGTAAGAGAAACACAAGGCATAACAGAAACAAGAGAAGGCAATGGGTTTGAATAAAAACAATGCTACTATGCTTTGACAGAAAACAACAACTATGACAATCAACATAAAAACACTAAAATCTGAAAATGAAACACATCTCCCTTTTACAATCTTAACCCAAAATAAAATAAGCGCATGTTTTAGGTGCCGCTATCCCTCTCTTTGGGCGGCTGTCCACAGGTGACTCTGCAACTTGCTGAGATCCATTTCCTTGACTTGACGAAGGAGTTATCTCAACCTCCAAATCTTTATTTGAAATACCGTGTGCATCCAATTTAGGCCCCTCGCATTACCCAAAGCCTGAAAAGAATCACATGCACTGAAGATATAATGTCAAGTGAGGAATTGACATTGGAATCTGCAAAAGAAGGAAACTGTGAACCAAAATCAGACAACCCCTCAATTTGTTTTATATCAACACTATTCAAAATCTCATCGTCCAGCAAACATTCATCTAATTTGGCTAAATTGCTCATGCTCCACCACGAATCATTGTGGACTTTGGCAGAGGATTTTCCCAATCTGACAATTTCAAAGGCTCTAGGAAACTTAGACTCACCTTTTTTAATGTGATCGGGCAACTTGATTTTGACACAATCACCCATCCTCAAGCTCAAATTAGTAGACTTTACACACTATGAATCCATTTTGAGACCAAAATTACCTTTAGCTTTGTGATACATCTCTTTAAGATCCAGAACAGTTAACTCACACTTAATCCACAAAGGATTGATACGTGCGAGGGACCCGACCATTCAGCATGGCAGAAGGGGAAAACCCAGTACTTGAACTGGGAGAAGAGTGATATGCCTAGATTTTTCCTGCAACAAATTTCTAAACATCAACCGTATCAGCCATAGCTGCCTGTACCGTCCCAACTATAAGTCTGTTAAACCTTTCAACAAGGCCATTCATTTTCGGTGAATATAGAGAAGTCTCCCAATGAAAAATCCCCTTGTCAATAAAGAACTTTTGCAACTTCAAGGAAGTAAATTGTTTACCATTATCAGTAACAATACTAGAAGGCAGACCTTCTTTAGGAAAACACTCACTTAGAAATTGAACGGTGGTATCAGTGGTGGGTTGAGATACCCATTTGATTTCAACCCATTTAGCAAAATAATCAATAAGAACAAAGGCATTCACTTTACAAGGGAAACAGCGTTTACATCGCATGCGCTACAACTCATGCGATTACAACGCGGTCTTTACAACGACCGTGTTGTTACAACGCAAGCCATTACATCGCAAGTTGTTTCTACGACTTGCTGTAGGGGGCGACCTAAACTAAGGAATAGTATAATTTACTATTCAATCAATCAATCATGTCACTTATAAAGCGCACTACATACCCGCGAGGGTCTCAAGGCGCTGGGGGAAAAGGGGGGTGGTGCTGCTACTGATCGAAGAGCCAGGTCTTGAGGAGTCTTCTGAAGGCCAGTAGGTCTTGGGTCTGTCGGAGGTTGGTGGGGAGGGTGTTCCAGGTCTTGGCGGCGAGGTGGGAGAAGGATCTGCCGCCGGCGGTCGTTTTCCGGATGCGGGGGACTGTGGCGAGGGCGAGGCTGGTCGAGCGGAGCTGGCGGGTGGGGGTGTAGAAGCTGAGTCGTCTGTTGAGGTAGGCTGGTCCGGAGTTGTGGAGTGCTTTGTGTGCGTGGGTGAGGAGCTTGAAGGTTATCCTCTTGTTGACAGGGAGCCAGTGCAGGTCTCTCAGGTGGGGTGTGATGTGGCTGCGTCGGGGGATGTCGAGGATAAGACGTGCACGTCTGGATGCGTTGCAGCCGTCTCAGGAGCTTAGCCATCGTTCCTGCGTAGAGGGCGTTTCCGTAGTCCAGCCTGCTGGTGACGAGGGCCTGGGTGACTGTTTTTCTTGTTTCGGTGGGGATCCACTTGAAGATCCTGCGGAGCATTCGGAGGATGTTGAAGCAGGATGAGGAAACGGCGTTGACCTGCTTAGTCATGGAGAGGGTGGGGTCGAGGATGACCCCTAGGTTGCGTACGTGGTCGGTGGGTGGCGGGGCTGTTCCCAGTGATGTTGGCCACCAGGAGTCATCCCAGGCTGAAGGGCTGGAACCAAGGATGAGGACCTCCGTCTTGTCCGAGTTTCAGCTTCAGGCGGCTGGTCCTCATCCATTCGGCGACGGCCTTCATTCCTTCGTGGAGGTGGGCTTTGGCGGTGTGAGGGTCTTTGGTGAGGGAGAGGATCAGCTGGGTGTCGTCGGCGTAGGAGATGATGTTGAGGTTGTGCTGTCGGACGACGTGGGCGAGGGGTGCCATGTAGATGTTGAACAGCGTTGGGCTGAGGGAGGAGCCTTGGGGTACGCCGCAGATGATCTTGGTGGCCTTGGATCGGAAGGGGCGAGGCGGACGCTTTGTGTTCTGCCGGAAAGGAAGGATGTGGTCCAGCCCAGGGCCTTCTCTTGGATCCCGGCGTCGTGAAGGCGTGTTCGTAGTGTGTGGTGGCAGACCGTGTCGAAGGCGGCTGATAGGTCCAGGAGGATGAGGGCTGCTGTTTCTCCGTTGTCTAGCAGGGTCCTGATGTCATCGGTGGCGGCGATGAGGGCGGTTTCGGTGCTGTGGTTGCTGCGGAAGCCGGACTGGGAAGGGTCCAGGATGTTGTTCTCCTCGAGGTAGCGGGTCAGTTGTTTGTTGACGATTTTCTCGGTGACCTTCGCGGGGAACGGGAGCAGAGAGATGGGTCGGAAGTTCTTGAGGTCCTTGGGGTCTGCCTTGGGTTTCTTGAGTAAGGCGGTGATCTCGGCGTGCTTCCAGCTTTCCGGGAAGGTTGCTGTCTCGAAGGAGATGTTGATTATTTTCCGGAGATGGGGCGCGATGGCTGTACTGGCTTTGTTGAAGATGTGGTGAGGGCACGGGTCTAGCGGTGAACCGGAGTGGATGGTGTTCATGATCTCGCTGGTGCCCTCGTCGTTGATGTTGGTCCAGGAGAGCAGGCGGTTGGTGGTTGTGGGGGCAGTGGTCTCGGTGGTTGCCGGGGCGGTCGTGGTGTTGAAGCTGTCGTGGATGTCGGCGATTTTGCGGTGGAAGAAGGTGGCCAGTGAGTCGCACAGGTCTCACGACGGCTGGATGTCGTTGGTGTTGGAGCTGGGGTTGGAGAGTTCCTTCACGATGTTGAAGAGCTCTTTGCTGTTGTGTGCGTTGTTGTCTAGGCGGTCTTTGAGTGAGGCCCTTTTGGCGGATCTGATGAGGTGATGGTGACTGCGGGTGGCGCTCTTGTGGGCGGCGTAGCTGTCCGCTGTCCGTTCGTGGAGCCAGATCTTCTCCAGTTTTCGGCATGTTCGTTTGGAGGCCTGGAGGTCTTCGGTGAACCAGGTGGCTTTCTTGCTGGTGTGGCTGTTGGGCGGATTCTTGAGCGGGGCGAGGGTGTTGGCGCAGTCGTCGATCCACTGTCTGAGGTTGCGGGCGGCGGTCGGGGTCGGAGGGTTCGGCGGGTGGGCTCAGGGCGAGGGTTGTGGTTAGCTGGTCTTCCGTGACTCTGCTCCAGCAGTGGCGAGGCATTTGTTCGGTTCGGTGGTGCATGGTGGGCTTCCTGTAGGTGAAGTGGATGCAGTGGTGGTCAGTCCAGTGGGGTTCGGAGGTGTGGTTGAAGGAGACGTGTGGGCTTGCGGAAAAGATGGAGTCTAGCGTGTGGCCGGCGGCGTGGGTGGGTGTAGTCACGAGCTGTCTGAGTCCGAGGGTGGCGAGGTTGTCGATCAGGGTGGTGGAGTTGGTGTCCTTGTTGTTCTCGAGGTGGAAGTTCAGGTCCCCGAGGAGGATGTAGTCCGTGGAGGCGATGGCGTGTGTGCTGACGAAGTCAGCGATGGAATCGCTGAACTGTGGTCGGGGTCCGGGGGTCTGTAGATGAGGGTTCCTCTGAGGGTGGTGTTGGGATCGGTGTGGATCTGGAAGTGCATGTGTTCGGGCGGTGCTGAGGGTGTCGTCGGTGTTGGTTGAGACTCTGAGGGTGTTCCTGTGGACGATGGCGATGCCTCCTCCGACTCCGTTGGTGCGGTCCCTGCGGGTGATCTTGTATCCGTCCGGGATGGCAATGGCGATGTCGGGGGCTGAAGCGGGATTCAGCCAGGTCTCCGTCAGGAATGCGACGTCTGGGGAGGTTGAGTCGAGAAGGTCCCAGAGTTCGATGGCGTGTTTGCGGGCGGAGCGGGTGTTGAGGAGGATGCATCTGAGGTAGTTGGGTTCTTTCCTGGGCGGTGGTTTGGCGGGGCGGGTGCTGGCGAAGCTGCAGTTCCGGCAGGTGAAGGGCCCTTGGGTGCGCTTCGGGGTGGCCTGGTAGCAGGCGTGATCTTTTCCGGGGTTGAGTGCGTGGAGGGTGCTGGCGTCGTATCGGCGTCTGTTGATGTGGCGGGCGCGGGGATGCCCGGACCAGGGGGTCTGGCGCTGGGCGCGGTCACGGCGGTGACGGGCGCAGACGGGCTTGCCTTAGGCGCGCCAGCGGCGCGGCCGCACAGCGGCTGCCATAAATGGGGAGGTGGGAGGGAGGAGCAGGGAATGGGGCAGCGAATGGGCAGTGAGGGGCGGGGCCGCAGAGGCGCAGCGGCGGGAAACAGGCACAGAAGGGAAAACGAGCACAATCAGGGCATCAAGGGGGCACAGAAAGGAAAAAAAAAACGAGCACAATCAGGGGCAGCAAGGGGGGCACAGAAAGGAAAAACGAGCACAATCAGGGGCAGCAAGGGGGCACAGAACGGAAAAGCGAGCACAATCCGGGGCAGCAAGGAGGGCACAGAAAGGAAAAAACGAGCACAATCAGGGGCAGCAAGGGGGGGCACAGAAAGGAAAACCAGCACAATCAGGGGCAGCAAGGGGGGCACAGAAAGGAAAAACCAGCACAATCAGGGGCAGCAAGGGGGCACAGAAAGGAAAAAACGAGCACAATCAGGGGCAGCAAGGGGGGCACAGAAAGGAAAAACGAGCACAATCAGGGGCAGCAAGGGGGCACAGAAAGGAAAAACGAGCACAATCAGGGGCAGCAAGGGGCACAGAAAGGAAAAACGAGGCACAATCAGGGGCAGCAAGGGGGCACAGAAAGGAAAAGCGAGCACAATCAGGGGCAGCAAGGGGGCACAGAAAGGAAAAACAGAGCACAATCAGGGGCAGCAAGGGGGCACAGAAAGGAAAAGCGAGCACAATCAGGGGCAGCAAGGGGGCACAGAAAGGAAAAACGAGCACAATCAGGGGCAGCAGCAGGGCACACAGACGGAGCTGTGTGGTGGGGAGCGACCTACCAGTCAAGGTCAGGGGTCGCTCTCTTCACCACGCAGCGGCCGCCATAAATGGGGAGGTGGGAGGGAGGAGCAGGGAATGGGGCAGCGAATGGGCAGTGAGGGGCGGGGCCGCAGGGCGCAGCGGCGGGAAACAGGCACAGAAGGGAAAACGAGCACAATCAGGGCATCAAGGGGCACAGAAAGGAAAAAAAAAACGAGCACAATCAGGGGCAGCAAGGGGGGCACAGAATGGAAAACGAGCACAATCAGGGGCAGCAAGGGGGCACAGAAAGGAAAAAACAGAGCACAATCAGGGGCAGCAAGGGGGGCACAGAAAGGAAAAACGAGCACAATCAGGGGCAGCAAGGGGGGCACAGAAAGGAAAAACAGAGCACAATCAGGGGCAGCAAGGGGGGCACAGAAAGGAAAAACAAGCACAATCAGGGGCAGCAAGGGGCACAGAAAGGAAAAGCGAGCACAATCAGGGGCAGCAAGGGGGCACAGAAAGGAAAAACGAGGCACAATCAGGGGCAGCAAGGGGGCACAGAAAGGAAAAACAGAGCACAATCAGGGGCAGCAAGGGGGCACAGAAAGGAAAAACGAGCACAATCAGGGGCAGCAAGGGGGCACAGAGAGGAAAAACGAGCACAATCAGGGGCAGCAAGGGGGGCACAGAAAGGAAAAACGAGCACAATCAGGGGCAGCAAGGGGGCACAGAAAGGAAAAACGAGCACAATCAGGGGCAGCAGCAGGGCACACAGACGGAGCTGTGTGGTGGGGGAGCGACCTACCAGTCAAGGTCCCTACTGTTGCACACGCTGGAGTTGGAATAGTAAATTATACTATTCCTAAGTCCAGCGCGCCCCCTACAGCAAGTCGTAGAAACGACTTGCGATGTAATGGCTTGCGTTGTAACAAAGCAGTCGTTGTAACGACCGTGTTGTAATCGCATGCGTTGTAGCGCATGCGATGTAACATCGCATATTCCTTTACACTGAGAAAAATTATCACAAGGACACAAAATATCCAAAGTTAACTTATACCAGGGCCTGTCAGGGAAATCAGTGTGAATGAAATCAATCTTTTTGGTGACAAGAGATTTGTCAGAATTGAGCCAAATGGAATATTGCTTAACAAATCCAGAAATTTGAGAATCTATGTAAGGCCACCAAAATACATCTTAAACACGTTTCTTAGTCAGGGTCTCACCTAAATGTCTTGTATGTGGCAACTTAATAATGGGATGACGAATATCCTTTTGGGGAATAACACACTCCTCCTTCATAACAACAGCACCTTTAATAGAAATCGAATCTCTGACTTTCCATGAAATTTGCATGGCGGGTGAGAGGAGTTTTTCACAGGGCCACCCCTTACTGACGAACTCTATGACTTTCTTCAATTCTTCATCAGCCTTTAAGCTTTCCATCATGCATTCTTTGTAAAATTCCCCATCACACAAGGCTAAAATATAATCTACGGATGCCATCACACATTCTTCAATAACTTCTGGACCTATTTTGGAAGCTAAATTGAGTAATCTAGATAAACAATCAGCAATTATATTGTAAGAGTCTGGAATGTAATCAGCCCAAAAATTATATTCATACATCTTGGGCAAAGTTCTAACTAAGCGAGCAGAAACGCTAAAGGGGTTTGTGATTGGTTTTAATGGTAGACTCTTTTCCCCACAGATAAGGTTTAAAATGTTCAACTGCCCACGCACATGCTATTGCCTCCCTTTTAATGCTGGAATATCTAGATTCAGAGAAAGGCAGAGGTTCTGAAGCAAAGAAAACAGTGGTCTCAGCACCTTGACACCTCTGATTCAACATTGCTCCCAATCCTTCCACACTGGCATCAACATAAAGAACACTTCTTAACTTGTTAATAAAAGGAAACAATGGCGTGGCATTGACAATAGGAAATTTTAGCTTATTAAAAGCAATTTGATGTTCCTTTGTCCAGATATATTTTTCTCCCTTCTTGAGCAAGTTCCTCAAAGGCAAAGCTATTTGAGAAAACTTGTTAACAAGCCTGGAGTAAAATCCACAAACCCCAAATAAGATCTTATTTGATCTTTGTCTGAAGGTGTAGGTAGCATCTCAATAGCTTGAAGCAAACTTTGTTTAGGAGAAATACCCTTTCCATAAATCACATGACCAAAATACTCTACTTCTTGTGTAAGAAACTTAAATTTTTCCATTTGCAAAATCATTCCCCTCTTATGTAAAACGTGTAACACGTTCGAGAATCTTAAATTATGTAATTAGACAGTGTCAGCATAAACCAAGATGTCATCCTGAAATGCCATAATGGTATCCATTTCTTTGAAAAGCGCAAATATAAGTTTTTGAAAGACAGACGTAGCTGATGCTAAACCAAAGGGCATCCTTATAAATCTAAAAGCTTCATGTGGAGTGATAAATGTTGTCAAATGTCTGCATCCGTCTTAAAACTCAGTCTGGCAATATGCAGATTTAAGGTCCAAGGAGGTGAAAAAACTAGTTCCTTCAAGTTGTGCCACTAGCTCCTGAATTTTCGGGAGAGGATGACAATCCACAATAATCTGTTTGTAGAGAGACCTCAAATCGGCACATAACCTCAGCGAGCCATATTTTTTCTTCACTAACACAATAGGGGAAACCCACTCCGCTGAATTGACTGGTTCAATCACACCGTCTACTTGTAACTGCTGCAGTAACAAACTGAGTTCTTGCTAGCACTAAGTGGTACGTCGCTAAGCTTATGTCTAACTGGAAACTCTCGTTTCAAGATTAATCTTATGAGAGAATCCCTTAACAATCCCTTTGCACGCATGGGTTCGTATCCCACTTTCGTCACCAAAATGTAGAGAAGGCGAAGGAGGCTTGAATTGGTGGAAATCAAATTTATTCACAGGTAAGTGTCCCCAGCAGCAGAGAGGGACCCACCCAGCTTAGCAGCGAACTTCCAACTGACTGAGGAGGTAAGGAAAAACAATTCTATCACATGGCCTTGTAAGAGAAACATGAGGCATAACAGAAACAAGAGAAGGTTAAAGGTTTGAATACAACAATGCTGCCATGCTTTCACAGAAAACAACAACCATGACAATCAACATGAAAATAACAGAATATAAAAATACAACACAGTGAAAAAGAGAAACCACCTGAGGAAGATTTTGCCTTTCAAATTAAAAAAATGTAGAAATTAGAAAAAACATGTTCGTGGTTTGTTCTACTTTTATAGTGCTGTGAGGTTATTCATTAACTGATGCATGAAATGTTGCATTGTGGTACCAGTTTCTAATTAATGCATATGCTATCCATGTGTTTACATTTAGTTATAAGTATCAATATTTTACCAAGTGTAGGGCATGGGTCTGAATCCCAGTATGCACATCTTCGCATTTCATCCTTCTGATATTGATAACATGGGTATAACTGAGTTCCCAATGGAACACTTGCCATTTACAGTACTGAAACATGACAACCCTGCTGCAGCAAGTGCTAACAACATGTATATTTGTTGCATAAAAACAATGGAGCATAAAATCACAACATGCAGATAAGGGGTGGCTCATAGTGGCTCAGGGGGGAATGCATCCAATCCAGTGATCTGTGTGTCACAAGTTCAAATTATGCAGGTCCACTCACCCTTTCATGCTTTGAAGGCTGATAAAATAAGTACAACTAAGTTGGGTAACAACATCCTTTATCACTCAATAGCACCAAGAGGCATACTTGGCATAAACGTGCACTCTTCAAGTAGGCCTGTCATGATGATGCTAGGTGTCAGAAGAACAGAAACACAATCTTCCACCACAAACAGCAGTTATAGCAACAGTGCTGTGCTCTTCTACTTAGAATGAACTGGCACATCACAGGGTAATTCCACAGAAAAAGCAAAGCCCAAGAAAACATGTTGTTGATAATAGGTTTGCTTATCGAAAAATCTGTGGAGAGAGCCTTCTACCTATCACATTAAAATGTTGTCCATTGGTCATTGATTCCCATTCTAGGTTGCAATAAATTGGAAACGATTACCTTAGAAGTAGCCAGTCCTGGGAGGTACCACAGGTTGCCAACCTACCCATCTGAAAGCTATGCAGCTCTGTGGTGACTGCTGGTAGGGGCACCAGAAGCCCTGGGCCCCAGCAATAGAGTAACCCAGTTCCGAGCTAATTACTCAATCAATCAATCAATCAATCAATCAGGGAATTGTAAGCGCGCTACTCACCCATGAGGGTATCAAGGCGCTGAGGGGGGGGGTCCGCAGATCTGTTTAGCCGAAGAGCCAGGTCTTGAGGGTCTTCCTGAAGGTGTTCAGGGAGAGGCGTGTCTGATGTCTGCCGGTAGCTCGTTCCAGGTCTTGGCTGCAATGTGAGAGAAGGATCTTCCGCCTGCTCTGGCTTTGTGGATGCGCGGGGTTTCGGCCAGTGCGAGGTTGGAAGATCGGAGGTTTCTTTTGGGTACGTGGAAGTTGATTCTGTCGTTGAGGTATTTGGGTCCGTTGTTGTGTAGGCATTTGTAGGCGTGAGTGAGGATTTTGAAAGTGACTCTTTTCTCCACGGGGAGCCAGTGGAGACTTCGTAGGTGTTGGCTGATGTGTTCGTGTCGGGGGATGCCGAGGACCGAGTCTGGCGGCGGTGTTCTGTACTGTTTGGAGTTTGCGGAGTAGGGACTTGTTGATGCCGGCGTAGAGTGCGTTTCCATAGTCCAGTCTGCTGGTGATGAGTGCGTGGGTGACTGTCTTCCTTGACTCAGGGGGGATCCACTTGAAGGTCTTGCAGAGGATGCGGAGGGTGTTGAAGCAGCTGGAGGTGACGGCGTTGACCTGTCGGTTCATGGAGAGTGATGAGTCGAGTACGATGCCGAGGTTCTTGGCGTGGTCTGAGGGGGTAGGTGGGCTTCCGAGGGCGGTCGGCCACCAGGTGCTGTCCCATGCAGAAGGGGTGGTACCGAGGACGAGGACTTCTGTCTTCTCGGCGTTGAGCTTCAGCCAGCTGTTGGTCATCCAGACTGTGACGTCTTGCATTCCTTTCTGGAAGTTGAGTTTGGCAGTGGTGGGGTCTTTGGTGAGGGAGAGGATGAGCTGGGTGTCATCGGCGTAGGATACGATGTTGAGGCCATGTTGTTGGACGATGGCTGCGAGGGGGGCCATGTAAATGTTGAAGAGGGTGGGGCTCAGTGATGAACCCTGTGGGACTCCGCATGTGATTTTCGTGGGGTCGGAGAGGAAGGGTGGGAGACTGATCCTTTGGCTTCTTCCAGTGAGGAATGATCGGATCCAGTCCAGGGCTGTTCCTTGTATGCCTGCGTCGTGTAGTCTGACGACTAGTGTGCGATGGGAGACGGTGTCGAAGGCCGCTGATAGGTCGAGTAGGATGAGGGCTGCGGAGTGGCCTTGGTCCAGGAGGGTGCGGATGTCGTCTGTGGCGGCGAGTAGGGCGGTCTCTGTGCTGTGGTTGCTTCAAAATCCGGATTGGGACGGGTCGAGGACGGCGTTTTCTTCAATGAATCGTGTCAGTTTCCTGTTGACTGTTTTCTCTGCAACTTTGGCTGCGAAGGGAGGAGCGAGATGGGCCGATAGTTCTTGAGGTCGGTGGGGTCAGCTGTGGGCTTCTTGAGCAGGGTTCTTACTTCTGCGCGCTTCCAGTCATCTGGGAAGGTGCCTGTTTTGAAGGTGGTGTTGATGGTGCGTTGTAGTTCGGGTGCGATGGCGGCCACGGCTCTGTGGTAGATGTGAGGGGGGCAGGGGTCGGTGGGGGCCCCGAGTGGATGCTTTTCATGGTCGAGGCGGTGTCTTCGGCCGTGATCGGTGTCCAGTTGGAGATGGTGGGCTGGCTGGTGTTTCTGGGGGGCGGAGGGCCGTCTGTGGCGCCTGGTGGATGGTCGATGAATTTGTCGTAGAGGTTTTTGATCTTGAGGTGGAAATAGGTTCCAAGCTTGTCGCAGAGGTCTTGGGATGGGGTGATGTCTGTGGCTTCGCTGCGTGGATTGGTGAATTCTTGAATGACACTGAAAAGTTCCTTGGAGTTGGTGGAGTTGGCCAGGATTTTGTTGTGGATGAAGTTCCTTTTGGTGGCTCTGATCTGGTTGTTGTAGTCCGTCATGGCGTCCTTGTAGGTGGTGTGGTTTTCGGTTGTCTTGGTGTTTCTCCAGTTCTTCTCCAGGCGTCTGCAGGTGCGTCTGGCTTCTTGGAGAGCGCTTGTGAACCAGGCGGCTTTCCTGGGGCGTTGTCTGTCGGGGTTGCGTAGCGGGGCGAGCTCATCTGCGCAGTTGGAGATCCAGGTGTGGAGTTCTCTGGCTGCGTCGTTTGCGCTGTTTGCGTCGGGTGCCCAGGTGTGGTTGTCTCGGTTGAGGGTGGAGTTAAGTTGCTCGTCGGTAACCTTGCTCCAGTTCCTTCGTGGTGGGCATGGGGCTGGTTTGGGTGCCTTGGGTTTGTTGATGGCGAAGTGTACGCAGTGGTGGTCAGTCCATGGCGGCTGCGTTGTGTGGCTGAAATGGTCGCTGTTTCCTGCCGCGAAGATGGGGTCGAGGGTGTGTCCTGCTCTGTGGGTCGGTGTGTTGACGAGTTGTTTAAGTCTGATGCTGGCGAGGTTGTCACGAAGGATAGTGGAGTTGGGGTCGCTGGGGTTGTCGAGGTGGAAGTTCAGGTCTCCAATGAGTATGTAGTTTGTTGGGGTGATCACGTGCGATGAAGTCGGTGATGGTGGAGGCGAAGGGTGTTTGGGGGCCGGGGGGTCTGTAGACGAGGGTTCCTCGGAGTGTGGCTTTGGGGGTGGTCTGGATCTTGAAGTGCAGGTGTTCGGCGGAGGGGAAGGTTTCGCTGGAGGTGGTGAGGCGGAGGGTGCTCTTGTGGGCGATGGCGAGGCCCCTTCCTGGGTGGTTGGGGCAGTCTATCCTCTGGATCTTGTATCCGTCTGGGATGGCGGTGCTGATGTCGGGGGCGGAGGATGCGCTGGTCCAGGTCTCTGTGAAGAAGGCGATGTCGGGCAAAAGAGAGTCGAGTAGATTCCAGATTTCCATGGCGTGTTTGTGTACGGAGCGTACATTGAGGAGGATGCATTTTAGGGTGTCGCTGGTGCTGGCGTCGGCGGTGTTGGAGGCCGGGGTGGCGGTGAGGGTCTGGCGGCAGTGGAGGCAGGAGAACTGGCCGTGGGTCGTGTTCGGCGAGGCCTGTTGGCATTCTCTAAGTCTTCCAGGGTTGAGTGCGAGGAGGGTGGTGGTGTCGTAGCGATGGGTAGTGGGAGGGCCAGGGTTCCTGGCGCTGGCCGCGGTCGGGTCGCGGATGGGCGCAGACGGGCTTGCCTTTGGCGCGCCGGCGGCGCGACAGCGCAGCGGCTGCCATTAAGTAGGGGAGGTGGGAGGGAGGAGAGGCTGGGAGGCGGGAGCAGGGGAATTCCGGGAGGGAATTCCGGGGGGAAATTCCGGAGGGGAAATTCTGGGGCGGAATTCCGGGGGGGAGGGGCCGCAGGGGCAGCAGCGGCAAAAGGCAAAAGGAACAGGCAGGCACAAGAAAATAAAAACAGTGGTGGAATTAGAGCAAGACACAGATGGGCACAATAACAGTGGCACACCAGGAAAAAATTAAGAAAAAAAGCGTCTGAGAAAGGTTACGGTGGTTGGAGGCAGTCTGGTCCCAGTTGGAGCGGGCAGCAGGCGCAGGAGCGGGCAGCAGCCTCGAACCTCCCAAGGAGGAGGTCGGGGTCTGGAGGCAAGAGGCAAGAGATGGCACAGCGGAGCAGTGGGGAGAGAGTGGACCTGGCAAGGGGCACCACAGGGCCTCAGCACCCAACCATAAAACCATGCAGATCTAAATTGGCTGCTAACAGGGGACTCTGCAGGCCCTTTTCCCTCAGTTAGAGAGCCAGCAATTCTGAACTGACCATAGGCGCTGGAAGTAGGGGTGCAGGGGGTGCTGCAGAACCCCCAGAAATAATCATGCTGGAGTTCAGAAGCTAAAGGCGCAATAAAGATGCCTTCAAAGTTTGTGTTTATCTTGTCACATTTTCTGTGCTTTGAAAGACAAAGGTAAACTGTCAGGCTATGTCTTCTGACAAATTGCAGCCTATTTGGAAACTGGTATTTACTTTTATTTCACTGACTGCAAAGTGAGAGGATTTTGCAAAAGTGACCTAGGTGACAATCCTAGTGGGGTAGGGGAAACAAAATGAAAGGCTGTAGCATGTTGTTTTTTTTCTAACACACAACATTTACATATTGAGAAATGTATTATACACATATTTCAAATTATATCAGCAATTAGAAAAGCATAAACTAAGCACTTTTTTGTAATTTTGAAGTGTGGTGGCAACAAAGATTTTAATAGGATCTAAACAAATCAAGACACTTTACTTGGTGATTTGCAAATGATAAATATTCACTGAAACCTGATTTCCACACATATAAGTTTTTGCTCTATATATTTCTACTAGTAAATCTGCATGTCATTGCAAATCTAGTGGCCATTTCAATGAAATATGTACTGTCTGTAAATGAGAGCGTTCTACAACACCAGTGCTCCAAAATGCACCACCATCTACATACCACATCCTTACCGCTCTCCTGCTGAATGGTCGTGGCACTTTTGCAAAACTGTTTTTTTTCTGTATGACGCTTGGATTTTTCACAATCCCTATGACTGCAGTGATACAACATTATTGGCAGGAATCCCACTCCAAAATTTGTTCCAGCACCACTCGAACTGACTGCTCATAGCTGATACCATGGGCTTTAAGTGCCCAGCCAGAGAGATGTACCGCTGAGCTGATAGCCGGCAACAATTTGGCAACCCGCACGCCCTCCAGTTAAGTTGGCCAAATTTCTGAATTTGTGGGGCTTCTCAGATGTAAAAAGCGCTTGAGGTTCACTTGAAACATCTGCTCTCCTGGCAAAATAAATTGAAAATGACCCAGAACTGCCAAGTCCTGTTCCCTGGTTTTTTCTGAAGAAGGAATGTAGGACAGCAAGACATTCATTTTAGGCGACTAGGCAGTGTGATAGACAGGAGGAAGGTGGAATGGAACATGATGTAAAAAGAGATGAGGTCACAAGGTAAGATTGAGAAAAGAATGGAATGGAAGGGCTGAAGTGAGATGTTTCAGGGTAGATGGTGAAGAAGGCTTGTGTGGTGGAAGGTTATGTGGGAATGCCTGATGTGAGAGGAATATTGAGGGGAACAGCAACAATTTTTGGATGCAGGGGAAGAAATCCTCTGTGAAAGTAGGATTAAGGGGAAAAGGGGGCCGTAGAGAGGTATAAGGGGCACAGGAGGAAAGATTGAGTTGTGTGGGACAAAAGGGTGATGCATTGTGTGGCTCAGACGTGGAGAAGAAGGAAAGTGGGAGGAAGGAAGGGATGTGAAGGCGAGAAGGGGAAATGAAGGAGATTGCATATTCACTCTTAATTGTTCCAACCAATTGTTGGACAACATTCTTGTCCACTATGCTGTTGTGCACAGTCAGCCATATATTTTTTGAGAAACCAAGAAATTGAGGCCCAGACAGATAGAACCAACGAGAGAAGGATTTAGAAAGACAGTGTAAGTCCAAGAGAGGCCAAGAGTGAGAGAATGAGTTAGGGAAACCAGGATTACTTTTAAACTATTTTATGTTGTTTATTTGCCCAGCTCTTTAAGCAACCATAAGGGCACCTCAAAGTGCTGAGAAGATGCGCAAGAGTAGGAGAAATAGAATCAACAGTCCAGGAGAGAAAATGAGACACAAGAGAGGGAAAGAGCCTTGAGTCTGGAGTGGTCTTCTTTGTGACAAAAGAAATAGTGCTGCCTTAGGCATCTGACCAACAGGTAAGGAGGCAAGGAAGTGGAAGGAAAGAGGGCACAAGGGAGGGAAGAAGGAAGCAGCAGAGTGAAAGAAGTAAATGCTTGAGGTAAAAGAAAGAGGGACTGAGATGATAAAGTTAGAAAATAGTGCACTGTTCAGGAGATGCAAGAGCAGGCAAATGAAAGGAAGCAGAAGACTGTTGATCCAGCGGCGTACTAACAACAGATACTCTACTACCATATACTCACCTGGGCCCATATAACTCTTCCACTAATACCAAGTAGACCGCTGGAGCTTTAGTTTATAGATTTCATATTTTCAGGAATAGTTATTGTTCCTTTCTAACTAAACCTTTCATTGATCAAAAAGTTCTTTCCTCTGGTCGATGGACCATTAGTTGGAACTAATTGATGGTGATAATTAACATAACTTATTAAACATTCTTTAATTAAAGTAAATAATCACAGACTCAGGAAGCTTTAAAATCTTTATCTAAGTTAATTGAATGTGAACCATCTCAAAGTTTCAGTACAAACACCCTCATTCGCAAGAGTGTCAATTCAATCAATAATCAAAAAGCAAAAATATTTCAGACTCACACAATAATTATCCTCAGAAAGGAGAGGACAGAGAGAAAAGAACATCTATCAATACAATGAATTTATATTTACCAAGAATGGTGTGAAGACCAACCCCCTGGCCAAAGGGCTGGTAAGGGTCCCCCAGGATAGATCAGGAGACAAAGGGGCCGATTCCGATCTCGGTCGGAGGCGCACCCAATACCATTCGGTCGGGAAAAAAGCCATGCGAAAGCCTGTTTCCCGACCGAACCGTACGCGGAGTCCGGCCGAGCGAGTACGATGCGAGTCCGCCGACCGACTCGTCCGGGCGTCCCGACAACTCCGACCGACTCGCTCGGACTCGAACCGCTCCGACCGACTCGGTCGGACCCGATTCGCACCGCGCAATGGAGACGTTTTCCGGCCGGGTAAGTACGATGCGCACCTCGACCGCTCCGACCGACTCGCGCCGTCCGACTCGAACTCGCTGTCGGAGCCGTACTTTGGGGGTCTGTGTCGGACCCCCTGTACGCGCACCCGTGCGAGGCGCACACAGGGGGACCCAAGGGTCCCCCTACCTGTGCGTGTACGCCGCGAGGCGCTCGCGGCGTACTCGCTGTAGGAGGCGCCCTTGTCCGCCTCGCACCCATTGAGGCAATGGGAGCCCGCGTACGCGTTGTGACGACCGGCTCCCATTGACTTCAATGGGAGTCCGACCGACTCGTGTCCGATAACATACGGACGCATCGTACTCGTTCGGTCGGACTGCACGGGTCCGATTCGGTCGGAAATCTCTCCGGGTCCGGCTCGGTCGGAGAGATTTCCGGCCCGAATCGGAATCGACCCCAAAGACTTCAGGACAGGAATCAGGACAGGATACTTCACCTCTCTAAATACCGACGACTGCGTCACACCCCTCTCTGACACTCTCTTCCTCCTCGTGGTTCTTCCGCGATCTTCTTTCTAACCCAATTAAGTTAAGATGGAAGTTTCTGCATTTGTCTTCTTCATCAGCGTCTCACAGCATCAGCTCCACCCACAGCACCGACAACATCCCGAGCTCTACATCTGTGTTCCCGCTTCTGCTCGCTAACTAACTAAAACTACTTCAGTTATACCTTTCAATATTCATGTACCACCCATTAATGTTTCAATATCATAAAATACTAACTCTGATTGGACAGCCAAGGGGGGGATGATCATCACACCATGCTTACATTTCACTTATTTCATTGAACTATTGTTTGCAAACCCATCCCCTTAAACTTTATTAAATCGTTTCCTTTCCCATACATCTCCAAACTTTATTAATACAAATTGTTTCAATCTCATGAATAAGGCTTCTTCATATGAACTCTTCACCCTCATGTTCCCAGGGCACATCTTTCTTGTCCTTGGACGGTTGACAAATCCTTACTCATCCTTCCTAGTTCTCTCTCATGTGAGCATGTGCAGATTCAAATCAGTCAGCTCAGTTCAGACAAGTGTGGAAGGCCCAAATGCGCACTAATAATAAAGTCAAAAGAAGAAATGTTATTTTCAAAAATAAATGGTTTCACTGTATACCACCAACCTCTACTCTAACCCACTTTAATTATTAATACTCTTTCTGCATTTGTGTTAGTATAAAAACTTATTTTCTATTTAGCCAAGCAGGTGCCATGCATGTGAACTTTCAAGCTGCCATTTTAATGCCTTTTGCGCATGCGCAAGATTTTCCCTCCACGCGTTAAACGTCATACAACGTAGATGCAGTAGACGCATGCGCAGTAAAGATCCCTTGTTAGAGTGCTTTTTAGTCCTTCGTTCATATTGTTAGAGTTAGTAAAACACATATGCAAGCTTCGTTGTCCCGCGTGTCTTTCTGAAATGCGAATTATTAATTACAAACACATAGTTAGTAATTCGTTAATGAGTTAAAACGAGAGGATTGCTTCCGAGCAAGTCTCATTTACGAGTCCTTGCTCAATCAATCCCCTCTCTGTTGGCATTTTAAGCCATCACAAAATTACCCATCCCATCCCAGATACCAACTTTAGCACATCTCAGTACTCTATTTCTCCTCTCAATTTTCCATCACTCAACTCGTTTCCTTCTAAATCTTTCATTCTCTTGTATATTTTTCCTTTCATTTCTTCCAGCTGTATTTCATCAAATTTTCTTTTTTGTTTCTTTCCCTTTCCTTCTCTTTTAAAATGTATTTTTCCTTTCCCTCCTTTTCTACAACATTTATATGTAATCGTTATTATCATTACTACTGTTATTATCATAACTAATGGTATTATGATTTGACCTAGAAAACTTTTCCCATAATCAGTAAACCATTTCCCTATTGATGTTATACTTTTTGTTAGTCTTCCCCACACACTGTCAACCTCCAGTTGTGTCAAGTCTTTATGCATTCTTGTAATGTTTTCAATATATCCTTTAATTTCTCTGCTCTTGTCCGGAATATAAGTGCAGCAATGTTGAATTTTCAACATTCCACAGACTCCACCTTCTTTTGCTAATAATATATCAAGAGCAAGACGGTTCTGTAAAACCATAGACCTGATTGCAACCATCTCTGTGTTAATCATTAAGAATCCTCCTGCAGTATCTGTAGAAAGACGATCAACTATTGTTGATAACTTACACATTTTCTGTGAATTAAGAATGACTCCAACTGAGGGTATCAATGCACTAAATATATCTCCTACTATTTCAGAAAAACTAGCTCTTCTTCTACGTGTTAGTCCATTAGAATTTCCATTGATTCCACTGATTCTGTCCACATGGTAAATTTTCAGAAAAACTATTCCAAAATAACAGCTTCCGTACCATCTTGCGGGTAACCTATAATAGGCATTATTCCCGCAGACATAATAAACTTCTGGAAATACAGGATCAGTTCCCCCTTTTAGTTCCCACCCTCCTAAAATTAGGAAGTTGTGTTCACATTCACTGGAACCAATGTAATTATTGTTATAATCTGTCTTTAATCTATGGAGGCAGAATTTTCCCTTTTCACAAAATCCAGGGACATCGCAGCATGAGCCTTGCCATTTGCATAGATTCCCTCTTTCCCAGCCCATGAAGGTACATGGGTTTTCTGTTCAGTAGCCTTCTTTATTAAATCCTGTCTCCTTTCTTCTACTAAATTCAAAAATTATTTTTCTTCTTCTCTTAATGTACATGTTAGATTATCTTTGTGTGCTTCAACTAAATCTATTGAACTCATTGTTAAGAAAAATTCACCCATAAATTGTGCATTTTTACTACTAGCTACTGGATTCATATTCTTTCTAATAGGTAATTCAGAAAATACTACATCTATATCTGAATAAAAATATTGAAGTCTCCCTGTAGCATAAAATAAACTTGATAAAATACTACATGACACACCATATGTTAAAGGTATATGGTGATACGTCACCCCTTCTGATACTGATGAGGGTAACTTCATACACACAATTACTAATTTCCATTGTATTAACATACTGAAATAACAATTTAATAAACACATTTGAAGACGTATTATAGTCTGATTCATTATGATAATTTGCTTAATCTTCTACCCCTATTTCTATTTTAGTTCCTTTTATTCTATCAATCTTATCATTAGTATCTGTGTTATTCTTGTCACTTGTTTCCATTAGCAAAGGTACTCCTACTGTTAGGAATAACCATACTAATACTACTAATAAAATACTACAAAAACAAAATCTAAAATATTTTCTTTTAAATCCTCGTTTTGGTCTTTCGGTAACTTCAATTTCTGCCATTTTACTCTGAGAAAATTTCTTTTCTCTTATCCTTTCTTTGTCAATTTAACTTTCTTTTTGTTCTTAAGGAGGCCTCAATTTGCTTTCATCAATCTGTGCAACATGAACTTCTTCTGTTTCATCACTTAGATCTAGGGATTCAAATTCTTCGAGTATAACATAGGTCCATTCAGGGGCCTTGTACCTTCTATTTAAATTTCTCAATCTTGGACTTCTTCGAGTTATTTTCGCTAAAGTTTGTTTAGATTGTGTTTGACTTGTGAATTCATTTACTTGTTCTGGTCTCTTTTCTGATTTTCTCAAATGATATCTTAATTTCTTTACTCCAACTGGTAATTGTCTCCCTTTCTGATTCTTTTGATCTGTACTGCACTTTCACCTTCTTTATCTCCTTTTAAAGTTCTTTTATTTTCACTTAATCTAGGCACAATCTGTTCTCGTTCTCTGTTTTCTGTGCTTGAACCTTCTTTTACTTCCACCTGCTCAGGTCTTATCGTACTTTGTTCTTCTTCTTCCTGAGCTTGTTCTTCTAATTCTATCTGACCCTGTTCAGGTCTTACTTCAAACTGTTCTTTTTCTGCCTGAACTTGTTCTTCTAATTCTATCTGATCCTGTTCAGGTCTTATTTCAAACTTTTCTTCTTCTGCCTGAACGTGTTCTTCAAATATTCCCTCCTCAGGTTCCTGAAAGTCTTTTTCTATTTCCACCTGAGTGTGTTCTTCTTTCCCTGTCTCTTCCTGACTACTTTCCTGTCTTTTCAGTTCTGTTATTCTTCTTGTTTCAATAGCATCATCAATTACTTCAATCACCGGTATCCACTCTTCCTGAATTGTACTTGGCTGTTCGTCATATGGTTGTCTTTCAGAATCTATTACTCTAGATTCTTCAATTTCACAGCTTACAACTCCTGACACTTCAGCCTGTTCAGTTAGTGGTTGCTCTTGTTGTTCTGATGGGCTCGGAACTCTTCTGGTATGACTGGCATGAATCCAATTGGGCAAACCTGCACACTTCACTGCTGTGGTAGTGACTAGTATGACTTGACGCAGTTTGTCACACCTTGGTGCTAGGCACAACTTTCTTGCGTTGTTCTTACCTAGCACCCAATCTCCAGGATTCAAATCATGTACTTGGTCTGGCTGTTTTTCAACTGCGTCTTCTCCAACCTGGTGAGAGACAGAACGCACCATTTCAGCCAATCCTTTGCAATAGTCCAATACCAGATCATCAGTTATATTCATTAATTTATTTCCAGGAATAAATGCTTGTCTCATTGCTCTTCCCATGAGAACTTCGTGTGGGCTCATTCCTGTTTTTCTGTCTGGAATACTTCTGAGACCCATCAATACAAGAGGTAATGCATCTGGCCATTTCAGCATTGTGGATGCACACACTTTCCCTAATCTTGACTTGATTGTGCCATTTAACTGTTCAACTATTCCAGACGCCTCTGGACGATAAGCACAGAGCAGTTTTTGCTCTATGTTAAATGCAGCACAGATTAATCGAATTATTTCATTATTAAAATGAGGTCCTCTATCTGATTCCAAAGTGACTGGAAAACCAAAACGTGGAATTAACTCCCTCAACAACAATTTAGCAACTGTAAGACTGTCATTTCTTTGAGTGGGATATGCTTCCACCCATCTTGAGAAAAGGCATACTATGACAAGTATATATTTCAGTCCATTGCTAGGGGGCAACTCAATAAAATCCAACTGTAATCTGGTGAAGGGTCCTTCTGCCTTTCCAATCTTTCCCCAGCTAACCACTGTCTTCCTACCTGGATTTTGCTGCTGACAGGTTAAGCATCTTTGGCAAAGGCTCTCTGCGACTACCCTGAATTTCGGATTGTACCAACTCTGTCTGAATAACCTGATCATTGAGTCTCTCCCTAAGTGTGTTGCTCCATGATACACTCTTGCCATTTTTGAAAGCAAACAATCTGGCATGACTGGTCTTCCATCTAAATACACCCATACCTCATCTTCTGGTCTCTTTGTACAAGCTGCCTTTATCCAAATTTCCTTTTCCCTTTCCTCAACTTCTTCCTGCAATTGTCTAATCTCATCCCATGTTTCTGGTACTGAGAAAAACATAAGTTGGCATGTGGTTTCACCCCTTTCAATTTTTCTGTTTATGGCCACTGTATTTTTGGCACAGTATTGAGCAACTTGATCTGCATATCTATTGCCAGCAGCCACATAGTCATTTCCTGACTGATGTGCAGCGCATTTAACAACTGCTATTTCCTTCGGCAATTGTAATGCTTCCAGCAGATCCTTCACATTTTTACTGTTTCTTATAGGAGATCCTGAAGAAGTCAGAAATCCCCTCTGCATCCAGAGTTGGCCAAAATCGTGCACAACCCCGAACCCATATTGACTGTCCGTAAATATGGTTACTCTCCAATTTTTCCCCTTTTTGCATGCCATGGTTAGGGCTACCAATTCGGCTACTTGTGCAGATTTGACTCCCGGTAAACAGGATGCTTCAATTACCCCGGATATCTTACAAACAGCATATGCAGCACTTAATCCTCCTTCTTGTGTCCTGAGGCAGGACCCATCTACAAATAACTCATGGTCAGCCTCTTTTAAGAGTGTCTCCTTTATGTCTGGACGGGGCTTAGTACATAATTCAGTTACGTCCAAACAATCATGATCACTCTCATCTTTCACTTCTTCATTGCATGGGTCTGGTAATAGGGTAGCTGGGTTCATGATCGTACACCTTATCACTGTCACGTTCTCAGGTCCCAAAATCACTCTTTCATACTTAGTCAATCGACTAGGGGTGAGATGTTGTGTTCTTGTTCTTGTCAAAAGAATCTCAACTGAATGTGGAACATAAACCTTTCCCGGATGTCCCATCACTATTGACTCGCTTTGTTCCAGACTCATACAAGTAGCAGCTACTGCTTTTAAGCAGCCAGGTAATGCTGAAGCTACTGGATCCAATGTGGCTGAAAAATATGCCACTGGACGTCGACTCAATCCATGTCTCTGTGTTAAGACTGAAAGTGCACAATTTTCTCTCTCACAACAAAACAACGTAAAGTCTTTTGAATAATCAGGCATGCCCAAGGCAGGAGCCTCACACAAGCAATTTCGCAATTTCACAAAGGCATCTATGCAGTCATCATTCCAATCAATCGTATCTTTTGCTCTTTTCCGGGTCATTTGTATTAATGGTTTCGCTAGCATGGAAAAACCCTTAATCCATTGCCTACAGTACCCAACCACTCACAGGAACATTCTCATTTCTCTCTGAGTCTGTGGCAATTGCATTTCTTTGATTATTTTTATTCTTTCCTGTGTCACTTTTCTAACTCCTATTTCTATTTTATGCCCTAAATATCTAACTTCTTGTTGACAGAACTGTAATTTGTCTGGAGACACCTTGTGTCCTCCTTCAGCCAAATGGTTCAGTAATGCAATTTTGTGTCTGTGACACAATCTTCTCGTGTTTTTGATGCCACCAGTAGGTCATCAATATACTGAACCAGAACAGATTTTCCAGGCATAATCAATGATTCTAGACACTTTTTCAAAATCTGATTAAAAATTGAGGGACTCTCTGTGTACCCTTGAGGAACCCTGCACCATGCATAGATATGATCCTCGAATTTAAATGTAAATAAGTACTGACTATCTGGGTGCAAAGGAATAGAAAAGAATGCTTGACATAAATCAATTACTGTGAACCAGCCTGCATTCCAAGGTATCTGATAAAGGATCACGGCTGGATTTGGCACTATTGGGCAACATGGCACTACAATTTTATTTATTTTTCGTATATCCTGCACTATTCTATATTTTCCGCTAGGCTTTTTCAGTCCTATTATTGGCGAATTACAAGGACTATCCATCACTTCTTTTAAAATGCCTTGTTTAACCATTCGTTCAATTTCTGGAATAACTCCTGCTTTTACTTCTAGACTCATCTTGTACTGTCGGGTGTTTGGATAAACTGCACCTTCTTTCACTGTCACTTTAACTGGGTCTATATTTGTCATTAGCCCAATATCCTTTCCTGTAAAATCCCACACTTCTGGATTAACTGTGGCTCTCAACTCTTCTGGTAATTCATTTTCAGTCATTAGTGAAAACATCTCATCTACTTCTGTTCCCTGTTTAGCTAACATAATTTTGTATATAACATCTTCATCAGGGGTCTGGAAGGCAACCCCATCTGGTGTACAATAGATTGTGCAGTTCATTTTTCACAATAGATCTCTTCCCAACAGATTTACAGGACTGGAACCGATGCATTTCTTTAAAGTTTCCAATGTGCACCTCCATTGGTTTTGTGATTGAAGTTCTAATCTGTTGGTTAGATACGCCTACAACTTGGATTGATTCTCCCGAGAGGTGTAGGTTTGGGATGTCTGCTGTTCTCACAGTAGACCTGGTAGCACCAGTATCCAATAGAAAAGTGATGTCTTTACCTTCTACTTTCCCATCAACAAATGGACCTGACTGATCTACCGGCAAGGATGCACCAAGCACGCACTCCTCTTCCTCCCCCCTTAGGCACCGTCATTGCGAGTAGTCCGAATTGTCTTCATCATTCTGCAACAAATATTGCGTAATTGTTCTATTATTCTTACCACTTTCTCCTTGA
Source organism: Calotriton arnoldi (assembly GCA_963921515.1). Lineage (NCBI taxonomy): Eukaryota > Metazoa > Chordata > Amphibia > Caudata > Salamandridae > Calotriton > Calotriton arnoldi. The sequence continues at coordinate 41,533 of CAWUFW010008351.1, forward strand.
AATCCGGTGTTCGTACTGAAATTTTGATGATTCACAAAATTTGTCATTGGAGCTGGTGGCACCTGATATTGTGGAGTAACTACCTGCTGCTGCTGATTCATAAGCACTTCATTCTGCATCTGTGGGATTAAATTTTGATTTGGCCCATTATTACTTTTATTATTCTGAATACTCTTACACTCGTTCTTCCAATGTCCAAGCTTTCCGCACGCATGACAAGGAAACTTCTTTTTCACTTCTTCTCTGTCCATTCGTCCCCTATATTTATTACCATTCGCTCCTTGATCATTCTGACTGTGCTCTTTCACTTGATTATTATTTTGGGCATTTGTTTTCTCCTCTTGCTGTTCTGCCAATTTTGCTTGTGCCCACATAATTTTCTCCTTTAGCTTTCTACGCCTGGCCTCAATGTCATCTCCACAATTTTTCGCATACTTTAAAATCTCATCCACTGTCTTGCTTTGCCAACACAACATGTGCTGTTGTATCATATGACTAATCTCTGGTTTCAAACCATATACAAACCGATACACAAAATGTCCCATATCCTTATCACCGATATTCTCAAAACCACTATACTGCTTAAACACCTGTAATAACCTCTCATAATATGCATGTACAGATTCATTTGGTTCTTGAGTTGTTCTATCTATTTTTACCCAGTCTGTTTCTTTAGGAGGAATTTTCCCTTTCAAGTATGTAATCACTTGGTGATACTTCTTCATCACCTCCTCCGATGGTGCTCCAGTCTTTGAGTCTCTAGCATACTCCTCACTAGGCCAATCAACTGTAATCTTACATTCCGTCCATAAATCTGCTGGTACCACTATATCAAATAAACCATCCAAATCCTTCAATAAAACCTTTGAAACCTTCACAAATCTTTCTACCTGTTTATACCATTCAACCGGTTTTTCTCTCAGCTTTGGGAAATCATTTGTAAATGACAAAATATCTTGTCTACTCCAAGGAACATGAACATATCCACCTCCGGGAACCTCTCTCATTGGACACAATTTTTCAACTTTGTTTGATTATCTTACTGGAAATGCAGCTGCTGCTTCTCTCGCTTGTACTTCCTCTTTCTTTCTTATCCATCTAATTCTCCATTTATCAATGTCTCCCCATTTTTGCAAAATGCTCATTAATTCCTTTATCTGCAGTCTCTTTCCAGAAGCATTTACACATTCTAAATCTTCATCAGTAAAGTCCACTCGATATGGTTTCTGTAACAACTTTGATTTCCCTATGTCTATTCCAATCTCTGAAGCAACTTCAGTCAATCTCTCATGAAATACCCTTGCTCTTCTGGTTATACTCTTACATAAATATAACAATTCCTCATCATTATAAACATTCAATCTTTCTATGCCCACACATCCTGTCATCATCTCTTCCAATTCCACTTTCAATCTGCTGATTGCGAAAATCTTTGGTGGTGGATTTCGATTATCTATTTCCTGTGCCCATCTCTCTATTTCTTCAGGGGTAACTACTGTTGTACCTTCACTTCTTATAGGTACTAAAGATCTCTTTTCTCTCAAATTCATAGGTGTATTTCTCTTCGAAGTTTCAGTTGAGGGTTCTACATTTGGGAGATCCATTAATGAAATAACTGACTCACTTTCGCTAACCTGATCATCTGTAATTATTATTTATTTTCTAGGACTATTTAATGGAATTGTCACAGGTTGTGGTTTCTGGCAAATCTTTTTATCTCCATACAATGGAATTACCGGACCAATGGTCACTGGCACTGTCAAAGCTTCACTATTCAAATTTAATTGACTTATCTTCTGAACTAGTTCTTCTCTAGTTTTGTTTAAAACATCTCTCTCATTATCCTGCAACACTCTGTTATATGACATATCATGTAAAACTGTGGGGTTAATGGTATTCCCATTACTGGTGCACTTGGGGTAACCTTACTAGTTGCTTCTTGATACGGCGGTGGATTTTTTATTAAAATATCCTCTAACAACTCGTCATCTGATTCACCATATCCTGCTGTGTTCATGTGTTTCGTTTTCTCCTTACACTTTCCTCCAGACTGTTCCTCAGCCATTAACACTGGATATAAACCTTCTGATACCATAGCTTTCCTCATTGTTTCATCTGTCCTTCGCGTGACTCATGCAAATGTCTGGGACAAAATCCTCTATATCTCCCACCTCTACATTTCTCTCGTTCATATGACTCAGTCTCCCATTCTTCCAAAGCCTCATATTGAGTTAACCTTGGTCTAGGTTCTAAATCATTCATTTTCAATCTCAAATTCTGAAGAATTCTCCCATTAAACGTACCGTCTTTAGGAAATGCTAACACTCCATCATCCTTTGTATATTCTATCCAGTTTTCCAACCACACGCAAGTATGATATCCTCTTTCCATCATCATAAAAGATGCTGGTGTTTTCGGTGGCAGAATAGGAATTCCCTCTCTAGTCAGCACAGGCTTATCTTTCTTAAAGAAATTCTTAATTTTCTTTATAAATGACATCTTTCTTTTCTCTCCATACATCCTTGAGGAACGATGTATAAAATTGTATTCTGCAAACCCTTGAAATCTTCTACCTGTACACCTTGCACTAAGTCAAATCAAAATCCCGCATACAATCTCTCTCTCCACCAATCCTAGCGCGGCTTCCAACTAGCTATCCAATTAAATCAGGCTCACGCTCGTGATCTGACCAATGCCAGCGCGGCCTTTTTCTGACGTCAGTTCTGCTCCTTACTACTGACCCCTCCTTTACAAGGCTGCTCCTGTTACACGCCCGCTATTTCTACCAATCCCAGCGCGGCTCACTGTGATGTCAGTGCAACTCCAGCAACTGACCCTCTCTTCACAAGGTAATACGAAAACTTATTTCTCAATATTTTCTTTAAAATTCTTTGTTATTAACGACATAAAAACATTTGCTATTCTGTCTGTTCCACTAAATCAAAGGATAGTTTATTTCTTTCCACTGCGAGTAAAACCATCCGCTTACTCTTCATATACTGCGAGTAAAACCCTTCCGCTTACCCTTCATTCAAGCTCCAGAGAACCTGCTACTCCTCCGGTGTCACCCGTATTGGGAAAATTGAGACCAAAGTTTCACCAGTGAACTCCTTTTGCTGTCAATCTAGCTTGGAAGAACCTGCTACTCCTTCAGGGTTACCCTTTCTAGGTGATATAACGCCTAAAGTTTCACTAGCGAACTCTTTGCTATCAATCACTCTCACTTTTACACAGAAAATAGTCCCTACTTTAACACTGCCAGCCCTAGCTAGCTTCTCAGTGTTATTCCAACAGACGAGTAACCTCACTGCAGTGTGGTTTCTATCGCCAGCCGCTATTCATTCCCAGGGAATTTTCCAGACAACATAAAACAAGGACGCTAACTCTTTTGTTAAAACATAAATTAATAATCAATAATCTATACGTATCACTAAACTAGTCAATAATAACCATAACTCTGCTACCAGAAAACTGATCCAGCGGCGTACTAACAACAGATACTCTACTACCATATACTCACCTGGGCCCATATAACTCTTCCACTAATACCAAGTAGATCGCTGGAGCTTTAGTTTATAGATTTCATATTTTCAGGAATAGTTATTGTTCCTTTCTAACTAAACCTTTCATTGATCAAAAAGTTCTTTCCTCTGGTCGATGGACCATTAGTTGGAACTAATTGATGGTGATAATTAACATAACTTATTAAACATTCTTTAATTAAAGTAAATAATCACAGACTCGGGAAGCTTTAAAATCTTTATCTAAGTTAATTGAATGTGAACCATCTAAAAGTTTCAGTACAAACACCCTCATTCGCAAGAGTGTCAATTCAATCAATAATCAATAATCAAAAATATTTCAGACTCACACAATAATTATGCTCAGAAAGGAGAGGACAGAGAGAAAAGAACATCTATCAATACAATAAATTTATATTTACCAAGAATGGTGTGAAGACCAACCCCTGGCCAAAGGGCTGGTAAGGGTTCCCCGGGATAGATCAGGAGACAAAGACTTCAGGACAGGAATCAGGACAGGATACTTCACCTCTCTAAATACCGACGACTGCGTCGCACCCCTCTCTGACACTCTCTTCCTCCTCGTGGTTCTTCCGCGATCTTCTTTCTAACCCAATTAAGTTAAGATGGAAGTTTCTGCATTTGTCTTCTTCATCAGCGTCTCACAGCATCAGCTCCACCCACAGCACCGACAGCATCCCGAGCTCTACATCTGTGTTCCCGCTTCTGCTCGCTAACTAACTAAAACTACTTCAGTTATACCTTTCAATATTCATGTACCACCCATTAATGTTCCAATATCATAAAATACTAACTCTGATTGGACAGCCAAGGGGGGGATGATCATCACACCATGCTTACATTTCACTTATTTCATTGAACTATTGTTTGCAAACCCATCCCCTTAAACTTTATTAAATCGTTTCCTTTCCCATACATCTCCAAACTTTATTAATACAAATTGTTTCAATCTCATGAATAAGGCTTCTTCATATGAACTCTTCACCCTCATGTTCCCAGGGCACATCTTTCTTGTCCTTGGACGCTTGACAAATCCTTACTCATCCTTCCTAGTTCCCTCTCATGTGCGCATGTGCAGATTCAAATCAGTCAGCTCAGTTCAGACAAGTGTGGAAGGCCCAAATGCGCACTAATAATAAAGTCAAAAGAAGAAATGTTATTTTCAAAAATAAATAGTTTCACTGTATACCACCAACCTCTACTCTAACCCACTTTAATTATTAATACTCTTTCTGCATTTGCGTTAGTATAAAAACGTATTTTCTATTTAGCCAAGCAGGTGCCATGCATTTGAACTTTCAAGCTGCCATTTTAATGCCTTTTGCGCATGCGCAAGATTTTCCCTCCAAGCATTAAACGTCATACTACGTAGATGCAGTAGACGCAGGCGCAGTAAAGATCCCTTGTTAGAGTGCGTTTTAGTCCTTCGTTCATATTGTTAGAGTTAGTAAAACACATATGCAAGCTTCGTTGTCCCGCGTGTCTTTCTGAAATGCGAATTATTAATTACAAACACATAGTTAGTAATTCGTTAATGAGTTAAAACGAGAGGATTGCTTCTGAGCAAGTCTCATTTATGAGTCCTTGCTCCATCACTGTCCACATACTCCACAGTGACAACAGTCACTCCCCACATGATCTATCCCAAAGACTCACATTTTACTAAATGTCTACAGCTGAAGAGTGGTATGTAGGGAGAGGAGGCACCAGTCTGCTGGGTGGACAGACACCATCAAGGTTGGAGATATCAGGAATTTAACAACTATTTAAGGTAGTTGGAGGGGGAGGTTAAGGTAGCACAGGGTAGCGCTTGAAACAGGAATCTTAAGTGCAGATATTGACTGTCTTAGGACACCTGCTTCCTGATAAGATGAAACAGTCGCCAACTTTAAAGGGCAAATGATGTTGAGATTTGATTTGCTGGACCTGTCTGTTGTGCCCACTTCCATGCTTACTGCAACACATTAGACCATAGTCTGTTTGCAAAACTTTTCAATTATTAGGTGTCTATTACCAACTGGACAGTACAAGCTGTCTGTTTGCGAAAAGATCTATTGTCTGCTTACAGTGGGCTTACCATTGGTTGGCTTTCTTGTCACTGTCATTTGAATGTGTTTTTCAGCTGTCTTCCTCGTGTACTCCTCCCCCACCTTTACGTCTTCCGCTTACACTCATGTGCTTTCCCCCCCATTGCTTTCTCACCTGTTAGCTTCTTCCCTGCCCACTCCAAGTTTCTCTTTCACCTGTGTGCTTCTCTTTCCACCTTTCCCATTCCACTTGCTATCTCTCTCTCACCTGTTGTGTACTTCTCCCCACCCTCTGTGTTGCTTCTGCCACCCTCTGTGTTGCTTCCCCCACACGCTCTCCTTGTTGCTTCACAAACCTGCATCGCCCTTGTTGCTTCCACCGCCCTGCCCTGTGTTTTGCCTCCCCTCACTCACTGCTTACCTTAGGTTTGAAAAAAAAGCACTTTCAAACGAGTTTTTCTTTTATTTACTGGTGCAACTCAGATCAGTTAATTTAAAAAAAACATCCATGTCATTTTGTAGATGCTTGCATGCATGGTGCACATACCTTCAAAATGACACACAGATTCAGCAACACGGATTCAAGTTTGTTCAGCAGATCATCCACAGTGAGCTTCAATACATCGCTCCTCATTTAATTCAGATTTGTATAGAGATTCAGTGTATCATTAAGATCCAGATTTGTCTAGCTCGGTCGCTACCAATCCATTGTCCTGATGAAGACCCCATGTGATTCTTCGTGACCCAGGTCGAAACATCGACTTTCTATGGTTCTACCCATATCTTGAATTGTGGGATTTCCAAACTCAAATGCCCATACGATTGGGTTTGCTAATAATGTATTCATGTATCATATGAGTGGGAACCCAGTGTATATGTTGTAAATATTCATTTTTTGTTATGACATATGTTTGTTGTGTTCTATGGCTCCCTGTACTGCACTTGCACTGCGCCGTCACATGGACCACCTGATTATGTTGGATGATCAGTTTATTACCTTATTTTCGTTTGTTGAAATATACATTACCCATCATCATTTATGTTGGTATTTGTCTTTCATTTTTGTGTTTATGTTGACCCATTGTCAGAAATATTGTTCGGAATAATTCCTGGAAGAACACACTTCTATATGTACTTTAAAATGACACAGCCACAGCGACTGCGTCCTAGCACCATTTTAATTTGTTTCTTCTTTAGCCATGCTGCATAGCATTGGGGACGCTGTACAGCATCGCTAAAACAAATTGGCAAAGCCAAAAGGTTCCAAAGACGAGACCTATTGGATTTGCAATGTTTGTTTTTCTTATTGAGCCCACCACTCCTTTTAGAAGCAAGTTTTATGCATTTACCATTCTTTCTGTTAGAACTTGGATATTACTAAGTTTGTACCAAAGAAGTCACACTGAAGGGTCTCATAGCCTAGCAGAAGAATCATACTGAAACAATGTCGCCTTGCTATCAATAAAACATATGTAAAGGATTCACAGAATTGTGTAGATGTGTCATTCTTCATGCGCTGTTAACAGCGAGTGCATCTATTTTATATTTTGCAGCCAGTCTTCATAGGTATCTGTTTCTTGGTAGGATACTTGGTTTTTGTGCTTTGTGTTGTTTTACAACCAATATGTTTCTAAATATGGACCGCATTTTAGGCTTTTTGAGTGTGCCAGGATATCAAAATCAAGAATATTTGATGGAAAATAGAAATTACCTTTTGTACCAGGGAGTACAGGTTCACTATTCTATATGTTATAGAGCCTGGGCATCCTCCCTGAGGCAAGAGAATTTTCTTGTGTCTTAACATCCTATCCAGTGAGCACTATAAAAATATTGCACACTGGCAAACAAGTATGAAAAGAAAAAAACTGAAACATGCTTAAAATTGCACCACTGGTCATCATTATTCTAAAACATTGGCGGCCCAGTATGTTTTAGAGTTGTTCTACTACAGAATTGAGCATTTACTGCCGTCCTACAATAATTTAAAGTGCAGAATGTTGACAACCATTGTATCATCAAGGTAAGTGTATACAGGTAAGTGTGGACTTACTTGCTTAGCCAAACGTATATGTGCCCAGATGTGATATATATTGTTGTTACATGCATGCATGTGGAGCTAGAATACTGTGCGCACATATATACAGCCGATACAGTGGGGGTCAATAGCATGCACTCGTTGTTGGTGCTGGACGATATTAAACACTCAATACTGTGAAATACTATTTTGAAAGACACCATTTATCAGTGATTATTATAGAAAGTGAAGCACACGAAAGTCTACACCCTACCAGGTCTACTAACCCAATGAGCAAATGCAACATTTAACAAGGAGTAACTGACTAAGAGCTGGGCTCAGCCTTGGGCTCACCCCACCATTAAAAATCTTATCTCCCTTCCTCCCCACAATGCTTAGGTCTAGTTGTACCCCTGTTGCATGTGTTGGCTGCTCCTCAGGTAAAGGTTTATTTTCATTTTTACCACTATACAAATGTAAAATACTGACCTAAGCGTAATCTGCTGCTTGTGCTTTGCACATTGGGGCATTCACCAACGCATGTGCACAATGCCCTGGCCTTTCTTGTGCATGTCCTTGAGCTTTCTGATGTGCTATTCATTGTGCCCGACTTTCACAACGTCATCTTCACATGTGGCTTCGTATTTTTATGGCAAGGCTAGACAGCGCCTGCGCTGTCTGGAAGATCTGTTGTATGTACTTTGTGGGATCTGGAGATCAGCCCTAGGACTCGTCTGCTTCCGCCTTTGCTTAAGGACTTTTTTTTCTATTCAACTGCCTCTATTTAACTGTCTTGATAGAAAACGACCAGTAGAGGTCAGTAAAATACCAGAATTGCTTTCTGCTTGTTCAACTGCCTCTAATTAACTCTCTTGATAGAAAACGACCAGTAGAGGTCAGTAAAATACCAGAATTGCTTTCTGCTTAGGGATTTTTTTTATTTTTCTGGCAACTGCCTCTATTTAACTTTCTTGATAGAAAACGACCAGCAGAGGTCAGTAAAATACCAGAATCACTTTAGCATTCCCTAGATTCCAGGCCATAGAAACTTGTATTCAACGAGCATCCGTAGACAATAATATTTTTTTCACATCTTGTATTTTCAGTGATATGACCACCGAAGAGGCTGACTTTATATTAAAAACAGAGCTTTGAACAATACAATTTCCCACTGATAGGCAGTATTTCTCTCCATGTGTTCCCATACCTGGTGTGTTCCACAGTTTGGTGCTCACTTTACCTCCATGTTAAAGCACAGTAGATGTTACAGCACCCAGGCTAATGTGCTGCATAGCTAAATACATATAAGGTTCCAAAGGCGAGACCGATTACATTGCAAATGCTTGTTCTTTCTTTCTTGATAAATCCACCAGTTTCTCGGAACACGAAGCCCTGCAGCTTCCAGCTGATCCCCTCTACCCCAGCTTCCTTATCTCTCACATTCCTTCCCCTCACTTTTGATTCCAGCAGAGCAAAAGCATCTTTACTTCTTGAGAGAGGCGCTTTACTGTGTGTCACATCCTTGTGCCTTATTTATGGCTTGGCAAAGTGAGTGCTCCCTCCAAAAAGTGCAAAGTTCCGCCTGCCTTATTACAAGGAGAAGAACAATTGTAAAGAAGAATATAAATCACATAAGAATGGGAGAAAAAAAGTGTGCACCGAACGTGCTAGTGACGGTGAACGGCGTAGTAACACAGTGGTAGAAAACAGCATGAGCGGCGCAAAACAAGACTCAAAAATAAGTGCGTGGTCAAGGGTACAGTGGAAAATTATATACAAAAATGTACAAGTTTGATTTTAAATGGTTCTATAGACCACGATAACGCCAAAGTATACGCTGAATTGTCGACGGCATTTCGACCTGTTCAATTTCAGGTCATCATCAGGACAATGGTTACAGTTTTTCAAATAGTGCTGTACAGGATGAAAAAGCAATGGGAAAAATAAGGCCCTGGATACAAGTAAATGAGGAACAGAAAAGGAAAGTAAAAGTAAAAATAGCTACCTGTCACGGTAGTAGGAATTAATCCAAACGAAGAGTGAAGGCACCCGAGCAGTGTGGGGATGGTGTATGTCCTATAGGGATCACTGGGAGGAAAGGAAAAGAAGGGGCCAGCGTGAGATTGCACAGCAGTGTGCCTAGAGGAGGCCGTGATAGGACGGATCAGAGATGACAACTATGGGATTACGTGAGCGATGGGAAAAGGTTCACGACGCAAAAACGGTGAACCAAGGTCCGTGGGAATCGGACCAGAGTGTCGCTAGGTCGGTGGTCCTCGATGGGAACTGTAGTGTGGGAGGTGTCAGCAATAACCTCTGTTCCGGGTTAATCAATCCTAATCAGGGGAAGGAGGGTGGGTTAGAAGGGAAAAAGCACTGGCTGAGTAAGTGTAGAACACCGGAAAAGGATAAGGGCTTACCGGTGTAAATTGCCAGCGGTTCCAGATACACGCTGTGTTATTGAAATTGTGACCGGGAGCTTCGGTCCGCGATGATCAGACCTGTTCAGGGGGAGGAAGGAGGGTTTAGCGCGGGAAAGCACAGGTAGAGCGCTTACCGGGAGGAATCAAGGCCAGCGGTCCTTGTTGCGGGCTATGCCCTGGGCAGTGTACAGGCGAATGAAGCTCTCCATGCAGCGGCCAGCCAGACGTGCTGTAAGAATCTGTAGCACTATGCCGGAAGAGCACGAGTTGGGAAGGTCACGTGTGGGGAGGGAGACTAGTAGGTGTGAGGGAGGATGTGTAACGTCCCCCGGGGGGACGATCGGGGAAAATTGCTGATAGTAAGATGGCAAATCAAGGAAACAGTAGTATTTAGACCACCGAGAATCGTGACATGAAATACGGTGCATCCTTTAGTACAAAACCATTCTGATGGTAGAAAGAATGCTATTAGTGGACAAATTGGTTTAAAAACAATGTTTGGTGCAAACAGATATGCATGGAAAGCAGAAAAACATACGTTTAGACAATATACAGCCAAGTAATTTGTTATTTGGCAGGAGCAATAAAGATTTAACATTCAACAGTTATAAACCAAGAATCTAATTCCCGATATGGTACACAAGTAATTATGCTCCCCATGGATGGCGTGGGTAGTGGACTGGGGGAGGGAAGAAGGGTGTCGGGGTGTGGGGAAGTAGGAAGAGGGGAATCGGGGGAAGGGGTGTGGGAGTGGGGTGTAATATGGGAACGCAAATTGAGAAGGGAAGGTAAACAAGTGTTACAGAATCACGATATCAGGAGAATTATATATACAAGTTAACGTTGATACATAGTTATACAAGTGGTAAAGACCAGATTAAGGTACAGAAATGGCCGTGTTCCACTCGTCAAGTGTATTAAGGCCATTATTGACAGAATCACAACGTGCAATCCAACGACATTCACATTTATTGAGTAGCAATTGTAGGTTAGGGAGTACCGGGCGGTCAATGACTTGCCACAACATGTCGTTTTCAGAGTGTTTTTTTTCTCTGTAGTGTGTGACCAGTGGGGCCGTCTCAATGTGACATCTAATGCGACTTTTGTGCTGGGAGATGCGTTGTTTTATCATTTGTGTAGTTTGGCCGATGTACAATAAGTCGCAAGGGCAATGTATGGCATAAATTACATTGGATGTACGACAGTTGGAGAACTGTTTGAGTTGGTATGTATGATCCTTCATGATGAAATCTTTTGTGCTGAGGGTAAGAGCACAGGCAGAACAGGATTGGCATTTGTAGTGACCTATGATCGGTGGGAGGTCCCAAGGAGAAGTAACCGAATGATTTCTCTTTTCGGTCTCTGGCCAGGTGATGGTATGTACCAATTTGTCTGAAAGATTGTTACCCCCTTTTTTTTTTTTTCTTTTTTTTGTTTTTGGGATAAAGTGGAAACAACCATGTCAGGTATTTTGGGTCGGCAAATGAAGGTAAGCCTATCATTGGTTATCTTTGGTGTGGTGGATGGCTTTACGGGTGCTCTTAGAGACCTGCTGTTTTATGCAATCCTACCTGCCAGAAGAGAAATTTGTCGCAAAAAGGGTGAGTGGCACACCACCACAACATTCGGACTGGCTGGAGTCCCTCATATATATGTCTAGGATGGACCTGCTAGGGAAAAAGTCCAAGAGGAAAGCCTTTTGGAAGCCCTTAAGTAGTATGAAAGGAGAGTTCGAAAAGGCTGCTGCAAAATATGGGAGGTAATGATGATAATGATATATAAGCTACAAATCTGTCCAATGATTACACCGGCAAAGTTCTCTGCACTGCTGCAGGGCCCATTCCGCATCTCGATTACTAAAGCAGTTGCCGGTGTAAGTTAACACCGTGAGAGAGAGATAGCCGCAGGAAGGATAATGTTCATTGTGGTATGCCCGCAAATGGCTGGTTTTCTTTCTCGATATAAGGGCGGAAGGAATGGACATTGTTTCTGAGGTGAATGAGGACAAAAAAAAAATAAAGGAAAAAAAAAAATTGTTACCCCTTTTGTAAGAGAAGAGAGGTGGTTCCTGAAAGGGGGCTTGGGTCCGGAGTATGGACCAGTTCTTTTTGATCACCTTTCTGATCTTGTTGCTGGAGGGACTGTAAGTAGGTACTAAGGGGATGCGTGAATTAGTCAGTTTGGGGGAAGGTGAAAGAAGCACTTCCCTGTGATTGTACCATGCCCGCTTACAGGTGCGGGAGACCAAACGTTTGGGGTATCCATGATTAACCAGTTTTTCAGAGAGGATGGCAGCCTCACGGAAGTAGTCTTTGCGCCATTTGCAGTTCCTCCGGATCCTGAGAAACTGGCCATACGGAAGGCCATCTCGTAGGCCACGTGGGTGGTAACTTGAGTATAGTAACACTGTATTGCGTTCTGTGGGTTTTCGGAATAAAGTGGTACCGATGGCACCCTCCTCCGCATGAAGGGATAGATCCAGGAATGGAAGATCATTGGATCTAGCATCTGAAGTAAATGTGAGGTGTGATTGACAGTTGTTTAACCAGGTGATGAATAATGATAGATCATCCGGGGTCTCACGCCAGAGTAGGAGTATATCGTCTATATAGCGACGCCATAGACTTATTTGTGGCAGAAATGGATTGCCAATCGATAGGATGTGTGTGGTTTCAAGATGATGCACATAAAGAATGGCAAAGTTAGGGGCGAAGCACGCGCCCATGGAGCCGCCCTTAATCTGAAGATAAAAAGTGTCCTTATAGAGGAAGTAGTTATTGGTGTGCGCAGTCCGAAGGAGATCCATAATGAAATCCGACGGAATGCGAGTAGGTCTAGGGCGTGTGTACAGAAGGTGTTCGATGACATCTAGGCCTTCAGTGTGGGGAATATTCGTGTATAGTGATTGGATGTCAAGGCCCACCATCAAGTCAGTTTCCTCATTGTATGGTCTGTCTTCAATGATGTTGATCAAGTGAGTACTGTCCCGGACAAATGTGTCGGTCAGAGGAACAAATTCTTTCAAAATGGCATCGATATATTTGCCCAGGGGTTCCAGGATGGACCCACAGCCAGATACGATAGTTCGCCCTGGTGGATCAGATGGATTTTTGTGGATTTTGGGTAGTACGTGAATTACACGTGTTCTGGGGTGTTGATTATTCAGAAAAATTTGTTCTTTTTTGGAAATCACTCCAAATGACAGAGCGCAGTTGGCAATTTCTTGTATCTTTCTGCGGATATTGTCGAGTGGGTCTGATGTGAGGGTGCGGTAGTGTGTGGTATTAGCAAGCTGATGCATAATTTCTTCGTCATATTTGTCAATGTCCATAACCACTATTCCGCCACCCTTGTCTGCAGGTTTTATAACTATTTGCTTGTTGTCACATAAGTTGTTCAGGGCTTGTTTCTCAGTCAGTGGGAGATTGTATGGTACAAATTCACCGTGGTGCTGTAGCTCCTTAATCTCGAGCAGTACCAGTTTTTCGAATGTTAGTATTTCTGGTGGCATCATTGAGGCTGGAGGGAGAAAGGTGGAGGCTGGATGGAATTGCTTCTCGTATGGCCGGTTCATTTCTGATTTGTCTGCAAAAAATTGTTTCAGATGGATGTGACGGAAAAACAAGAGCAAGTCCTAATGTAGCTTGAAGAAATTGCTGCGGTCAGTTGGAACAAAGGAAAGACCCTTGCTCAGGAGTGAGACTTCATCTGAGGACAAGACGTGTTTAGATAATCATCATTGAAGACAGACCATACAATGAGGAAACTGACTTGATGGTGAGCCTTGACATCCAATCACTATACACAAATAATCCCGGACCCAAGCCCCCTTTCAAGAACCACCTCTCTTCTCTTACAAAAGGGTTAAGAATCTTTCAGACAAATTGGTACATGCCATCACCTGGCCAGAGACCGAAAAGAGAAATAATTTGGTTACTTCTCTTTGGGGCCTCCCACCGATCATAGGTCACTACAAATGCCAATCCTGTTCTGCCTGTGCTCTTACCCTCAACACAAAAGATTTCATCACGAAGGATCATACATACCAACTCAAACAGTTCTCCAACTGTCGTACATCCAGTGTAATTTATGCCATACGTTGCCCTTGCGACTTATTGTACATCGGCCAAACTACACAAATGATAAAACAACGCATCTCCCAGCACAAAAGTCGCATTAGATGTCACATTGAGACAGTCCCGCTGGTCACACACTACAGAGAAAAAAACTACTCTGAAAACGACATGGTGTGGCAAGTCATTGACCGCCCGGTACTCCTTTCCCGTAGCGGAAACCTATAATTGCTACTCAATAAATGTGAATGTCGTTGGATTGCACGTTGTGATTCTGTCAATAACGGCCTTAATACACTTGACGAGTGGAACACGACCATTACTGTACCTTAATCTGATCATTTCCATGTGTATAACTATGTATCAACGTTTACTTGTATATATAAGTCTCCTGATATCGTGATTCTGTAACACTTGTTTACCTTCCCTTCCCAATCTGCGTTCCCATATTACACCCCACTCCCACACCCCTTCCCCCAACCCCCCGTTCCCCCGATTCCCCTCTTCCTACTTCCCCACACCCCGACCCCCTTCTCCCCTCCCCCATCCACTCCCCACGCCATCCATGGGGAGCATAATTACTTGTGTACCATATCGGGAATTAGATTCTTGGTTTATAATTGTTGAATGTTCAATCTTTATTGCTCCTGCCAAACAACAAATTACTTGGCTGTATATTGTCTAAACGTATGTTTTCTGCTTTCCATGCATATCTGTTTGCACCAAACATTGTTTTTAAACCAATTTGTCCACTAATAGCATTTTTTCTACCATCAGAACGGTTTTGTACTAAAGGATGCACCGTATTTCATGTCACGATTCTCGGTGTTCTAAATACTCCTGTTTCCTTGATTTGCCATCTTACTACCGGCAATTTTCCCCGAACGTGCCCCCGGGGAACGTTACACATCCTCCCTCGCGCCTACTAGTCTCCCTCCCCACACGTGACCTTCCCAACTCGTGCTCTTCCAGCATAGTGCTACCGATTCTTACAGCACGTCTGGCTGGCCGCTGCACGGAGCGCTTCATTCGCCTGTCCACTGCCCACGGCAAAGCCCGCATCAAAAACCATTGGCCTTGATTCCTCCCAGTAAGCGCTCTACCTGTTCCACCTTCCCTTGCTTACTCTACCCGTGCTTTACCCCGCTAAACCCTCCTTCCTCCCCCTGAACAGGTCTGATCATCGCAGACCGAAGCTCCCGGTCATAATTTCAATACCACAGTGTGTATCTGGAACCGCTGGCAATTTACACCGGTAAGCTCTTATCCTTTTCCGGTGTTCTACACTTAGTCAGTCAGTGCTTTTTCCCTTCTAACCCTCCCTCCTTCCCCTGATTAGGATTGATTAACCCGGAACAGAGGTTATTGCTGACACCGCCCACACTACAGTTCCCATCGAGGACCACCGAACTCGCGGCACTCTGGTCCGATTCCCACGAACCTTGGTTCACCGTTTTTGCGTCGTGAACCTTTTCCCATCGCTCAGGTAATCCCATAGTTGTCACCTCTGATCTGTCCTATCACGACCTCCTCTAGG
The DNA here is from genome assembly GCA_963921515.1 of Calotriton arnoldi. Taxonomy (NCBI): domain Eukaryota; kingdom Metazoa; phylum Chordata; class Amphibia; order Caudata; family Salamandridae; genus Calotriton; species Calotriton arnoldi. The sequence continues at coordinate 57,149 of CAWUFW010008351.1, forward strand.
CACACTGCTGCGCAATCTCATGCTGGCCCCTTCTTTTCCTTTCCTCCCAGTGATCCCTATAGGACATACACCATCACCACACTGCTTGTGTGCCTTCACTATTCGTTTGGATTAATTCCTACTACCGTGACAGGTAGCTATTGTTACTTTTCCTTTCCTTTTCTGTTCCTCATTTACTTGTATCCAGGGCCTTATTTTTCCCATTGCTTTTTCATCCTGTACAGCACTCTTTGAAAAACTGTAACCATTGTCCTGATGATGACCTGAAATTGAACAGGTCGAAACGCCGTCGACAATTCTGCGTATACTTTGGCGTTATTGTGGTCTATAGAACCATTTAAAATCAAACTTGTACATTTTTGTATATAATTTTCCACTGTAGCCTTGACCACGCACTTATTTTTTAGTCTTGTTTTGCACCGCTCATGCTGTTTTCTACCACTGTGTCACTGCGCCGTTCACCGTCACTAGCACGTTCAGTGCACACTTGTGTTTTTGGTTACCTATTCTTAAATTGTACTGTAGTGCTGATACAACTACTTACAAATAAGAATTTATATTTCATGTAATTTTGGTGTGGTCTCCTCCCCCCTTTTTTTCTCCCATTCTTATGTGATTTATACTCTTCTTTACAATTGTTCTTCTCCAAATTATTTCCGGTTGAGACATTGTTCTATTGTTGCATACTTTACCTGGGTCTCAACTGGGTTAACGGGTTTACTCCTGTTCTTTGATTCCATGCCTTATTACAAGTGCATTACAGCATATGCCACATGTAATGCGAGGGACGGAACATCCGCCACATTTAGAAGGATTACCGAATCCGGCAAACTTCAAATAAGGCCTTTGTTTTTTTATTTCTTTGTAGTGACTGATGAGACTACACTAGCTGAAATACCAGCTTTCAGATTCAGGGTGATGTTTTAACTCATGCTCCTAGAAACACATTCAGTTGGCTGATAATGAGAAACAGCATCCAAAAATAAATATTAAATGGACTTGTTTAAACTGTGAAAAGTACAGCACACCTTAAAATGTAATCAGTAGCCTGTTAACTTACCACCATCTTGTTTAGGGGTTATCCTTTTCAGTTACCACCATCTTGTTTTGGGGTTATCTTTTTCAATAACCACCATCTTGTTTCGGGGTTATCCTTTTCAATAGCCACCATCTTGTTTTGCATATCCTTTTCAATAACCACCATCTTGTTTCGGGGTTATCCGTTTCAATAACAACCATCTTGTTTTGCATATCCTTTTCAATAACCACCATCTTTTTCGGGGTTATCCTTTTCCATAGCCACCATCTTGTTTTGAGGTTAGCCTGTATTGGAGAGCGCTGCTAATCTACTTCCTGTCGTACTTATGCAAGATCTAACGCTACTACTCAAGCTTCTCTACCATGCCACCTCTGGCACAGTCATAGTCTTTCTGATCCTGCTTCTACCCTGGACAGCACAGCTCACATTCCTCCCTCTGATATTACCTCTCTGTCTGATGCTGCAATACCTGGGCTGCAAATTACTTGACACTATCATTACCTGTTAAATCAGAACTTCCCATAGATCATGTATTTCAGCTCCGTGGTAGTCAAAAGAACACTTGATGTCCAAGAAAGGCTGTAAGAAACTGGAGAGGCAATGGAGGTCTACCTATGGTCCTTCTGACAAAGTCTTCTACAAAAGAGATCTTGGTACTTATAAAAGACTGGTTCGGATTATTTGACCCAAGTAATACCATGACAATTGCGTCTGCTGAAAACCCTTCTAAAGAGATCTTTTCAATATGACGCATGCTTGTTTATCCTAATTCAATTTCTGCTTCTGTCACTACTATCCAACAGTTGTGTTCAGGTCTCTCTGACTCCTTCCCAGTCAAAATTGCAAGGTTACTTAGGTCCCTCCCCTCTCATAGGATTAATATTTCTGCATCATCTTTACCTTCTACCATTTCTTCTTCACATACTTCAGCTTGTGTTTGGTCCTCTTTAGATCCTATAACTGAATTCTCTCCAAATTTCTTGGCATTTGGTCAGACTCCCCCCAGATCCTTGCCCTGCAATGGTTGCCAAAGCAGCGGCCTATTTTCTTGCTCCATACATTACCTTGCTTTGTTATACCGCCTTAAACTCTGGTATCATACCTGATGACTGGAAGATGGCTTTCATCACCGTCCGGCTGAAAAAGCTTTTGCTTGACCCCATTGTTCTGTACAATTATCGGCCCATCTCCTTGCTAACTCTGACCACTAAGATCTCGGAAAGCTGCGTCAATCAACAACTGTCTAAATATGTTGAGACTCCTCCTGTGGTTAACACCTTTCCATTTGGTTCCCGTACTAATGTTAGCACTAGGACTGTATCAATTACAGCAGCCAATTGCTGGTCTTAGATGCTGGCTGATTACCTGCTCAGATTTTTAAGAGCTCTCCACAGCTTTTGACACAGTCTCTCATAACATCTTGTAGTTCAGGCTTGTCACCTTTGGCTTCAAGGGCACAGTCCACAATTGGTTTTCGTCCTTCCTACAAGAAGGTTCCCAAGCAGTGTCACTGGCTCATTTCCATTCTACATTGAAATCCAACCCATTATCTGCGTGGTCCCCCAGGACTCTTTGTTTAGCCCCACGCCTTTTAACATCTACATGACCACACCTAGCTGCTCTCATTTCTTCTTTTGGTCTTTGTTTTTATGTGTACGCCGATGACACCGTGATTCTTCATCTTGACCCTTGTATGCCTCCTATACCCTCTTTCAGTGCTCAGAACCTTGGGTAACGTTTGACAACAAACTCTCTTCAAGGCTCACATCAACAAACCTACCTCTGCCTGTTTACTTATGTTCAAAGTTATTAAGTAAATAATGCCACTGCTTCCTAGCTCCTCCAGGAAAACCATGATCCAAGCTCTGATCATCTCCAGGCATGATTACTGCAACTCTTTGCTCATGTGTCTGCCCAGCTACCTTCTCTACAAGCTGCCGTTTATTCAAAAGGCGGTGTCCCACTATATCTTACGGCTAAGCAACAGAGTTAGCATCTCTGCTCTTCACTATCTACCTATACATAAATGCTGCCTTTCCAAGGCCCTCTGTTTCTTTCAAAAGGCACTATGCAGTCTGGCCCCTGACAGCTACATGGCCTCTCATTTCTCTTTCTACATTCCTGGTAGATGTCTCTGTTCTAGCCCTCTTAATTTTATTAACATTCCCACATTCAAGAAAGCTTGCACTGGTGGCCACGCTTTCCAAGTGGGAACCTCTCTGGCAAGGGACACTCTCCCTTCATCTATTCATGCTGAAATGTTCCATATACAACTCAAAACTCATTTATTTCTGCAGTAGAAATCTGTTCAGAGGGGTAGTTGTCAAGCCGATTCTGGCAACGTCAAGCCTTCTTTGACTACAGCCTGCAGCCTTGGCCCACTGAGGAAATCTGACTTCCAAAAAAGTTTCTAAGTTCGAACATATAAACTTTGTTGGACAGAGCCACAGTCTGCATCCGATCATCGTCGAGTGCTGTTTGTGAGCGAAATTTAATTTATTCCTGCTTGTACCTTTTACGTCCTTCGTCGACGGCTTCAACGATACCTTGTCCTTTAGCTCCCCTTTGTAGACAGTTCTAACTTTGGCCACAGCTAGTCTACAGTGGACCAAGGTAGGAATCTTGGTCCGCTGAAGACTACTTCTTCACAGAGTTTTTCTAAGTCTGAAGGTAACTCTTTGACAGGGATGACCTGGTTCATGTATCCAACCCACGCTCTAGCGAGGTCGGCTTTAATTTTCACTTTAGTGCGGGTCAAGTGCAACCAGATGACCACGGTTGACGCAATACACTTTTTGGTGTCATTTTTAAATTCAAACTTTAAAATTTCATAACTCCGGTTCTACTTATTGGGTTTTTGTCATTATGGTGTCATATTAATTATGAAAATATTCTATATTTTTCTAAATTGGTTTAGGATTTTTCTTGTGTTGTGTTTTCACTTTGTTACTGTTTGAAAACTGCATACATACTTTACGCAATGCCTCCAATGTAAGCCTGGTTGCTCTGTGCCATAGAGATCACTGGGTTTAGCCCAGGTTTATTTAGTTACTTTTGTGGTTCACCCTGACAAAGTATTGTGATAATTATTTGAGATGGGTTCTCACCCCCTCAAATAATATTCCATTATCCTAAAATGTCACAACAGGTTTTCGTAGTAGAGAGGACTGTCCTGTTTCCTGTATGCTGTGCATCTTAGATTGTACTCTCACAAGCACTCAGAAACAGCTTGCCTCCTTCTTTACTGAGGTCAATTCTATTATGCGAACATTATAACTTTGAAATGCATCCCCAAAATCAAGCCCTTTTTCAGGCTGGATTGCCGCCTTTCCACCAATACCTTAGATGGAGGTAAAGCCAACATTAATGAAGCTCAAATCAAGCTGACCAAATGATCCTTGCCCGACTGCACTGAGGCAACCCATTAATACCGCACCTATTGAAGGAATAGTGCTGGAGGCCTGTACAGAAGGTCCAGACACTCTACAAAGCTAAGCTAGACTAATGGACCTGAACACTTACAGGCCAATAACACTGTTACTGACCTTCCCAAAAATCATGGAACAACATCCAGGTTGGTCTCCCAGAACGTTTGACACATTGGGTGCCTTTGAATGGTCCCAGGCAGGTTTTCAGGCATACAGGACAGGACAGGCGCAATCCTAGTTGCGATCCTTGATAAACTGAGATCTATCAGAAACCAGATTGTTCCTGATGATCTGTGTTGCTGTATCTCTGCGTGGCCTTTGTTGGTGTCATCATTCTCCGTCAACTGTTTAAGGGTTGTTGGTTTAGCTGCTTCAGCTCTGGACTGGTTTAGGTTCTTCTTAAATGGACACACACACATGCAGTAGCTCTTACTGCTTTTCATTCCACCGAGAAGCCTATGGCTTGGGAGGGATGGGGTGATACAAAGGTTTGAACTCTTTCCTATCCTTTTTTAACATTATGACCAGCCTCTGGGAGAGCGGGTTCAGAGCTTTAGATTCAAGGCACTCTTCTATGCTGATGACATGCAACTGAGGTCTGACATCTAGCTTTAGACTTCATTGCCTTTCTGTGTGATTGTCTCTCAAGGATCCAGATTTGGATGGCTGAGAACTTTCTAAAACTTAATCGTAATAAAACCAAGCTATTGGTGATGGGTGGAGATGTCTCAGTCTCATCTAAGAGGCTCTGACCCAGAGGAGTTTTAAGGCATGAGCAGAGTGGACAATTTCCCAGGACCTCCATCTTCCAAGGGGACCCATGGGAAAATGATTTTCTCTCTCAAATTTAACTCTATCCTAGTCCTCTATCTACTCCTCTGTGCCTACCTCTACCTCTGACTCTGTCGTCTGTCTCTCTACCATGTATCAATTTAAGGATTTTTGGGGTCCAGAGCAAGAAACATTTCAACTTTGTGTGGGCATATTAAAGTTTAACATACAATTTAGTATTGTTTGTGATCATACAGGCTTGACATAGCAGGAAATGGGTAATAAAAATCTAATTTGTTCATGGCAGGGGCCCACAAATTTGTTTTGCCCGAGGCCACAAAAATCCTCAAGATGACACTGCTCTGACCTGCCCTCCTGGGTGAGCCTCCAAACCCTGCCTGTAAGATAAACAATCTTGGGGTCTGATGACAGTACACAACAGGAGTGGCAATGCTAAATGCTTGCACATCTAGTAATTTGTATAGGATAAGTAACAATAGTGTCCTGTATCGAACAAAACTCTGAGAGTAGAGTCTTTTCCAGTGGTGCTCACATGGTGATCGCACCCAGCCACCTAGGGTGCAAAATACCGTTCTGAAGGACAGTTCAGAAAACTTGGCAACCTGACACTGAAGCACACACTCTTCTGTTAATCAGGAATTCTTGATCAGAGAATCAACTGTAATGATGGGTAATTACAAATTCTTCTGTTTATTCGCCACATAATTCTGGACATGGTATGCCTAATTCCACCACGGAAGCAGCCAACACGTGTTTCGTCCACAGGACTTTTTCAAGGCTAAAGCAGTGTCAAATTACTGGAGTAATGGACAAAGATAAAAAAGCAAATCTGCAGCGTTTTGTAGATCCTTCCAAAGTGAACTCAAATCAAGTAGTAGCCAAATAATTATATCAAGCTTCAATAAAGTACTGACAGCCAAATGTGGTGGGTGGACCCCATTCTTGGCAGTGAGGATACTCCATCGCCGTGATTAACTCGAAGGTCCGCCTACATCTAAATGTGAAGGCGGACCCCATTCTTGGCAGTGAGGATAACGGTGATGAAGTATCCTTACCACCAAGAATTATATCGGGCCCAAATATAAAGCAAAATCAATAAGAAACAAACAGCATCCCTAGTAGCATATGAAAGATTTCCATAGCGCCTCCAAAATTAAGAGTTTATATAGGAAATCTACTCAAAGAATAGAATGAAAATTGCAGAATCATTATGATGTGAGCAAAGAAATACATTCTCATCAAATCAGAACAGACATTTTAAAAGCGTCATACAAACTTAAAAACACTTAAGCACTTACCCACTACATTCATTTTGATTTAAAGCTTTTGACCTAATGTCATCCAGAGGTGTCAGAACAAGCTAGTTACATAAACCACAGTAAACCAGTGTGAATAGATGTAATACTGTAAAATGCTTGTTTTTGTATGTGAGTGTCTAGCTATAAGGGTGAATTTTAAATAATCTACCGTTTCTAACAAAATACTGGAATCTTTCCAGAAGACTTAAAAAAGGAATACATACGCCAGTTATTAAAGAAAAAAAACCAGGACCCACATGACTCAAACAACTATAGACCAATTACAAATGGACCTTTCCTGGGATTCTGTCCAGGAAAAGGCACAGAATCTGGCCTCGTTACCATGTGGGATGACCATAACAATATAGTAGAGCAGAATAAGGTCGTTGCACTATTTCTCTTGAATTCTCTTTCAGCTGCCATCAACACAGTTGATCATGACACTCCAATCCAAAGACTCTACGAAGCCAGCATAGAAAGGTCTGCTGCTGACCGGATCACATGTGACCTTCAAAACAAAACAAATGTTATCCATACTCCCCCTTTCTCATCTAAACCATACATCACAAGAGCAGGGGGTCCCTCAAGGCTCTGATATCTCACCTATGGTTTAAAACATCTACATGAAGTCATTACCGGAAATGGTCATTGAATTTCAGCTGACATGCTATAACTATACAGATGTCACACAAATACGTCTTAAACTGGAAAGCCTCAAAGACATTGCAAACTCCAAAGTCTTCAGTTACCTCAGAGCAATTGATGAGTGGATGACATGGAGCCACTGAAATACTCACATGTGGCGATTGGAAAAATGATGACCGACTTTGTGCCTGACATGCCGATCTGGGAACACCTCCTAAAGTATCCAAGGCAGTACAAAACCTTGGAATTACCAGGGACTCCCAAGTTATCAATGAATGCCCAAGTGGACAAATTAGCAAGATAAAGCTTCATTACTATGAAAACTCTGCAACGTATCTTCCCCCAACTAGGATTTCCACACAAGGTCCAAGCTACTATCTCTCTTCTGTCTAAACTTGATTACGCCAATTTCCTCTACTACATATCATCTTTATGAACTATGAAAAAACTACAACGAATTCAGAACTCTGATGCCAGACTACTCCTACATGTAAAGTCACAACACCACATCTCCCCTGCCTTGAGGGCCCTACATTGGTTACCGCTTACCAGAAGATCCACCTTCAAGCTGCTTTGTATCACCCTCAAAGTGATACATGGAATAGGACCACTTTTCATCAGGAATAAAATCAACAAATGCATACCACAAGGGAACCTCTGCTCCAGATTGGCATCTCGCCTCAAAACCCCAGCATACAAAAAAAACTCATGGGTGGAACATCTTTCTCTGTTAAAATTGGCTCCATAATAAAAACAAGGAATGTAAAGAGCAAACTGAGCTCTCTACAAGTCTAAGCCATAGTGGAATAGAGATAGAGGAAGCTTGGGGGAGCCACACATGTTAAATAGGGGAACCACACAAAAGTTCAATAGGTGAACAGCATAAATGCATAATAGGAGGACAAGAGGTAAAACAGAACAGGAAAGAGCCACACCTGCGGCAAAATAATGCAGAAGAAGATCGACCAAATGTATCCAGCAAAGGAAAGGGGAGGGAAAAAGAAAAAGAAAAAGACGTTTCTAACCCAAAACATATGGAAAGCAATTCCTCTCGGGAAACTGAAGAAAATGCCGCTAAACTACGAAGTATCTCAGAAACGTTGAGAGGGTGTCCACTAGCCCCACCTTATGCCTGACAATTGGAAGAGGGGGGTAACCTAAATGAAAGCAGCAATCACCAAGATACACTGCAGTTACTCGAAACAGGAGGGAAAGGTAACAAACCCAAAACAGACTGCCAAGTGGCATCAACACAAGCAAAATCAGGCGCTTAATCTAGATAAACCAAAATCATAGGGAACCCAATGCCTCTTTGGAAAGCCGGGACAAAGCACAACAACTCCAAAATAAGATAGAGGGAGACAAACTATCAGCTCAAGCACTGACTAACCAATCATGAGGAGAAGCATTCAATCCCAGAAATCAAGTGCCAGATTATAGGGAAGATAAAAATGGCTCCTTGGCAAGACAGCCAGAACAACAAGCCAAAATTAGCCAAAATGAGAAGACAAAAACAAATCCAGAAGATCTAAAGGTGATATTAAATCCGGAGTATATTTCACAAGTGCCCTGAGAAGGAATAAAAACCAACTGGGAAGTTGGGGAATCCAGATTAGTGAAGCAACAACATCAAAATACCCAGCAATCCTAAAAGAAAGAACTGATAAAGTATGCAAGGATAAACACCAAAGGGAGAATTATAGAAACATAGCAAGTTTCATCTTACATGACACCAGAGAAGGGTCGAAAACAACGCCATTGAGAGAAGGATCCTTACAACGTACAATAGGCAAAGAAGGGGGCACACCCCAATGCATTATCGTAGGAAAGTAGGATCTGCTTCTTATGGTTACCCCCACTTTTTGCTTGATGTTACACTGTTTTTGACTAGCCTGACTGGGATCCTGCTAATCAGGACCCCAGTCTATCCGCTTTCTCCCAAAAATGTATTGACATGTACTTAGCTACACTCCAGATTGGATACTGGGGTACCCTTAGAAGTCCCTAGTATATGGTACACATGTACCCAGGGCATAGGTACCCCAGAGGCCTCCCATGGGCTGAAGCATGTATTATGCCACCCATGAGAGACCATGCAAAATGGAACTTCAGGTCAGCCATTGCAGCCTGTGTAAGCTGGTGCATGCACCACTTATGACAGATATAGGTTTGCTATATCTATTGGTCACTACACTTAAAACCTATAAGTCACCCCTATAGCAGGCCTTAACAATCCTGAAGGCAGGGTGCTGGGTTTTACATGAGAGGATGCCCCTGCATGAGCAGAGCCCCTCTGCAGCCTTCGGAGACCATTCTCCCGGGTTGTCTGTGACACAGCCAGACATATAGGTAGAGGTGCATTATATCCTCGCGGTAAATGCTATCTCGAAAACGGCTGAAACAAAACATGTCATGTTTGGTATCAAACACCTTGGAATCATACCTCCACACCGGTAACTGGTGTGGGAGGTATGATTCCACCCTTCTGAAGCAAGCTTTGTGGGTCCCTGGTCTTCCCGGTACCAGCCTTCTTGACCCGGACAGCACAAAATGGTTGCTGCCGACCAGAGACACATTTCTGCCCTCCTGCTACTGAGCCAAGCTCGAGCAGAGGAAGGCAGCACAATAGGCATCCTGTCACAGGGAGGTGTGACCACCTCCCAGACAGGATTTAGTCTATTGGAGCTGGGTGGGTGCACTTCCAAAGTGCCTGAAAGTCTGCACGAGGGGCACATTTGGTGTCCCTGTGCATAGTCCAGTTCAAACCAGTCCTGGGAGCCATTGGCTCCTGCTCTGGCGCGAAACTGGGCAAAGGACATTGGTGTAACCACCCCCCTGTCCTGACCCTCCCCTAGGAGAGTCCCCTGAATCTGTCCAACCCTCTCCCGTGGGTACAAAAGGGCTTACCGGGCTGTAGGACCCTAGATTTGACGTGGACCAGATTCTGAACAAGAAACCACTGACCTTCAACCGTCTGGACACTCTGGACTTCGCTGGACTTCGACTGGGCCCGACTTTGTCTCCCTCTCCGTTCAAAGCATCGTCTGTGCCCGTGCACCATACAGGCTCTGTGCAGGACCTGTGGAGCATCAAGGACAACTGACGTATCTCCCTTGGGGTGAAGGAATCACTCCCCTGCATTTGCAGGCACCGTAACGCAACTGACTGGTCTGCTGATCCTGAGCTCCTGCAGACTCCGAAGGCTCCAGCAACACAGGATGTGGGCTCTTCTGTTCCTTGAGGTCGGGCTGCCCTCTCACCAAGTTTAAGGCCAGTATCCCTCGTGGGGACTGCATAACTTGAACCCCTGTGCACCGCGTACTTTTGCAATTACATATGCTTGTTGGTGTTCCCCAACTTTGTGCATTGGGCTGTCGATAGCCCCAACCTCTGCGCACATTTTGTACCAAGGACTTCAGTCTCCTCGCACTCTGTGCCCTGCAAGCTGTTGTTTGGTGAAACTGCTAGAGGTCCCCTTGCGACTCCTGTGCCTTCAGCCTGTGGGTCAATTTGAGGGACAATCCTGATTTTCTTGGGCTCCCCTGATTGCTCCAGGCCTGCCCTGACTCCCTTTGCTGTGGTGAGTCCTCTGGTCCTTTCTGGGCCAGACTGTAACCTTTCTTGCTCTTCTTCATGGGTTGCTGTTGCCAAGGCTTGTTGGAACTCCCGCCAGACACCGACCCCTCAGCACTCGACATCCTTCATGGGACAGCTCGTATCCAGCTCCTGGTCATCCTCAACGTCTCCTGGTCACTGCAGCTGTAGAGTCAAGGTCTCCTTCTTCGCACCTGAGGCACCCGACGTCGGTGGGCATTCGGCTACCGAGCCCCTGGTCACTCCTGAGTGACTCAGACTCTGTCCCCTCTGCTTTCAGGTTCCTTCCTTCAAGAATCCACCAGCAGATTCCACCGGACACTTTTCTTCTTTCCAGCAGTGGCATTTCTTTGAAGACTCCCATTGAGAACGACGACGGTTTCCGATGCCACTTCAGCCCTATGCACCCGGCTCCTCTGGGATAGGTAACTCTGGTACTTCGGTATCCACGGGTGACTCTCCAACCTTCTATGTTCCAAAGGGTTTCCTCGTAATCCACTGGGAAAGGTCCTTAAACATTAAAATTGCAACCGCGACTCTCCCATTGAATTGTATGTAGCACGCGGTCGTGTTCTCACACTGCACCCGTCCTCAGTGGGGTCCCTACTTACTCACCTGGGGTGGTTCCTTGGGGTCCCAGTGATTCTGCACATTCTAGACATTGTCTTGACTCGAGTCGTGGTTCTTATACCACTATTTTAGTATATTGTTTGGTCTCCCCCTGGAGCCCACTGTGTATTAGTGCTACTTACGATTGTTTCTGTGCTAAAGTATTGTGTGCTTTGTGTTTATCTGCGTGTAGCAGATACTGTGAGGTATTTAAGGTGTTATAATAATAAATACATATTTTTATAACTACTGTGTGGTTCTCCTTTCATTTAACCAATACAATAAGATTGTATTCTGGTAAAACAAGCTGCTTAACATTCCTTCAAGACTAAGCCTGAAGGCTGCTCTCCACAGCTACCACTTGGGTAGCTTTCATAAGGTTATCTTTGACCTCTTAAATCACCATAAGGGTTGTTTGGACTGGTGCAAGGTGCCCACTTTAATTAGTGGACATCATATACCAGGCCAACTTCTCACAATTATCAAGCGCAAGAATTCGACTGGACTTGGCTCGTGCGGGCCCTCGGCTTATGTTCCTAACAAGCAGGCGTATAACAGCACAAAAGAGACTCCCATCCCTAATCTAAAAATCTGCTCCTGGAACATAAGTGGGTTAAACAACGATGAAGCCAAAACGACATCGATACACCAAATGAGGAGCTTCGGTCTTATTGCGCTACAAGAAACCTGGGCCTTGCAATCAATATCCTTGCCGGATTTTACAACTAACAAATCAAACGCAACAGCCTCTCAAGTAGGGGGCCATGCCACGGGGGGGGGGGTCAATTTAAGTGAAAAACAACTTGGCAGCACAAGTCACACTGCTGAGCAAAGGTCGCGGCGATTACGTATTCCTTAAAGCATTGTTTCAAAAACCAGGCAAGACAAGCTTTCAAAAAATAACAGTGATCTTTGGCTGCATTTATCTCCATCCGATCAGGGTAACACAGGAAGCAATGTTAAGTAGTATGCTCCCAGCTATGAGGGAAGTCTCAGCTAAGTTTCCAGGCGACTTGTCGATAATAATAGGAGATTTCAATGCAAACCTCATGAAGACAGATTTAAACACTCCTTTTGTGACCCTGGATGTCCAGACCTGGGACATACCTGAGATAAGAAGCTAGTATCAAAGGACAGATAACCATGGAGTAAGGGTAGCAGCTCATATGAATCAATTAGGATTACGCATCTTAAACTGAAGATCACAAACTGACTCACCAGCAGCCTACACTCATAACTCATGCTTTAGAATGGTCACGTTGGATTACATCTGGGTGTCGATTGCACACTTTCACACAATTCAAAAATTTGCAGTAAGACCAGCCATGGCCAGTGACCACGCAATGCTCACCTGCGAAATTCCAGCCCTACAGTACCCTCGTGCAAAAATCAACCTGATTGGCCATGAAGACCAACTAGAACCAGTAAAAAAAGTAAGGTGGACTATGGAAATCCAAAAGATGCTTGACGAAAGAGTGGAGCAGTTTTTGGATAAACTAAACCAAGAACTAAGTGATCCAATGACCACAAATTCATGGAAACCCATATTGGAAATAGTGAGGGATAACCTAATCATCAAGGGAAAGCCAGGAACAGATAAATCATCATCGAAAGCCCAACATCTCAATGAATTCAAACAAACAATAGTGAACATAAAATGCAACTTAAACAGTATAATGCGCAGGATCGCCAAAGAGAAATGTGAAAACAGAAAACTATGTGTGAAGGTCACGGCAACTCGTCAGGAATACAGAAAAGCTAGGTACACCTATAAGAGGAAGATGGAAGATCAACCCTGGGAAAATGCACATGAAATCCTAAAATCAAAGGACCAAAGAAAGGTTTGGATCTGGATGAATAAATGCTTCAAGCCAAACCAATTGCCAACTGTTACAAACATTGCACCCACAGCTTGGGAAACCTACATTCAAGCACTTTATGTGGAACCCATCAGTGATGAAGGTGCAAGAAACAACACGAGGAAAAGAAACAACAAACTAAAGAACCTGAAGCACCATAAGGGAGACAGCGAAACTGCCAAAATAACATCAGTCCAAGTTGCATACATCATTAAAAAAATGTGAGCAGGTGGCGCGCCCGGCCTAAATGGCATCCCAGCGATGGTGTATAAAGGGGCAGTGCAAAAATGGGCCACAATCATGGTACCCTTGTTTTGGGAATGCCGATTGGGAGGAAGCATCCCGGAGACATGGCGAGGCTCACTTTTAGTCCTGATTCACAAAAAAGGCTCCCAGACAAGCCCTGAAAATTATCGACTGATCGCCCTACTAAATGTAGAGGGGAAGTGATATGCCAGTATCTTACATCAAGAGCTGATGGTTTGGGTGGAAGAGCGAAAACTAATCCCCTACACGCAAACAGGTTTCCAAAAGGGCTGCCATATTGAAGATAACCTGATCAACATATCTCATATGATAGAGGACAAGCTAGTGAAAAAAGTGAGGGCCCTGTATTTAGGATACATTGACTTTCAAACCGCATTTGACAGTGTATCCCACCCAAGACTGTGGGAAAAATTAAACACCTGGGGCATACCGCAAACTTTACTAAAAGCGCTTATCACCTTATATTCAGACACTTGGGTGAAAATAAGAGTCACCTCTGGATGGGCTACTAGTAACAAAATCAAAACCAACAAGGGACTAAAACAAGGGTGCCTTCTGACTCCGATGCTCTTCAACTTGTCCCAGAGCATTTAGTTCGTGAGAGAGCATTTTCTACCAAATTCTCTGGAATCAAAATCCAATCCATGCAGTATGCGGATGACACAATATTGTTAGATCAAACCCCGGTGGGGCTCCAGAGGCTCTTTATGGCTCGGACATCGCAGTGTAAGGTAATCTGCCTGAAAATAAATACAGCAAAAACAAAGGTGATGATAGTCACTAGACAACATGTAAGGAAATGATTTTGGCATATTGAGGGGAAACCCATTGAGGTAGCGACCGCATACAAGTATCTGGGAGTCTGGCTCGACCATAGGGGACAACTAGCTGCACACATTAGCGCCCAGCAGGGGGTGGCGAACTCCCTAGAGGGGGCATTTTGCGGAGTGAGAAAATCAATGAGTATACCAGATTTATCCCCCTCTTCAAGGTAATGGGCACAACATTTTTACCAACAGTGGCCTATGGTGCAATGATCTTTAAAGATAAAATGGCAACTTGGCTGGACAGAGCACAGTCAGCCTGCTATCGCAGTGTTCTTGCTGCCAACTTCCACTTCTCATGCCCAAATCCGTATTGAATTCAAGTTGACATCACAGCAATGGCTACTAAAAGCCAGGTTTGTAGCCTACTGTCTGAAAGCCAAACAGGCCCGGGGGCACAACTTGAAGAGTCATATCTGGACAGTAATAAATAACCCAGTGACAAATTGGCCCACATTTTTTATGCACAGTGTAGAGGTATTGGACGCACAAGAAATTTGGACAAGTTCTCTGTCAACTACTGTGGCCGCAAAACTACCAACTAAGCAAGCGAATCTATTATCGGCGGAACGCGACGCGTTAGCAGTGAAAAATTTAAGGCATGGTAGTTGTGCGTCAAAACTATATGATTGTGGGAGTCTGCCATACTGCCTCTCGTCCCCGCTAAAGCCAATAATGAAGCGCCCATTAATGAGGCTTCATTTTGGATTAGTTGCATTGATGGCATATAAGTATGGGCAGAGGTATCAGGAAGAAAAGGATACACAGTGCTGCCTTTGTGGAAAAGGGGAGAAATCATTAATCCACGTGTTGTGCATCTGTAAGGAATTGGCTGCTCTGAGAAATGTTTGACTCCGCCCCATCTGGTGCATTTTAAACATTGGACATGCCAAGAGGCATTAGGAGAGTGCATGAGAGGTGACTCGGTACAACTGGCCGCCCGCGTTATGAAATTTATGACAGCGCAAACAATTTTGATGAAACCTGATCACTCCTGAGAGTCATAAACATCCCGAATATGAGCGCAGGTGCCTTCTTTTAACTTTAGATTGTGATTTACATACTGTTGATCTGACGAGAAACAGGATTTTAAAGCGATATATGTTCTTACAAAATGATACTTACGTGACTTTTTTTATGTAACTAATTGCAATGATTTTAAGTAATTGTGCAATAAAAACTTATCTCATCTTCTCTGTTCAAGCAGCCAAACTAAGTAATTCATTACCACCAAACAAAGGATCCACGATAACGATCTTATCTTCAGAAGACTACTCAAGAGTTGGCTCTTTTCTACATAACCACCATACTCACACAAAAATGTAAAGCATATGCATTGTGTATGTAAAGATGTATAATTTGATTATATATATATTTAGATATGTGCATTTCTTTGTACAAATATATATATATATACTACTAAAAATGTAGAGATATTCTTTAGATCTGCTTAACAAATGTATATATTACTTATGGCTAAAATATATATATATATATATATATACATATATATATATATATATATAAACGCTCCAATGCTCCTTTTTCCACAGAACAAAGCCAGCACTCGCGGGGCAAATTGCAAAGAAGACTTTATTTAATCTTAGCAATCTATGTTGTTGCTAAGATTAAATAAAGTCTTCTTCAATTTGCCTGCGAGTGCTGGCTTTGTTCTGTGGAAAAGAGCATTGAACGTTTATGTACACGAGGGCACCACCGTGTTACCGGCACCCGCTCGCGAGTGCTCCGTATTTATGGTGACAGTGGAGCGATAATATATATATATATATATATGTATATGTATATATATATATATATTCTGCTCCAAAGGTTGTCCACCTGGTGAGTAGCACTCGATCAGCAGCTTTGTTTATGATAGGCAGGGACGAGGATCCGCTGCTCCGTAATGGAAATGCCTGACGCGTTTTGAAGCTCCATATGCTTCTCTTCAGAGGCTTGAACGGAGACAGTGTGTGCAAACGCTGAAACCACTTCGCCATTTTCATATTGCACACCCACCAATGGGAAGCTCGAATGAGACTGTGCATTGTGGGAAATGTGGTCCGGATAGCACACAAATCTTGTCCTGTATGGACCCTGCAAGCGGACTCGTCCTCAATCCTGTTTGCGGCTGCTGGCCCACATAGCCGACATGATAGTTACCATGTCGGGTGGCCCCCATAACATTATGGGGTGGTGCACACTCCGCGGCAGGACGGCCGCGTATTACATTCTGCTCCAAAGGTTGTCCACCTGGTGAGTAGCACTCGATCAGCAGCTTTGTTTATGATAAGCAGGGACGAGGATCCGCTTGTAGAAGCTGCTCTGTAATGGAAATGCCTGACGCGTTTCGAAGCTCCATATGCTTCTCTTCAGAGGCTTAAACGGAGACAGTGTGTGCAAACGCTGAACCCACTTCGCCATTTTCATATTGCACACCCACCAATGGGAAGCTCGAATGAGACTGTGCATTGTAGGAAATGTGGTCCGGTTAGCACACAAATCTTGTCCTGTATGGACCCTGCAAGTGCACTCGTCCTCAATCCTGTTTGCGGCTGCTGGCCCACATAGCTGACATGATAGTTACCATGTCGGGTGGCCCCCATAACATTACGGGGTGGTGCACACTCCGCGGCAGGACGGCCGCGTATTACATTCTGCTCCAAAGGTTGTCCACCTGGTGAGTAGCACTCGATCAGCAGCTTTGTTTATGATAGGCAGGGACGAGGATCCGCTTGTAGAAGCTGCTCCGTAATGGAAATGCCTGACGCGTTTCGAAGCTCCATAGGCTTCTCTTCAGAGGCTTGAACGGAGACAGTGTGTGCAAACGCTGAACCCACTTCGTCATTTTCATATTGCACACCCACCAATGGGAAGCTCGAATGAGACTGTGCATTGTGGGAAATGTGGCCCGGATAGCACACAAATCTTGTCCTGTATGGACCCTGCAAGTGGACTTGTCCTCAATCCTGTTTGCGGCTGCTGGCCCACATAGCCGACATGATAGTTACCATGTCGGGTGGCCCCCATAACATTACGGGGTGGTGCACACTCCACTGCAGGACGGCCGCGTATTACATTCTGCTCCAAAGGTTGTCCACCTGGTGAGTAGCACTCGATCAGCAGCTTTGTTTATGATAGGCAGGGACGAGGATCCGCTTGTAGAAGCTGCTCCGTAATGGAAATGCTTGACGCGTTTCGAAGCTCCATATGCGTCTCTTCAGAGGCTTGAACGGAGACGGTGTGTGCAAACGCTGAACCCACTTCGCCATTTTCATATTGCACACCCACCAATGGGAAGCTCGACTGAGACTGTGCATTGTGGGAATTGTGGTCCGGATAGCACACAAATCTTGTCCTGTATGGACCCTGCAAGTGGACTCGTCCTCAATTATGTTTGCGGCTGCTGGCCCACATAGCCGACATGATAGTTACCATGTCGGGTGGCCCCCATAACATTACGGGGTGGTGCACACTCCGCGGCAGGACGGCCGCGTATTACATTCTGCTCCAAAGGTTGTCCACCTGGTGAGTAGCACTCGATCAGCAGCTTTGTTTATGATAGGCAGGGACGAGGATCCGCTTGTAGAAGCTGCTCCGTAATGGAAATGCCTGACGCGTTTCGAAGCTCCATATGCTTCTCTTCAGAGGCTTGAACGGAGACAGTGTGTGCAAACGCTGAACCCACTTCGCCATTTTCATATTACACACCCACCAATGGGAAGCTCGAATGAGACTGTGCATTGTGGGAAATGTGGTCCGGATAGCACACAAATCTTGTCCTGTATGGACCCTGCAAGTGGACTCGTCCTCAATCCTGTTTGCGGCTGCTGGCCCACATAGCCGACATGATAGTTACTATGTCGGGTGGCCCCCATAACATTACGTGGTGGTGCACACTCCGCGGCAGGACGGCCGCGTATTACATTCTGCTCCAAAGGTTGTCCACCTGGTGAGTAGCACTCGATCAGCAGCTTTGTTTATGATAGACAGGGACGAGGATCCGCTTGTAGAAGCTGCTCCGTAATGGAAATGCCTGACGCGTTTCGAAGCTCCATATACTTCTCTTCAGAGGCTTGAACGGAGACAGTGTGTGCAAACGCTGAACCCACTTCGCCATTTTCATATTGCACACCCACCAATGGGAAGCTCGAATGAGACTGTGCATTGTGGGAAATGTGGTCCGGATAGCACACAAATCTTGTCCTGTATGGACCCTGCAAGTGGACTCGTCCTCAATCCTGTTTGCGGCTGCTGGCCCACATAGCCGACATGATCGTTACCATGTCGGGTGGCCCCCATAACATTATGGGGTGGTGCACACTCCGCGGCAGGACGGCCGCGTATTACATTCTGCTCCAAAGGTTGTCCACCTGGTGAGTAGCACTCGATCAGCAGCTTTGTTTATGATAGGCAGGGACGAGGATCCGCTTGTAGAAGCTGCTCCGTAATGGAAATGCCTGACGTGTTTCGAAGCTCCATATGCTTCTCTTCAGAGGCTTAAACGGAGACAGTGTGTGCAAACGCTGAACCCACTTCGCCATTTTCATATTGCACACCCACCAATGGGAAGCTCGAATGAGACTGTGCATAGTGGGAAATGTGGTCCGGATAGCACACAAATCTTGTCCTGTATGGACAAGATTTGTGTGGGTGTGTAATATGAAAATGGCGAAGTGGGTCTAACGTTTACACGCACCGTCTCCGTTAAAGCCTCTGAAGAGAAGCATCAGGAGCTTCGAAACGCGTCAGGCAATTCCAATACGGAGCGGCTCCTACAAGCGGATCCTCGTCCTTGCATATCATGAAAAAACTGCTCGCCGAGTGCTGCTCACCTGAGGGACAATCTTTGGAGCAGAATATAATACGCGGCCGTCCTGCCACGGAGCGCGCACCACCCCGTAATGCTGAGGGGGCCACCCGACATGGTATTTACCATGGCGGCAACGTGGGTCAGCAGCCGAGAATAGGATTAAAAGAAGGGGCGAGCCCGCTTACAGGGTCCATACAGGATGTGATTTGTGTGCATTCCGGACCTCATTTCCCACAATGCACAGTCTCAAATGAGCTTCCCATTGGTGGGTGTGTAATATGAAAATGGCGAAGTGGGTCTAACGTTTACACGCACCGTCTCCGTTAAAGCCTCTGAAGAGAAGCATCAGGAGCTTCGAAACGTGTTACGGAGCGGCTCCTACAAGCGGATCCTCGTCCTTGCCTATCATGAAAAAACTGCTGGCCGAGTGCTGCTCACCCGAGGGACAATCTTTGGAGCAGAATATATATATATATATATATATATTTTAGCTATAAGTAATATATACATTTGTTAAGCAGATCTAAAGAATATATACCACACGAAAAATTAGAGAATGTCCGCGCTCTCGGATAGTGCCACAGTGAAATTTTAATTACACACGGTAACGCGTTTCGACAGATGGGCTGTCTTGATCACACAATTTGCATACAGGAAATGTTCCAATACATAGTCTCGTGATGAAATGAAAATGAAAAACGGACAAGAACTTCTGCATGTATTCAACAAACAAAGTGCTACTGTGGCGGCCATCTTATAGTATTACATATAGTAATGAGAGTAATCATAAATGCTGTTAGTGAATGTAGATAGTGGTCGCAAATTGGTTTACATTTGATACAAAAGCATATGTGTAATCTGGCATTAGGTAATGAACATGATTATGCAAATTATAAATGTATAAATACTATTGAAGAACGCAAATTCATTAGCATTCAAAAGTATATAAGAACATATCCCTAAATATAAGGGAGCAGTTACCAGAGCCAATGGTGCTTGTTTCATGGGTATTTATGCACAGCGGCCATTATAAAATAGTAATACTCTTATGGCTTCAGAGCGGAAATTGCTAGTCCTACAGGGACCTAAGACCTGATCTAAGACAAGATGTATATGAAGCGGCCAATAATGCAATACGTTGCATAGCGCTTAATATTACAGTAATATGTAGATACACAGAACGATTGGAAAAGGACATAGTGCCATATCGATAGTAAAAAGCTGGAATACAATTGGATTTAGAAAAAACTTCTTGCAGTATACATTGCATTGCGTTTAGTGTTGCAATAACAAGTAAAAACAATAACACTCAGAACAATTATAAAGAGACATAGTGCCGTAAAATTGCTCTTCATGACTTTGGAGTGTGATGTGAATGCGAATGGGCACTCAAAAAATTAATTGCTTGTAATGCGAATGTTTTGTAATATACATGGCGCCATAGTGGCTAATGTTAGACGGTATACTTGATTTCTTATACCAGAATATTCCAAAGTTAATAAACATGAAATTTTCCAAATCGTGATCACATGTACTGTACCAAATTAAATCAGGCCTAGAGGTACGCGAGACAATAGGAACCATGTAAAAGGAACATCCATGTAGGTCAAAGTAGAAGCAAGTGAAAAAAGTGAAAAAGGAGGCTTATCTGAATAAGAAGTGCACGTAGTGGGGAAGAGAAGGGTAGGGAGCCCGTGTAAGAAGTGTCCGTCTCATGGCGGAGGGTCCCTTCCTTTCCTCCTGTGAAAATATAAAGAAAAAAGAGAAAAACAGAATTAAAATGAGAAAGATCATAGTATATCATACATGTTGTTTACAATTCTGTATATACAAGTATAGATACTCATGAGAAATCATTGTTTCATGGAAGATTCATAAACTTTCGCTACAGACAGCAAATAATGACTATAGACACAGACAATTTAGCTTTCATGTAGGTGTACATTCAATTCTTCGTCTAAATTGTGACCTCCCGGCTGTTTGGTCTCGAGTTCCAGAATCCATTTGGATTCTCGTTTGTGTAGCAGTTGAACTGTATTCCCACCCCGAGGGCCAGTGTGTACCTGTTCAATGATGAAATAGCTCAACAGTGCACTATTGGAAAGATGGTATTCCTGAAAGTGTCGTGCAACCGGGTAGTGTATATCTCTGTTGTTTATGGCACGCATGTGCTCTAAAACCCTCTTTTTGGCCATTAGTGTTGTACTGCCAATGTACCGTAGTCCACACGGGCAGTCTAGGGCATATACTACAAAAGTGGTACTGCACGTCAAGAATTGGGTAATCTGTTTCTTGTTCACTCTACTAGGTATGTTGAATTCTTTGACCAAGCGGCTGTTGCGGCAGGCCTTGCAAAGACCGCAAGGGAAAAAACCCTTGAGGCTATGGTCTCCTTGATGTTGTATGTATTTGCGTGATGTCATTGTGAACCAGGATATCTCTTAGACTCCGGCCTTTCCTGTAGGTGATTCTAGGACGTGTGTGGATAGACTTGCCAATAATAGAATCGCTGGTCAATATTGGCCAATGCTTGGCGAAGATCTTGTGTATCTGTTGGGAGTTACGATTATATGTAGTAATCAGTCTTGTCTCTTGTGTAACGGTGGTAGTGTCATTGTCGTGCTCTTTCAATGTATCTGATCTGTTGATTTTATTAACTTTTTCCAAAGCACGTTTTAGTACCCATTTCGGGTAACCCCTGTTAGTAAACCTAGTAATCATATTCTCTTTTTCGATGTTGAATGTTTCCTCAGTGCTGCAGTTTCTTCTTGCCCTCAGCAGTTCTCCATATGGAATGCTCCATTTCAGATTGTCCGGATGACTGCTGAGGGCATGGAGAATGGTATTGCCTGCTGTGATTTTCCTGACAAGACTAGTTTCCAAGGTATCATGTGCTGTTGTAAAAGTACATCGAGAAACTCAATCTGATGTTTGCTTATGTTAGATGTAAGTTTGATGTTATACGTATTCTTATTAAGCTTATCGATAAAACTAATAACTTCGTCTTTAGTGCCATGCCAAATAAGGAAGAGGTCGTCTGGAGTATTTGCAGTTGTTAGACCTGTCAGCCTTAGGGTGGTCTTCCCCAAACTTTTTGCCTTCACCCTCTTATTTTTCTTAATTTTATTTTTCTGGCTTTAGGGCGCTGTGCACTTTAACACTGCTACCTAGTGGTAAAGTGCTTGTGATCACTCCCTTAAACATGGTAAAATTGGCTTACAACTGATTGGCATATTTAATTTACTTATAAGTCCCTAGTGCACTGGTATACTATATACCCAGGGCCTGTAAATGAAATGCTACTAGTGAGCCTGCAGCACATATTGTGCCACCCACCTAAGTAGCCACTTAGAGCATGTCCCAGGCCTGCCAAATGCAGCCGTTAAAAAATAGGACCCTCAGTCCCACTCTTCAGTTAACTTTCTGGACCTGCAGAAGGACTCTCAGAGGACTGCCTGCTGCTGTGGCCTGCTGTGTACTTCAGAAGACTATTTTGCTGCACCTGGAAGGACTTCTCTGCTGCCTGAAGCCTGCCTTGAATCCTCAGAGGCCTGCCCTGCTGTTTGAGCCCTGTTCCACTTTTTGAACCCAGGATTACCAGAGTGACTTCAAGGGCTAGCTGGCTGGCCTTCTGAACAGAGCCTCAGGGACCGAAAAGGCTCCAACCATCTTGAATCTGCACCTGGACCCCGTCAGAGTGAGTCCTAATCCTCAAAGTAGTGCCCCTGCTGTCCTCGACACTTGGAGGTGGTACTAAAGGTGCCCAGAAAGTCAAAATCCAATACTTGGTGCTTAGAAACGTTTTGCCTCAAAAGTGCTCTGAGTGGCCTGAGCTGCAGCCTCCAGCTGCAGCTTGTCCCTGGCAGTCAGCACAGTAGAGCATTCCAAGGGAGAGAGGACAGAGCCTAAGGTGCGGAGTGTTAATATTTGTCAGTTGTTTGTGATTTAGCTCATGTGAATAGTGTTTGCTGTATGTTCCCTTTCTGAGTTTTCCATATTGGAGGCAGAGATCTTGACCTCCTTGGCAGAGATCTCCTATAGGTGCATCAAGAAATCTGGTCGTAAAGCTACTAGTACTTTACAGTCTGCATTTCAGTCATAACAGTCTCCACCCGTTTGTGTAATGGGTGGAGACTCTTAAACCCTACTACTGGGTATATAGTTCCACATAGAAATGGTGAATACCATTGGGGTGGGGATTTCTTTCCACAGATCGGTGGAAATCTATATGTGTAGACAGCTCTGCATGTTGATTTCCCAACAGGAATCTGGCCCATAGAGTTTAACTAACAGGAATCCACTGTACATCCCAGAATATCTATTAAATACTTTTTTAGGTGATAACTAGTCTAAGTCTGCCTCTGCTCACTGAGACTGGACTGAGATCCTGTGTGATGGCATGTGTGGTCCATTCCTGGGTGAGGATGTGTGGTCCACTCCGTTCCCAGGCACGCTCTCTGAAAATCCCCTGATGAGCTTGCGATCCCCAGTGGCAGTTCTTACCTATCGCTTGTTGTTTTTATTTCCCCCACCCCCATTTTATTTCTATCAGTGATTGCATACTAAACTGTACCAGACTTTTATGTGTTGTAATTGGCCATTTCCTCACACAGACAGTTCCTTCTGGTTGAATGACTGCTTTTCATTGTGTCTGTACTGGTGTTTATTCTGCGACAGGTTGTTTGATAATTGCCCATACAGTTACATTCACAACATGGGCTTACATATGTCAAATAATGCTTCATGCTGAGTAAATGTGCTTTATTCATGACAACCTTAATAAAATATGTTAAAAAAAAATAAGACCAGGTCTGCCTCCTACAAGAGCTAATACTTTCTCTCTTGGTAATTGTGTAGTGTAGTTCCTATTTCCCTAATAGGCTCTGCGCATTGGAATAATATATCCTATAGGTTTGACATAGGACTAAGGTCAGTATGTCCCTATCGAGTATATTAAACTTAATTACTTGTGCCAGCTAGCTCAGAGGCCACTAGAAACTACTTGACAACAAGAAGGGAGTAGTTTCTGGCAGCCGCAAAACATGACCACTGTGTTTCCCTTTAGAATCAGAACGTGTCCCAGAGTCGTGGAAACAATAGATAACTATTTCACTCAGCTCAGTCGTGCATGCTTAGTTTTCTCCAAGTTACACAGAAAGAAATAGACGGGTGTTTCAATAAAAGATTTATTGAACAGTCTTGTTTCTGGTGTAAGTAAAATGTGCTGTTACGATCACAAGACAGTATGCGAGATAAATAATGTACAGTGTGAGCAGTAAAAATAAGTAATACTGCGAGAGCATTATCTTTTAGTACATATGCTGTTACATAAATAACACAGACTAAAAATGCGAGTACTCATACGATGCGTTTCTAATCTAGTTCTACCCCAATGTACCTAACCTAGGTGTAGGACGAGGTATGAAGTAGGTGAAGTATTCCTTACTATAGTATACTAAGAGTACGCTAACCCCAGTATGCCTAGTATGCCAAGAGTCCCTCTAGGTTCTAGTCTGCTCCATACCTGAAGAATGAGAGAGGTAGGAATCTCTTTGCCAGACTCGAACTCCAACACCCCGCAAGGGAAGTCAGATCACTGGAAGCTGGACTCTCTGCGTGCAGGGATGACAGCGTCTTCTCAGTGCGTCAGGCCGGGAAACGGGCTCCTCTGAAGTCGAGGTCTCCTCTGATTTACAGGGGCTAGGGAAGGTATACCTGAGAAGCACCTAAGAATGTTAGTATTGACGTGAGTCGGACAGCGAAAGACGTCATGAATGAACCCCTAAGGAATAATGGTTCATGCATAATATATGAGTCCTTGAAGAAATCAATAGTCCTGGACTAGGGAAACTCCCGCAGCCTAAGGGTCTGTTCTTCAAGAACTCGTTGTGACGTTAGGGTGGACAGATGTCAGAGACCATGCCTGTATTTGGAGTGCACGGTTAATGCCTAAATAAGGGCTGGGATTTTATGCCTATATAAGGGCAGGGCGAATTGTGCCTATATAAGGACATGATACTGGAAAGCCCGTTTATGGACACCCTAAGAGGAATACAACACCCACTCCACTTTCGTGTGTACGATAATACTAAAATGCTAAACATTTAAAATGCTAAACATAAAATGGAGTACCGCATATTTAAAAAATATATATTTTTAAAAGCATTTAAAAACATAATAAAAAATGCAAGAGGTACTGTACATTTGAAGCATTGCTTTTCATTTCAGGCATATATTTAAAATAAAATGCAATATGAATGAAAGAAGCAGTAATATTTACATGTGACAAAAAAATGATCGATAAGTTTCTTATAAATCAAAGTCATTTCATGTCATGAAAATTAATGAACTGTTTTAGACACACAAGATGACTAAGTGTTCCTTGAAGTCTGTATTATAAGGCTAGTTCTACTTTAAGCAGATTGTAGTGCCATTTTCGTTCGAAAAATGGGAAAGAGTTCAATTTTGGTAGAGTTCCAAGTTGTTTTGAAAAAATGAAGGCCAAATTGTTATTGCATCTCTGGAACACTGTATGCTGAATCAGAGTCAGTTTACGGGTCTGGTGTAAACATGAGATCATCTACTTCTATAGACAAAACATCGTCCAATGTAGTTGGTGTCAGTTGGAACACCTCGTGTAGCAGATTAATTGCACAGAGATGTGAAGCTTCGCTTCCAGCATAGGGTGCCGCAGCAAAGTTCGCGTCCGTTGTTACCTGTGTGCCTGTAGATCTTTCTCGTACCTCAGCAGCAGCCGGAAGCGTCTGTGAGATCTCAATGAATGCTGACATCAGGATTGGTAGCCTCTGGGGACAACACAGAGCATGGGCCGTTATCGGGTCCAGCAGAGTATCGACATCCGTTGGCGTAGCTGATGGAAATGTTAGACAGGTGTCCAACACGCATTCTTCACCGCATAGCAGGCATCGTAGAACAGGTAAGATGCAATCTTGCCAGATTGGTCTGAATGACAGGAACCAAGTTGTATTAAGGTCCCGTAGACGAGTCATGCCCAATAGCTGTACTATTCGCTCACAGCACTTTCGTTCAAGGAGAGCTTTTTCCATTTCGCTCGGAGTGATGTCTGCGAATAGGCTGGCCATAGCGCAATAGCAGGAAGAGAAATAGAATTCCGGCAACAAGTGCTAGAATTAATGGTATGCCACCAAACACCGAATGTGCAAAGTTCGGGATGATTCCAGTATTGCCTGGAAAGGTGCTAACAGACCGGTACAGATGCTCTTAAATACATGTATAATTCCACTTGTATCAGACATGTTGAAGATACGTGATATCATTTCTACGAAATGTATAGGGCAGTTCGTACGTATTAAAGTCTGTATCTCAGCCGAAGTCCTTGCTACTTGTAGATCATAGGTTTCCTTGGCCGAGGTCAAAGGCACTGTTTGCTGTAAAAGCATGGCTTTCATTCTGCTCAAAGTATCAAATCTTATAAAAGAGACGTTCAGCGAAGGCCATAGAGGCGACTCCCTGACTGTGTCTATTGGGGCAAACAATGCTTGCATACAGCAAGTGACCCTGGAGTTGACCGTTACTAGATATGGGATGCCTGGCAACATGCCGCAGCAACTCTGATCATTCAACATGAGGTAACTCCCATTAGAAAGTTGTCCAAACGTTGGATTAATCACAGCAGCTGGTGTACCCTGCTGATGGCAAGACAAATTTGCCACAGAACCATTATAAGCCCCGTGTAAAGAAATGTCCTGACATATAAGCGAACCGCTTAGTGCAAGTTTACAGTTTGTACCGCTCAAAAACACTTCACGATCCCCACTCCAACATCTATATGTATACAGTAAATCCCAAGATGTCTTAATGTATTCCTTACCCAACCTTTCATATTTGCCTGCTTGCATTTGTCTGAGGCAATACTGAAACTGAAAAGTACTCACAGGTAATGTTATTTTGCCATGAATAAGCCATTCTGTAGCTGGTTTTTCTGCCACTGTGAATGGTAACTTTTCCAGTTTTTCAATGCTCAGCACTGTATACCTTGCTCCTCTTTGTGCCAGTACGATCTGTTTATCAGTTAGATTGTATTCTGCAAACAGAGCCGTTGTGTTGATAAAACGCCAAGGCACATAGCCCGCTCGCAAAGATTGCAGCGTCCAGCTTAATAACATAATAGAACGTAATTGAGACTGGCCTTGCTGTAACATCGCCAAATCTTGTTCTAGTATGTCGATAGCAGAGGATACAATGCCATCCAATGAATATATTCTGGAGGACAAAGTTGTTAACCCATTGTCGACCACAGAGAGTGTTTTCTCTAAATTAATACGATCAAGTTCACGTATTCGTTCTGCAGCCTCCATCTGTGATACTTTCCATGCTTCATTATAAGCAGCATAAATGCTGGCATATATGAAACGTTTTTGACATGGTTTTCTTGGTCCAAGCAAGAATTCCCTAAGGTCTGCGTCCTTTTAAGTAAGGTTAAGTGTTGTTTCACATCCTGTAGTGTAGACTTATGCAGCCAATCGAGGCATAATTTTCCTACACTGTATGTTGTTACTACCCCCGGATGTTGTCTTTGGACGTATCTTGGGTCTGGCCTATTAATAGTAAAGCCCTGAGTTTTATTCAGGAATCTTTCCTGACAGTTATTCGTGTCTGTGGGCCAGATCAACCATTTTTTCCAATCAGGATTAGATCTGTTGAGTTGTAGTATATTGTCAACTGTCACCACTGCCTGTGTATCGTTATCTCTGGCAGGTGTTGGTACAGAAGGTGTGTTCATTTCTTTGATCTTGGCTAATCCAAGACAAGATGTTTGTTGGATGGTTTCATTCAAAAACATTATTTGTTCAGGGATGATGCAGGCTCTAAATAAAGCTTCTATCCCATGCACTTGCCAATCTTTAGTACCCCAGACTGTTTTGGTGTCTTTCCAAAAGTCGAAAGACAGTTGGGCATTAAATAACGCAGAGTAAATCTGTTTTGTATTTGTTAACATAATTTTCAGCCCTGTCTTGTTTACATTTTTATAGTAAAACATTTCTGGTTCAGATGTATTGTATCCTGAAAAATATGGAAACTTACTAGCAAATGTTTTTGAACTATCTTTAGGTGGTGTAGGACAATGTTCCCATTGGTTAAACATAAACACATTTCTTGGATATGCAGATTTATGCAAATAATGATGACCATAGTGGTTATAACAATACATTTGTTCATAGTCTGATGAACCCTCTAAATATTCATGTTTAGAAAATGCAGCAGATTTTTCTAGGTCAAACATTATATCATTGACAGTCTCAAAGTCCCAATCATCTGAATAGGTACTGGACGTAATTAAACAAATGTGGAATGTTCAATTGTTCCATCGGACCGAAGATTTCAAAATCTGTTTTGTCCCATACTATACCATCCTGTATAGGAACAGCTGTGATGTTCACTGATGACAAGTCTCTTGCTTCACGATGGGAAGATTTATGAGGTTTCAAAAGTACGTTCACGTCTTTTCCTTCAGTATTCACATGGATGTATCTGCCACTTATAAGCACGCTCACAGTTGTTACCAAAGCTAGCCAGAGCAGGAAAACAAAAAGTCCAGATGTAATCCAGAGTTCAATCCATGGAGAAACCAAATAAGTCTTTTTCAGAAAGTGAAGAAAGTCTTGTACTTGCTGCTTGAATTTCAATGATGCTGGCGTCGTTTCAGGTTCACTCGGATCTTCTGAGAACGTATCAAAGTTAATGAAATAGCCAGAAGCAATTCTGTCAATTGTTGGAATTGCATCAGGATTTGTAGAAATCACTGGAACCAGTTCATCACTTGCTACATTGGTGTAGACAGGTGTATTTGGACGAACTGTTATTTGGTGTTCAAGAGGGATGAGTTCCATAGCGTTGTTGCTTAGTCCTTCATCTATTTCTGCTGAATTCTCGATTGTTATCAGTCTTTCAGTCTGAACCTCTTGGATAGTAGCGAGAGGAGTGCATCTGCTACTAGGTCGGAGTTCACGAGGCCTACTATTTAGTATTGGCCACATACTGTGGTTTGATGAGGTCGATGGACACAAATCTTTTCTCCTTTCTTCCAGCAAGGGGCAGCAGAAGTACTGTTCTTGTTCCTTGAACTGCTAGGACAGGTACTGGTTGTCTGTAAGAAGGTCCAAATTCCTTCTTGTCCGCAATCTTTTCTCTGACTAGATCCCCAACTTTTGGAATCCAGACAGGCCTTGCTGGGACAGCCGGTTGATCCCCAGTGGTGGTTGGCTGTAGGAATACGTTGCTTTGTTTCGTTCTTAACTTGTTTAGTTCCTGTAAAACAGCCAAACGATCTTTGATATCAAAGGGTTTATTTTCCACCACTGTGCCTACGTGTTCAAGGTCTGGTACCCACATTCTTGTGCCAAATAGGACCTCATATGGAGTGACCCCCCCTAGAGAACTTCTTGGCAGATTATTCAATGAGCGTTGAACCCCACTAAGGTATTTGACCCACCCATCACCCGAACCTAATACCCTAGCTGTTATAGACTGCTTTATGTCCCGGTTTTTCCTTTCCACAACAGAATTTCCCTTAGGATGGAATGGAGAGGAGTACCGCAATGCAACGCCCAGACTGGCCATGGCTTCTTTGTAAGCCCTAGAGCTAAACGCAGGACCCTGGTCAGAATGTAGCGTGCCTATTGCGTATGTGCCGATAAAGACTCGCAAATCTTTTATAACAGTTCGAGCGTCAGCCGAGCGCTGAGGCCATAACCATAGGAACCTAGATTCAGTATTTGTGGGAATGCCTTTGTCCAGTAGGACGCAGGCGCGTAGATAGTCTAAGGCTGTCTAACAGTGGTGTCTGTACTGGGTTGCCGCATTCGCAGCATGGTGTCTGATGGCTCTCTCGCTGTAATTTACAGTCGAGGCAGTTGTTGATGAATATGTGAATTTCTGTATTCATTCCAGGCCACCAGTACATCTCTTTTAACGTCAAAATTGTTTTAGAGATCCCTTGATGTGACAGACCCTCCCCCAAATGTGTTTCATAAATCAAGGCTGCTGTACGTTCCATGTTTGGAATTACCCTATCCCCCACTCCAGGGATTCGAGCAAAAGGAACGTTGTTTGCATCAATTACATAAGAGTACTTGAGTGGAAACTTTTTTGGTAACGCTGCACTGCTGCCTTTGCTTGAAGCATTGACAGCCAACATTATCTCACCGTCTATTTTTGTTTTTGAACGAGTGATCGCAGCTATGGAAGCCGTTTGCACAGCCCCCTTTGCGGCTTCGTCAGCCAATGAATTCCCTGCAACGTGAACGCCATCACGTTGATGACTCAGTGTGTGGATCACGTGAGCCTTTGGTAGTTCGTTTTTCAACTGAACTACTTGTTCCCAAAGCATTTTATGCTTTATTGTGCCACCTTTCGTATCTTTGAAACCATTTTCAAGCCAGTTTTGTATATAGTCATTATACGACTGAACACAGTAAAAGGAATCGCACACTATTAGTGTGGGGAATTCTCGATCTGTACTTTCAAGTGCCAGTTTGAATGCTTGTAGTTCAGCTCGCTGAGCTGTACAATCTCCTAGAGACTGAGTTTTTGTGACCACAGGTCTGAAGATGCCATTTCGCATGCGACCTTTAACGATTGCACACGCTGCACTGTAAGCTTGCTTACTCCCTGTTGCGGGTTGTGCGGATCCGTCAGTGTAAATTATGAATTCGTACTGATCGAGAGGCAGAATTTCAGTAGGCAGAGGACATTCATGTTCGTATTGCAGGAATGCTTGTGTTTTTAAATCTGGATCAAAAACATATTCAACATCTGTTGCAGCAAGAGAATTAACCCATTGTATCCATCTTGGATGTAATGCTTTAGCATTTGGAATGCTAGCTTTTGTTACCGCTTCTAAAGCTGGTACCGGGGTTACGACAATAATGCGTTTCCCTTGGGCTAAGGCTCTTTCTTTTGCTACAGCGGTTTGAACTGCTGTTAGAATTTTTTCAGTTGAACGGAAGCGCATATCCGCTTGTGTGTACAAATGGGATTTGTATGCTATTGGTATTTTCTCACCCTCATTGAAGGTTAAGTAGGTGAATCCACATTGACCCGAAATTATTCGGATCACCAAATTGCGTTGACTTACGCGTGTTTGTAAGTGATTTGTTGCTAACATGTTAGCCTGGAGTGAACGCAAGATTTCTGTGTGTTCTTGTGTCAAGTTTCTGATCGAAAAATCAGGTTTGATTAATGCGTGGAGAGGTTTAACCCTTTCTGCGTAATTTAGAATGTATGTTCTTCCAAAATTTAGGAAACCCAGGATGGATTGTAAGTTTTTTAGCGTTTGTGGAGGTTGGAGCAGCGCACATTTCTCTAGAAAGTTAGCTGCCAAGCTCTTGCCTTCACTTGAAAGCTCATATCCTAGAAATAGGACATTGAGATGGGCAATTCTGGACTTTTTAAAGTTGAACTTGTAGCCCTCAGAGGCGAAGCCCAGTATAATGGTGCTCACCCTGTTCAAGTGTTTTTCCAGGTCATCGTCTGTCAGATAGATGTCATCGACATAGGACAATGCCTCATTGTCATAAATTTGTAGTAACTCCGTTACCCTCGCTGAGAATAAACCTGGGCTGTTCTTGAACCCTTGTGGGAGTCGACAAAAGTGACGCTGGGTCCCCATTATGGAGAATGCTGTTAAGTACCTGCTTTCAGGTGCTATGTTTTGACAAAAGAAACCATTTGAGATGTCTAATGTTGTTTTATATTTTTTACGCACAATGTTATTCATTAATGCTGTGCTATGTGCATTTTGCACTGCAAAAGTTTTAGAACAAGTGTTTAAGTGTCTGTAATCCAAAACTAGACGATATGTATTGTCTGGTTTGGAGACAGGAAACAAAGGATTGTTCATTGAGGAGGTGCATGTTTCAATCACCCCTTGATATTCAAGTTGATCTAAGATCTCCCTGACCTGTTTTTAGCTTCTTGCTTTATTGGGTACTGCCGTTGTGCAGTTGGTTCATGTTTCAGATGTATTTTATGGTGAGGTGAATCCTCATCCCATCCTACATGATTTTTATATAATGCTGGGGCCTGGGCCACTGCCCATTTCCTGGCATATGTATATCTCAGATGCATTGGTATATGGTTGGAGAAGGCAGGCATAATTATGTCCTCGCCATGTGGGCACTCCCTGACAAATTGTGGTGGCCAGTCCTTTTCTGCTAGAAGTATGTCATAGCCCTTTGATAGTCTTTCCCAAAAAGTGCTTTCACCTGTCTAGGTTTGTCTCCCTCCATCCGGAGTGTTATGTCATATAACTTTTGTGGAGTACTAACCCTGGTGTCTACAGTCTCAACTGTGATGAACTCATTCAAGTCCACTATCTCCAGAAGTTCCTTCAGGTTCTGGCGAACTATTGTGACTTCTGCTGCACTGTCCAGCATTGTCTGAGCCCATTCTCTGTTCTTGAGTTGTGTTCTCAGTATTCTCGGCATGTCTGATCTTTAGACCTGCTACTTTCTTTTTGGAGAATTGAGGTTTTGCTTTAGTTTTTGGAGCGTGTTTGTCGTCTTTCGATTTCACTCGTTCTTCTCTATGTTCTGATCGTCCTCTTCTTTCCGAAGTCTGTGATGAGATCTGAAAGGGACGAGAGGAACGTGTATCAGTATCTTGATACCTGTCAGGCTTTCTCAAATTATCCCTATTCCTGAGGTTATACCTCCTTTCAGAGGGCTCCTTTTGAGGAGACCTACCTCGGGATTGAGAACGTTTCTCGTTTGATTTTTGTTTATTAGACTCCCACTTCTTTTTAGAAGATGTAGGAGTTTGTTTAATTGAGTCCTTCTCAGGATTTTCAGATAGCTTAGGTTTCACTGGTCTTCCACCCAAACTATCTCTGCCTAATTCTGCATAAGATTGTTCTATAATTCTGGGTAGCTCTGTTTGATGTTCTGTAACATCAAATTCCCTTACTTTTGGCGGATCGCCACTGCTGCTGCCTCCCCTTTAATATTAGATAATATTATTGTTGAGACCTGGTCGACATTTTTCAGTAATTTCATACCTAAATTTAGAGCAGGCTCTGCCCCGTATTCGTTTTGAATTTGCTTCAGGACATCAGGTATTACCGCAATTGACGGAATGCCATGTGTTTTAGTATAGATGGCAGCAAAGACTGAGCCCCAAGTGGTGCAGTCTTCCAGTTGTGGTGTGATCCCCATTGGTAAACTGATTGTCAGTATTCTGTGTTTCTCATACGGGCTAGTATTTGGAAATACTGCTTCGATTTGAGTAATTTTTGAGCTATCCAGAATGGAATTTGCTCACGTTTTGTGGGCATTTTACCCATGACTGCGTATAGAGTCTGTGGTGTAATTTTTAGTGTATTCCCCTGTTGGGGAGTTGGATTTGGAAGTGTTAATGGTTGCTGGACTGTAAAAGTCTGCATGACATATTGGACCAATTGTCTGTAGATTTTTATTAATTCTTGTATCTGAACAAGTAAGTCCTCATCTGACATTATATCTAGTTCAGGATGAGGTGTGTAGCCGGCTAGAATCGGCCATGTTGCTCCTGGTCTACCTAGTGGACCGAGCCTGGTAATGTTTCTGTGATGTTTTAGGGCGCCTTTAAACCAGAGCTGATGCTCCTGGTATGTTAATGGAATTTCTATATCCTCGAAAGGAATGTATTCCTCTGGTGGTTCATCTTCTTTGTAGAAGTGAAACGTGTGTGTTACTGAATTGGATTCAGGAAATATTACCCATGAATAGAATACCTCTGTCTGAAAGGATTCGTGTGCCTCTATCACGAAAACTGCTCTACCGCCTCTTGGTGGTAGGCCATGTTTTATAAGTTTTAGAGTGATGGCTCTTCTTAAGTTTGGAGCGATGTTTATGACACCCTCCTCGGTTTCATTTAAACCGGTAATGTTAAAAACTACTGCTTGGGCTGGATCAGCCGCAGCTCCACCGTTTCCGGTCTCAGTGTCGGAGCCAGGCATTTTGTTGTTTGAAAAATGTAAAACAAGTTTCAAGGAAACAAAGTTTAGGTGGACAATATTTTGGAACACTGTATCCTACAACGTTGAGCAAACCAAACAGCTAATATATAGGGTACTGCCCTATGTAGCCGTGGCGGATACTAAACCCTGCCCACTCCAGACGTCTTTTGGAGTATATTGGTAGGGGTCTTGAGAGAAAAAGCACGGCTGAGTTACTCAGTATCTAACGTTGAATTACTGCCTTACCAAACCGGTGGGCGCCATGTAGTGTAGCTCCTATTTCCCTAATAGGCTCTGTGCATTGGAATAATATATCCTATAGGTTTGACATAGGACTAAGGTCAGTATGTCCCTATCGAGTATATTAAACTTAATTACTTGTGCCAGCTAGCTCAGAGGCCACTAGAAACTCCTTGACAACAAGAAGGGAGTAGTTTCTGGCAGCCGCAAAACATGACCACTGTGTTTCCCTTTAGAATCAGAACGTGTCCCAGAGTCGTGGAAACAATAGATAACTATTTCACTCAGCTCAGTCGTGCATGCTTAGTTTTCTCCAAGTTACACAGAAAGAAATAGACGGGCGTTTCAATAAAAGATTTATTGAACAGTCTTGTTTCTGGTGTAAGTAAAATGTGCTGTTACGATCACAAGACAGTATGCAAGATAAATAATGTACAGTGTGAGCAGTAGAAATAAATAATACTGCGAGAGCATTATCTTTTAGTACATGTGCTGTTACATAAATAACACAGACTAAAAATGCGAGTACTCATACGATGCGTTTCTAATCTAGTTCTACCCCAATGTACCTAACCTAGGTGTAGGACGAGGTATGGAGTAGGTGAAGTATTCCTTACTATAGTATACTAAGAGTACGCTAACCCCAGTATGCCTAGTATGCCAAGAGTCCCTCTAGGTTCTAGTCTGCTCCATACCTGAAGAATGAGAGAGGTAGGAATCTCTTTGCCAGACTCGAACTCCAACACCCCGCAAGGGAAGTCAGATCACTGGAAGCTGGACTCTCTGTGTGCAGGGATGACAGCGTCTTCTCAGTGCGTCAGGCCGGGAAACGGGCTCCTCTGAAGTCGAAGTCTCCTCTGATTTACAGGGGCTAGGGAAGGTATATTTATACCTGAGAGTACCTAGGAATGTTAGCATTGACCTGAGTCGGACAGCGAAAGACGTCATGAATGAACCCCTAAGGAATAATGGTTCATGCATAATATATGAGTCCTTGAAGAAATCAATAGTCCTGGACTAGGGAAACTCCCGCAGCCTAAGGGTCTGTTCTTCAAGAACTCGTTGTGACGTTAGGGTGGATGGATGTCAGAGACCATGCCTGTATTTGGAGTGCACGGTTAATGCCTAAATAAGGGCTGGGATTTTATGCCTATATAAGGGTAGGGCGAATTGTGCCTATATAAGGACATGATACTGGAAAGCCCGTTTATGGACACCCTAAGAGGAATACAACAATTGATTGAAATAAAATAACAGAAATCAAAAGATTGTAAAATGCATTCACCAGCCAAGATGCTAGGTTAACCTAAGCCAGACCCCTCCAGGCATTTATGAGCCCTGTCTATGGAATAAGAACATGATATATTCAATGAAGTTTTACTTGCAACCTAATTATCTCTAGAGGTGTATTCTTTCTTAGCACCATTTATTTCCTCCAAAGAGGGCACTGAAAGGATTCAAACGACATATTCATAACCGAATCCAGGGCGCTGCAATATTGGGGTCAAGATAACATAGTAAATTGTAAATAGAGGCTGCAGCGAATGATTGTACTACTGAATATTGACCCCAGAGTATCGTGCAGCAAAAATTCAGAGGACAGAATATCCAGGGAAAAATAAATATCAAAAGGTAAGTGTATACAGGGAAGTATAGCTTTATCATTCCTAAATCTACATCTACGGACTTTGAAGATATATCTACTGTGTAGGTACATGTATGTGGAATTAAGTTTAGAAAACCTAGACTTAGTTACCTGTTAATATTTGTTTTTGACACTTTGTCCTCAATATTCTGTCCCATTGAAGTTCTGGGGTCAATGTTCAGAGTGTGCAGAGAATATCCACCTTATAGATGTTTAAAAGGGAGTAGCGCTGTAGATACCATAATCAGTCAATGCTTCATCCAATCTATAAGAGGTATCAAGTATGATGCCTATATATTTGTACATCTTATCGCTAAGTAACGGGTTCTCTCCTTAATGCCAATCTCCTTTAAACTTGCTCCTTGATTGGTTGAACTTTAAAGTATTACCTTGTCCATAGTTAATCACGGAATTGAGCATCCTTTGTAGTCCTACAGCAATCTGGTCACATGATCCAACATTATCCTTCTAGAGATGGTGGGAAAGTGTTAATATTAGATAAAATATTATTGAGCTCACTCAAGTATTTACAAAACAGGATAGGAGCAAGAAAACAGCCTTGCATTACTTAGAAATTGAACAAACCTCTGGGATTAACAGTATAGGATTTTGACTCTCAGAAAATATACCTATGTATTGAGATGATTCTGGCCAATACATGTAATGTGCAGTGCATCAACCCAAAGTAGATCATCTACTCCGTAACAATTGACACTCCAGATAATCAAACACTTTGGAGAATTCTACAGATGCACCGTACCGGAGCCCTGAATCAGGCTCTCAAGCCTGATTGGACAAAAGGCCTAGTGCCTTTGCACGGTGCATTGTCAATGCTATCTGGTGATAGCCATATTGAGTAAAGGGAGAATGTTATTTGAGAATTTATTAAGGAGACAGATAAATCTTACGTCAAGTGAAAGGGACGGCTGGTATATTGCGTGTTTTCATAATTGAGATGACCACAGATGAAGGATACTCTAGCTGCCCTATACATTAAGTGAGGAACATACAGTAAAATGTTTTAAATATGATTTCAAAGATCCTGATACTATGTGGGAAAAGACCCTTCTTGAAGGAGTGGAAGATGAATGTTCTTTCTTTCTCTAGGTAGCAAAACATATAAAGAAGGTATTTCCTCATCAGGCAACGAATCCCATGTGCAAGAATGGTTAAAGATGTCTTCTAAGGTAGGTCGGACAATCATGGGAATTTGCTGGGGAATTTTATTTTTCAAATGTGCTTTTATTTTAAAAACAAATCTCGCCATACCAAATTTGAACTGTCCTCATTCATCCCACTCTATTCTTCTTCACTGCTGTTCATGGGTCCCTCTTCTCAATGTCAACTTCCAGTGCTGTCAACCCAAGGTGGTTTAATTTGTTGTGGAATAATTGCTATAATTGGCACTACATGACTTGAGTCTTCATGGCACTATACTAATTCATATATTGATAGTGTTCAAGGCTTGTATGATCATTGGTTGCTTCTCTATAGCTGACTTGTGTGTCTCATGTATTATAAGTGTGTTGTGCATATCTAATAAATAATAGAGCAAACACATTCGGGTGCTTAAGTGCATACTCAGTGGGCTGAAGATGGATCGAACTAATTAAATGGTAGAACTCTACATTATTTTCTCTGAATTACAATTAGGAGATCGCTATTCCTAATGTATGAAACCTTTATTTTTTCAAAGTGGGTCGCATATCGACCTACCTCATGAATATAAATAAGGTAGGTCGCAATTTGTAACCCATTAGAAAAGACAGCCACCAAAGGGATGGTGGCCTGCTGAGGTCAGCAGACCACCATATCTGTGATTGCTTTTAAATAAAGCAATCTTTTCTTTTAAGCGCAACACGTTTTCTTTGAGCAATAGAATGTTGGATAGGATCAAAGACAAGCATAAAATCAGCGAGAGATAGGAGAGGTAGCTTGTTTGTGGACTGTTACTGCATTGTGATGTAGTGTTCTTTAGAGAGGTGCGTCTTCAACTCTTTCCTAAATTTGAGCAACGGTGCAGCAGTCCTGATGGATACAGGGATGTTGTTCCAGATTGTGGATGCATATATGGAAAAGGCCTGTGGCCTTGTTTTTTCTTTTTTACACTTCTGCTGGTGTGCTGAGAACCACCAGATGTTGTCAATTTGTCTGCAAGATAAGCAGGGGGAAAGGGAGGGCTGGTCGTGATGACTTTGCAAATGATGCCGTTTTGAAGATGGTGTGGGCTGGAAAGGAAGCCAGTGGAGTTCCATCAAGATGGCAGTAATGTGATCATATTTCTTCAAGCTCTCGATGAGAAGTGCTGCTAGGTTTAGGATGCCTCTAGGCATGTCAGTGTGGAGTCTCGGAGCTCATGGAGCAGGGCATTACTACCATCCAGATGCGAGAGTCCGAGGGCTTGAACAGCAGTTCTGAAGTCACTTTCTGGAAGAAATGGTTTCACTTTCTTTATAAGAAAGAGCTGGTACACGGCCGTTTTTGTTTTTATTGCAATGTGTTCTTTGAAGATGAGATTGGTGTCCAGGGTGAATCCAGATGACTTGGCATTCAGCGAAAGATGGTGTTAAAAAGCTGGCAATTTTCATGTTGTTGAGCCACGTTTGTACTGTTCTTGTTTGTTGTTCTTGGTAAATAACAGGAATTCTGTCTTGGTTGGGTTGAACATCAGGTTGGCACTGGACATCCAGGTCTGGATGATGAGCAAGCAGTGCTTGAGGCGTTGGGTTTCTAAAGAAGAGGAGACTAAAGTAGAGTTTTGTATCCTAGGCACATTGGTGAATCTTGATGATGTTGTCTGTGAGAAGAGCACCAAGTGGGTCCATGAAGAGGCAGAAGATGAAAGGGGACAGTATAGAACCCATGGGTACTCCACAGGTGATAGGAATCTTTTGTGACCTGGTAGTGCCCAGGCGAAGAAACTGGTGTTGGTTGGTAAGGTAGGAGGGGAACCAGTGATGGATAACGCTGATGGCTCCCACTCCAGTGTGCATATGAAGGAGGAATGGCACACTGTCTCGAAGACAGCCGAGAGGTCCAGCAATATCAGGGACAGGGGTCATCTTCTTCTGTGGTTAGGAGGGCATTGTCTCCAATATGTAAGGTAGTGGTCTACATGCTGCAATGTGATCTGAAGCCAGACAGGTAAAGATGCAGGAGGTGGTCAGCATCAATCTGATCTTGAAGTTGAAAATAGACTGCATTTTCAATGATCTTGACGTTGAATGGTATGCGAGTGATGGCCTGGCAGTGTGCAAGGGTCTAGTGAAGCTTTCTTTAAGAGTGGAAAGCTCATGCCTGTCTTCACAGATTCTGGGAAGATGTCTTGAGTGAGGGCGGCATTGACAATGGTGATTAGGGGCGAGAGAGCATCCTCCACGTGAATTTTGTTATTCATATAGTACTACAACTATGAGCTGTAAAAGTTCTTTATTGTGGTAACATTTTGTTGATGTCTCATGAATTGCACTTGGTTTCTAGTAGAGGAAATCATTGAAGTTCCCCCAAACAGGATGAATACTATTTTCTCCTCTTACCTAAAAGCGGTGAAATACAGACTTAAGCAAGGCATTTGAAACATGATCTGTAAACAAATACTATTTAACCTGATATTGCTATCTTATTGTACTAGTCTGTGCTAATCGATTGACAAATGACATCCATGTGCATTGTATCTGCTTTATAAGTTGAAGGCCAACACCAAAGAAGAAAGACAAGAAGTGCTAAAGGAACTGCTTAAACACACGGTTACCAACTCTTCACGCATCCAAGCAGGCCAAATTCCAAACATTCTCTACATTCTGGGAAACACTACTAATCGAGCAATCAAATTACAGGAATGCATGGGCGAGAAAGACGCAAAGGTAAGCTTGATTTATAAGAAAGCCATTTCCTCTTCGCATAATAATAAGTGCATAAGTCAGTCTAAGATGGCTCCACCTCTTTGGAGGCAAATACAATTGTGTCACAATAAAGGAAATGTCTTCTAGGGGGGCTAGAAATTGATAACTGGCCTTCACCAGCTTCAGTAAGTTTAAAAACAAAATCAGAAAAAAAATCCTGCTGAAAATATGTTTTGCAGGAGAAACAAATATCTCAAAACCTACTTTTTATAGGAAAATTCTCCTGCAAAAAACTATTTGGAAATATGAATCCCCAGTACAAATATTCTTGGAGGGAACTCTGGCCAGCAAGCAAAACTATGCAATGTAATGACCGTGAAAGTGTTGATGTTACTAATACCAATAACAATACACTTCTGCTAATAGGTGATGTGCAGTATTTTAAAACTACCCAATGCGTTCGTAATTTGCCTGTGGGTCACTCCATTCCTCTTCTCTTTGTATTCATATGCCTTCTGGAAGAAAGAATCTACAATAGAGGCTCTTTTTTAGGTTTCGCCTGCACAGCGCTTGTACTGTGCTTGTGAAATCTATTGTTTTTAATATGAATCTTAAAAGGGGCTTACATCCCGCTCCCTCGCTTTCATGGCTTTCATTGGTTTTTGTGCTTGCCACTTCCTTTTACTCCATTTCTATTGGCTGTTGCATATTTTCCTGCATTTACCAATGGTTGTTCCTCGTCTGCTTCTCTTATCAGTTTCCCGTAGCTGAAATAATGTTAACATCCGCTTTGGCTGAAATATTTATTCATAGAGTTTCCTCTTTCTGATTTTTCGGCATATGTGATACTTAAAATTAGAAGATTTATATACCCCAATGTATCCCTGGAGAGATTGTGATTTGCTCAGAAACACAGGATGTTGCGCCGGGGAGACACGTACCGGGATCCACAGCCCTCGAGCCAGAAGCTCTGCCCGCTGCGCCATATCCTCTCCACTCCCTGGATACTTGTTTTTCCTGCTTTCTCCAATGTCTTTAATTTAAACTTTTTTAGCACGCATTTTAAGGGTGCTTGAGACTCGAACCTGGCTCCCCAGCTCAAAGGTGAGCAGTTCTGGCCCTTACGGTACATCCTCTGTCCTGCCCCTTCTTGCTTTTGCAGACTTTTCTCCAGCCGCGGCCCGTGCAGGTAAGAGCAGTGGGGCCGGGTGAGGGGGGATTTCGACAGACGATGACGAGGGGAAACTAATTATTTATTTAATTTTCCCTCGTCATCGTCCGTCGAAATCCCCCCCACCGCCCCACCCCTCTTACCTGCATGGGCCGCGGCTGCTTTTCTCCCCTCACCCCCAACGTTGCTGGCATCCACCTACAGCCCCGTCATTCCTTGCATTCGCCATTCTGGTCATTACTTTCACCCGCCCCGTCATTGCTTGCACCCAGCCCCTCTTTTATTGTTTAACAGAGGGCACTCCTGTTCTGCTCCCCCCTGCAGCCGTAGTGACATGGTGGCAGAGTTCCCTCTATTGCTTAGGGGATCAGTTCAGCCCACCGTACTGATAGTGGCTGTAATCGGGCATCTTTTATCAGATTATGTGGCCAACTACTCGCATGATTCGCCATACCTCCCAAGCAATGCAGTGACTGTGGCTGTCCGCGGCCCCCGCAGGGGGCCACCTCAGCAGGGCGGCCCTTTAGTGCCAACTTGGCACCACCCACCCGCTCTAGTGTCCAGAGGGGTCTGCGATCCCTCAGCTGGGCGCCTCCGTGACGTCCTTCCTGTGCGCGGGGGTGGGTGGGTGGGCTTATATGCCTCCCCTGCCCCTCCTGGCGGTCTCTTTGCCCAGCCACGCCGTCTCCCGCCCCTCCTCTTACCCGGCGTCCTGGCTGGGGGTCAGGGTATCGTGAATGTTTAATGTTTTGCTTTTGTGTTGCAGGCGGAGTTACAGGGCGATCTGGAAGCAGACTGGTACAGTAAGGGTACCTCTGCGGCAGACCGGTACAGTAAGGGTACCTCTGCACGGCACAGTAGGGGTGCCAGGGCCAAAGACCGGGAGCCTCAGGGCAGGTTCGGGAAAACCGCGACGGCGCCCCGTTAGTCCTTCGGGCGGTTGGGGGCCTGACCAACCGGGGGTTTGCCCTGCTACGCTCCGCCCTGAAAAGGGCGTGAGTAGAACAGACCAACGTGTCACGTGATCCGGAAGAGGATCGTCTAAGGTAGCACTGACGGCGTGCCCCACAGTGCTGGCTCACCAGGCGGGCGGGGGCAGCATAGGTTGGCACAGCTGCCCCGCCCTTGGATCGCCCGTAAGATAACCCACATATTGCATACTCCTGTATGGAATAAACCTGCAGCAATATTTTCCCACTACAAAGTTGTCTTGTGTATTTATTTATTGCATGCTCAGACAAGGGGGGGAGATGTTGCCAATGATGGCACTATGTCAGGAAAGAGATGCCACACCTGCTGCCCTTTTCCAGACTAGTGATTGGCGCTAGGCAGATGAAGAGGCGACGATGTAACATACTGTGCTAGGGTGACCAGACATCCCGGATTCCCCCGGACAGTCCCGGTTTTCGGTGGACTGTCCCGGTATCCCGACACTTTACTCCATTTTAAATACATGTCCCGGTTTTTAGGACAAAGGTCAGGTCATTCTGCAAAGCAGAATTGAAATGTATGCTCTCCTTTCACAGGTGCCTCTGAAGACTGAAAAAAAGGTAATTCATCTGTTTCTGTTGGCAACACAGGATGAGGTCCGCTCCCAGCAGATATATATATATATACACACACACACACATTTACAAGGCTACATTTAATATTAGCTATGACAGGCCCTCCACCCTGAGCCCCCTGCCCTCCTCCCCACCCTGTAAATACATATATATACACACACACACATTTACAAGGCTACACAAAAACCATGACAGGCCAGATATAGAAGTAAGATAAAAGCTTTAGTCCTACTTTTATTTATGTCCTTTCCCGGTTTTTGGTTCTCAAAATCTGGTCACTCTATACTGTGCGAATGAATACTTTAGCACTGAGACTTCGAAATCCTTTGCTCTTGTGCACATTCACTGTCTGTATAAATGTATTTATGTCATGAAAGCTAATGCGAGAGCCAGTGTCAGTAGGCACGGTTATCGCTCTGGTCGGGACTATGTGCATTGTTAGGATTAGGGACGACGTGGAGTTGTTGTGGTCAAGAACACACATCAAACGTCCCCTTCCAAGTACGTAGGCACTCATAACGCACACAGCACGCACGCACGCACACACAGAAGCACACCAGACATTATTTATTGCACATATACACTTCACCCTTAAGTAGGATGACCGTTTGAGAGCACACATTTCGCAGGATAAATGGAGACTTCATAGAGCTTTAACAGTAAAATATCTCAGTAGGACCGCGGCCACAGCCATTGCAAAGGGGATAGATGCATGTCCTACACTGATGAAACTGCAATAAATGAAGCGATAGTTTGAGCATGTTATGCACTCTTATGTGTTATACACTCTTTTGAGGTTTGTGATCATGTTATACTTTTATTAGCTTCCCAAAACGGCCTCCTTCCTTATTGGTCACCTTTTAGAAGCAAAAATCACAATTTATGGTATCACACATAAAATACCGAAACAACGTTGAAATGCCATTGTCAGCTTTTGTAAGTCACAGGTATATTTATTCTGTCAAATGTAATGGAGTAAAGAAATCGCTTAAAGTGAAACCGTTTAAAAACAAGCATTTGCAAAGCAATAGGTCTCGCATTTACGGGAGTGTAAGCTATTGGCATTGTAAATGACAATGCCTTTTATTTATGTTTTAAAAACGAAAACAAAAATAAAAGGCATTGTTATTTGCAATGTCAATAGCTGAAACTCGAGTAAATGCGAGGCCTATTGCATTGCAAATGTTTGTTAGATTAGTGAGTAGAAACGCTCCCTTTCAGCCCGGCCTGCACGGCAAATTAATTAAATAAACAAGCGCAGCCGCTAAAGTGAAAGCGAACCGCGCTGCAAATAAAAAAACAAATAGTGCTTACCAACTTATGAAAGAGACCGTGTAACGCCACAAGTAAAAGATCCAGTCCTCATGGGAGGTAACAAGTGGCGACAGGGCGGTGACAAGGAGGGACTAACAAGCCTCATTATCAATCGGAAACCAACATTTACCAAGGACAATGACACCAGCCAATCAAAAATATGGGCGGAGAGAAGGCGAGGCTTCCACAGCATACTCGACTACTGCATGCCTCGCAGAGCGAGCAGCGCATGTTCGCTGCCGCTAGGCTCGACTTAAAAAGGAGACACCACAGACAGGTCAGTTGTATGCTCAATCCCTTGATTTCTTTATGTATACGAGTTCTTTGCCTATGGAAATGCGTTACTTGTCA
This sequence comes from Calotriton arnoldi, assembly GCA_963921515.1. Taxonomy (NCBI): domain Eukaryota; kingdom Metazoa; phylum Chordata; class Amphibia; order Caudata; family Salamandridae; genus Calotriton; species Calotriton arnoldi. Next base: position 101,422 of record CAWUFW010008351.1, read on the forward strand.
GCAGTATGTCATTCCTTGTAAATACCTTTAGCGCAAATTGCGCACCAATATTCACTTTTATCTCAAACCAATTGCGCTGCGCCGTTTCTAGGAGCACCTAGAATGACATGTATATATATATATATATATATATATATATATATATATATATATATATATATATATATATGGCAGTAAAGTAATCAACGAATCGAACATGCAACTGATCGAGTATGTAGTATGTCCTTTTTAAGGAATTGAAGTAGGGGGTGAGATGCACTCCAGGTAATCCAACTTTTTATCCATATTTAAACCAATGTGCTCTTTCAAACGTTATCGGCGTGTAAAGCTTGCTTCGCGCACCGTCCCATTGCGCTGTGAACGCTACAAAACTCAACGACGAAGGAACCAGCTTTGGTTCCACCAAGCTGCACAGCCACGTCACTGCCAGAATCCAATGAATTAAATTAATCTGTTTTAAACTGCTTTTTCATTTTTTCGTTTTACTCCATTAATTTTCATCCTGTCTTTTGAATTAAAGAAAAGACAGGATGAAAATTAATGGAGTAAAACGAAAAAATGAAAAAGCAGTTTAAAACAGATTAATTTAATTCATTGGATTCAGGCAGTGACGTGGCTGTGCAGCTTGGTGGAACCAAAGCTGGTTCCTTCGTCGTTGAGCTTTTTTAAGGAATTGCCAGGGGCAGATACTGGGAGCTGTCTCAGAGGGACCGTGTGTTTGTGTTGGTTCTGTCACTCCTGTCAACGTTATTCCATGAGGCCAGCTCGGACAAGCCAGGCTTGGGGAAATGAAGAGAGCAGCACGCCCCTCACCCCATGTTCTAATATATAATGATAATACATGTTTTCTGGATAATGATACAGTGGCGTAGCAAAAGGGCCATTGTGTCTAGTGCAAGCAAGGAAAATAGTCCCCCTGAACACTGGCTGAGAAATGAAATGTAGTAATGATCAGGGTTCAGAGACCCTCAGGCCTGTGGGCCCTGGTGCCACTGCACCTGCTGCATCATTGATAGCTAGGCCTCTGTAATGATGTGGCACCTACTGCCACAACATGGCATTCATTCTCTTTGGTACGAAACAGTGATCTGCTTTGCAACATACCTGCATCACATTTATATTTAATCATCAAAAGCACAAAGTTGCACAAAAAGTACTAAATTGTAATACATGTCAGTCAGGCAGTTGGCATTTTTAAAAAATACGGCTCATGTTATGAATTATATTTTGTGTTATTAACCTTGCCAAAAATGCTCCTCGGGGGCACAAGCTCCATGATGCTGTACACAATCAGTTGTCATCAACGGTAGTCACTTAAGTACTGAGGAAGGATGAAAGACTAAGTGGGCCCAACATGTTTAGAGCTGTGGCTGCAGAGTGCCCACAAGCTCTCAAGAGCACCGCGTTTCACCAGTCGATCCATCTATTGTACTGGCTTTAGTTTCGAAGTACAGAAAGTTCCACAACCACATTTCTAAACAACCTAGAGAAACCGCGCGTAACGAGAAATACCCTGACCTGATTCAGTTCACAGAGCACCACTATATGAAGCATTTTATTCAGTGCTTAATTTGAGCCGGTGGTTGCAGGTAGGCCTCGCTCGCACTAATTTTTGGGCACCAGCACTTATTTTCCTCAGCAGACTTTGACCCAGAAAGAAACACGAAAGGGGGAGCGCAGGAGGAAGAGAAAGACAGAAAAAGAGCGACAAAGTGAGAAAGAAGGGCCAAAGAAGGACGTGCGAGAGTGAATTTGAAAGGCAGGGATTGTTTGGTGATGGATTAAATATGAAGGAGGGGATTAAGACTACCCATCCTTGGCATTCAGCACAGAAGGCATCTGAACAAATGTCGGGCCCCAATACCCACTATTTTACATATTAAATTTACCTTGGTTCCGATTCCAGCGTCGCTTTGCCCTGTCTAGGAAGCTCCGCTTAAGTGAGCAGTGTCCCGGTTCAGCAGGTTTCAGCCTCAGATCACACACTCTGCTCGCCACCCTGGGAGCGCGAAGACACGATGCCGATAGCATCCTCCTTCCGTGGGATCAGCTCCCATCTTGCATCCTCCTCTCCACACGCCGTGCCGGAGCGTATGGTCCCCGCCGGGTGACTCGCTGCTGCTGGCCACACAGGGTAGGAGTTTCCACGGGAGACTCTCCGGTATCACGGGAACAGAGGTCCAGGCAGCCACAAGCCTCAGGATCACATATCACAGAGCTTTTCTGATCTCCGAGACAGCAGTCATCCACCGCCCCTGCACAAGCACCATGTGTCCCTGAATCATTAGCTGGACAAGGCATACACAAAAGAAACCACGGCCTCTACCACTCTGCATAGGGGGAAGCCAACAGGTGGATTGTTTTACCTTGGACGAACACAGGCACTCGACCCTGTAAACTTGTAGCCTTTTTTCTACAATAATAAGGGAAATTCAGACTATCGCTACAAGCAAAACAAGCATTTGCAATGCAACAGGTCTCTCATTTCTGATACTTTGAGGTATTGGCGTTGCATATAATAATGCATTGCCAATAGCTCATACTTTTAGTAATGCGAGACCTAGTGCATTGCAAATGCTTGCATAGTGAGCAAGGCACCAGCACTGCATGTCTCAGTGCAGAACCGCAAGCTGCTACTAGAGGTCCCTAGTGAGCAAAGCACCAGCACTGCATGTCTAGGTGCAGTACCGCAAACTGCTCCTAGAGGTCCCTAGTAAGCAAGGCACCAGCACTGCATGTCTAGGTGCAGTACTGCATGCTGCTCCTAGAGGTCCCTAGTGAGCAAAGCAACAGCACTGCGTGTCTAGGTGCAGTACCGCAAGCTGCTCCTAGCGGTCCCTAGGGAGCAAAGCACCAGCACTGCATGTCTACAAAGTTGGAGGTATTGGCATTATAAATGGTAATGTTTTTTTACCTGGCCATGTTGCAGGTGCACCCTGTGGCTAAAAGGGGACCTCTTTTGGTCACATATGGTACTGCACCCTGCAGAAGATAAGGTAAATCCCCCCTACCATAATGCATTGCATGCAAGACAGTACTACGAGTACATTCAAATAGCTATGTCCATATATACAATTAGTAGCTTTGAAATGTAATAAAAGAATTATTATATTAATTTCGGATTAGGTTATCTGTGTGGAGCTGATGAAGGGAAATTTATAGATGGTCTCATATAAATGTGAGATGTTCTAGTGAGTGAAGTAACCACTGAAAGCCTAGCTTAGTACCAAGTGTGTGGCCTGCCTGAAGCCTTTTAAGAAAATAGTGCCTTGAGGCTGTTATTAAAACTTAGGGAGCAACAACACATGTAACAGGGGATGTCCTCATGGGAGGTTACAAGAAGAGACAAGGCGGTACTAAGGAGGGACTACTAAGCCAATTGACCAATGAAAAGCCACCATTTACAAAGGACAGGAGCCAATTAAAAAGATTGGTGGAAAGTGGGTGAAGCTTTATGCCCATATCCTGATTACAGCATGTCTCGAAGAGACAGCACAAGCGCTGCCTAGGCGAGACCTAAAAAAAGAGTGTAATCTAATAGACCAATACAGTCACAAAAGAGGGAGTATAATAATGGCACATCACTCTGATACTACTGGAGCCAAACAGTTTAAATAATAATTACTGTTTACAGTGGTCTCTAAAAACTGAATAGTCTATGGGTTGTCAGCCAATTAATAGGGTATTCATTCTTTGTCGGCGTTCGTGGGATTCGAACCTGTGACCATCAGTCTACGTCAAGACCTCTTTCATTGGTGAATCTGCCCAGGGTGCTATGACCAAGATATAAAGTGGAAAGGGAGTACCCTGGTAATTACAACTTTGTTCTCTTTCTCACCTTAATCAGTCTCGATGGCCCTGCCGCATTTATAAGCACCGGGACGTCAACATTCTGTTAAGTCACTTATTTGTTGGTGAATATATCCTAATTTAGAGTTTGGAAAGGCATCCTGCTATTTGAAACCTTCCCTCCAAAAGACAAGCCACATGTTGAATTTCTACACCTATATCGAACACCAAGCAACGGTAAAGGGCTTGACTCAAGGATTAGAAAGGTGGTCGACGTCTGAAACCAGGGGCTCAATTGTGCCAGAGCCCCGACCCTGCCAAGAAAAGCACAACGATTTACAGTCGCGAAGCAGAAAAAAAAATGGACAGTTGGAAGGAGGGGGAGGAAATATGGCATTGCAATCACGCCTCTGCAATGTGACTGGGCTGAAAGTGCACATGTAAATGCGTCTTTTTAAGCAACATGGTTTTTTTTGGTCGAGGGGAGGAGCAAACCGAATGGCCCGCTCAGTTTTATGGGCAAAGTGTACCGAAGAAGACGGCGAGACCGCAGCTAAATATGTGCAGTTAAACCAAGCATTGGAAATGCAATAGGTCTCGCATTTGTTGGTGCTGGAGCTATTGGCATTGTAAATGGCAATGTTTTGTACTTTGCAATAGGTCTTGTATTTGTTGGAGCTATTCACATTGTAAATGGCAATGTTTTTTATTTATCCTTGGGGTTTTCTATAGCGCGAACTTAACAGCCTCAGTTGTGAATTTCGATTCATCAAAGTTTTGTGAGCCCTGAAATTTGCACAAGTAAAGTGCTAACAGTATAAATATGGGCACTGTTTAATAAACGAAGCCACTGCAATACAAGAGCAAAGGTGACCGAGTAACTGCTTCTGGGTTGACGGAGTTGCTTACAGTCACTGCCCGTTAAAGCTAGCTTGCCCGCTACTATGAGTTTATCAAACTTAATGCTATGTTTTCTTATGTCATGTTCTGCTATGCTATGTTATGCTATGCTATGCTATGTTTTGTTATGTTATGCTATGTTTTGTTATGCTATGCTATGTTTTATGCTATGCTATGTTTTGTTGCGATTTGTTATGCTATGCTATGTTGTGTTTTGTTATGCTATGCTGTGTTTTGTTGTGTTTTGTTATGCTATGCTATGTTTCGTTGTGTTTTGCTATGCTATGTTTTGTTTTGTTATGCTATGCTATGTTTTGGTGTGTTTTTGTTATGCTATGCTATGCTTTATGCTATGCTATGCTATGTTTTGTTTTGTTATGCTATGCTATGTTTTGTTTTGTTATGCTATGCTATGTTTTGTTGTGTTTTGTATGCTATGCTATGTTTTGTTGTATTTTGCTATGCTATGCTTTGTTTTGTTATGCTATGCTATGTTTTGTTATGCTATGCTATGTTTTATTGTGTTATGCTATGCTATGTTATGCTATGTTTTGTTTTGTTATGCTATGCTATGTTTTGTTGTGTTTTGTTATGCTATGCTTTGTTATGCTATGCTATGTTTTGTTGTATTTTGCTATGCTATGCTTTGTTTTGTTATGCTATGCTATGTTTTGTTATGCTATGCTATGTTTTGTTGTGTTTTGCTATGCTATGTTTTGTTTTGTTATGCTATGCTATGTTTTGGTGTGTTTTGTTATGCTATGCTATGTTATGCTATGCTATGTTTTGTTTTGTTATGCTATGCTATGCTATGTTATGCTATGTTTTGTTTTGTTATGCTATGCTATGTTTTGTTGTGTTTTGTTATGCTATGCTATGTTTTGTTATGCTATGCTATGTTTTGTTATGCTATGTTTTGTTTTGTTATGCTATGCTATGTTTTGTTGTGTTTTTTTATGCTATGTTTTGTTATGCTATGCTATGTTTTGTTGTATTTTGCTATGCTTTGTTTTGTTATGCTATGCTATGTTTTGTTATGCTATGCTATGTTTTGTTGTGTTATGCTATGCTATGCTATGTTTTGTTATGCTATGCTTTGTTATGCTATGCTATGTTTTGTTGTGTTTTGTTATGCTATGCTATGCTTTGTTGTGTTTTGTTATGCTATGCTTTGTTGTGCTTTGCAATGCTATGTTTTGTTTTGTTGTGTTATGCTAGGTTTTGTTATGCTATGCTATGTTTTGTTTTGTTATGCTATGATTTGTTATGTTATGTTGTGTTAGGCTAGGCTATGTTATGTTATGTTTTGTTATGCTATGCTATGCTATGTTTTGTTATGCTATGTTTTGTTTTGCTATGCTATGTTTTGGTGTGTTTTGTTATGCTATGCTATGTTTTGTTATGCTATGCTATGTTTTGTTTTGCTATGCTATGCTTTGTTATGCTATGCTATGTTTTGTTTTGTTATGCTATGCTTTGTTGTGTTTTGTTATGCTATGCTATGTTTTGTTTGCTATGCTATGTTTTGGTGTGTTTTGTTATGCTATGCTATGTTTTGTTATGCTATGCTATGTTTTGTTTGTTATGCCATGCTATGCTTTGGTATGCTATGCTATGTTTTGTTTTGTTATGCTATGCTATGTTTTGTTTTGTTATGTTATGCTATGTTATGCTATGTTTTGTTTTGTTATGCTATGCTATGTTTTGTTGTGTTTTGTTATGCTATGTTTTGTTATGCTATGCTATGTTTTGTTGTATTTTGCTATGCTATGCTTTGTTTTGTTATGCTATGCTATGTTTTGTTATGCTATGCTATGTTTTGTTGTGTTATGCTATGCTATGCTATGTTTTGTTATGCTATGCTATGCTTTGTTATGCTATGCTATGTTTGGTTGTGTTTTGTTATGCTATGCTATGTTTTGTTGTGTTTTGTTATGCTATGCTTTGTTGTGCTGTGCAATGCTATGTTTTGTTGTGTTATGCTAGGTTTTGTTATGCTATGCTATGTTTTGTTTTGTTATGCTATGATTTGTTATGTTATGTTGTGTTAGGCTAGGCTATGTTATGTTATGTTTTGTTTTGTTTTGTTATGCTATGCTATGTTTTGTTATGCTATGCTATGCTATGTTTTGTTTTGCTATGCTATGTTTTGGTGTGTTTTGTTATGCTATGTTTTGTTATGCTATGCTATGTTTTGTTTTGCTATGCTATGCTTTGTTATGCTATGCTATGCTATGTTTTGTTTTGCTATGCTATGTTTTGTTGTGTTTTGTTATGTTATGTTTTGCTATGCTATGCTTTGGTGTGTTTTGTTATGCTATGCTATGTTTTGTTATGCTATGCTATGTTTTGTTTTGTTATGCTATGCTTTGGTATGCTATGCCATGCTATGTTTTGTTTTGTTATGCTATGCTATGTTTTGTTCTGTTATGCTATGCGATGTTTTGTTATGCTATGCTATGTTTTGTTGTATTTTGCTATGCTATGCTTTGTTTTGTTACGCTATGCTATGTTTTGTTATGCTATGTTTTGTTATGCTATGCTAGGTTTTGTTGTGTTTTGTTATGCTATGCTTTTTTTTGTTATGCTATGCTATGTTTTGTTATGCTATGCTATGTTTTGTTTTGCTATGCTATGCTTTGTTATGCTATGCTATGCTTTGTTATGCTATGCTTTGTTTTGTAATGCTATGCTATGTTTTGTAATGCTATGCTATGCTATGTTTTGTTATGCTATGCTATGCTTTGTTATGCTATGCTATGTTTTGTTGTGTTTTGTTATGCTATGCTATGTTTTGTTGTGTTTTGTTATGCTGTGCTATGTTTTGTTGTGCTTTGCTATGCTATGTTTTGTTGTGTTATGCTATGGTTTGTTATGCTATGCTATGTTTTGTTTTGTTATGCTATGCTATGATTTGTTATGTTATGTTGTGTTAGGCTAGGCTATGTTATGTTTTGTTTTGTTATGCTATGCTATGTTTTGTTATGCTATGCTATGTTTTGTTTTGTTATGCTATGCTATGTTTTGGTGTGTTTTGTTATGCTATGCTATGTTTTGTTATGCTATGCTATGTTTTGTTTTGCTATGATATGCTTTGTTATGCTATGCTATGCTATGTTTTGTTATGCTATGTTTTGTTGTGTTTTGTTATGCTATGTTTTGTTTTGTTATGCTATGCTATGTTTTGGTGTGTTTTGTTATGTTATGCTATGTTTTGTTATGCTATGCTATGCTTTGTTTTGCTATGCTATGCTTTGTTATGCTACGCTATGTTTTGTTTTGTTATGCTATGCTATGCTTTGTTGTGTTATGCTATGCTATGTTTTGTTATGCTATGCTATGTTTTGTTGTGTTGTGTTTTGCTATGCTATGCTTTGTTTTGTTATGCTATGCTATGTTTTGTTATGCTATGCTATGTTTTGTTGTGTTTTGTTATGCTATGTCTTTTTATGCTATGCTATGTTTTGTTATGCTATGCTATGTTTTGTTGTGTTTTGTTATGCTATGCTTTTTTATGTTATGCTATGTTTTGTTATGCTATGCTATGTTTTGTTGTGTTTTTGTTATGCTATGCTATGTTTCGTTATGCTATGCTATGTTTTGCTTTACTATGCTATGCTTTGTTATGCTATGCTTTGTTTTGTTATGCTATGTTTTGTTATGCTATGCTATGCTTTGTTGTGTTGTGCTATGCTATGTTTTGTTATGCTATGCTATGCTTTGTTTTGTTATGCTATGCTATGTTTTGTTATGCTATGCTATGTTTTGTTGTGTTTTGTTATGCTATGCTTTTTTATGCTATGCTATGTTTTGTTATGCTATGCTATGTTTTGTTGTGTTTTGTTATGCTATGCTTTTTTTGTTATGCTATGCTATGTTTTGTTATGCTATGCTATGTTTTGTTGTGTTTTATTATGCTATGTTTTGTTATGCTATGCTATGTTTTGCTTTGCTATGCTTTTTTTGTTATGCTATGCTATGTTTTGTTATGCTATGCTATGTTTTGTTGTGTTTTGTTATGCTATGCTATGTTTTGTTATGCTATGCTATGTTTTGCTTTGCTACGCTATGCTTTGTTATGCTATGCAATGCTTTGTTTTGTTATGCTATGCTATGTTTTGTTTTGTTATGCTATGCTATGTTTTGGTGTGTTTTGTTATGCTATGCTATGCTTTATGCTATGCTATGTTTTGTTTTGTTATGCTATGCTATGTTTTGTTTTGTTATGCTATGCTATGTTTTGTTGTGTTTTGTATGCTATGCTATGTTTTGTTGTATTTTGCTATGCTATGCTTTGTTTTGTTATGCTATGCTATGTTTTGTTATGCTATGCTATGTTTTATTGTGTTATGCTATGCTATGTTATGCTATGTTTTGTTTTGTTATGCTATGCTATGTTTTGTTGTGTTTTGTTATGCTATGCTATGTTTTGTTATGCTATGCTATGTTTTGTTGTATTTTGCTATGCTATGCTTTGTTTTGTTATGCTATGCTATGTTTTGTTATGCTATGCTATGTTTTGTTGTGTTTTGCTATGCTATGTTTTGTTTTGTTATGCTATGCTATGTTTTGGTGTGTTTTGTTATGCTATGCTATGTTATGTTATGCTATGTTTTGTTTTGTTATGCTATGCTATGCTATGTTATGCTATGTTTTGTTTTGTTATGCTATGCTATGTTTTGTTGTGTTTTGTTATGCTATGCTATGTTTTGTTATGCTATGCTATGTTTTGTTGTATTTTGTTATGCTATGCTTTGTTTTGTTATGCTATGCTATGTTTTGTTATGCTATGCTATGTTTTGTTTTGTTATGCTATGCTATGTTATGCTATGTTTTGTTTTGTTATGCTATGCTATGTTTTGTTGTGTTTTGTTATGCTATGTTTTGTTATGCTATGCTATGTTTTGTTGTGTTTTGTTATGCTATGCTATGCTTTGTTGTGTTTTGTTATGCTATGCTTTGTTGTGCTTTTGCAATGCTATGTTTTGTTTTGTTGTGTTATGCTAGGTTTTGTTATGCTATGCTATGTTTTGTTTTGTTATGCTATGATTTGTTATGTTATGTTGTGTTAGGCTAGGCTATGTTATGTTATGTTTTGTTATGCTATGCTATGCTATGTTTTGTTATGCTATGTTTTGTTTTGCTATGCTATGTTTTGGTGTGTTTTGTTATGCTATGCTATGTTTTGTTATGCTATGCTATGTTTTGTTTTGCTATGCTATGCTTTGTTATGCTATGCTATGTTTTGTTTTGTTATGCTATGCTTTGTTGTGTTTTGTTATGCTATGCTATGTTTTGTTTGCTATGCTATGTTTTGGTGTGTTTTGTTATGCTATGCTATGTTTTGTTATGCTATGCTATGTTTTGTTTTGTTATGCCATGCTATGCTTTGGTATGCTATGCTATGTTTTGTTTTGTTATGCTATGCTATGTTTTGTTTTGTTATGTTATGCTATGTTATGCTATGTTTTGTTTTGTTATGCTATGCTATGTTTTGTTGTGTTTTGTTATGCTATGTTTTGTTATGCTATGCTATGTTTTGTTGTATTTTGCTATGCTATGCTTTGTTTTGTTATGCTATGCTATGTTTTGTTATGCTATGCTATGTTTTGTTGTGTTATGCTATGCTATGCTATGTTTTGTTATGCTATGCTATGTTTTGTTATGCTATGCTATGCTTTGTTTTGTTATGCTATGCTATGTTTTGTTATGCTATGCTATGTTTTGTTGTGTTTTGTTATGCTATGCTTTTTTATGCTATGCTATGTTTTGTTATGCTATGCTATGTTTTGTTGTGTTTTGTTATGCTATGCTTTTTTTTGTTATGCTATGCTATGTTTTGTTATGCTATGCTATGTTTTGTTGTGTTTTATTATGCTATGTTTTGTTATGCTATGCTATGTTTTGCTTTGCTATGCTTTTTTTGTTATGCTATGCTATGTTTTGTTATGCTATGCTATGTTTTGTTGTGTTTTGTTATGCTATGCTATGTTTTGTTATGCTATGCTATGTTTTGCTTTGCTACGCTATGCTTTGTTATGCTATGCAATGCTTTGTTTTGTTATGCTATGCTATGTTTTGTTTTGTTATGCTATGCTATGTTTTGGTGTGTTTTGTTATGCTATGCTATGCTTTATGCTATGCTATGTTTTGTTTTGTTATGCTATGCTATGTTTTGTTTTGTTATGCTATGCTATGTTTTGTTGTGTTTTGTATGCTATGCTATGTTTTGTTGTATTTTGCTATGCTATGCTTTGTTTTGTTATGCTATGCTATGTTTTGTTATGCTATGCTATGTTTTATTGTGTTATGCTATGCTATGTTATGCTATGTTTTGTTTTGTTATGCTATGCTATGTTTTGTTGTGTTTTGTTATGCTATGCTATGTTTTGTTATGCTATGCTATGTTTTGTTGTATTTTGCTATGCTATGCTTTGTTTTGTTATGCTATGCTATGTTTTGTTATGCTATGCTATGTTTTGTTGTGTTTTGCTATGCTATGTTTTGTTTTTGTTATGCTATGCTATGTTTTGGTGTGTTTTGTTATGCTATGCTATGTTATGTTATGCTATGTTTTGTTTTGTTATGCTATGCTATGCTATGTTATGCTATGTTTTGTTTTGTTATGCTATGCTATGTTTTGTTGTGTTTTGTTATGCTATGCTATGTTTTGTTATGCTATGCTATGTTTTGTTGTATTTTGTTATGCTATGCTTTGTTTTGTTATGCTATGCTATGTTTTGTTATGCTATGCTATGTTTTGTTTTGTTATGCTATGCTATGTTATGCTATGTTTTGTTTTGTTATGCTATGCTATGTTTTGTTGTGTTTTGTTATGCTATGTTTTGTTATGCTATGCTATGTTTTGTTGTGTTTTTGTTATGCTATGCTATGCTTTGTTGTGTTTTGTTATGCTATGCTTTGTTGTGCTTTGCAATGCTATGTTTTGTTTTGTTGTGTTATGCTAGGTTTTGTTATGCTATGCTATGTTTTGTTTTGTTATGCTATGATTTGTTATGTTATGTTGTGTTAGGCTAGGCTATGTTATGTTATGTTTTGTTATGCTATGCTATGCTATGTTTTGTTATGCTATGTTTTGTTTTGCTATGCTATGTTTTGGTGTGTTTTGTTATGCTATGCTATGTTTTGTTATGCTATGCTATGTTTTGTTTTGCTATGCTATGCTTTGTTATGCTATGCTATGTTTTGTTTTGTTATGCTATGCTTTGTTGTGTTTTGTTATGCTATGCTATGTTTTGTTTGCTATGCTATGTTTTGGTGTGTTTTGTTATGCTATGCTATGTTTTGTTATGCTATGCTATGTTTTGTTTTGTTATGCCATGCTATGCTTTGGTATGCTATGCTATGTTTTGTTTTGTTATGCTATGCTATGTTTTGTTTTGTTATGTTATGCTATGTTATGATATGTTTTGTTTTGTTATGCTATGCTATGTTTTGTTGTGTTTTGTTATGCTATGTTTTGTTATGCTATGCTATGTTTTGTTGTATTTTGCTATGCTATGCTTTGTTTTGTTATGCTATGCTATGTTTTGTTATGCTATGCTATGTTTTGTTGTGTTATGCTATGCTATGCTATGTTTTGTTATGCTATGCTATGCTTTGTTATGCTATGCTATGTTTGGTTGTGTTTTGTTATGCTATGCTATGTTTTGTTGTGTTTTGTTATGCTATGCTTTGTTGTGCTGTGCAATGCTATGTTTTGTTGTGTTATGCTAGGTTTTGTTATGCTATGCTATGTTTTGTTTTGTTATGCTATGATTTGTTATGTTTATGTTGTGTTAGGCTAGGCTATGTTATGTTATGTTTTGTTTTGTTTTGTTATGCTATGCTATGTTTTGTTATGCTATGCTATGCTATGTTTTGTTTTGCTATGCTATGTTTTGGTGTGTTTTGTTATGCTATGTTTTGTTATGCTATGCTATGTTTTGTTTTGCTATGCTATGCTTTGTTATGCTATGCTATGCTATGTTTTGTTTTTGCTATGCTATGTTTTGTTGTGTTTTGTTATGTTATGTTTTGCTATGCTATGCTTTGGTGTGTTTTGTTATGCTATGCTATGTTTTGTTATGCTATGTTTTGTTTTGTTATGCTATGCTTTGGTATGCTATGCCATGCTATGTTTTGTTTTGTTTTGTTATGCTATGCTATGTTTTGTTCTGTTATGCTATGCGATGTTTTGTTATGCTATGCTATGTTTTGTTGTATTTTGCTATGCTATGCTTTGTTTTGTTACGCTATGCTATGTTTTGTTATACTATGTTTTGTTATGCTATGCTAGGTTTTGTTGTGTTTTGTTATGCTATGCTTTTTTGTTATGCTATGCTATGTTTTGTTATGCTATGCTATGTTTTGTTGTGTTTTGTTTTGCTATGCTATGCTTTGTTATGCTATGCTATGCTTTGTTATGCTATGCTTTGTTTTGTAATGCTATGCTATGTTTTGTAATGCTATGCTATGCTATGTTTTGTTATGCTATGCTATGTTTTGTTATGCTATGCTATGCTTTGTTATGCTATGCTATGTTTTGTTGTGTTTTGTTATGCTATGCTATGTTTTGTTGTGTTTTGTTATGCTGTGCTATAGTTTTGTTGTGCTTATGCTATGCTATGTTTTGTTGTGTTATGCTATGGTTTGTTATGCTATGCTATGTTTTGTTTTGTTATGCTATGCTATGATTTGTTATGTTATGTTGTGTTAGGCTAGGCTATGTTATGTTTTGTTTTGTTATGCTATGCTATGTTTTGTTATGCTATGCTATGTTTTGTTTTGTTATGCTATGCTATGTTTTGGTGTGTTTTGTTATGCTATGCTATGTTTTGTTATGCTATGCTATGTTTTGTTTTGCTATGCTATGCTTTGTTATGCTATGCTATGCTATGTTTTGTTATGCTATGTTTTGTTGTGTTTTGTTATGCTATGTTTTGTTTTGTTATGCTATGCTATGTTTTGGTGTGTTTTTATGTTATGCTATGTTTTGTTATGCTATGCTATGCTTTGTTTTGCTATGCTATGCTTTGTTATGCTATGCTATGTTTTGTTTTGTTATGCTATGCTATGCTTTGTTGTGTTATGCTATGCTATGTTTTGTTGTGTTGTGTTTTGCTATGCTATGCTTTGTTTTGTTATGCTATGCTATGTTTTGTTATGCTATGCTATGTTTTGTTATGCTATGCTATGTTTTGTTGTGTTTTGTTATGCTATGTCTTTTTATGCTATGCTATGTTTTGTTATGCTATGCTATGTTTTGTTGTGTTTTGTTATGCTATGCTTTTTTTATGTTATGCTATGTTTTGTTATGCTATGCTATGTTTTGTTGTGTTTTGTTATGCTATGCTATGTTTCGTTATGCTATGCTATGTTTTGCTTTACTATGCTATGCTTTGTTATGCTATGCTTTGTTTTGTTATGCTATGTTTTGTTATGCTATGCTATGCTTTGTTGTGTTGTGCTATGCTATGTTTTGTTATGCTATGCTATGCTTTGTTTTGTTATGCTATGCTATGTTTTGTTATGCTATGCTATGTTTTGTTGTGTTTTGTTATGCTATGCTTTTTTATGCTATGCTATGTTTTGTTATGCTATGCTATGTTTTGTTGTGTTTTGTTATGCTATGCTTTTTTTTGTTATGCTATGCTATGTTTTGTTATGCTATGCTATGTTTTGTTGTACTTTATTATGCTATGTTTTGTTATGCTATGCTATGTTTTGCTTTGCTATGCTTTTTTTTGTTATGCTATGCTATGTTTTGCTTTGCTACGCTATGCTTTGTTATGCTATGCAATGCTTTGTTTTGTTATGCTATGCTATGTTTCGTTGTGTTATGCTATGCTATGTTTTGTTATGCTATGCTATGCTTTGTTATGCTATGCTATGCTTTGTTGTGTTTTGTTATGCAATGCTATGTTTTGTTTTGTTGTGTTTTGTTATGCTATGCTTTATTGTGCTTTGCTATGCTATGTTTTGTTTTGTTGTGTTGTGCTAAGTTTTGTTATGCTATGCTATGTTTTGTTTTGTTATGCTATGCTATGATTTGTTATGTTGTGTTAGGCTATGTTATGTTGTGTTAGGCTAGGCTGTGTTATGTTGTTAGGCTAGGCTGTGTTATGTTGTGTTAGGCTAGTTTGTGTTGTGTTGTGCTGTGTTTTGTTTTGTTATGTTTTTGTTTTGTTATATGTTATGTTTTGTTATGTTATACTATGTTTTGTTATGTTATACTATGTTATGTTATACTATGTTATGTTATGCTATACTATGTTATGTTATGCTATACTATGTTATGTTTTGTAATGCTATGTTATGATTTGTTATGTTATGTTGTGTTAGGCTAGGCTATGTTTTGTTATGTTATGTTATGCTATGCAATGGTATGCAATGCTAGGCTATGTTTTGTTATGTTATGTAATGGTATGTTATGTTATGCTATGTTTTGTTATGTTATGCTATGTTTTGTTATGTTATGCTGTTATGTTATGTTAGGCTAGGCTATGTTTTTTTATGTTATGCAGCACCACTGGCTGAACTGGGAGGGACAAGACGAACAACAAGAAATGTGTCAGACCCCTGGCTAAGGGAACACACAACGTATATCAGACGCCTGTTATCTACTACTACAATGGTGGGTGCTTCGCCATCTTCAGCTTTTTGTTGCTGCAAATAATATTGTCATTGCAGTTTCGAACTCGGAGTGATTTGACGGCACAAGTGATGGAAATGGCTCAGACCCGGGACCCTGCACAGGGTGGCTTGAGTGTAACTGAAAGACTGATCAGCAGATTGGAGGTTTCGAGCTGTTGTGTAGCAGGATATGTTGGGACAGACAGCTAAGAGCAACACTATTTACGGATTTGAAGGTTATTACCAGTCATTTGCAGTTATGGCCGTTTTCTTGGCAATGATCCCGGTGGATTGGTGTCGGGAGGGTAGGAGGTCCGAGGTATGTTAAACAGAGTGCAGGTAGCAGCCTTGTCTAGAGGCGCCTAGGTATACTTGGTACAGCCCACCAGAAGACTGCTGCAGTAGTCAAGTCAAATGAAGGCCAGTGATGTCACGAGCAGTTGTGTCGTTGAACAGTAAGTGTTGCAGATCTTGGGCATCTTAAGCAATTGAAAGTGGCGGCGCCTGAAGTGGAGAAGAAAGCCTCCATCTTCCTACATGACCTGGAGAGAGCACCAAGGCTTACAGCTAAGGAAGCAAAATTCAGTCAGTCAGAGGGAAATGAGAAGACGGGAGGGTGAAATGGTGGAGGGAAAGAGCAAAGCTTCTCTTTTGGAGTGATTGTAGGGCCAGTTAGTGCCGCATGGCTATAGCACAGAGATGAGGGCTTGCAGATAAGGGAAACAAACATTGGCCGCGCTGCCGTGAAAGTGAAACTTTCACTTTTACGGAGGAGGCATGGTGCGCGTGTGCACGTGTCCGAGAGGATCGATGTTAAAAATAAAACAAGCTGCCGCTGTCACGGAGAAGCACTTCACTGTACAGTGCACAAGAACAGTACCAGCGCCCTATACCAGTGGAAGAGGCCAAACTGCACTCAGAAAAATAAAGTCAGAAGGTGAGAAAAGCCAGATGGCGCCGGGAGCAGCAGCAGCCAGCGGGAGGAGCGGGACACGCTCTGTGGTGGGAGAGAGGTGGCGCGCGCGACGGCAAAAGTGAAAGCAGGCTGGTGAGTGGTGTGCGATGTGCGCGCACCATGACGAGAGAGGAAAGCCAGATGGCGCCTCTGCTCGTCATTGTGCGCGTAACCGCACGCTGTATGCCAGCCAAAAAGCTGTGGTAGCACTTTTGAAAGCCCACACACTAAATGTCTCGCCAGAGCTGCGCATGCTCTGGCTCAGGCGAGACCTAAAAAACAAGCATAAATGCACGCAGTCTCCCATACTTTTCAAAACGCCTATACACCCCGTCTGTACACGCTAAAATGCCTTATTTGCAAATGCGGTCACTTTGTTAGCTTTCTGGTTTACTAATGATGGTCACTTCATTATGGTGCCCGGTTCTATTTTCTGCTCCTGTCCGACCCTGACATCTTCAAGGCAGAACTGGGCTCCAGCTTGGCTGGACTCCTCAGTACAATTTGGAAAGTCATCTGGTGCTACTGAAAGTAATGACGCGTCCCCTTCTGTATTGGCAGAGACTCTGGACTAGTCCTGAGCTTGCAGTGTACGCGGCTGGTTTCCTAGACATAAGGGTAGATACGTCACACCGAATAAAATGGCTAAGGGAGCTTAGAGCTACTCTATCAAGTATTGGCATGAACACGCTGTGGGTGGAGCCGACAAATTCTACCTTTCCCCCCAAAAAAGATCTTGAAAGCCAAGTATTGGGAAATGGTCCAGAACAATACACTGAGAAGCAGTGAATCGTCCTCTCTAACAGGGTTATTTTTGGATTGTAAACCTACCCCCAGGCTGGAAGAATACTGGGACTTTATTACAAAGCCCCATGAACGAAAACTATATTTCCAGTTTAGGGTGGGTACACTGCCACTAAGAGTCTTTACTATCAGATGGGAGAAACATAGTGATGATTTGTGTCCTGCATGTCAGCATAGTAAAGAAACAGTGGCCCATCTACTGTTTGCCTGCACTGGATACAATGTCCCACGTCGTGTTTGGCTGACACCAATTTGTAAACTCTTAGGAACGAGAAGGTCAAGTGAAGCTGAGAGGATCCTAAGATTTGATACAACAATGGGATTGCCATAGCAATGGCAAAATACCTGGGGTGGGCGTGGGCAATAAGATCACGTTTCTTCCATTAAAGATTAAGGTTAAATGAGATAGTGTCTTGCTGCAGTGGACAATAAGCGGAATTAACTGCCTTTCCGAAATCATGTATGCCCTGTTATTTGCAATTTGCATTATTTCATACTAACACAATATTTTATTATAATAACTTTTAACGTATTTTTATAATGTAAATAGTTTTTTTATGGTAATTTCATTTACCCATCTATTCTGACGTGTATGATATTTTATATGTCGATTTATGGAATTGTCTTAGAAGTATTTTGTATGTGCTTTTATGACTTAACACGTCAAATAAAGCTTTTTGGATTGGATTGGTAATGACGCGTCATACCGACGGCAGGTTGCACGCGACATGTGAGAAATATTTAATATAACGTTCTTGGCAGATAGCACGCACAGGCCCTTTCTCCGCGTTCACTCTCCTCAGACTCTGCAGAGTGACCTCCTGGCGACCACGCAGAGCCCCTCAGTCCCGGTCCTCTCGCTGCACCGCTGGCACGGTCCACAGCGCCCAGATAATAGCGTCACTTGACGAGATTTTATCGAGACACTGCCTACCTGCGCAGGCTCAGTGAGAGCTCAAGCACTTCATTTTTGTTCACGCAGTAACGCTGATCCACGCGTGTAACATGACTAACTGCCTTGGTTCCTACGGAAAAAAAAGCTTTTGCAATGCAATAGGACTCGCATTTGCTCTAAATAACACGTCCGTACAGTGTAACACTCGAAGTAAAGGGGCCAGTAGCCACGGAAGGATACAAATGACGACATGGCATAATAAGGCGGGACTAACAAGCCTCATTATCAATCAGAAGACAGAATTTACGAAGGACAAACACAGAAGCCAATGAAAAATATGGGCGTAGAGTGAGGGCAGTTTGTCTCCCCATACTGGACTACTGCATGCCTCGCAGAGCGAGCAGCGCATGCGCGCTGCCGCTAAAGCTCGACCAAATAAACAGGAGGTTTCCTTGGTTAGAGCATTTCAAAGGACAACTTTTGTCAGAAAATGAAATATGCAAAAGTTCTGTCATCGGTCTTCATGAAATGGTATTAATTGAAGCCTACAATCCATGCAGCCACAGTGCCATCTAGTGGATTTACTTGATGATGGAGAGTTGATGGAGGTGGACAGTAAAGGGATGGGGATGCTGGTGAAATAGTTAAACATTTCTATAACAAGAACATTTCCTGATACGGGCACTACTCCTCAAGAGATATCTGAAACAAGGAAACAATATAATTAAATTAGTATGTGCCAACATTAGGGATCAGTTCATGTTACATTGTCATTTAGATAAGATTTGAAACTATGGTTCAAAGATGATCCTTCCTTAACTGAAGTGATTGAGACTGTGAAACCAATTGAACATTTAATGACGTACAACTGAGTAGAGTTGAGGAAAAAAATATATGCTAACCCTGACATTTGCCAAGTTGGGTTTGATACATAGGGTTAGGAGTTGCAGGGATTGAAGGGCATGTGTGTTTGATGTGGGGTACATTTCACTTCTTTTGATCACTCTATACGTTTGCTGGAGAACTTTGAGACCTTTCTTCACTACTCTGAATCGGTCACTTAAAGACACTTGGGAACCATTCGGCACTCGTTTGCTTTTCGCCTCTTCCGCAATGTGAGAAGTTGGCCTGGTATATGCTGTCCACTAATTAAAGTGGGCACCTTGCATCAGTCCAAACAACCCTTATTGATGATTAGGTTAAAGACAACCTTTATAGAAAGCTATCCTAGTGGTAGCTGTGGAGAGCAGCCTTCAGGCTAAGTCTTGAAGGAATGTAAAGCAGCTTGTTTTACCAGTATATAACCTCTTGAATGACCAAATGAAAGGAGAACCACACAAGGTATATATAAAATATATGTATTTATTACTAAACACTCTCTACTAACCTCTTTATGAGATTAGAGAACAAGGCACACAATTACACAGTACTAGAACGACAGTAAATAGCACAATACACAGTGGGCTCCAGGGGGAGACCAAACCATATACTGAGAAAGTGGTATAAGAACCACGACTTGACTAGACACAGTGCCTAGAGCACGTAGAATCGCTGGGACCCCAAGGAACCACCCAAGGTAGTGACACAGGGGACCCACGGAGGACGGGTGCAGTGTGGGAACACAGACGCGAGGTCCGTACAACTCTACGGGAAAGTCGCAGTTGGAATTTTAGAGTTTAAGGACACTTCGGAGAGGACTTCAAGCAAACCCAGCTAAACTTAGAAGGTTCAAAGGCCAGCACCCTTGTGAGTACTGAGGTACCTATGTTACCTAGCCCAGGGAAGCCGGGTGCATAGGGGTCTAGTGGTGTCGGAAACCCTCGTCGTTTTCTATGGTGTGTTGCGAAGAAGAGCTGCTGCCGTGGAGAAGAAAAGTGACCGGTGTGATCCAAGCCTGGATCAAAGATGTGAAGAATCTGAAAGCAGAGGGGACAAAGTCTGGGTCACTTCACGTGACCAGGAGCGGAGCAATCAAATGCCCACCGATGTTGGGTGCTTCAGGTGCGAAGAGGTGAAGCTTGACTCTGCAGCCACGGGGACCAGGAGATGTTTGATGACAACCAGATTCCGCAGGCAAGCTGTCCCACGAAGGATGTCGATTGCTGAGGGGTCAGTTTCCGGATTGGAGGCCAACAAGCCTTGGCAACTGCAACCCATGTGGTCAGAGTAATGATGCTTCTGTGAGGACCAGCAAGGTCCTGGGGACTCCCCAAGTGATGGAGAGTCAGGGCACGTCTGGAGCAGCCAGGGAAACCCATTGAAAGTTAGAGTTGCCTTCTTAGGGACCCACAGGCCAACGGACCAGGGATCGCAAAGGGACCTCGAGAGGAATCACAAAATGGCGGCCCACGGAACACTCGTTGAGTGTAGGCCAGCAATCTTCGGTGTAATTATTGCTCAGAGTCAGGGCTACAAGTAACCCAAAGCTCAGCCTCAGGGGTTGCCGGAAAGCTGATGCTTCTGCAAATAGACGCAGTGTCCAGGGGTTAGGGTTGCACGGTCACCACGAGGGATACGGGCCTCAGACTTGCTGTGGGCACAGATCAACCTCAGAGACCTCGGAAACCTACCTCCTGTGTTGCAATATTCTTCGGAGTCCTCGGGAGCTTCGGAGATGCAAACCGGTCAGATGCGTTTAAGGTGCCTGCCTTGCAGGGGAGTAACTCCTTTACTCCAAGGGAGATTCTTTAGTCATCCAGCGTAGTGTAGATCGTCAAAGTACTTGGTTTCTGTAGCAGAGTTTAGTCCAGGTGTAATCTAAAGTCCTGTAGCCAGGGGTTCCTACTTTATACCCAAGGAAGGGGTGGGACAAACTCTGGGGACCCACCTATGGGAGGGTCAGGACAGAGGGGTGGCTACACCCATGTCCTTTGTCCAGTTTCGCGCCAGAGCTGGGGCTGAGTGCCCCTGCAACCGGTTTGAGCTGGACTATGCACAGGGACACCAAATGTGCCCCCAGTGCAGACATCAAAGCACTCTTGGAGTGCACCCACCCAGCCCCAATACACTAAAGCCTGTCTGGGAGGTGGTCACACCTCCCTGTGACAGGAAACCTATTGTCAAGCCTTCCCCTGCCTGAGTTTCATCCAGCAGCAGGAGGGCAGACTCGTGGGCTGGCAGCATCCATTTTGTGATGCCAGGGCTCTGTGAAGCTGGTACCGGGTGTACTGGTGCTGTCATATTTCTCCCTCTAGGAGGGAGGAATCATACCTCCCACACCAGTTACTGGTGTGGAGGTATGATTCCAAGGTGTTTGACACCAAACACAACATAATTCCTTGCAGCCATTTTAAAGTTAGCATTTACCGCGAGGTTATAATGCACTTAAGAGTATATGGTTGGCTGCATCACAGACAACCCCGGAATAGTGGTTCCGAAGGCTGCAGAGGGGCTCTGCTCATGCATGGGCACCCTCTCACATAAAACCCAGCACCATGCCTTCAGGATTGATAAGGCCTGCCATAGGGGTGACTGATAGGCTTATATGTGCAGTGATCAGGATAGATATAGTGAACCTATATCTAAGTAAGGGGTGCATGCACCACCTTACAAAGGCTGCAGTAGCAGACCTGTTGTGTCATTTTGAATGGCCTCTCAGGGGTGGCATAATACATGCTGCAGCCCCTGGGAGGCCTCTGGGGTACCTATGCCCTGGGTACATAGTAAACCATATACTAGGGACTCATAAGGGTACCCCAGAATCCAATCTGGAGTGTACCTAAAGTACATGCAATCAATTTAAAGGGGAAAGCAGATAGGCCGGGGTCCTGAATAGCAGGATCCCAGCCAAACTAAGTCAGATTCCACCTTCCTACACGCAACAACGGAATTTTATCTTCCATTTACTTTGTGCCATCGGTCACATTTGTTAAAACAAGGCACCCTGCTCCACCCACGTTTTGTTGTTTCAAACACGTACACTTTTTTATTCCATTTTTATTTGGTTTCTTTACCTTCTGAAACAGCGTGAACGTTTACTTCTTTTATAATCACAGAGGGCTCCACCAGTCATGACACTTTGTAATCATCAGGTTACGTTAGAATTCACCATGGACACTATCAGCTATTACATTCTGTTGAAACACTTGGCATGCGTGCCATTGTTTGTACTAAACTGAAGTTTCTTCTATGTTTCAGATATCAGCCCCTGATGAAGGGCTATTGCCCAAAATGCATTGGGCACATGGGCATATGTGAATGTTAACTATACCTCAAAACGCATAACATTGTTATGAGGAAATCAGAAGTGACATCGTCACAGAATTGTTAACGAACTTAATAAAGTTTATTGAAAATAATCTACAAAGAAGTGATTAAATTTACGACTTGATCTTTATGAGTGCAAGTTTGAGACGCCCCTCACATCGTGAGGATTGCGCATTTGGATGGTACTAATTATCCTCACACTCAGGAGGATTTACTGACTTGCACCACCCACCTTTTCTAATACTAACACACCTCTCTTACCCAAGAGTGCGTTCATCTATTCAACCATCAGTCTTTCCATATTTTGCTCTGAGTAACTAGACGACGCACCCGCAGTAATGTTTTACGAGGAAATTGCTAAACTCACAGAACAAAGAGCAGACACATTCGTGTTTACTAATGATGAAACTCAATGAATCTATTCTCTGATAGAAGAAACTGAAAGTATTAGTACAAGTACTGATTCTATACAATCTAACATAAAGCAACTACTATACATCTCTAAGAAAGCAATTAATCAGCGCCTTCACGCCAGCACCTTAATCAAATATCACAAAGTGCAGCGAATCCCTAGGGGATTAAGAATCTCTTTGAAATCTACCTTATGCAAGAACAACGCAAGATTTACAGAAAAGTGGCAGGCAATCTTAAACAAATGTTCCTTGGATCTTATATTATTAATTATTGAAGAGTTATCGAAACTTTTGGAAGATTTAAACAAAGAGATTCAGCAGTTGAAGCAAGAACTGACTGAAACCATGTCCAAAGAAAATTGGGATGAAACATTGGAAGACCTTAATAAACAATTAGAAACTTACACTAAAGAAATCAATGAGAGAAAAATTTGAAAATTTAAAAGAGACACTATCGACCATAAACTCGGAGAGGTTTACAATTGGGCGGACATCTATGCCCAGAGGAGACAACAGAGGACCAATACTGGACGATTTACGGATACAGATGCGTCCTCCTCAGAAGACGCGCAACAAAGAGACCAACAACCCAGAGGACAGGTTAAACAGAGACTTGAAAAGGAAGTTCCTTCTACATCAGGAAACATCAACAGTAGCCGACCTTTTTTAGAGAGAGGCCAAAAACCACCAGACGAAGCAGGAGGAGAACCTCAAAGAACAAAACAACAACCAGTGGCGAAGGGTACACGCAGTCAGAGACTTTAGTTATTAACATCTCTAAACACCAATTCACCAATTTTCAAATTAACACCTTACAAAAGGGATCTTCTTATGTACCCACTTACCATTCCAATATTTTGGAATCAGAAATCAGTTTATACAAATTCATGCGAACATTGAGATTAAGACATTTTTTCACGAATATAGTGGAGGAGAACCCACGTCCACAAACCAATACCTTACTAGGACTACGGAATAAAAGCTCGTTTATGGCTCCAACGAGCCACAAGGTACTACATGCCTTTGAGACAGTGGTACAAAGAGATCTGCATAACATTTTCAGACACACTAAATCTAGATCTTCCAATTTAACACAAAAGAAAGACAAACATTAATACAAATTGCTTCTAACCCAGAGGTAACCATCTGTCAGGCGGATAAGGGAGGCGCCATGGTTATCATGGACACTTGTTATTACTTGAAAAATGTTGAAGAGCATGTGCAAGATACCAACACTTACATGAAATTATCGTTTGACCCCACCAACGAGTTTCTGAAAATTCTTTCCAAGATCGTAGGAGACGCAATGGATAAAGGTACCATAACAAGTGAGGACAAAACTTATCTTATTAAAAGCAACCCATCAGTACCATATATATACATGATTCCCAAAATACATAAACATGCCACCAAACCACCTTTCAGACCAATAGTATCGACTGTCAATTCAATACATGGACCTATAGGCAAATATTTGGACAAACATCTCCAATCTCTTGTACAAAGCATGTCTACCTACATCAAAGACACAACTGATTTTTTGAATATTTTGGAATCTATTAAGACCATGGTTACCACGGATACCGTCTTATGCACCATTGATGTTAAATCATTATATACCTCTATTCCCTACAACTTGGGCATATCAGCGGTTGAATCATTTCTTATCAACAGTGACAAGGAAGAACCACTAAAAAATGTTTTGATGGAATTGCTACATTTTACACTATTCCACAGTTACTTCAGATGGCAGGACAATTTTTACATCCAATCCTCAGGAACTTCCATGGGCAATTGTGCCGCAGCGACGTACGCAAATCTTTTCATGTACAGATTTGAATCAGACCACATATTGAACCAGGAAAAATGGATGGAACACCTCATTTTATACAAAAGGTACATAGATGATATATTTGTACTATGGAAAGGGTCACAAGCAGAGTTACTCGAAGCCATTGAAACTCTCAACAAAGTGGATGAAAGAATCGAGTTTACTTCATCTATAAGTAAGGAACGGATAACTTTTTAGATACATTCGTCACTAACAATCGAGGACAACTGATTACTAGTGTTTACACTAAACCAACTGATCGAAACAACTTTTTACATTTTCACAGTTTCCACCAACCGTCTTTAAAAAACACCTGCCGTACTCCTAGTTAATTCCATTAAAAAGAATTTCTTCCAATGATGACCTATATAAAGAAAGTATCGCCACTTGCATCAAAAAATTCAAAGAAAGAAGCTATCCAGACTCTATATTATAGGAAGCAATTACCAAAGTTGAACATAAGACAAGGGAAAACTTACCAAAAAGTTCCAACCCCAAAGAAAATGATAACAGAACTGTTTTTGTGTCAAAATGTTCCACTCACAGTTATCAAATCAAAAAAATCATATTAAAATATTGGCCTATGCTAAGCACTGAACCTGATTTTAAAGGTATTTTTGAACCGCAACCAAGATTTGCGTATTTGAGGACAAGAAATCTCAAACAGATCCTTAACAAACAGATGGACATTAAAGAAATTTTTTTCAAAGGCACAGTACCTTGCTTAAATTGTGGGAGTTGCAACTCCATCATCAAAGGTAACACCATACGACACCCGAATTGAGGAACTCCAATAAAACTTAGGGTAACAGCCACATGTAACAGTCAAAACGTCATTTACATGCTTAAATGTCCATGTGGCTTGGCCTATGTGGGAAAGACTGAGAGAAAAATCAGAGTGCGTCTCAATGAACATAAGAGTAATATACGCTGCAAGAACTTAAAATCCACGGTCGCCGCACACTTTCATTCAATGCATCGTAATGTCAGCCAATTGAGATTCTTAATCCTTGAACAGGTTCCAGTCTGGCAAGGATGTGATAACACTCAATCCCTTCTACGAAGGGAAACATACTGGATTAATTTTTTGGACTCTGTTAACCCTAAAGGACTAAATGAACGTATGGACCTAAGTTGCTTTTTGTAAATCGTTTATCGCATTTGTTCACCTACTGAACCGTCATTTATATATTAGATTGAATGTTTGTAGCGATTGATTGTAGTGTCTACTTGCTCACCTATTCAGGGAACCTATAATAACCTGCTTTTTGGATATTTCTATGCACGTTTATTTATATGTCTCCTTGAATGTTTTGGCAGTAATTGTTATTTGTGTTTTCACGTCTATGAATTCAGGGAATTGATGGAATCCTCATAGACCCTGGTTACATTTAGTAACACTCTTCCGTATATATAAGTGACTCTTTTTTCTATCTCCTTTATTAGGTTACCACAGTTTGTGATCACATCCGTTTTTACTTTGTGTCAACTTGAACTTTTTGTTAACCTGTTAAACGCAACCTTATGCTTTCGTATTTTGGGATCTTTATGTATTGTGGTAAAATTCAGCTGCACCCCAATTCACATTTTTCGCAGGCACGCATGAGAGCGTTTTTCTATTTCCATTGGAGCAGCAGTCCAGGAACGGGCTCTTTAACCTTCTACACTTCCGGGTTATCCGCCTTCTCAAAAACACACACGTAGCTTCCGTCTTTCACAGTCGTTTACGGGATGTGGTTGTCCACGCCACCTCTTTTCACCACTCGGGTAAGCTTCGTCCGCTTTCACCTGAATAGATTCACTTTTTTACTGTAACGAAGGTCGATGTTATTTTAACACTTACTCTACTTTGTTTTGCCACTTTTTTAGTACTTCACACATCGCCGAGCAGCCTTTTGACGCGGTGTTTAGTGAGTTGGTTCATTCATAGCATGAATATTTTCGGTTACCCGCACTCGGTCTCCGTTTGCACTTTTGGGAGCGCTCGTGTTTTTTTGTACATTTCACTTCTTTTGATCACTCTATACGTTTGCTGGAGAACTTCGAGACCTTTCTTCGCTACTCTGAATCGGGCACTTAAAGACACTTGGGAACCATTCGCCACTCGTTTGCTTTTCGCCTCTTCCGCAACAACGGAATTTTATCTTCCATTTACTTTGTGCCATCGGTCACATTTGTTAAAACAAGGCACCCTGCTCCACCCACGTTTTGTTGTTTCAAACACGTGCACTTTTTTATTCCATTTTTATTTGGTTTCTTTACCTTCTGAAACAACGTGAACATTTACTTCTTTTATAATCACAGAGGGCTCCACCAGTCATGACACTTTGTAATCATCAGGTTACGTTAGAATTCACCATGGACACTATCCGCTATTACATTCTGTTGAAACACTTGGCATGTATGCCGTTGTTTGTACTAAACTGAAGTTTCTTCTATGTTTCAGATATCAGCCCCTGATGAAGGGCTATTGCCCGAAATGCATTGGGCACATGGGCATATGTGAATGTTAACTATGCCTGAAAACGCATAACATTGTTATGAGGAAATCAGAAGTGACATCGTCACAGAATTGTTAACGAACTTAATAAAGTTTATTGAAAATAATCTACAAAGAAGTGATTAAATTTACGACTTGATCTTTCTGAGTGCAAGTTTGAGACGCCCCTCACATCGTGAGGATTGCGCATTTGGATGATACTAATTATCCTCACACTCAGGAGGATTTACTGACTTGCACCACCCACCTTTTTCTAATACTAACACACCTCTCTTACCCAAGAGTGCGTTCATCTATTCAACCATCAGTTTTAGGCTACAATGCCATTTCAAAGATTGTTGTGCCTTTAAAACTGTTTTTAAGTGAGTAAAAACGAAGGTATTATCATAAAAGTTGCAGTTCAGGTGTCAAAGAGAACAAAGTTTATGTTTTTTTAGGTATGCGAATTGGAGGAGGCATGTGTATTGTGGGTGGAATGTGATGGTAAGAGAGTGCATGTCAATGAATTGGTCCATATGAATGCATAAATGGGAAGACATTTGACGTCCTAATCCTTGTGGACTCAGGAGCCTGACTGACCATGATATTGATAAGGTGTATGATAGTAAATTCAAACATTCTGTGCTACTATTGAAGCCTGAGGTTCGCCCATGTAGCCGACACAGAGGGGAGACCTATAGAGTTACTTGGTTCTCTCTCTGCTGGTAGAGTATTATAAGGAAGTTGAGGAAATGTGAAGTGTGCATTCCTTAGATAGATAATAGCATCTTAAGCCGGCCTCACCAAGGGATGTTGGAATTTTGCTGGATCCCAATGCTTCCTCGCCTAGTCAGCTTCAGACAGCAAGCTAATGGTGGAAGATTTTCTAAAGTCACTGAATCTGTTGACTTTGTGAGTGAGTTCCATGAAGGTTTTAGGGAAGAGCTGGACAGTTTAAAAGGCTATGCACAGAAAATTCAACTTAGGTTAGAGGCAAGCTTATTTGGGTTAGTGACAGAATTACAGAAGTGGGAGGCACGAATAAGAGCAACCTTGGAATGCTCGGCTTGGCAGGCTTCCATAGTGGTGGCACACAAGGTTTCTGCAGACGTTAGTCTTTGTACCGATCTAAGGGGCCTCAATAAGTGTGTTATTTCTAACAGATTCCGACTTCCCAATACAGTGGAGATGTTATTGCCTTTGGCTGGTGAAAATATTTCACCACACTGGATCTTGTATCTGCCTACCTCCAGATTAGTCTTCTTGAAGATCGAAAGAATCTCACTGCGTTTATGACACCTTTTAGTATTAACCGATTTGTGAGAATGTTGATTGGGCTACTTTCAGCCCTTTTAGTGTTCCAGCACGTGATAAGAAGGTTGGCACCAAGTCTTAGTCTTGGCAGGGCGACATTCTGATATATGGGAACTTAGAATATGAGCATGATTCAAAAGTAAGAAATGTCTTGTGCATATTGAAGGAGAGTGCTTTGAACCTGGAAAAGAAGAAATATAAGTTCAGTAAGAAAAAATTGAGTATTTGGGACACCTTACAAGGGTGAATACATTAAACCCAAGCTAGAATTAGTCTGGAATATTGAAAGATTGTAGTCCTTCAAAAGAAGAGAAGCATTAGCTGCTTTCCTGGGAATGGTAGAGTTCTGTGCTCAGTCCAATGGTTTAGCAAGCAAGACGGTTGATAAGCAGGAATTGAAGAAAAAGGGTGTTGAATTTTTACCAGTTGAATGATTGTGAATAGAAATTTATGAAATGAAGTGGGAGTTGGATAACTCCACATAGTTACAGCTTTGAACCTGAGGAAAAGTGTTGCATTGTAACTGATGTAAGTATAAAGGGTTTTCTTTTTTTTCTTTTTATTTATATTTGTTGGCTATTAACAACAATCAATAGAAGGCATACTCAAAATAAGAGGAGGAATGGTCATGCCTTACATACATAAGAATAGTATCTGACTACAGCAGGACAATATGCACAAGTTGTAACCCCCAGTAATTATAGAGTTTGCAGCAGCAATTAGTCGTCTGATCTCACACACATAGTTCTGGTTAGGAGGGGCAGCAGGGCTGTGGGGCGTAACTACAGTGAAGACCGCTAATAACCGGGGAGTACCGTTCAGGACAGCCAGGCCCACTGTGGCCTCCTGGTGCCCGGATTCTCCTCGGAGGCCAAGGTGAGCAACTAGGGGGGCCCATATATCTTTAGGCCAGGAGCTGTCTGGCATGAGTTCCCAGTAAGATGCAAGCTGCTCCTGACAATATACCACATACTGCAGCCAATCTGCAATTTTAGGTGCGGTCGTCGCCCCCAGTGAATGGCCACTCTCTGTTTAGCCAGAAGGTGCAACATTGCAGTAAGTCATCGAGCTTCAGGAGGATCTCCTTTACGTGTTCTCCTTCTGCGGTGTTCACTGTGGGAGATGGCCAGTTATCTGGGTCATGTCTTTATAAACATTGGTTCACAAACTCGCCACGGTAGGCAATAGTAGGCAAGGTGGAGAAAAATGGCCAATGGAGCAGCACATCTCAAACATTGAGCGTCATCTACAAGACCCATTCTGCACAGTTGGGCGGGCGTGCGATATATTCTGTGCAGGAATTTAAAAATGAATTAGTCTGAGCCTGTAGTTTGGAGAGAGGGCACTAGCTTGGGCACAGCAGTATTTCCATTATGCCTCAGAAATGGGGGCGGGGTTGGGTCTGCCTCCCAGCCAGCATGGGCCCCGGGGACACACACGGCTGCTTTCTCTTGCACTATGATGTATATACGGGTGATGAACTTCGCGGGGAAGGATTATTATGTGGTCTAATGCATGGAGTGTAGGGGGAGGTTTCAGGAAACGTCTCATGTAAGGCGCGACAGGCAGCGCAAAGCTTGTGGTAGAGTAGGTGCCAAGTGCCGTGTGTGACAGGTTGTCCTCTAAGCTATATGATTGGATGAAGTGTTCATTAGAGTAGAGATCGCCGAGCATGATGAACCCCAGCTGACGAGCCCGCCAGCAGGCACCCTCGTCATTCATCATTGGGAGCATAGGATTTTTAGCAAGTGGCATGATAGGTGAATATAAGCATTTGAGGCAGGCATGCCGTCGCAGGCTGTCTCACGCCACTGAGCATACGCCACTGCGCCTATCTCAGCGCAAGGGGGCCTATTTGTCTGGTACAGCATGGTGATCAAGGGTCATGGGGCTGCACTATTAGCCTACACGGCGATAAGTGGCTGGAATAGAGTAGGATGCAACCAGAAGTTTACGAATTGGGCCTGTGCGCAGGGAAGAATAGAGATGCATATCGGGGGTATTAAGACAACCCTGCTGGAATGGTAGAGTCAGAGTCTCCCTCGCCACCCTTAGCTGTCTGCCTGCCCACACCAGTGCCACTAGGTTGGAATGCAGCTGTTTCAGGAAGTGAAGTGTAAAGGGTTTCGATGCAGTGCTTCTGCAAAGTGACCAAAAGACTGGCTTGAAAACCATAGTGTTCACATTTAGGAGTTTGAGAGGACTGGAGAAAAACTACTCCCTCAGAGAATGAGAATCTTTGGCAGTATGTAGGGCTCTAAAAAAATTGTTTTTGGTGTGCCCATCTAAATATCAAAATTACAATCTGGCTAGGACACAATGTCGAGGACAGAATATCGAAAATAAAATATCAACATGTAAGTAAAAATAGATTTCCCTATACCTAATGCCACATATATATACCTATGCAGTACATATATCTTCAAGGTACATAGTTAGGAATAGTAAACCTATCCTTCCTCATAAGTCCTTATACTTTTAATTTTGTCCCTGGATATTCTGGGCCTCACTTATGAGGTCCCTGGTGCTGCCGGGACGTCACTTTTTGTGATGTTCCGTGGCGCAGGAGCCTGCGCCATATTCACGAGGCAGCACTAAGACACTTCTTTTGGCTTAATACTGCCTCGTAAATATCGTCCACTGTAATGCAGGTATCTGTGTTAAAGGGGCGTGCAATAGGTGTTGCTGGGGCGTTCCCAGCAACATCCATGGCTTTTTGACACTGCCCCAGATTTACGAGAAATATTAAATCTGAGACAGCACCAAAATCTTACACCTCCCCAGGGGAGGCATAAGGGAGGCGCACAAGAAGAAATATCTATATTTCTCCTCATTTTTCCTTTTTCTATGTGTGCTGCATTTTGCTGCACACATAGAAAGAGGAAAAAGCCTCTTGTAATTGTTCTTGTGCAGGAAGGGAAACCTTCCTGCACAAAAATAATCATCCTCCTACGCAGGCACCTTTGCACCATGGTGCAAAGGTGCCTGTGCTGACGCACAGCAGCCCATTGTGCACCGGCGCAGGGGAAAAGGACAAGAATGTGCCCTATCTGATAAATATGGCGCATTCCTGTCCTTTCCTTTTGCCGTAGGGCAGGCCAGCCGGAAGGCCTGCGGTGCTGCCCTACGGCAAAACCTCATAAATGAGGCTCTCGGTCCTTTACATTCTTGTACCATGATATTGTAGGTGTGGATATTCAGTAGTATATAATCAGTTTCTCTACTTGGACAGATCATAAGCCTCTTGTTGAAGTTTTCAAGGTCTGGACTCCATTTCGGTGCAAATATATGGAGGGTAGCCCTTAAAGAATACTGTTTTAACTTGATGTACATTGAAGGACATCCCTTGCATTCATAACAAGGAGACTGATTGCCTTTCATGCCTTGCCACGAAAGAAGGAGACATGAATTCATGTGGGCTAACGGAAGATGGTGTGAAATTTGCTAAGGTGCGTTCAGTCTCCTCTGGTTCCATTTTGTATGAAGAATGGTGACATTCAAATTGATGTCCTGTTAGGTAAAGTTAAGAAGATGGTTTTGGAGGTGTGTTGTGTGAAACAGGCATCTGAACCTGAGTTCTTAAGGTTTTGGATGGTGAAGTATGAACTGTCTGTTTGTGAGGAATTGTTTTTTAGAGGTATGCAGCTTGTGCCACCAATGGTAATGAGTAAAAGGTTGACCTAACCCTCAAGGATCATCAAGGTATTTTTTAAAGATATGTTTATTTCAGGTTTTCCAGAAAATACATGTACAACAATAACAAACTGTTAGACCTAGCATCATTAGTGTGGGTTTCCCCTGTATTTTTGCCTCCTGTGTTTTTGCTGTGTGTTGGACTTTTGCTAGTCTAGATGCTTTCAGCACTTTGCCACTGCTGTTTAGTGCTAAAGTGCAAGTGCTCCCTTTGTAAATTGTTGTTATGGATTGGTGTTTCAATGATTGGCATATTTGATTTACTAGTCAGTCCCTAGTACAGTGCACTGTGTGTGCCCAGGGCCTGTAAATCAAATGCTGCTAGTGGGCTGCAGCACTGATTGTGCCACCCACATAAGCAGCCTGTAAATGTAACTCAGGCCTACCATTGCAGAGCCTGTGTGCAGTCTGGTACTGCCATGTCTACTTGGCAAGTGCACCCACTTGCCAGGCCCTAACCTTCCATTTTCTTACATGTAAGGCACACCTAAGGTAGGCCCAAGGTACCCCTGTGGGCAGGGTGCAGTATATGCGAAAGGTAGGACATGCCCTGGTGTGTGTGGCATGTCCTGATAGTGAAATACTGCCAATTTAGTTTTTCACTATTGCAAGGCTACCTGTTGCCATAGGATAGAATGGGGAGTTTGCTTATAACATCTTATAAACATAACTACCCCTGGGAACAAGGTAGGAAAATAAAGTTTAGTATGCCTGAACTCAGAATGTTAAAATGCATCTTTTAGTGAGGGTGTTTTTACATTCTGTGTTTGCAAATACCACTTTTAGTAGGTATTTTCTTGCTTAGCCATCCAGTGTGCCTCTGCTAGGATGTGTATTGACTGTCTGGTTTTGGAGTGACAGGGGCTGGGGAGGTGCAGTGGCTCCAGAGAGCCTGGATGAGTCAGGGCTGGGCTGAATAGACCTGGGCTGCATTTAGAGTGGGGGGGGAGATTTCCTTTCACCTGAATGGGCCTGGTCTGCCTTCCACAATGTTCTCCACCTCCTGCCAGGAAGCTGCAGCAGAGAGGACAGAACAGGTTTTGACTGAGCACAGGGCTTCTTTGCCACTAGAGAACAAAGGATTTTGCGGTATAAAAAGAGGGGCCCAGACCCCAGACTTTTAGATCACTTCTAGGAAATCAAGAGGAACCTTTGCCAAGGAGAAGAGCTGGCCTGGAGCTGTCTTAGGTTGGCCTGCAGTGGCTACTTCTGTTTGCTGTGTCCCCTGCTTGAGGAAGATCTCCAAGGGCTTGAAACTGAGGTTGCCTTCTGTTCTGAAGTCTCAGGGACACAAAGACTTCACCACCAGCTCCCCTGAACTTCCCTGCTGGGGTTCTGTCCTGCTAAGAGGTTCC
The DNA here is from genome assembly GCA_963921515.1 of Calotriton arnoldi. Classification (NCBI taxonomy): domain Eukaryota; kingdom Metazoa; phylum Chordata; class Amphibia; order Caudata; family Salamandridae; genus Calotriton; species Calotriton arnoldi. Next base: position 134,691 of record CAWUFW010008351.1, read on the forward strand.
TGCTGTTGTTTTGGACTGCTGGAGGCTGTTTTCCGCTGGGAGCTGGAAAAGTAACGCAACTTCAAGAAGCGCAACGCATCCGCACCTGTTTCCGACGCATGGCCGAAGAAATCATTACAGCACTGCCCGCAGCTCGAGAAATCGCTGCACGCCGCATCGAGTGCACCGATCTCAGAAGTCCGAGATCACCACATCGATTCCAACGCAAGCCCTGCTGTGCAACTGCAAGAACCCACGCATCGTCCTGGATCGTCACATCGCGGCGCCAGGTTTGTCACATTGTTGGGGGACGCAGTAAGAAACTGACGCATCACCTCCCCACGCAGTAAGAAACCGACGCACCTTCTCTCCGGTAAGGAACCGACGCATCACCTCCCCTGTGCAGCAGTAAGGAACCAACACATCACCTCCCCCGGAGCAAGGAACCGATGCATCACCTTCTCTGAGTGTAAGGAACAGACGCATCACCTTCCCTGCGACCCTTTTTGTTTGTGTGCACGACGCATCCAAGGTACTTTGTGTGAAAAGTGTTGCATCTGCAATTTGCTTTGAACTGAACTATTTCTACCATTTGAAAGTCATATTTTTTTTACTGTATTGTGGATTTTTGTCGTTTTGGTCTTGTTTGGTTTAGATAAAGATTACTTATTTTTCTACACTGGTGTGGTGTCCATTTGTAGTGTTTTCACTGTATTACTGTACGTGTTCACAAATGCTTTACACACTGCCTCTGAGATAAGCCTGTCTGCTCGTGCCAAGCTACCAAGGGGGTGAGCAGGGGTTATTTTAGAAGTGTATCCCCCTGACTAGAAGCAAGGCTCCCTATTTGGACAAAGGTACCTACCTCTGCCAACTAGAGACCCCCATTTCTAACACAAACCAACTCTGTAACACTGCAGCATTGCTCTACACATGTAGTACTCAATACCTGCAGGAATCCCACCATGCAGCTTTGTAGGGGGGAGCTTTTTAACTGTCCACACCAAAACAATTTAGCTAGAATCATATGTCAACTCAGCCCAGGCTTGCAGGCCCTACACATGCCTCCACTCAAGCCGTTCCCCAACCCTCACACATTCTCCTACATTCCCCCAGTTCGACCCAATAACTGCAGCTGTACTTCTATGTACCTTTTATCACCTTCAGGTATTCCACTATCTTCATCTCATCCCAGTCTATATTCCCCCTCCCCCTGCTCCTCGTCTACCAACCCTTCCAGCATCTCACCCCAGAGGTCTAAGTCATGTTCTGCATGCTCGTCCACTAGCACCTCTTTTAATCCGCACTCCTCTGTTACCGCTCACTCCCGCAGGTCTGCCCACCAACTGTGAAGGAGTGGTTGCCCAGGTTTAGTCCAGTGTTTAGCTATGCGTCACCTAGCCAATACCAGTCCCAACAAGGCCAAATTGTGCCTCATCTTCCTCCCCTCTGCAGGGGCTGACAGGAGGCAGAGACGACAGTGACGGCCAGTCAACTGCACCCAGCTGCTTATTATCTTCCGAAGGTCAAACACAACCACCACTGCCCAGTAATCCCTTAATCTAAGACACCCTCATGTCATGTGCAGAAAGTTGGCAGGTGCCCCTCCGCATTTAGGGCTGTCCCTCGACCGGGCCAGAAAGATCCTATGAAGGTGCTGCTGCATTAGGTACGTGCGATGCAGGTGAAAGAACTGCGTCAGCTTAAAGCGGGCATTGCTGGCTGCTTCCTTCACCTGGGCGCGTGTGCATTTCTACTCCCCGTCCGTGAGCTGATCCCCCAAATCCTCATTCCAACTAGTAAGAATTGCTGCCATGTCTATATGCCTATCCCCCTTCAGTGCTGCATACAAACAGGAGATAAGGCCCCTACAAGTTCCTGGGTCAGAGATCGTGGTGAGCTTTATTGACTCCTGGGGCTCCACCAGGAAGTCCATCCAGATCTCCCGTACCGTGCAGGAAAGTTTGGCATACTGCAGAAGCTGCCTCGATCTCACCTAAAACAAAAGGTCAGCCTCAGCCAATGTACAGTTTTTGAACAAGCGTCAGTTTTGGTTTGGGAATGTTTTGTGGTGTCTTTAGTAAATCAAGTAAGAGAGTATATGTGTGCTGCTTTGTGGAGTGTTGAAGATGAAGTGGAAAATAGAGTTCTGGGAGTTGACATTTTATGGGAGGTGTTGGTTAAAATATATCTCCTGATGTTGTGAGCTTTACTGCTTGTAATGGATCTTCCCACTAATAATGAGATTTCTGTTCTTATCTACTGAAGCAATGACTTTGAGTTATACAATGAATCCAAGAATTGGTATCCCAGCCACAATACACAAGCTGCCTCTTTTAAGGGTTTTTGGTCACTTAGTGCATGCTGGAAAAGCAATCATGGCTATGAGCATATCCACTGTTGAATGCATAATTTATTCCTGTGCTGCAGCTCTAAGGAAATGTTTGGTTTTCAATGAAGGGGTATGTCCTTTTTATTACATGGCACATTGCTAATGGTGTTGTCCTGTCTGCCATAACAATGGAAATGCCTGAAAAATATGGCAAATGTTGTGGTTACATTTCAGCCAATGGGTCAATCTTTGATTGAGTCAAATGTCAATGATGATGAGCTCTTCTTCTGCGTTGTCTTAAATTAAGAATTTAAACTGCTCTTTAACCCTTTGTAGGAATAATGTATTCTGCTCCTTTCTACTTGCAGCATACCTTAGATATCGCAAACCAGCTTCTTTTTGAGAAAACCTGGAAGCCAGCAACCAAACAGAACCCACAGCTTGGTCCACAGCTTTTACAGTTCATGGAGGGCTTTTGTGTTGGGCTGAAGACCACTAATGCATTCACTAACATTTCATATCAAAACATAGAGCTTCAGGGTTCAGAAGGTTCTTGCAGACATTTAGACCAAGGAAGCTCTTTGGCAGTCATGCCGGGTGTCAGTGTGGTACTACCTACGCCACGTAAGGGATCATGCACCTTCAGGTTTTTTTCTATGACCTATAAAACACTAAAGCTAAACTTTCCTAATCGATATGAAGGAAACAGCAGTACCAGCAATGAATATGAAATTGTTAGTGACATCATGAGCAACATAATGATTGTCGATGATGAGCCATACCCTGAAACCAGCATCAATATGACCTTCAACATTGAGAGCAAATGTGACAAAAAACTGACTTGTGCTTTCTGGAATTCCACCTTAGAACAATGGTCATCCAGTGGGTGCACAACTGAGGTCAACAATGGGGTCACCAACTGTGTGTGTAATCACCTCACCTCTTATGCTGTTCTAATGTCAAGCTCTGTGGTGAAGATCGACAGTGTGAATAACGCCATAATGGAACTGTTGTCAATTATTGGGCAAATTATCTCCATGGCTTCGCTTGTCCTATGCATTGCATTACAAGCAGTTCTCATTCGAGAGGCATCTAACCTTACTGCCTGCTTCAGGAGTGTGGCACTCATGAACATGTCTATCAGCCTTTTCATAAGTGATCTTTGTTCTGTGGGGACAAGCTTCATTGGCCCAAACGATAGCAAGGAACTCTGCGTAGCAGTGACCTTCTGCAACCATTTCTCTCAACTGGCCTTCCTAAGCTGGACACTGGTCCAGAGTCTATTTCTCTTAAGTCGCTTGGTGTTTGTATTCTACCATGTCACCAAGACAAAGTTTATGGTTCTTGCCATGTTCCTTGGTTACGTCTGCCCTATCAGCATATCTGTGGCCACCTTCATCCTCTTCTATCCAGCTGGAGAGTATATGCAGAGGAACGTTTGCTATTTAGATCACTGCTCTGGTGCCTACTTAGCCACCATCATTCCAATAATGCTGATCCTCCCCACTAACTTTCTTGTGCTCCTGCTGGTGATTCGAACTCTTTTGAGACCCGCCATCTCAGATGAAGTCAAGGAGGATGAGGAGGTGATGAGGAATGTGATGAAAGCGGTTGTACTTTGTACACCTCAGTTTGGGCTGACATGGGCAATTGGAATCCCTATATTCATGTTTGGAAGGTCTCTGGTGCTAGCCTACACATTTCTAATATTACATTCCCTGCAGGTATGTATATGTAATGTCCATGACTTGTGACACAGTGGTGTCTATCGAAATGTATTATTCTGATATTTTCACAATAATCTTTTTCATAGACATTTTGCAGGTTTCAAACTTTACATCCTCACCTGAATTGAAATTCAGCAGGGAAAGAAAGAAAGAAAGAAAGAGAGAAAGAAAGAAAGAAAGAAGCAAAGAAAGAAGCAAAGAAAGAAAGAAATAAAGAAACAAAGAAAGATAGAAAGATGGAGGAAAGGAAGGAGAGAAGAAAGGATGAGGGAAAGAAAGAAACAAAGAAAGAAGGGAAGAAAGAAAGAAAGAAAGAAAGAAGGAAGGAAAGAAAGAAAGAAGGGAAGGAAGAAAGAAAGAAAACAAAAAGAAAGAAAGAAAGAGAGAGAGAAAGAATGAATTAATGGAAGGAAGAAAGAAAGCAAGGAAAGAAAGAAAGGAAGAAAGAAAGAAAGAAAGAAAGAAAGGAAGAAAGAAAGAAGGAAAGAAAGAAAGAAAGAAAGAAAGAAAGAGAATGAATGAAAGAAAAAAAGAAAGAAAGAAAGAAAAAAAGAAGGAAGGAAAGAAAGAAAGAAAAAGAAAGAAAGAAAAAAGAAAGAAAGAAAGAAAGAAGGAAATAATGAAAGAAAGAAAGAAAGAAAAGGAGAAAGAAAGAAGGAAGGAAGGAAGAAAGGAAAAAGGGAAGGAAGGAAGTAAAGAAAGAAGGAAGGATGGATGGAAGGAAGCAGGAAAAAAAGAAGAAAAAAGGTAAAAGAAAGAAAAAAATTGCAAAGAGAAACAAAAAGGGTAAAAAGAAAATGAAAAAAAGGAAAGGTAGAAAGAAAGAAAAGGTTTCAATAAGTGAAGATAGAAACAAAAAGAAAAGTATGCGAAGAAGGAAAGAAGGGTAGAAAGAAAGACAGAGAAAAGAGTAAAAGGAAAAAGGTAGCAAGAAATAAAAAGACAGTCAAAAAGCAAGAAATAGCAAGGATAGAAACAAACCAGAAAAGAGTAGGCATTAGGAAAAAATAAGCAAAGATACAAACAAAAAAGAAAAGGGTAGAAAGAAATACAGACATTATGATAGAGAAATAAGAAAAGAACAAAGGGACAAAAGAAATAACAAAAAAGAGAAATAATGTAGAGTGGACAACAGAAAGAAGAAAAAACAGTCTAGGAGAGAAAGAACAGTGTGAAAATAGAGAGAAAAAGGATTCGAATAGTAAAAAATAGTATGTTAATGTATACCTTTTTATAGAGCACAGTTACACAGAATGTGTTCTCTTGGCACTAGACTGAATTAGGAAACATGTTTAGGACAGATAAGCGAAATAAACAGCTAGGATTTCAGCTTTCAGCTATTTGTGGACCTCAAGAAATTTAGAAGAGGAGGAGTACAAGGGTGCCCAAAGATAAAGACAAGGAAATAGAGACGGATGAAAAAAGCAGAGCAGAGAAACGAGGAGATAATGGTACAAAGAGTGATAAAGAGACTGAACTAAGGAGGATGGGAGGGAACAGGGAAAGGAAAAAAATAGAGGCACAAATAGAAGCGAGAGAAGCGGAGGAAAGAGAGCAGGAGAGAAAGGAGACTGAGTATAGAGGCCGGAGGGGTAACGTCGGTGAAATAGAGCGACAATGAGAAATTGAGAATGATATAGCAAAGAAGGTAAGTGGGAAAAAAGAGGAGTAAAGAAAAGATTTGATAGATCCAAATGGGCAAAACGTAGAAAGAGAGAAAGGAAGTTAATTAAAAACTGAAAATAGTAGGAAACAGTAAGAAAGAGAGAAAGTAAGAGAACTGGTGAAAAGGGAAGTACAAATAGAAAAGATAAAAGGAAGTTGGAAATAAAGAGGAATGGAGACGGTGGACTTAGAAAAAAAAGGAAGGGATGAAGGAGAACTTGGACAGGAAAGGAAAGCAACGCAGAAAGCTTGAGACGTAGGGAACAGCAGAATGGAAGACAGGAAAAGCTAGAAAGGCAGTAAGACAGAGAAAGATGGCTGGGAGAAAGAAAGTAAAAATGAAAAGATACAGACCGAACTAGAGAATAAAAAATACAAGTAGAAAAAAGAAAGGGGAATATGATGGAGAAGGAAAGAAAAGAAATAAGGGATGAAAAGAATGGAGCCAGAGTGCACTTAGAGAAGAGAAAGGTAAAAAAAAACGTAAAGAGCAAAAATGGTAAGACTAGCAGTAGGAAGGCCAACAAGCGTAACCTTTAAAAATAGACCTCAGTAATGTGTTTATTTTCTTTCTGTCGTGAGCTCCCGAGCTGCACCATGCATGCACACACCTACCTGAACGTTCACCTTGAAATGGTCTTTCTAATAAAGAGAAAGCATTCCAGAAGGCCGCTGATGCACGCAAATACGTAGCGATGCAGCGGCTGCAGTTTTGGCATCTTTAAGAAAAGCATAATTTATTGTTCTAAGATGGCCAACTGCCATAATAGAATGGTAAATTGGGAAAAAATCAAGAAAGTGTGGGAGCGCAAAAAGCAAAAAAGCCAGCGGTTCGATAGCAGTGTGCAGCTGCTGGGCACTTGCAAAAATAATTATAAAAATGTAAAACAATAAAGCGGGTTGGGGTTTTATCATATATAATTCTTGTATCATTTTAAAAAAAGCCTAAAAGCCACAATAAAGTAGGAGTTTTGGTGCAGCTGACAAAGGGGGTGCTCAAAAGCGGTGCTGAGCAGACTGGGAGACAGAGAGGGAAGCCATGAGCTGCCAGGCTAAAATACATGAGACAAATGAAAAAAAAATGTATCTGATACCAGAAGTGGATGATGGTAAAGAAGATGTACTCCAGGTGCTAGATTAACTAAGAACAGGGAGGAAAGCCATTGAACCCGAAGCATTGAACTGAGATGGGCAATAAAGCCGTCCAATCAAAGGGTTTAACCTTCTGTATGATTGTATTGTAGAGAATAGTCTTTGATCTCAGGGGCACTAACCTTGTGCACAGGATCCAGAGGCAGCGACACTCTTTTCCATCTCTCACCAACCCCACCAGTGACCACATACACAGGAATATGAGCGTCAGCGGTAGAAGCGGCAGTCGCGGCCAGTCCAGGTAAGCGTGGTGGGGCGGTGGAGCAGGTGGGGGGAGGGGGAGGGAGTCGAAAGACGACGGAATAGGTTTTATTTATTTATTTTATTTGACCTATTACATCGTCTGTCAACTCCCCCACCCCCACCCCGCCCCCTCCGCGCTTACCTGCGCCGGCCGCCGCTGAAAGCGGGGATGGATTAAGAAAGAAAACAGAGACACTTCCGCCACGGCCCTCAGCTGATCTAGGAGGTCTATGGAATTTAGTTATTCCCTACAAAAACAGATTTCTTAAGTGACTTGTCATTTAGAGGACTAAACATAACTGCAATTGTAAACGGGAATACCTGGGCACTATCTCTGTGGAACCAACTCTTTGTACTTCAGTATGAGATAGGTCATTCCTGAAACCTAAAACAAACAAAGAATAAGAATCTCAAACATATATGTGCACTAGTATTTCTCCTTAATGTTTTGGATAACTCCCTCAGCCTTAGTCACTACACACTCTCTTGTGGGAAAGGAGTTTGGGGCCTGATGTACTAAGATTGGGAATAGCGATTTCCAAATTACAGTTTTCTCGGATCACAATTAGTAAATCACTCTTCCTAATGTATGAAACTTAAATATTTTAATTACTGATTCCTAGTGGGTCGCAAATCGATCTATCTCATGAATATCAATGAGGTAGGTCACATTTTGCCACCTATTAGGAATGATAGCCATCACAGGGATGGTGGCCTGCTGGAGCCAGCTAACCACCATGTCAGTGATTGCTTTTATATAAAACAATCGTTTTTGGTTTTTTTAAATGCAGCCCATTTTTCCCTTGCGAATGGGTAAGCACCAATTATGAAATGGTGATAAAATATTAATGCTTTGCCGAATTCAGTCGCAAACATTAATACATATCTCTGCGATTCGGTATTTGGAAGGGACGCCCTAAACACGCCTCTTCTCTTTCAAATACAAATTGTGATTCTGATTGGTGTTTGCACATAAAAAAGCATTTTTGCGGTCGCAAACAGCTCGATTTTGTGAATCGACCTGTTTGCAACCTCAAAATGCTTCACACATCTGGACCTTGAAATGTGATCCTAGCACTATGAGAGAAGCCTTTAAATTGCAATGAGGGCATTTTACTACCAGTGTTGAACATGTTGATGAGTTTGGCCCACTTTATTGTAGGTCTCTTGGGGGAGTACCCCACTGTTCTTTAAAATGACACCTCATCAGGCCAATTTGCTCCACCCTGCGTGGCCCCTGGGCTTAATTTTGCTTCGCCTGGTACCCTGCGCGCTGAGTTGGAAGTGATTTCAGAGTGGGGGGTTCATTCAAGTCTATGATGTGGATGCGGTAAATGTCAGGAGGGCAACGTGGGGTGGTGGCTTAAGGGTCAACCAAGTGGGGCTAACACTTCAAACAATGGGGCAGAGCTATCCTTAAAGCAAATATAGGAAAATCACGATACATTTTGCATTGTAAACTTATTAGTAAAACCTGGCATGATTACCTGTTCTAGTGGACTGACAATGCTTAAAGGCTACTGACAGAGATCTTTAGAAGGGGGAATGAATGATTTGACAAAAGCAGCTTCTGTCGATTTCAATACTAAGCACTTTAAAATCAGTTTTTGTAAAGTTATTTTAAAATGACAACTCTTTTTGCCAGCTCTCTGAAAATTCCTACTGTGAAATGACAGTGAACTCATGAAATATTTTTAATTACATCTTCAGAATGATGCTCCTCCCTTACTGTTGACCAAAGATACATTTTCAGTCTTCTCATGGGGAACATGAAACATACACTTGTTTGAGGCCGTACATAGGTACAGGTCTGAGACTATTTGAGCTTAGTGAGTTAACACACGTGATTTTGGGATGTGTGACTGGCAAGTCATAGGTCTTACTCCAGTGGCGGCTGGTGGATTTTGAAAGTGGTGGGGCGAAAAATGTTGTACCCTAATGTAATAAGCGAGCAAGCTCGAACTGCGAAAGGAGGGTGCGGGGGGGTTCTCCCCACAAGAAAATTTTGAAAAAAATGGATTAAAATGGTGGGTTTTACACCACATATTTACTGCAAATTGTTGAAAAAAAGGGGGATCCAAATATAGCATTTTGAAGCACAAGTGTGAAGAAAACATTAGAATCAAATCAAAAATGTGCCCAATCCTCAAACTGGTCTGCTTGCAAAATGACCTCCAAGCCAAGCACATACAACCAACGGAAACAGGCCCTCTAAGTGTTTCCCACCTGTAACACATTTCTGAACCACCTATGTTTTCATTGTATATAATAATGAAAATGCTGCAGTTTGTTCTTATTTATCTTATGCAACTTACAACCATTGACAAAGTCTATAGTCCGGGCTGGTTGTAGGTTTAATGTCACTCGTATTATATATCTGGAGGCAATGACAGAAGAAGCACAATACCAGTGGGGCAGCACACTATGCTAAGTACAGATTTTTAGCTTAACAGTTTTAAGCCACGCTTATAATTACATTGGCTGCCCTACGAGAGACCCCCCAGTTTTTTCATCCCACTTAAAGCCCTGCACACACAGAAGCGTGTGTGTGTTTCGATTGATATATGGGGGGATTTGTGGTGTTCTCCCCTCAAGAATATTTTGAAAAGAGGAGGGCAAATAGCTCATTTTAAAACAAACTTAATTAACCCATTTTGTGAGAAAGCAAATTGTAGCTAACAGGGAACCTTGTGGGAGACCCCAGGGTGCAAGGCAGGCAGATGGACAGGAAAGTGCTCAGGCAGGCAGATGGACAGCACAGAGCACTCCAAGCCCCAGGACCACCACCGCTCAGTTACAGAGGAGCTGGGGACAGCAGCGCTGACACGGTAATCCCCTTGAACTCTTGTCAGCATGCTGACACTGGTACAGGCAGCAGGCAGCACGGGGGGCAGAGCATGCAGCGCAACATGACAGAGCCGGAAGAGGCGCACCTAAGGCGAGCTAACAGGGAACCTTGTGGGAGACTCCAGGGTGCAAGGCAGGCAGATGGACAGGACATGGCTCAGGCAGGCAGATGGACAGAACAGAGCTCAGGCAGACAGAGCGCAGGCAGACGGACAGGACAGATCTCAGACAGGCAGAGCTAAGGCAGGCAGATGAACAGGGCAGAGCTCCGGCAGACAGAGCTCAAGCAGGCAGATGGACAGGACAGAGCTCAGGCAGGCAGATGGACAAGACAGAGCTCAGACAGGCAGGTGGACAGCACATAGCTCAGACAGACAGATGGACAGGACAGGGCTCAGGCAGACAGAGCTCAGGTGGGCAGATGGACAGGACACAGCTCATCAGGCAGATGGACAGGACAGAGCTCAGGAAGACAGATAGACAGGACAGAGCTCAGACAGGCAGATGGACAGTACAGAGCTCAGGCAGATGTGCAGGACAGAGCCCAGTCAGGCAGAGCTCAGACAGGCAGATGGACAGGACAGAGCCCACGCAGGAAGATGGACAGGACAGCATATTTACCTGCACCAAAACACTATGGTGGTGCAGGGTGGAGGATTAAGACATCACAGCTGGTCTTTATCTCTGGAAACCCATGATGCTTTGCACGATAGAAAGGATCAGATAACTGGTGAGCACAGAGCAATCTTTTAAAATCTCCATTGATAATCAAGAACCGTGCGCCCTCACGACACAGACCCCAAGGGCTGACTCTGAAAGTGAATTCCTACAAAAAATATATATATATAATTTACAAAGGTTAGGAAACAGATTTAGTATAGTTAATTTAATAAAGCTTTGACGGATTATTTAGAATTTGAACCAAACTAAATTAAAACACCAAGGTGAAAACACTCACCCAACGGAGGGCAATATGGAATTCTGAACGGAGGGCAATATGGAATTCTGAGCTGTACTGAGACGAAAGACATAACCTTGGACTTGTGCTGAACCGACCCAACCGATGTAGCAGTAAAAAGAGTTCATAACTTTCTTTCATTTCTTATCACTGAAAGTGCAACACCAATAACGAAGTGATAAAGTATGCTTTGCGTGCGAGTGAAGGATCAAACAAGTGCTGAGCTCCCTGTCTAAGGCTTCCTGACACTGTTGGTGATCACAGATAGGCTCGCTCTTAAAGTCTCCTTTGTAACTCAAGCGCCTAAAACTAAAAAAAACTCAAAATCAAAAGCCATGGTGCGAACACTGACAGCGGAAGACTGAAAATAATGCATGTTGCTTGTCACTGCGGCTAAAAACATGAACTCAGAACAGAGCAAAACAAAAACATTTAAACCCAGTGGAAAACTCCAACATCGAACTGCTGGCTGCAGGCAGTAGGGCCAATGACCGTACCTTGGAGCAGAGCTCCTCGTGGCCGCGTGGGCGAGGAAAACGGACCCATAGTGCCATTATCGGCAACTTCTCCCAACCCCCGTCTGAGCATGCAAGAATGAATAAATACACGAGACAACTTTGTAGTGGGAAAATATTGCTGCAGGTTTATTCCATACAGGAGTATGCAATATGTGGGTTATCTTACGGGCGATGCAAGGGCGGGCAGCTGTACCAACCTCATGCTGCCCCCGCCCGCCTGGTGAGCCAGCACTGTGGGACACCCCGTCAGTGCTACCTTTGATGATCCTCTTCCGGATCACGTGACACGTTGGTCTGTTCCACTCACGCCCTTTTCAGGGCGGAGCGTAGCAGGGCAAACCCCCGGTTGGTCAGGCCCCCAACCGCCCGAAGGACTAACGGGCGCCGTCGCGGTTTTCCAGGAACCTGCCCTGAGGCTCCTGGTCTTTGGCTCTGGCACCCCTACTGTGCCGCGCAGAGGTACCCTTACTGTACCGGTCTGCCGCAGAGGTACCCTTACTGTACCCGTCTGCTTCCAGATCGCCCTGTAACTCCGCCACAGCCCTGGAGGCGGCCACCGTCGCAGCCAGGGCCCCCCACCACTACACCTCCTATTACCTGCCCTGCCCAATAAATATTCCTGTACATCAAGGAGAAACAAGTCCATCCCCACCGGGGACAGGGGACCCCGTCCTCCTCAAAGCAACCTGCTTTCTAGGGCCTCCTGCATGCCCAGTGGTATGTGTCACTGCCCGCCTGTGACAGATGCACTCCATGTTTGTCAACTTTACCTTAGGCGTACGCCTGGCTGGAAATGGGCCCCATCTATAGCAAAGTCGCCTTTAACATTAGCCTGAATCAGCACGTGTCTGATGAAACCCAGACCCCTCTGGTCTGCGAGCTTGCGCCCTGAACAGTTCCCTCTAACAGGGATGTTCACGGCCTCGACAGACTTAGCACTGTGCCACCTCTGCAGGGGATCATCTCCGCCCCTCAGAGCTTAACATTGCCCCATGTAGTTGCTGAACTCACCAAACAGCGCATTACTACATGCGACCGCTCATTTCCAGGCCTCCTGCAATTCTAAGGGAAGAGATCACCCCCTACTGGTGATAGATGAACCCCATCTCTATCACAATAGCTCTTGACTTTCGCCTGGGTCAGCTAGTGTCTGAAGAAACCAAAGCTCGTTTGTCCTGTGAAACAGCTCATTTCCGACCTGCAACCTGCTTTCTAAGGCTTCGTGCATGTCCAGTGGAAAGTATCCATGCCCACCTGTTACAATTGCACCCCAAGTTAGTCAACCTAACCTAGGCGTACGCCTGGATGGCATGGTGGCAATGGACCCCATCTTTAGCAAAGTAGCCTCTAACATTAGCCTGGATCATCTAGTCTCTGGTCCAGGACTTACGCCATGAACTGTTCACTCTTACAGGGATGTTCAACGGCCTCCTCTGACTTAGCTCTGTGCAACCTCTGCGGGGATCATCTCGGACCGCCAGAGTTACATTGCCCATGTAGTTGCTGATCTCACCAAACAGCTCATTTCTCACAAAACAGCTCATTTCCAGGGCTCCTGCAAATCTAAAGGAAAGGGATCCCTCCCTGCTGGTGATAGATGGCCCCATCAATATCACAATAGACCTTGACGTTAGCCTGTTTCAGCTAGTATCTAATGAAACCAAAGGCCCTTCTGGCCTGTGAACCTGCCAAGAACTAATCCCCCTCCTGCGGGAACGTTCCACTGCCTCACATGACCCAGCCCCGTGCCAACTCTGGGCGGGCCGCGTTCTGACACCATGGCTCACAATGCCCCATCTATTTGCTGGTCTCACCTAGCTGCCGTTCTACTAGCACCGTGTGTGCCTGAACACCTGAGTCCCCATCTATGGGACAACAGCCCCCTGGTTAGGTAACCGCTCCCCACCCCGCCTGCCTACTTTGGCTATTCGGGCGAGGAGAAATGTGCTTAACGTTTGCACTGTCCCTCTGCTTTCTAAATCATGACGCATGGGCATGGTCATAACTGGAAGTTTGTGCCAATGTTCGGGGGTGCCCTCCTGCCCTTACCATGCATCCCTTATTCATTATGGGAATTTCGCCTGCTCAGTTCCCTCTGTGGTCACCATTTTCCACAAAGTTGTGGGACAGCTACACCCTAGCTAGATGACCGTTTGCACAACCAGCCTATCTGCTGGGGCTGTCAGGGCGGAGAATATTGTGCTAACTTGAAGCAACCCAAAACCTGCCCATCGAGCAAGGTGCCCCTACTCTGATGCCGTTGCCCAGGTATTTGCACTGGACCCTTTGGCTTGCTTAACTTACCGAATTACACCTGTTCAGCTCCTGCTGAGGGGACTTCCCTTTGCTTAACTGCTAACCCCGTGTGCAGCCGCAACATAAATGGGTGACATCCCGGGTTGTGCCCACCTTAATGTGCTGTGCTGGGAGCAACTAGGCACCCCCCCATACCTTAATTCCCCAATTGTTGGGACAGCAGCACCCTATGTTGGCTCCAGCGTCCCCAACCCGTCTGGCTGGTCCCGCTCTCCAGGCGGGGATTAGTGCTTAATGGAGCAATATGGAGCCTACCCTTGGTTCTAGGATGCACTTACTGCGCCCAGATGGCCAGTTTGCACCAACCTTCTTGATTGCTAAACCCTACCTCCTAATGGCGTCACATCTGGATTGGAAGGGTAATGTTTGCGCCCACTATTAGCACCACCGCACCCCATCGTGGAGTGACCACTGACAGTCCGCCCCGCAACTTACCCTGTTGCTAAATATGGCCCATTGATGCCCTTGCCTGTCCTTCAACGACCCTGGCGGCATAATGCCCAGTAGCTTGGTGAAGGGGGGTTTTTGATCCCAGCGTACGACCCAGCTCATACTAGTTTGCACAGTCCCGGTTGGCCTAGGTGAGGGTCCCTCTGAGCTCTGCGTGGGGCCTGTTTCACACTTAAACAAATGCCTATTCTCCTGAACTTAGAGTGATGCAAGATTGGACTGGCGGCTACCATTCTCACTCACGCCTGCATATACTAGGCTCAGAACACGGAACCCTTGCTCTATAATCCCTTGGATTCCAGCCTGGCATTCCTATGTCCAGCTACGCCAATCGATAATGGCTCTACTTGATCATACTGACCGAAGACACATCAACCCTGCGGAAACCAGGTGGGGATGCTAACCTTCCCCCAACTCTGCGTAAACCGCAGCAAGTGCAAGCTTGCGGCAAACATGACAAGCTGCCCACCAACAAACCATCCCCAGCACCCGGGGGGCATGCCGCCATTCCTTGGCTTGTACACTGACGAGCTTAAGGGGAATAATGGTATCGAAGGACCCATCTCTGAGCGCATGCTTGCAACACTATCCACTGCCTCACCTTAGTCACTAATAGGATACCGCCTCAGACTGTAACCGCTCAGTGCTACTGATGCCTTGGCCTTCTTGACCCACCGCCAGCTGACCCTGCTGGAATCCGCTCGTGACTGGGATTCAACAGTGCGGTGAAAGCACGAGACATCCTAGCCTGACCTTAGCTCTTCACCAGGCTCCCACACAATTCTTTGATTAGCCTTCGTATCGTCCATACAAGAGAGACTTAGTACCATCTGCCCCTATTATCCTGTGCCACCAAACCTCATGACATCACAGGGATTACATAACTCACTAGGTCAGCACGAGACATCCTAGCCTGACTGTAGCTCTTCACCAGGCTCCCACACAAGAGCCCTCCACACACCTTGTGGCCTAAAACATTCCCCCTGTGGGCGGTTGCGAATGGACTGCAAGCCACTCCTAGGCATTCTCTACCAGTGTTGTAGATGGAGTTTCTGGTTGGCTGGGGTATGCACCTACGCCTGGCCGAACCCACCTCTCTAGTCGGGAGCCCACGCTTAGGCTTCTCCCAGAGGCAGTGTAAATGGGGGCGCTGCATGGAGTCAGCAAGACACAGCGGGACGTACAACTACCAAGTGCACTGGGCAAGGGTGCAGTCCCTAGACGAAGGATGCGAACACCGGTGCTGGGAAGACACCGCCACACCCTACCCTTGCTGCTATGCCACGCACGGACACACCGTCCCTTCTGTGATTACAATTACCACCTCGTGTGCCTAGCAGCGCCCGGACGCCTCACGCAGTCCAGCCAGTAGTAATGCCGGTGGTGACTGGGGACTAAGCCCAAAACAAACAAGCGTCACTGACACTAAGGCTGCTGCCTCGGTCAGCCTAGCAACCTTCACTTATCTAATGCACACCTGATAACGCGACCCACAGCCTTAACTTGCAAACAAAACACTGGGTTGGTCCAAGAGGTCAGTACCGTGGGATCCCCTTCCGAATCAACAATGATCAGTATCATTCTTAACCAAGCAGAGATGGTGTGGAGTTGTACTTGTGAGTGGCCCAGGGGATAACAAACTGTGTGCACATGGTG
Organism: Calotriton arnoldi; assembly: GCA_963921515.1. Classification (NCBI taxonomy): domain Eukaryota; kingdom Metazoa; phylum Chordata; class Amphibia; order Caudata; family Salamandridae; genus Calotriton; species Calotriton arnoldi. The sequence continues at coordinate 150,534 of CAWUFW010008351.1, forward strand.
TTATAGCAGTGACACACCAAGCAGACCACAGGGTATTGATGAGGCAGCCAACCATGCCCCCAGTTGCCAGGTAAGGCAGCCCGCCCGAACTGTACAGCTTAACGGTAATCCCACCCACTGCTTTATGTAGTAAGGTGGTGCCTGGGTGAGCCTGTGCAGCAGGGGTAATGGACAACTCAAGGTTTGCGGAGCTTTGAATATGGATCACGACAGCAACCTTAACGGTTCTACACCAACCCATTGGGCACGAGACAGACCTGTAAGACGTACCTGTCGAAGCCGTGACTGGCTCCCCCAGGCGGCCATCTCCAAACCGCATCCACTCCCTCTTAACCCAAGGTCAAGCAAACCAGACGCAAAACATGGAGATCCCAGTCTGGCGATGGCAAACTATCCCTCAAGTAAGTTGTGCTCACCAAGAATGCACCCCTATCAAATACACACACAATTTCACGTGGGCTCCAAGGATTTGAGAGCACCGTCAATGAAACCTGCATTCCAAATGCACACAGCCGAAGACCGCCAAGATAGGCCCTCCCCACGTGTGCAAATGGTAATGGCGGCGAACCTAAACGGCCGTAGGTGCCCCGCCCAACTGATATACCCACACAATACGTCCGCCGGAAATCGCATTACAGTACCTCCAAAACACAAACATGGCTACGCTCAGGAAGAATGAAACCTAGCCGACATAATTCAAAGCTGTTCCAGGCGGGGCCCCAAATAAGTTTCTGCCACGGGCAGCCGATAACACTCCGCAAGTGCTGTTGTGCACGAGTATGCACTCCTGACCTCCAACCTTCAAATGCCGTGTTAAACGCGCCAACCACGCATCCTGAAGTAGGCTGCATTGCCAACAGAGAGAAGTCAATGATCAATCCATGTGCGACCAGGCATCAGGCATGTCTTTCCTTCCGCAGCCGGCCATGAACATATGCTGCGATACGTTAACTAAACCTCAACAGCCCCTCGGTGGCAGTAACCGCAAAACCTACTCTCCTCCGTACGAGGTATAAGGGTATGGCTTAACCCGTGCGAGCAAGATATTTGCATAGCATAGTGTGTCGCCCGACTAGTATGTTACTGTTTCTGCCCTTGTAATCCTGTGTATGATGCAGCAGGACATCATGCCTGCAACATGTCGGGGCTCTTGACTTTGTCACAGGTTGTTGGTTGCCTAAGATAAATGAGCAGCACATGGCTTGTATATAATATTGAAAAGGTTTCACTTAAAGCTGCTGACACCAGGACAATGTTGCCGTTACCGAGTTTCAAAAGTGGAAGGGAAATCCACAGAGAAAATGACCCCCATGCACTCCTGCTGTGCTCTTATGCCCCCCACCAGCACACGCCCACTACAACGCTTTTGTATTATGCTCACGTATAATTTTCTCTTCATGTAATGTTACTGTTCCTATTGTGAAGCGCTCTGACACCTTCCGGTAAAGTCTGCGCTATATAAAACGCATAAAATAAGATAAACAAGCTACCAGCTACACATGATCCTAGGCCAACGGGCATCACAATCTCACCCTCGGGTGTAATACGTGATCTCTAGTCATAGTCCCCGGCATGTGAAAGCCCTCCTCCCAACACGTTGATCCTGCACTGCACTCGTGCATGGGCTCTCGCCTCTCAACTCCTGCCCAATCCAATGCTCAACCTCGGAGCATACAAACACAGAACCTCCAGCGTAGGAGTCCGAGCCCTTAATCATGGGCAATGGTTCTCCCAGAGATGCGACCTCAGCCCAGACCGCCTGTGCGCCGCTCCTAGGTCGCTGCGCCGGAAAACACACTCACCCCACGTGTGCCAGAATAACACACACCGGCACTAGCACCCCCAGGCACACACGCGACACACCGCCCGGCTGAGGACCCCCGCCACTGCCCGTCATGCCGCGTCCCCCACACTCGCACCCACTCGACGGGAGTGGCCCAGGGGAGCCGGCTGTGCACCTCGAGCGACCGGCACCAGAAAACAGAGCTCCCGGCGACCTCATGCAGTGTACACCATCAGGCTGCCCCCCAAGGGAGCGGAACCCCGAAGGAGCAGCTGGCCCAGAGACGATTCATTTTCGCTCTTGGCAAGGCGTTTACAACTATTCATGCAGAGTGGTCCGCCGCCTCCGGCTGCGACTACAATTTATTTATGCAGGAAAACCACATTTTAAAAGCACGACTAAGGCTTGTGCCTTCCCAGCAGCACCTGATGCGCCACGAATGTAATACAACACTGTGCCTCCGCCCCCCAAGCATGGCAAGAGGACCCCCATCCTCGCTCTTGTTACAATTCCTGGGCTAGTGCCACACCCGGCCCAGCAGTGCGGCGGAGGCCAGACACGCCAACCAGGCAACCGGCCCTCCACTGACACCCTCAGCAAACCAAGCCACGGCGCCCAACCCCGTAGCCCACTCCACGCGGAGCCCAGATAAATGCAACTCGAGGGGGAGCACGCAAACCCAGAGCACCCAATGAGGGGATCGCTGACCTCCGGCACCGTGCGCGCGCCCCCATCCCCGTGAGCGAAGCCCGACCCATAAACGAGGGGGGGTGCCGGGGGCGGTGGAGGGTGAGAAACCATTGGCACTGCTGGGGACCAAACTCAGGACCTCCCGTGCATTAAACAGTCGCTTTCCAACTAAGCCACAGCGCAGCCTGCAAAATTATTCCCAGCTGGAAAGAGATCGGTAATTACGAAATTCGAGCACACACCTCCGTGACTAGAGCCCCCCCACCCCACGATCACGGTGAGCGGGAGGACCGCATGCCACGACCCCTTCCCAAACGCCTGGCATCCATGGGGCTGTCCCCCACCACGAGGAGGCAGGGGTCCCGACTCACCGCCAATAAAGAGGCCGATCAACGACGCAAATCAACCGACACCTCACCCACGACAGGGGGAAGCACATAGGATGCCGACGCCAGACCAAGGCCTGTGGACCGCGGCCAGGAGGAACCAGGCGACGTGGAACCTAGACGGCGTGGCTGGTGCAACAGAGGACGCCAGGAGGGGCTGGGGAGGCATATGCCCTCCCCCCACCTCGGCGCACCGGAAGGACGTCACTGAGGCGACCAAGCTAGAGGGCTCCAAGAACCCCTCCAGAGACTAGAGCGGCTGGGCGGTGCCGAAATGGCACTAAAGGGCCGCCCTGCTGAGGTGGGCCCCTGCGGGGGCCGCGGACAGCCGCATTACTTTCACTTTTAGAAGCGAGTGAACGCAAAATACGAGCACTAAATAAAGCACGGCTTTAGTGCATGGAAAGAAACTGAGAACTGCTCATCAAGCCGTGTCAGGGAAAAGAGAGTTTATCACATCAGCCCTGGGACTAGAGTGCTTATGACCTCTGTTGGAAACGTCTGAGCGCTAGGAGTGGTTAAAAGTGCCTCACATTTGCAGCATTGTACACATGTGCATTTTTGGAATTTCATTAAAGAAGATTGCGTAGTTTTCTTTGCAGTTCAGTGTACTTAGTTCTCTTACCAGGTCAATACACGAGGTAGTGCCCAGCACCCCTCCCAGGGACGGCCTTTGTCTGGTCCGAGTACTGCTTTCAACTGACTCAATGCATCTGCCATTCCACCTGCGATTGAATACGTCAGTGCCAATAAGTTGGAAATATTACCGCCTGTTAATCACTGTGCCAGAAATCTGTCCTAGCCTAAATCAAAATAAAATGCTTGTTGTTAGCACCCCACGATGAGCAGTTCTCATGTGAGATAACTACATTCATGCAGGACACTTTTCAACGAATGGTGGTCTAGCAAGCAAACAATACTAGTATTCCTTCAAACATCCAAACATAGAATGTGCAGCTGATGGGCAACATTCTACAAAGAGGTCACTTTAACATAAACAAAAACCGTGCCTTTTATTAATATATGTTATAATAACAGAAAACATGCTTTCAATTCTGTTCTGAAGCCCCCCAGAACATGAAGTGTTTTAGCCCAATAGGTGTTCGGTAAGGGGGATTAATCTTCCAGGTTACTTTTCAGATTACTCACTGATTATCTTCATTACTCCGAGACGTAATCTTCCTTCTCATAGTCCTCGACTAATAAGGCTTCCACCTCAGAGCACAGACCATGTTTTCTCTAGAGTACAAAAACTTCCAACACAATGGCATCATCACCTCCCCCAATCATAGACATAAAGATAGGACATAATCTTCCTTTGTCCTGTTATCCTCAAGCAGTTTTAAACCTAATTTACCATGAACAATAGCTGTATAAAATAATAAGGGGAGAGGACTGCGATGAGGTAGACTAGGACAATAACAGGTAAGGGATTCAAGCATTACTTCCTCCTCCATCCTTCTCGTCCTGTCCTTGACTAGCGTGGATGTACCCAAGCGGCCCTCATTTCATACAGCTAAAATCATATATAGAATATGTAAATGCACAAGAAAACAGATAGACAACGCAAAGATGCTACACCCTGTGATTAATTTGAAAAACATACTAAACAATTAACCCTAATCATTTACTGCAGAAAGAACTCATGGCTCAAAAGGGCTCACTTTTTGGACCCTCCAGTTCCAATGTGTAGAGGACAAAGAGTATTTGGAGAACTCCAAGTAGCAGCGTTGCAAATGCCCTTAAGAGACGTACCCTTGAATGCGGCTCAGGATGTAGTTGACCTTTCCTGCATTGGCTTAAGCAAAACAGTCCATTTACATGCCAAAAACACAGCCTGCCTTATGCATCTGCTCTTGGTTGAAGTAGAAGATAGTAACTTCTGTTAGGAGTACAAAGGTGATAAACAAAAAAGTAACTTTCTAAATTCTGAAATTCTTGAAATATAAAATAGACAGTGTTCTATGTACAACTAACAAATGCAATCTTTCTCCCTCCTCTAAAACTGGATGTCTGAAAAACTGAAAATACCACATCTTCATATAGATGAAATGATGCATCTATTTTCGGTACAAAGGTAGCTCTGTTCTTAAACCAACCTTATCTGGAAAAATAATTGAACTAATGATCCTCGACTGAAAGAGCATCAATTTCTTCTTGTTGCCCAGCAGAATTATTAGCAACCAGGAAGAAATCTTTACACTGAGCCCAAGAGTTCAATAGGGGAACTTTGTAATGCCCTCAGGACCAATGGGCGAACCCAAGAGGGAATCAGAGAATGAATGAATGTTCTTCTGTTAGAAAAACTCTTCAGGATTCTGAAATAAAGGGTTCCAAGTCATGAAGTTCCCTACCTCTAAAGGCTCTAATAGCAACCCTTTGGCTGCCCAAGGTAAAGGCAGCTATCTCCAACAAAACCCCACTTCCTAGGAAACAGAAAGAAGAGGGATGTAACCCCTTTGCACCACACCAAAGTTCAAAGTTTCCCCAGTGTTTACAGTAACACTTATGGTGGCAGGTCTTCTAGACTCTTCGCATTATTTGAAACATTATTTGAAACATTATAAAGCAAAGGCCTAGGAAAAGGGCAGCAGTTTGCCTTATAAACAAAGCATTATAATTAGGGCTCCCGGTTTTCCGTTTAAACGGATTTTTACATATAAATACAGACGGAAAACAAGTTTTCCTTTGTCTGTATTTATATGTAAAAACGGGAAAATACTAGCACATTTTGCCGCGCTGCTGTGCTCCAGCAGAGTTGCCTCGCCACGCCCTCTTGCTGATTCTAGGGCTGTGGCTGCCTTCAGTAACGCGAAACACCAGCTTCAGTTTTGCTGGAAATTTCTTTCAATGAGGGGTCTTTTTGCGCTCCTGTCGGCCTTTAGTTAGCTGCCCCAGCCATGTCCGGGGCTCCGCTCCGCCCCTCGATTGAGTCTGGCCAGCCATTTCAAAAGAAAGGTAAGTACGGGGGGCTGGGGCTGGAGTCAGTGGCGTATGCAGTTTTGGGGGCGGAAAAAGCAGGAATCGGATGCCAGCTCCCCCCCCCACAATCCCCTCTCCCCCCCCTCCGCCGTGGGACTGCACAGCCTAGCTACGTCAGTGTAGTGACTAGTGAGTGTTTGAGTTTGTGGCCGAACTGCAGAGCACTACACTGGGTACGTGTGCTGCAAGAACAGACCGACCACAAACTCGGCAAAGCCTTGCTACGCCACAGGCCACGACAGAGAGGTCTGCTGGTTCCTGCAACATGCACCCCAGGTGACTGACACTGCCCCAGCCACAGCGGCCTGTCTTAAACTACCCAGGCGTTCCCCTATATTCCGGTTCACTTCTGGGCCCCAGAACACAGAGGGCTTGAGAGCCTACAGACCCAACACTGATCGGCCAGCTGAAACAACGCAAGCCCAGTAATCTATGCAGCACCACCCCCTTCTCTATGTAGCAATAGGTAGCGCATAGAGCTGAGCCCGAGGCACATAGATTCGAGTGTAATCACATGGGCCACTTCTCAATAATTCACTCTGGCGCTGCTGTGGTTTGTCCCGTTCAGCTCGTCGGATTGTGTTGTGTGCAGCCCCCCTCCCTCCGTCTCACCCTCACAATGCCTGCTACTCCTGTTCATTGTTTTCGCGCTCAGTAAGTGCCTGCACAATGGGAGGTCGTGGCAGGAGGTGCGGTGCCCTGAGCTCCCGGATGACCCACGGCTGCCAGCGCCAGGAGGCCTGCATTGTTCTCAGCGCCCCACCTCTGCGAGGTGAATCACTCTCACACACAGCGCATTCAGCCCCCCTCCCTTCCCTTGGCTCGGGCTGCGCTCTCACTCTCTCGCAGACATGCCTGGGGTGGACAGGGGGGAGTGGGCAGCGGAGAGAAGAAACCCAATCCTTGTATTTTCATCCCGGGCTGCCCTGGAAGGCAGGGCTCAGTCAGACACACACAGGGAAGAGGGTGTAAGTGAGACTCAGAAACAGAGTATTTGCAGAGTTTGTGACCGGACTGCATAGCCCATAACCATTGCTGTCTCTTCCTTCTTGCCCGGACAAGACAAGGACAGTGTCCAATTCTGCTGCCCCCCCTCTTTCTTCCTCTTACTCCCTCTCTTTGTCGCGTTCCTCCTCACTTGTAGAAAACCGTGACTGTTCTTTCCTCTCCTTTCTGTCATTCGTTCGCCAGTGAAATGGATCCAAAAAAAGAGGACACTTGTCTTACAAAAGTCTTTTTCTGACATTTTCTATTCCAAAACGCGGCCTCAGGAGGAGAGAAAAAGGTTTTAAAATACCAACAATAAATACATAACTAAATAAAACAAGACAGAGTAGTCGCAAAGTGGCCAGATTGGTTTTATTCACACTCAAACACATTAGCGCCACCTTACAGAGTTTGCCAGTGAAGCGCTACTTTTCTTTTCATGTCCTTAGCTTTCTGAATAATGAGTGTAAAACTTTAAATTGTATTCTCTATGAGTGTTTGATTTTTCCAGAATGTTGTTACTTTTTTCAGGCAGCAAATTACTCTTGTCTAGTGCATAGTTTGAATTGAGTTGCTTCTAGGTGTTTATAGCGGGGCACAATTGGGTTGTAGCTGAAGGGAGTGTGAGTTTCTCTCAGTGGGGCAGTATGGTGTTCAGTGGGGGAGAGGATGTAGCACTCTGTGCCGATGATAGAAACTGCAAGGCTCTGAGACAAATGGCTTGTGATAGCACTTTTAAGCGTATTTGGGACATTCTGCGAATGGCAAAGTTTTCCGATGAATGTATTGTGTTGACCAATAACAACCGAATGCATGTGTGCATTGTCAATTTAAATAAATGTGGAAAAATACTAGCTGCAGCGTTGCCTTCTGCTTGTGGCAAAAATAAATGTGGATAAATACAGATAAAATGCCCAAAAAATAAATATGGATAAATACAGACGGAAATGGCAAAAAAATAAATACCATAAAACCGGGAGCCCTAATTATAATGTAGGGTTTTCTCTGACAATGATCAACATTTTAGGATTTCTTGGTCCGATGTTCAATGTAAAACTATTGGAAAGCAATGTTATGTAGCTAAAATGATTGAATGACGTGTCCTGTGCTATGGCTATAAGGCCTTTATCCATCTCCTCTGCACTCTCTAAAAGTTCTAATACTAATTAGTTTACACTTTAGGGGTTCCAAAGTATATTTCCTTTTCTAAATTAGCAAATATCTACTTTCACCTTCCATGATTATTTCAAACACACCAGAAAAGTCATGCTCCATTGTAATTAAATGATGCTGCAAGCCTAACTCGCTAATCTATTTCCTTGGGTGTCACAGTGTTGGACTAAAGCTTCAAGGCCGAAAGGAGAGAGGCCAGCTCTCTAAGGTTGCACCTGATTAGCTAATTACTGGAATGGCCATATTTTTATTGTTTAAACAATAAGAAACATTGGATAAAGAAGCAAAAAAAACAATGTTCTACATTTTGTATAAGGCTGATTTGCATGTAGTTAGTTCTCATCTTCAAAACAAAGATGGAGTAGCTAACTACAATAATTACCAAGGGCTGAAATGAATTCAAGAATTCCACTTTCCACTTTTTTGTTCATCTCAGTTAGATTTTTTTTTGTTCTTCTCAATGAGATTCCTCAAGTGCGATGGGTATGCCCAGATGTGGGCCCTGTAGGTCAATGGGTCATTGGACACAATCTGCACCTCACTGAGGAGGCCTAACAAGGCTGAGACCAGTCAGTGGTGGTTTGCGTTTCCATTGAGACGGCCATGACATGACAGGGCTGGACTCTTGCTATCTGAGCAGGGCCACAACTGATTTGCATAAAGTTAGGCTCTGAGTAGTAACACAGTGAACTAAAAACATGAACTGGAATTCCACCCACGTCATGACCAGTGCTTGAGATTAATTCAAGAGTTCCTCCCATTGATTTTTGTTTTTCCCAGTAATGCAAAAGAGCAATAATCGCAACAGAAATTATTAGGATATTACTATGTAGAACAAAAAAAAACACCTTGTTCGCCGACAAATTGAAATCTTTCTGTAAACTATGTTTTTTAAACTAACTAATGGGGCTGTCTGACTGGCTCTTCCTGAAACTCATGCCCTGCTAAATTCATGAAACTTCTACTCAACTGCTGCACTCGCCTAGCTGTTGTTTAGGATACAGTTCTCCACCGATTGGAAAACTACCACTGTGAAACCCCTTTTAAGAAACCACCGGAGCGCCTGGTAAAGGGCTCCCTGCTCGCTAGTTACTGTTTTAAATACATAATTAGAACTTCACCTCTTAGTATATTGTCTGTCACTCTTGTCCTCCGATTTTGTGTTTTTTAACCTACTTGTGTGTTTTTAACAATTCTCACGCTGTAACTTGCACCAGACCCCCGGTCCACCACCGATTCTTCGGATTGCGTGGAGGGGTCACGTGCGCTACAGGAAGCACTCCTACTTCCGGCCAGGCGCCAATCAGCTGCAGGAGCAGCTGATCGCCCTCTCTACATAATTGATGCCTTTCACTCCGCGCAGCGGACGCGTGCAGCGGGCACGCCGCTGGCGCACCGAAGGCGCGCCAAAGGCAAGCCCGTCTGCGCCCGTCCGCGGCCGGAAGGCGCCGAGGGCTTGTCACTATGCCCAAATTCATAGCGCCCGGAGCACTTATTCCTGCTCAACACTCCTAACCCTCAGACCCAAGCCAGCTCTGCACTGCCCACTTCTTACTCCTGACTATGACCCCTCCAACTGTCTCGAATGTGGTCTTTCTCTTACATCTCAACCCATTTTGAAACACACCGGCTGCAACTCGAATAAAACTTCAATTCGGAGCAAAAAGACTAAAGACTCTCATTTTGAATTTACTTTTTTTAGTCTTAACTGTGGGTCGCTCCCAAAACACAAGGGTAGTATTTATGATCTTCTCACTGAGTCACAACCCGATGCCATCTTTCTAACCGAAACCTGGCTAACCGAAAGTTCTGGACCAGATATGGCCTATGCGCTCTTGGAAAGAATCGCACAGTTAGGAGTGGTGGCGGGATAGCAGTAATTTTTCAATCATCCTACACGTGCAAATGGGACGACCTAGTTCTTAAGGACTGTGAAATTGGTCAGTTTAAACTCCTTCTATCCCCGAACTACACCCTGTCCGGAACTTTAATCTATCGCCCTCCGGGGCCTGCAGGCTCCTGGGCAACCACTTTTCCGGATTTTATCGCCCCTACTGCTAGAAGCCCCCAACTTCCTGATCCTTAGCGATCTAAATCTGCACTTTGATGATATCTCTTGCAACACGTGCTCCATGCTTATTACTGATCTAGCCGCCCTGAATGTCACTCTGGTCAACTCTGGTCCTACCCACAAGGCAGGACACTTACTGGACCCCATTTTTTCGAATTTTTCCTCTATCTCTTGTAAGCCCGCACTCCCGATTCCCTGGTCCGATCACTTTCTGGTTGAATTCACAATGAAACAGGACCCTTTGAATTTACTTCCTCCCCCTGTGACAAAAAATGGGAGAAATTGGAAAAAATTAGATATAGATGCTCCGAACCTTCTTATGCATCACACCCTGCCGCTTTCGTCAATCTCCAGAGTAGAGGAAAATGCGAACATCCAGAAATGGTTAACGGCCTCTGTTGATGTATGCCTCCCAGAGTCTAAAATAAAAATAGGCCAACATCGTTCTCCTGCCCCCTGGTTCTCAGAGACTCTGAAAATAGAGAAAACCAAATGCAAACAACTCGAGAGACATTGGCGAAAAAACTATGAACCAGACAAGAAAATTCAGTATAAATTAGCTTTAAATAATTATCACTCTTTATGCAAGGCGGCTCGTGCCGAACACGCCAATCATACCATCCTACTCTCACAAAACTGCCCCAAAGTCCAGTTTAAAGTAGTGAAAGAATTATCAGGTGCAAATTGCCGACCTGAACCACCGGTTCTCGACTCGAAACAATGCGACGACCTGGCGGAGTTCTTTGTTGCCAAAATTGAGGAAATCTACTTGGACTTTGACAAACAACCACCAGCTAACCCGCATATCAATGACCCACTGACACCGTGCCCCTCCCTAAAAGTTGAACAAGGGAACATTAACACTCCGCTAGATAAATGGTCTCCCCTTGATATGCCCACCTTTTATTACATTCTTTCGAGTTTCAAATCTGGTTCTCCCAATGATCCTCTCCCTCCCTCTATCCTTCTGAAACTAGACTCCTCTATCCTTAATATCATTATGGAGCTCCTTAATGCATCACTACTTGAAGCTAAAGTTCCTGCAGCTTGGAAGCATGCAATGGTGCTTCCACTACTAAAAAAATCCGATTCAGACCCCAAGATCCTTTCCAATTTTCGTCCCATTTCCTTACTTCCTGTGTTCTCCAAGATCCTTGAAAAACACACTAATTCCCAGTTGACGAAATATGTTGACTCTCAAAACATTCTTCACCCGTCGCAGTCAGTATTTAGAGCAGGATTCTCTACAGAGTCGACTCTCCTGGGAGTCACTGAGAATATCCGCCAACAGGTCGATAAAGGAGATACTGTGGCACTCATTCTTCTTGATTTGAGTGCCGCTTTCGACACTGTCTCCCATACTACACTTTTAAAAACCCTTCATTCTAAAGGCATCTGCGGCACGGCACTTGAATGGTTGTCCAACTTCCTGTCCAATAGGACCTTTCAGGTCTTCTCTTCCGCAGCTCAGTCCAAAACATTGATCTCCTCATATGGAGTGCCCCAGGGCTCCATTCTAAGCCCACTGCTCTTCAACACCTACGTCAGTCCACTAGCCACGCTAGCAGAGGAAGCTGGGCTAACAATATATTCGTACACGGATGATACCCAACTTATCTTCTCGCTTACTTCGAAGGAGACCACTAAAGCATCCTCTCTTCAGATGGGGCTAAAAAAGATTGCTGACTGGATGCACTTCAATAAATTAAAACTCAACGGGGGGAAAACGGAACTCATCATTTTTGGGAACAATAAAAAGCTTTGGGGCCCCCAGCATTTGCCATCGCAAATGGGCGACCTCCCTCTCCCATCTCAATCAGACCGCAATCTGGGCGTCATCGTTGACGACCAATTATCCATGCGGCAGCAAATAGTTAAGGTAGCCTCCACCTGCTTTGTCATCTTAAAATGGCTTAGAAAAATTCTCTGGATGCTTCCCACCACTACACAGAGAACCGTCATTCAGGCCTTGATAATGTCCAGGCTGGACTAGGGCAACGTGCTCTACCTGGGTGCCAGCAAAGAAAACCTTCGTAAACTTCAGGTGATCCAAAATTCCGCAGCACGACTACTATGCCAACTTCCCAGAACAGCCTCCGCATCAGGAGCGCTTCGCAAACTGCACTGGCTCCATATTGACAATCAAGCCAAGTTTAAAGCCCTCTGCTATATGCACAAAATAAATGAAGGCTTAGCCCCCCACTACTTAAATGCCCTAGTGCAACACTACCGCCCCTCACGTCTACTTCGTTCTTCGACTCAATTAAAATTTCAAGTACCCAGGATCAAACGAGCCAGAATGGGAGGACGATCCTTTGCCTATCTGGCTCCCTCCCTTTGGAACTCCCTTCCAATGCACCTCCGCGCGGAAAAACACCATCTTAAATTTCGCAAACAACTGAAAACCTGGCTCTTTAATCAATAGATTCTGTCTCGCGTGCTCCTCTCTTGTTACGTCGTGTCCATAGGCGCCAGGAAACCTCCGGGTAGCTGTGCGCCATATATAAATTTAAATAAATAAAAAATTGACCCACAAGATCTTAGCAATTTTCAACCGGTCTCCCTTCTACCATTCCTGGGCAAACTTTTGGGAAAATGGTCTTTAAATAGCGTCAGCAAAAAGCATTATTGTAGTAAAGAACTGCTGTTTGTAGACAGTCCATTTTGCATTGAAATGGTCACTAAATGTGCACAAACATACAGTTTTATAGATAAAACTACACACAAATGATAATGTATGGAAATCGGGTTTCAGTGAATATTTGTTATTTGTGTACCACCCAGTAAAGTGTCTCGATTTATTCTGATCCTACTAAAATCTTTGTTTCCATCATACTTCAGAATTGCAAAAAAAAAAAAGTGTTTCATTTTGCTTTCCTAACTGTTGAATGTGTACAGTTCATTTACAGGTATTTATTTACATTTTGTTGTGTATTAGGAAAAAATGACATCCTCCAGCTTTCCGTTCACACTTCATGTACCCCAGCAGGGGTCATATAATTTACTTTAATTTTCTTTTTCTGGCTGCATAGTGAGAGAGGAGTTCGCAAACACCAGTCGTCGTGTTAAAAAAAAAGCAGCAGAGGACATAGGCTGACATTTGACCTCTGTCTTTCTAGCTGCAGCAAATGCTGACATGATAAATGTAGAATTTAAAGGCATCCTTAATTATTGCCTGGACTTTGGTCACCGACCAAAAATCGGCTCGCGACCAACCCCCAGTTTGGGAAACGCTGCCATAGATCATTCCATCCAAAACTGAAGCCGAATTGGGGCGGGGCTTCGAAGTCATCAAATGTTTCACATCATTTCTATCCGAGCGTCAGCGGGTCACGGAGGTACCACCTTTTCATTCCATTCCTCAGCAATTGAACAAGTCACTCCTAGCCTTGTCGCTTTTTAATGTATACATGCGCCCCCCTAGCTACTCTCCTCCAACACCTAGGGGTCCCCCCAACATGTATGTGGATGACGCTCAATCATATTTAGCCTGTCTAATCCAAGTGAAAATGTGACCCTTGCAACAAGGACAAGTTGGTAAGACTTTGACCAACTGTTTTTACTATAACATACAAATGGATGTCTTCAAACTTGCTGGAGATAAATTCTACCAAAACTGAGGCCTTGCTGATGCCCAAAGTTTCTCCTTCCTCGCTCAAGCCCTTCTTGCCTGCTCTTATGCAGCCTCCTTTATCCAGATCTAAGGTGATACGCAAACCGGGCATCCATCTCAACACCAATCTAACCAGGGCCAGACAGGGAATTTGAAGCAGCCCTGCAAAAATGATAAATTCAGCCCCCAGGTGCAGAGGTGCTAAGCGCGCTAGAATCAGAGCAACTCTTTCAAGTTGCCACCGGGATCGCATAACATGAAACCGGCCTCTAAGTGTTAAAGCCCGCCTCCTGGGGCTCCAACCTCCAGGGGGATTGCCCGCTTGCCTGGCTGGCCAGTCCGGCCATGAATCTAACATTCAAAAGACAAGTGAAAAAGGGCGATATGTGCTGTTACCTTACATTGTCAGCAACGGGCACACACATGAAAGCAACGCCTTGATTCCATCGAGGGTCGATTATGCTAAGGCCATTTATTTATGTATCCGCTCCTGAAAAACGAATCCATCAACTTCAGCTTTGCAAAAATGTCGAAGCCTGCCTCATATATGGCATCTCGGGACATGGACTGATATCACTATTCCTAAGACCCCTGCAAGTGGCTCCCCAGTTAACCTAGAGTTAGTTTCAAAGCACTTGTTGTACATAAAATCTTTCATCCTCCAATCAGATCTCACTAACCATGCCATGAACTAGAACTTCAGCCCTGCCCTTCCATGGACCTCACACCTATGACCCAGCGCTGTGAGGCCCAGTCCCGCTTTGCAAGGCCCACGAGAAGGGCACCCACTCCCTGGGCTAGGAGCCACGAGCCAAAGCCTTGAGGCTCAGAACCAGCATCGAGAAGGAAAGGGGACCTGCTCTCGACCTCACAGCTGTGGTCTGCGGGTTCGAGGCCAGGTGAAGGGGCCCCACTCCTCTGGCCCTTGCCTTTGTCTAGCGCTGCAAGGCCCTTATGTGCCTCATGCGCAAACAATGTTGTCATGGTCGCCCCTTGCTCTGGAAATGCACCACACCACAGGAGTGCGACAACTTTTAGTGAGATCGGATGAGAGGGGGGAGAGAAATGTGATTAGTGGCACACTGCCGTGGGAACCCTCGGGGGGGGGGGGGTGAAGGGGGCGCTCACAAGGAGTTTAATTATTGGGCCACGTGCCCACCCAGACATCTGACGCTCCCGGTGCCATGGGACCACCATCCAACGGATGAGGATGCACCCTCGAGGTCCGGATGTCCCACCAGAAAATCTGCCAGGCTGCTGTCCACTGGACTTAGCAAAAATACTCTGCTCGCTGCAGACTCGGGAGGGTGCTTAGGGCCGGGTGCACGGAGAGGAACACCAGGTAGGGTGGCCAACTGGCATGGGCGCAAATTCAGGACGGTGAGTGTAAAAATTGAGGACAAAGGGTCAAAATTCAGGACAAAAATTCAGGACAGGAGGCCAAAATTCAGGACAAAAATTCGGGACAAAAGGAATGCTTTACAGACACATCAGTGGATGTCATGCAATAGTGTATAAATACATAGGCAAAGAACATAAGTACAAGTCACTTTCTCCTGCCCGTTCACCGCTCCTGCCCCGTCGCTTCTCCTGCCCGTTCACCGCTCCTGCCCGTCCACCGCTCCTGTCCGGTCAGCACTCCTGCTCATGCCCGATCACTGCTCCTGCCCCGTCATTTCTCCTGCCCCATCACTTCTCCTGACCCGTTCACCGCTCCTGCCCCGTTCACCGCTCCTGCCCCGTTCACCGCTCCTGCTCATGCCTAATCACCGCTCCTGCCCTGTCACTTCACCTGGCCCGTCACTTCTCCTGCCCAGTCACCACTCCTGCCCCATAACCTCTCCTGCCCCATCACTTCTCCTGCCCCGTCACCTCTCCTGCCTGTCACCTCTACTTTCCTGTTGCCTCTCCTGTCCCGTCACTGCTCTTGCCCCGTCACCGCTCCTGCCCATTCACAGCTCCTGTCCGGTCAGCACTCCTGCTCATGCCCGATCACTGCTCCTGCCCCGTTCACTGCTCCTGCCCCGTTCACCGCTCCTGCCCCGTTCACCGCTCCTGCCTCGTTCACCTCTCCTGCCTCATCACTTCTCCTGCCCCGTCACTTCTCCTGCCCGTCACTTCTCCTGCCCGGTCACCTTTCCTGCCCCATCACCTCTCCTTTCCTGTCGCCTCTCCTGTCCCTTCACTGCCCCATCGCTCTCAGTGAACAACATTGGCAAATTATACAAGGCCGCAAGTTCCCCACAGTACTCTGTTTGGGGAAAGCTCCTCTGTAATCACTAACTAAGATCTACAGGCTCCAAGTGAGTCACTGGCCTCCAAGGCACTCACTCGCACATGATATGCTAAAGGCAGACGGCGCATTGTCTTTCGAAAGGGGATAATCAGCCTCAGTCAGAATGACAAAGGGCCTGTCCACAGTCCGTGGGAGCTCAGTGAGGGGCTGCTGCAGCCTCTGGAGTTCAACAGAGAAGTGCGAGCTGGCCCCTGAGAACTTTTAATCTCTTGGAGCTTCTCGCAGGGGAACAGCACAGCTGGCTTTAATTAATCTCCAAAATTACGGACAAAAGGTGTCCGTAAAAGGAATGATTACGGACAACGGACATCACACCAAAATGATGGACGGTCCGTGAAATTTACGGACGGTTGGTCACCCTAACACCAGGACGGACGGACGGACAGACTGACTATATACAGCAGCTGCACCCTGCCTGCACCGTGGCCGTGAGCACAGATCTCCTGGCCGTCTAGGGTGACCAACTGGCATGGGTGCAAATTCAGGACAGTGAGTGTAAAAATTCAGGACAAAGGGTCAAAATTCAGGACAAAAATTCAGGACAGAAGGTCAAAATTCAGGACAAAAATTCGGGACAAAGGGTACGTTTTGCAGACACAACAGAGGAGGTCGCGCAATAATACATAAGTAAATAGACAACCAACACAAGCACAAGTCAAAATAAGTTTATATTAGGTTGAGAGAACTTTGCACTGCATCTGTTGTGTGTGCGAGTGAAACTTAAACACCGCGTTTGCATATTAAAAAAAAAAAATGAAGAAAATGATCAAAGCTGCAGGCTTCTCAGATCTTACATGCCCCCTCTCCCCACTGGAAAAAAATCACCTGATCTGATCAATCATCCCAAGGGGATGTGATGTGTAAACGCTAAAGGGGCTCGGAGGGCCAGGGTAAACATGAAAATAATAAAAGCACAAAAGCAGAAACTTTGCACTATTGGAGAAAAAGAAATAAATAATAAAGGACAATTGTATTTGTACCATTATCACTGCTTGTGTGACAGTTTAAGAGGCTAACAGTAGATGCACCTGGGTAACACGCGCCAAAATGAAACCTCCACCTCCCCAGAGCTTGGCCCCTAGTGAGGTGACAGGAGCCCATAAACAAAAGCAGTTTGCCATGCCCTGGGATCTGGCAGGAGGAGGCCCAGCAAATGCTGTCACTGATCTGGCTAGCACAATACGTGCACACTCTCCACAATGTTTCCCCCTTTCCAGGGTGCCCAACCTCATACCAGTGCCGGCCTTCTGCGGACCCGCAGAGATGCTTTCACCAACAGATGCCACCGGGACTGTACAGCATGTGTGATCTTGGGCACCAGGCACTCACGATCCCAGGCTGGTTCTCTCCATGGTCAGGCAGATTCATTGTCGTGTTTCCGAGCTGCGAGATAACAATGTCCTCCCAAACCACCCGCCCTGTCAGGTGACCTCTGACCTTCCGCTCCTCTCTGTAGGAGCAGGCCCGGCTCCAAGATTCTGACTCTGGGAGGGCCATGAAGAAACATGGGTGGGCCAAGATGATGGATATGGTGGTGGCAAAAAATAAAAGCATTCAGGAAGATTGTGAGCATTGGGGAGAGAATGTAGCCAAACGGCTAGGGCCGTTGAACTCTGAGCTGGGGAACCAGGTTCGAGTCTCTGCATGGACGCTCAACATTCTGCGATTCTGGGCAAATCACTTAATCTCCCCGTGCCTACTAAAATGAATGTGTCCATCTGTAACGTAACTGGTGCTCATGTAAAGCGCTCTGATACCTCCGGGCCTAGTTCGCGCTATATAAAACTCCACAAAAAAAAAAGATCTGCTGTTTTAGGCACTGACAATATAGGCCCACTTTTCACAAGTCTGCAAAGTGAAAGATGCATATGTCTACTAATGTTTGGCCTAATTGAACAGAGCATTGGCCCTTCTCAGTACCCAAATTGTACTGTTTGCAGCGGTACTGGGGATAAGGCATGGCTGCAAACCATGCCCTCTGAGCACTGCTGCAGGAAGTGCCAGTTTGGATGCTCATGGCACTTGTTAGAGGGCAAGGGTAGTGACCGTGCTCAAGGTCAACTAAGCATAGCCATGCCTAGACAAAGTAGGGAAGAGAATTTTGACTACAGTGCATGACTAAAATGTATGGGTTGCGAAGGTGGAGGTGCTCTGTTACCATAACTGACCATACTCATGGCAATGTTTTTAGGTTGTGGATCATTAGTTGAATATCCTTTCAGCAGCAATTTCAAAACTCATATTTCACAGGAATAATGTCATACTGATTAATTAATTCTTTTTATTATCTATATTATTATTATTTATTACAGTATCAACCAATAATAAGACCAGAAATGAGTGTAATGTAGTATACTAAAGTGGTGAAATGTAGTGTTTTCAAGGCATATTTTAATGTTTCAAAAACATGTGATGTTAAAAGTACATAATGTAAAGTTATAGAGTTCTAGTGAGATTTACAAATCACTCTTTCATAGTTGAATATCATGTAAGTATGTATAGAAATGCGGCAATACAAATTATGATCTCGCCGTTCCTTTTGCATCACACCCATCCTTTGTCCAAAGACGTGCAGGACATCCAACTGCAGGGAACTGTTTTTCCTGCGGCCATTAACTGCTGAGAGCCAGCGGGGAAATGAATAGCATATCTCACCTTGACTTCCACTGCACGGCAAGGCCTGCCCTGGACCACCAGTACTGTAGAAAGGGAAGTAAGCATCTCATCAGAACCAGTAAGATAGGGTTACCTAATGATGTGATTACGGCCCCGTACAACAAAGGGATCATTTTGAAATGCTCTGTCAGCTTCATACTTCACAAATATCTAGATGTTTAAAAAACATATATGCAAAGGGCTGAGATTTCCAACTCTATGGATCCCTTTATGGAACCATAATACCTAATTGTCGAGTATTTATCCCCTGTATATAAACTTATAGGGCTGTATTCTCAAAAGATACATTTTGTCATAAACATAGGTCTATGACTAAATGTACCTTTTACACCTGCAAGGAATTCATAAAGGAACTCCTGACAGGTGGCTATGCAATTATTACTGTGGATTATTTCTCCAAGAGTGCAGAGAAATCCCCTATAGTAAATCCCACTTAAGGTGTGAGAATTGAGTGTTGTAAGCTGTGATTCACCTTAGTACTTTTTAGGTACACCCACAAGCATATACATTTGTGGGCACCTCAAATTCTTCTTGGTAGCATTTCCACTCTGGAGATATTGGGCCCGATTCACAGAACTAACTTACGTCAAAAACGTAAAGTTAGTACTTTTAGTATTCACAGAATACACTTACTCATTTTGGTATTCACAGAATGCACTTACTCATTTTGGTATTCACAGAATGCACTTACTCATACTAACTTTATGTCCGCACTCGGGCCGGAGATTCCGGCCCTTTGGTGGAGATTCCGGCCCTTTGGTGGAGATTCCGGTCCTTTGGTGGAGATTCCGGCCCGTTGGTGGAGATTCCGGCCCTTTGTGCCGGTTGTGGAGATTCCGGCCGGTGGCGGAATGTCTGCCACCGGCTGGAATCTCCACAACCTGCCGGAATCTCCACCAAAGAGCCGGAATCTCCACCAAAGAGCCGGAATCTCCACCAAAGGGCCGGAATCTGCACCAAAGTGCCGGAATCTCCGGCCCGAGTGCGGACATAAAGTTAGTATGAGTAAGTGCATTCTGTGAATACCAAAATGAGTAAGTGCATTCTGTGAATACCAAAATGAGTAAGTGTATTCTGTGAATACCAAAAAGTACTAACTTTACGTTTTTGACGTAAGTTAGTTCTGTGAATCGGGCCCAATGGGAGTAACTCTACTTCCAGGAAATGATGGGGAACAGATCACCCCCAGATTTACTATGGGTGTAGAGCAATAGCTTTCTCAATGAGAAAAAATTACTCCTCACAATAATAAAGGTGAAAACTGTGCATTTGCACAGGAGGCTCCATTCCCCCTCTATGGAGTGATTTACTATGGAGAACACCACTGAAGTGGAAGAGCCTCCTCTTATAGCATTCCTCTCGTCCAACTGAAAACCTCTGCCTGGTTCACTATCAGCCATACTATTGGGATTGTTTATTAATTGATTTGGGAATCGATGGCTGATAAATTTGACTCAGGTAATCAGGATTTAAGATTTAGAACCTGATACTGTCAACGGGGATAATTGCAAGCCTGTACCTCATGCTCTTAGCATGGGTAAAAATGACTGCCCTATTCTGTCGTTCAAAGGCTAAAGTAAGGATCTGTATTGTTCAGGCTTGTGCACAGTATTAATCTCTGGACTGCGGTATTACCATCCTACTCGGATTACCAAGATCAGGCACAGTGTTCAAGGTCAACTCCTTACAAGGGCCTTGGTCACTGGGATAATCTAATGCATAGTTTTTAACAGGAGTTCAGGGTGAAATATGTGCAGGCTACAACACAAAAATATACCACAAAGGAATTGGCATACATAAATTGTATCTTGACAAAAAAACACACAGTGATATACAGAATTAGTCATCAATAAGCTGAGACTTCCTGCAATATTCACAAATAGTTACAGTAGTTGTTAATACTACGATGTTTTTAAAAAAATCTTCAATTATGTGATTTAGTACTTTTGAGACTTGTTCTTTTTTGTGTGTTGCAGTTTACATTCCATTTTAACTTCAACTCACAGTGAAACCTTTATTTTTTATTGAACAAATATACAAATGTGTCTGATAGTGCTTGATATAATATATTCCTTCATAAAATATATTTAGCCACATTGTACCATTATAAAGCATTCTAAATAGCAAGAATTTGTATTTGTCTAACCAGTGACTTCCATTTCATCAACTTCAGAAGGATGAAATGCTGAGAAGTCCACGTTGGTGTTCAAAACAGAGTCCTGCAGGTTACACATGACTCCAACAAAAGTCACAAAACTGCACTTATAACTATCTAAATTCACACGCATATTATGTGAACTAAGCGGAATGGTCCATAAAATGTCCTTTTTAACTGTCACATCGCAACATTTTTCTCATTTAGGAAAGGCCCTACTGTAGAAAGAAAAGAAAACAAACCACTACTAAAATATATATATTCTCTAAGTGTCCTCCTTGAGAGAGAGTCTGTGTTTGTGTGTGTATACACATGTGACATTTCGCTGCCTGATTCCCAACTGCTATGGACGCTTGCAATCACTGTATTTTGCTGTAGTGGGAGTGTCAGACACCCTGATGTTCTTTTGTGTGTGGGAGACATCAACATCCATGCCTGCTGACTTTCACACCTATACATGCAGAGACTTTTAGGAGCCTAACTCAACATCATACAAGTGAGGTGATTAAACAAAGTGTAAGGGCACACAGACACTCGAAAAACGAAAAACAAATGGACACTATTAGCTTGAGTACAGACCTTGGGAGAGCCAGGGGCTCTCTTGGGTGGGCCTGGCCCACCCGGCCCTCCCTCTAGAGCTTGGCCTGTGTAGGAGCCTTCAGCCGCACAGTAAGAAGCCTTTAAAAAGGTTCACAAACTCGTGAATCAAAAATGGGACCCCAGGGCGTCCGAGTCAAAAATCTGTGATGATGGTACCTTAGGGAGAGTTGTAGGCTCAGATCTTACATGCCCCCTCTCCCCCACTGAAAAAAAAACCACCCGATCTGATCAATCATCCCAAGGGGATGTGACGTGTAAATGCTAAGGGGGCAAAAACAAAAAGCAGTTTGCCATGCCCTGGGCTCTGGTAGGAAGAGGCCCAGCAAATGCTGTCACTGCTCAGAGGCCCATTATCATTCTGTATGTGATAATTAGGCCGACATACAAAATGATAATGGGCCTGATAGCAGCCTGTTCCAGGTCGGGGAGGGGCTGTTGCAGGCCATTGATCACAGCAGGAGCCGAGCTGGCCCCTGCAGTGAGAGTTACAGAACTCTCAGGCTGCTTGCAGGGGGAAGCTCGCTCCAATGGCTGAAATTACGGACAAAAGGCGTCCGTGGAAGAAACCCTTACGGACAACGGACAAGAGGCCCAAATTACGGGCAGTCCATGAAATTTACGGACGGTTGGTCACCCTATGGCCGTCACCCGCACACGAGGCACTGGAGAAGGAAAAGGCCTCATGGGTGACGCACCTCTGCAATACTGCCGGGTGAGCGCTCACTTTCACCACTTCACATTATCCACCTGGGAGGAGTCTGGTGACGTCTCCAAACAAGCGGCCTTAGTTCTTTCAAGCCTCATTACCGCTGAGGTACAGAGCAGCGGAGGCATTCAGGGCAGGACAAGCGTCTGTGTTGTGATGTTCTGTGAACACCCGGAGATTAGTGGGGCCAATACCTGGGCATGCGGTTGGGGGCTACAACCGACGGCTGGGGGTACAGACGGGATTGGCCTAACTTTAGCGGCGGAACAGAAATAAGGGGACGACTGTTCTTGGTGCTAGTTCACGCCGTCAGCCACGTGCGCTGACGTCGTCGTTTATTATATACCCCCTGGTCCGAGCCCGGCCCAGGGGGATGCAAGTGCAACATTGTTGTGTCGTGGCCGGGTGGCTCACTACATCCATCTAACCCACGGAACTTGGGCTAGTACCCAACCAGTTCAACATTAAATTAACAAGCAATAATTTCCAACAACCAGTGTTCATTGAAAGCACAACATCGTCCAGGCCTCTTCAACATAGGCAGTCTCGCAACCTGGAACTGGGCTCCGGATTCCTTCTCAACCGGCCAGATGGACTTCCCCAAGGAAAACCCCCCTGCCCCCTCGGGCACCGTGGGGATTGTCACCTCTCCCTCGGGTGGTCGCACCTCACTTGCTTCCAGGCCCTCGTCTCGCCAATCTTCGGGTAAGGGCTCGTCCACTGGTGCTTCTTCATTTCCACTGCCTCGGGCGTGTTCGGCCTCTGTCTCGGGACCCCGGGCCTTTTTGAACCATGACATATTGCGGGCTATCTGCTGGCTGCCCTTCCGGGCTGTAACCATGGTCCCTTTTATCTGTACCACTCTCCACAGCTCTCGTTCAAACGGGGTGCGAAACTTGGACCCCGGGTGGCGGTCTTTCACCACCACGTGGTCTCCCACCTCCAATGCTGGGGGCCGTGCCCTTCTATTCCTACTGGCCCTGTCGTTGTTGGTCTGGCGTCGCCCCTGGGCTTGTCGGGCATCCAGTACAGCCGGCACCCACTGATCACTGGTGGGAATGCTGTCCCGCACCGCCCTCTTCATTAGCAGCTCACTGGGTGCACATCGAGTGGTGCAGTGGGGTGTATGTCGGTACGCTCGCAGGAATTGGTGTAAGCAATTCTCCAAGTTGCCGCCTTGATCCACCCCAATCCTCAGAGCCTTGTTTAGTGTCCTCATAAACCTTTCGACATCCCCGTTAGCCTGCGGCCACTGGGGGGTTACTCGGCGGTGATGGACTCCATTTTGATTAAGATAGTCTTTGAACTCCTGGCCCTGGAATGGCGGCCCGTTGTCTGTTCTTACTTCTTCCGGCATTCCCAGGAGCGCGAACACCTTCTCCAGCACCGGCCGAAGGCAGTCAAATGCTGTGGATGTCACCACCTCTACCACAGGAAACTTGGAGTGACTGTCTACCAGTACCACCATGTGTCTCCCGTCAGGGAAGCTGCCAAAATCCAAGCTCACATGCGCCCATGGTGTTAGGCTCGGTCCTTCTGTAATAACGGGCACCCCCGGGGGGTCAGCACCTGTTATCAAGCAGGCATGGCATCCTCGCACCTTCTCTTCCACCAGCCGGTCCACCCCCGGGAACCACACCTTGGACCTCAGACGTGCTTTGGTCTTCTCGACCCCTTGGTGGCCCTGGTGTGCCAGGTCTACTGTCCTGCTCTGCAGGGCAGCCGGTACCACGATCCTAGTGCCTCTAAGAACGATTCCACTTCCAGCCTCGCTTAGGTCCTCTCGGCACCGCCACAGACCATCCCAATACTCCTTTTCCTCCTCCGTTCGTCGGTCCATCCCTTGCAGGAACCATTTCCACTGATGGTCATGGAGTGTTCGCCTCACTGCCTGTAAGCACTCATCCTGTCCGGTGGCCTCTCGGATTTCTTCCACCGACAGAGCTGTGGGGCACGCGTCGTCCACAATCTGCCTCAGGAACGATTCTGTCCCCTCGTCCACAGCCCCCTGGCTCCCCGCCGGGAGCGTCCTCGGATGTCGTGACAGGTAGTCTGCCGGGTTATTGACTCCCGGGCGGTACACCACTTCAAATCGATAATGCTGTATCTGAACCGCCCATCTCTCAATCCGGGGAGGACCCTGCCGCGCCGTGCCATTGAACAGCGGTACCAAAGGCTTGTGGTCTGTGACCACCGTGAATGTATGCCCACACAGATAAATGTCAAAGTGTTGGCACGCCCAGCGAATGGCCAACGCCTCCCGCTCGATTTGAGCATACCGGGTCTCGACAGCCGTGAGCGCCCTGCTGGCATACGCGATCGGCACCCATTCCGCCTGGCCCGCTCTCTGTAGTAGCACCGCGCCCAAACCCACTGGACTGGCATCCACAATCAGTTCCGTGTCTGCTCCGGGTTTGAAATATGCCACCGTCGCTCCTTTCACCAATGCACTCTTTATATCAAGGAACGACTGCGCCTCACTGTCAGTCCATTGCCATGGCACATCTTTCTTCGTGAGTTTCCGTAGCGGTTCCGATAACGTCGCCAGATGGGGAATGAAACGGCCGCAGTAATTGGCCATGCCTAGAAAGCTCCGAACTTCAGGCTGTGTCTGAGGGATGGCCGCCGCTCTGAGTGCCTCCACCTTTGCTGGGTCCACTTGCAGGCCTTTCGCCGAGAACCGATAACCGAAGAACTCCACCTCATTGGCGTAAAAGTCACACTTGGCTCGGTGTAATGTCAGACCCTGTTCGACCAGCCTCCGGAGAGTTGCTCGCAGTCTGGCATGGTGCTCCTCCAACGAATTCGAGAATATGAGTATGTCATCACTGACATTGAGTACGCCTACGAGTCCCGATAGTGCTTCTCTCACCGCTTCCTGGAACACTTCCGCTGCTGAGGATACCCCAAAGCTCAGCCGTTTGAACCGGCGCAGCCCCACATGTGTTGAGAAAGTAGTGATGTATCGACTTTTCTCAGCCAACACCAACTGATGGTACCCCGAGTTGAGATCTACTTTGGAGAACCATTGTGCCCCGTTTATGTCCGCCACAATTTCATCGATGGTGGGGGTAATGTGCCTTTCTCTGCGTATTGCTTTGTTCGGCAACCTCATGTCGACGCAGAGTCTAATAGCGCCTGGCTGTTTGGGTTTCGGCGCTATGACCAACGGTGACACCCATGGAGTCGGCCCGGACACCTTCTCGATCACCCCTTCCTTCTCGAGTCGCTCGAGTTCAGCTTCCACCAGTGGCCGGAGATGAAATGGTATTCTCCGATGTCGGAGTGCAATGGGCTTGATGGCATCGTCAATGTGTAGTTGAACTTCCACTCCTTTGAGGCATCCTAGTCCCCTAAAAAGCTCCGGAAATTCCGCCAGCACCTGGTCCGCTTGCGACTGGTGTATATGCCTGGCGAACATTAGTAGTCCCAGATCCTCGGCCGTGTGGCAGCTTAACAGCGATCCTGCTCTGTCACAGGTGACGTAAAATCTTGTGGCTGCAACTCTGCCCTTGTGTCCAACCTCCACCTCAATCACCCCCTGCAGAGGGATCGGCGTGCGACCTCCATAGGTGAGGATCTTCGTGGCGGTAGGCATTAACTTCGGTTGCGGTCGAAGCTCACAGTATTGTCCAGCATCCAAAATATTCACTGACGCCCCTGTGTCAATAAGCGTTTGGATACAGTTGCCTCCAATCCATATCTGGCATATTGGCGGAGGCCTCCGGGTTGCGTTGACCCCTCTGATGCTGGACACAACAAAGACATCCCCGTCTTCGTCCTCCTCCGCGATGTCCAATTTCTGGCACCTGCTGTCCAGATCGTCAACGTCTTGTAACGCCATGGCCCTTCTCTGGAACGGGGGTCGTCTGGCTTTACTGGCACTAGACCGGGCTGCATTCTGGCACACTTTCGCGAAGTGCCCATACTTGTTGCACTTCAGGCACTGCCGTCCTTGCGCCGGGCAGCCTCTCTGGGAGTGTGTCGTCAGCCCACAATTCCTGCACCCTTGCCTTGTGTGCCGTTCCTCCGCGTCCCTTTTTGGTGTGGCTCCTCCTCCGTATGACTTCCGAATTACATCCACCCTCTCCTCTTTGATGGGTGCCGGATATAAAGGTCGTGTCGCCGCCGATTTCGTGGCCAACGCCACTTCCATCTCGCCAGCTCTGACATCTGCCAGCTCGTGCGATCTGCCCAGGACCAATATATCATCTAGCGAGATGCCTGGCTGTCGTAATATCAATTTACGCAACTCCAGCGACTTGCAACCTACGATGAGCTGCGCCCGTGTCTCGAACGTCCGATCCACTCCCACACAGGTGCTCGCCAGCTTTCGCAACCGTGCGAAGAACATGTCCACCGACTCGTCTTCCCTCTGCTTGGCCTGGCGGAGTTTGAAATGCTCGAAATCCGGGTTGACCTGCGGGTCAAAGTGGCGGTTCAAGGCTCTGACCGCCTTTTCGTAGTCATTTCCATCCCCCGTATCCGGTAAATCTTGGAATAGGTCGTACAGCTCGTCGCCTCCCATCAAAAGCATGGTGGACCTCTTCACCGCGTTGTCCGTCTCCCTGGTGGCCACAAAGTAATTTTCGAGCTGGCCTATCCACTTTCGCCACCGCGGTGCAGCTGTCGCCGGGTCCGCCAACTGGCTGAACTCTGGCAGGGCCTTCACTGCCATGCGGCCTGGTCTCACTCCTGCCGCTCCTGCCTCTGCAGGTGCCGCCACCTGTGGCGTGGTCATGATTGCGCCGCCCTGCCTCCAACCCACTGGGGTGCTCGGTGCTCCTGCACGTGACGTCTGGGCCTCCTGCTCTTGTCGCACGGCCACGCTCCCTGCCCCGTGATAGGTGTGCTGTGTTTCCCTTCGCTTCCACTCCTCAGCCGGGATCCAGTATCACGCAGACGGGTCCCACTGCCACCTCTCAACACTTGCGGGTGATTGCTAGGCCGCACTACTCCCCCCCACACTCCTTGTGTGGCCTCCGATGGTACAGGGGGCCAAATCCTCGCTCGCTGGATGTCGTGCGTGTATTGCAGGCCCCTCACTGGGCCGCGCGCCCGCCCCGGGTGCACCTCACGCTCCTGCCTCGCTCCAGTGCACTCTTCAGCCAGCCGCTCCCGCGCGCTGACACACAGGCCGCCGCTGTCTCCTCCGACCGTGCTTCAGCGCGACTACGCGCCCGGTCTTCCAGCGCCTGCACTTTGCGCACTTGTGTTCCCCCCACGCCGCCACCTTACCGCGCTCTTCCGCCGTTCTCCGGCACCGGGGGCTCCGCTTCCCCGCGCTCGCAGCGGCAGACGCGACCCGTCCTGCCTCGCTCTACCAGCGGCCGCCGGCAGAGCTGCCGCGCTGCCCCCCGAGCTGCGTGTGAGCACGCGTAGGCTCTTTCACTCCTCGTCGCCAGTGTGATGTTCTGTGAACACCCGGAGATTAGTGGGGCCAATACCTGGGCATGCGGTTGGGGGCTACAACCGACGGCTGGGGGTACAGAGGGGATTGGCCTAACTTTAGCGGCGGAACAGAAATAAGGGGACGACTGTTCTTGGTGCTAGTTCACGCCGTCAGCCACGTGCGCTGACGTCGTCGTTTATTATATACCCCCTGGTCCGAGCCCGGCCCAGGGGGATGCAAGTGCAACATTGTTGTGTCGTGGCCGGGTGGCTCACTACATCTGTGTCTTGGGCAGTGTCTTCCGGGGCAGCAGACTGATCTCTGCCGGGGAAGATACACGAACGGGCGTGAACAGCAAGAGAGGCCGAGCTTCGCATCGGAACGGGCGTGAACAGCAAGAGACGCCGAGCTTCGCATCGGAACGGGCGTGAACAGCAAGAGAGGCCGAGCTTCGCATCGAACGAAACATTAGTGAACCTCAGAATTCGGGGATAAAGCAAGCTTTGTGTGCAAAAATGAACGTTAGCGCCACCTGGTGCATCTCATCTGGTCCTCTATATAGCATGTAATGTTTCACAAACTGTTCAGGGCCACACCAAAAAAGTGGGAAGGTATGGGACTAGTATTTGCCAAGGATAAGCAAATGTTTCCTGAACGATATTGCCTTTTATCAACATTATTCCCTGCAACTAACGTTTTCTCAAAAATTATCTTAAATGTGTCACCGGAGCGAGGCGAATTAAAAACTTCCAGACTATTGCAGAAAAATCAATCATCTCCAATCAATATTGTTCACCTTTGCCTGTGGTGTCCAACCAGTTCAAAAAAAGAGCTATCCTCCGTCACATGTTGCATTTATTGATGTAAAGTGTGCCTTGGACACAACAGAGATGCACGGCGTTTAGTACAAAGCCCAAAATTGCAATTCCAGCAGAGATTCTAAGTGGTGCCTGCTTCTACCCCAGAGCAGTCAAGTGTGGTTATAAAGGGCACAGACTAGTAGGGAAGCACAGTAGGAGATCAGGACATAGCAACCGAGAGAGGTGTAAAGCAAGCAAGGTGGCTTATCAGCTCGTCTCACCTTTACCTCTGAATTCCAAAAGATGCCCACCAGAGACACATGACTGCCCTCCAAGGTGGGTTGTTTTGTAATTTCTAGTTGACAAGCGCCTGGATACCCTCTCGGGTGATTAGCTGTGCTATGCAAATCGACTGATTGATTTATTGAGTTTTATGCAGATGACGTAACTCTCATTTCTCGCACTCCATTGGTTTCTAACGTGTGTTAAATCCCTTAGAACAATATCGCAACATTAATGGACTCATTGTCAACCAGGCAAACTTATGTTCATGTACTTTGGACTAATAATTGATACTGCCCTAAATTGGGAATCTGTTGGACACTGGAGAAATGGTAATGCCAACCCTCTACCTTGTGGTCTTTAAAATGTAACCAGTTGGATGAGGGCTCGCGTCAGCCGCTCGAAACCTTCTGGTTTGATGTGGCCGAAGGAGTTATGCTGAGGGGAGACACCCTGGTACGTAATCCACACTGGCTTAGACACTTAGACTTGCATTGTGGTTTATTTAGGCTAGGGCTAGAGCATACCTGGAGGGTTTTCCCAGGTAAACTGGCAAGTATTATTTCTAGACTCCAGTGGAACAAAGTCACCGAAGATCAGCTCACCTCCGCCCTCATCAGCACCCCACCACCGATGATGCCAGACGCTAACACCGCAGCACGCAACCTCCACTGCTGGATCACGAACTGCGCCGACACACTCGTCCCCCTCAAGAAAGCCACAGGACGACACATCAAGAAAGAAAGTTGGCTCACCCCTGCACTCCAAGAATCCAAGCGCTCCTGCCGACGACTCAAAAAGACATGGAGGAACAACAAAACCCCGGAAACACGCACCACCTACAGGGCAGCCACCACAGCACACCACCAACTCATCAAATCCACAAAGAAGAAATTCCTCCAAGACAGAATCCTCACCAACACCCACAACTCCAAAGAACTCTTCTCCATCATCAAGGAATTTGCCAAACCCTGCAGTGAAACAACAGACGTCTCACCCTCCCAAGACCTCTGCAACAGACTCAGCACCTTTTTTCACCTCAAGATTAAGATGCTCTACGACAACTTTGACAACCAAGTCCTCCGCACCGCTCCAGCTTCCACCCCCAGCTATGCCACCCAACAGAACCTGCTCATGTGGACCCTGCTCATGACAGAAGACACCTTAAAGACCTTGAAGAGCATCCACTCTAGAGCACTCTTAGACCCCTGCCCACCCCACATCTTCCACAGAGCCACCACGGCCATTGCACCCGAACTACGCCGGACGATCAACTGCTCTCTCGAAACCGCCACATTCCCGACGACTGGAAACACGCCAAAGTCAACCCCCTCCTGAAGAAACCCTCCGCAGACCCGACGGACCTCAAGAACTTCAGGCCCATCTCCCTGCTTCCATTCGCAGCCAAGGTCATTGAAAAGGCCGTCAACACCAAGCTAGCAAACTTCATCGAAGCCAGCAATGTCCTGGACATCTCCCAAACCGGATTCCACTGCAACCACAGCACCAAGACCGCCCTACTCGCCGCCACCGATGACATCCACTCCCTCCTCGACCAGGGCAAAATGGCAGCCCTCATCCTCCTGGACCTCTCAGCTGCCTTCGACACTGTCTCCCACCGCACACTAGCCACCAGACTCCACAACGCCGGCATCCACGGAAAGGCCCTTGACTGGATATGCTAATTTCTCACAGGCAGAACTCAGCGAGTCAGACTCCCACCCTACCTCTCGAAACCAACAGAGACCAGATGTGGAGTGCCCCAGGCATCCTGCCTCAGCCCCACCCTCTTTAACATCTACATGACCCCCCTCGCAACCATCGTCAGAAACCATGGGCTCAGCATCGTCTCCTATGCGGACGACACCCAGCTCATCCTCTCCCTCACCAAAGAACCCAACATCACCTGGCACAACTTGCAAGAAGGGATGAAAGCCATTGCCACCTGGATGAAGAAAAGTGCCTGAAACTCAACTCCAAGAAAACAGAAGTCCTCATCCTTGGCTCCACCCCCTCCGCATGGGACGACACCTGGTGGCCCCCCGCCCTCCAAAATCCCCCCCACCTCTGCATCATACTAGACTCATCTCTCACGATGAACAGCCAGATCAATGCCGTATATTCGGCCTGCTTCAACACCCTCCGCATACTCTGAAAAATGTTCAGATGGATCCGATCCGAATCCAGAAAAACGGTCATGCACGCCCTCATCAGTAGCAGACTGGACTACGGTAACACTCTCTATGCCGGAATCAACAAGAAACTACTTCGCAAACTCCAGACCGTCCAGAACGCCACAGCCAGACTGACCCTAGACATCCCTCGTCACAACCACATCACCCAACACCTCCGCGACCTTCCCTGGCCCTCCATTGAAAGAAGAATAACTTTCAAGCTCCTCACTCACGTATACAAGGCCCTCCACAACATTGGACCAGGATAGCATACATAAATATCCGCCTCTCCTTCCACGCACCTAAGAGACACCTCCGATCTGCTGACCTCCCTACGGTCACCATCCCACGCATCTACAAGACCAAAACGGGAGGAAAGTCCTTCTCCTACCTCGCAGCCAAGGCCTGGAACGACCTCCCCTCCACCTCCGGCAAGTCCCTACACTGCTCCATTTCAGGAAGGACCTCAAGACCTGGCTCTTCGGATGACCCCAGCACTCAACGGAGCCACCCCCCACCCTCCTCGCGCCTTGAGACCCTCGTGGGTGAGTTGCTGTGCTTAACCAACCCTGATTGATTGATTGAGTGTATATATATCACTGTGATCAAGGCCGCAACGGCTGAAACGTGTTGGTGTTGCTGCTGCCAATAAAGATATATTTAATTGACTTGCATGCACAGCATCGTTTCTCTTGAAGGGAGGTTATAATTTGGGGTGGGCGGTGAATCCCACTCCGCCGGCGGGGTTCGTGGAGGTATGCCCACTCCGCCAACCACCGTGTAACAGAGTTTTTTCTCGTGCGCAGCTCGCCAACGTTAAGTTGGTGAGTGTGAGTAAGAATTGCCATCCCTTAGCATGATCTTTTGGTGCTAGGATGGCACCTGGCGAGATTTTTTCAATGCGGACAGTCGTGACACTTCATAGTGAAAAAGCTGCTGCTCGCGGTGAGAAAGCTGCCGCTCAAGTAAAAAATCTACTCGAGCGTCAGCAAAGAAGCAGCACCCTCTGCCACGCCACGCCACGTGGTGCTGATTTTGCAGCACAGAACAAGCTCCTGACACAAAAAATCAGCGCAATGTGCCAACACCACTCTGCGGAATCTCGCCGAGTTTGTATGTAACTCCGTGGAATTCTGCGGAGTGAAACTGAGTTCCGCACACCCCTAGTCATAATGCATTGGAGACACTTGCGCTCTCAGTCAGTCAATTAACTTTATTCGATCTTAGGCAATAAGATCATAAAAGGAGAATAGATCATAAAGGGGGCGTGGCCAACTGCAGAGCATGGAGGACGTGAGCTGAGAGAGCTCAGTTCCCTGCCCTGACACTTGGCAGAATATCCTGTGTTTGACTGGACCCACGGAGCGGAACCACCCACCTTCATGTAGCGGACCGCCTTTGGACCCCGTGGCGGTGTTCCGTGTGCTGCCGACCCCGAGGAATAGGCTTGATCCTGCGCCGCCTCTGGACGGAGCCCGGGCTGAGGAGCGAAAGGGGGCGGAGCGCCGTCTGTGGTGAGACGATTCCGCCGGCCTCGCGGGCCCTGCTGTGTCCCAGGCGACATCGATGGCGGCAGCGTGAGGCCCATATACGTTGCTCCCGGCCTGGAATATTAAAGGAGGAGGCTGCGGCGAGAGGTCGTTTGCCTGGTGAACTGCGCCATCGACACCCGCGAGTGCAAAATGGCAGCGGCGGCCCTGACCAGCGCAGATGCCGGTGGGTGAGAGAGGCGCACTGACGACTGTGCGAGCAACAGAGGGGGCTCCTAAGGCGGTGGCAAGTGAGACGTACGGATGCTCTTCCCCCCCCCGCTGGGGTCCTATACTGTAGATCGAGGTGGGCCTGTATGGAGAGGAGGAGCCCGTGGGCCTATGTGGGGGCGCTCTTGATCCTGGGCTGGACGTCACTGCTCCCCCGATGCCCACAGAGGGACACGCGCTGAGTGACGGCATTCTTTCAGGGGTGCGAACCGGTGCGCTGCTGCGAGACACTCTTTATTGCACTAGCACCCCTGCCCCCGTGCTTGGGCCCACGAGTGCTGATGGAGGTGAGACTCTCCACCCGTTGACTATCCTGGCCGTGGCGGAGCATCAGAGATTGGCCTGGGGGCATACTGTGGTCGCTGACCCTGATTAAATGCCTGTGGATGGTGCAGTGACCTACGATTCTGGCAGTACATACGGGAGCTGTGGGGCTGGTGCTAGAGTAAGACGGCGGACCCGTGATGAGCGGAGCTAGTGCCCACAGGAGTGGTTGCGAGTGACATGGCCCTGTACCAACCTGCGCGTGTGCTACTGTAAGGTGTGGTGCCCTGGTGGCCCCACGCGTGACTATCCTGGAGCAAAGACGAGTAGGCGGACGCCGTGGCACGATGGGGCGCAAGACCAAGCTGGCAGAGGCAGCCGCGGATGGCGACCTGCAGCTAACAAGCAGCAGCGACCCCTTCGGTGCTTCGGACACCGAGGTGATACCCCCCACTGGCACAGACCCCCATGAGGCTAAACTGGACTTAATATTAAAAGAAATACGGGACTCAAGAACGGCACTGGAGACACGCATGGGTACAATGGCTACCAGCGTCGGTCTCCTGCAGGCGGACCACAAAAAGCTCGCCGACAAGGTCAAATCGAACAAACTGGCATTGGATGATATCATACCCCAGCAGACTGTGTACTCCACTCAACTCGAACATGTTCAACGCCAACTGAAGGGCTTGCAGGATAGAGTGGACGAGGCAGAGGGGAGATCCCGCTGCAACAATGTTCGTATACTTGGTGTACCAGAGCGCAGCGAGGGGTTCAACCCCACGCAGTTCGTGGAAGACTGGCTAAGAGACCATGTGGTGAAGACGGGATTAACACCCTTGTACAGTGTGGAGAGGGCGCATCGAATACCTCCCAGGCCCCCTCGACCGGGAGCTCCGCCCCGCCCGCTAATAGCACGCATACTACATTACAAGGACCGCGACACAATCCTGCGGGCTGCTAGAGAGAATGCTCCCATACGATTCGATAACAAGACAATTTCTCTTTACCCGGATTTTACGCCGGCAGTTCAGAAAGCCAGAGCTACTTTTCTGGGAGTGAAGAAACATCTCCGGGAACGTAACCTGAAATATGCACTGCTTTTCCCAGCTCGTCTGAAGGTTGTCCACGGACAAAAATCATATTTCTTTGACAGCCCAGAGGAGACAACGGATTGGCTTGAAATAACCTTTACCCCGGAGAGTTCCCAGACCTCACTGCCATCGGGACAGCTGCGTCGTGCCTCCCCGATGCGAACGACTGGACTACCCCGATCGGGAGGGGGCAGTAATACAAACACTGCGGACACTGGCCCAACATTGGAACAGATCACGAACAGCCAGAAAGAGGCACTCCTGACAGCGGCGGCGCTAGCTGCACACGATGCACAGACGGCGGCGACCTCGGAGCGCTCATCGGATGCAGCCACAGTGCGCTCTGACTCTGAAGCTAGCATAACGCTGTTTCCCCCAATTACGGCACAGATCGCTCGTGACTTTTAATGTGGTATTTCGGGAGGACCGGGAGCGGTAAAGTATAACGGGGGTGTATTGAATGTGTGTTGTTGCAGGTGGAAGCTTTAGTGGGTCTAGTGTAACTAAGGTAGATAGGGACGTAGGTTACTATACCTACGATACATTCAAATGGGCACTATGCTGCTTGTGCGAACTGTTGCAGTCCTGGCCTTCACCCCCCAGGCGACTGCGATAAGGCATTTATTGTTCAGAATCCATGCTGGACTTTTGTTTTATGTTTGGTCCTCTGTTGTTTCATGGGAGAACCTAGTATTGGGGAAGTTGTGGGTTAATGCATGCTCAACTCATAGGCAGTCTATGCTTCATGAGATCCGGTATCCAAATGTCGGATGGCAACTACGCTTTTTACACCACAATGGCGTTACATAATCAGTATACCTTCTGCACCTGGAACGTGAGGGGCATGGGATCCATTCATAAAAGGCACCGTATTTTAGCGTAACTCAATAGGAGGAAGGTTGCTATAGCTTATCTGCAAGAAACTCACCTTAATACTGATGAGGCAGCCAAGGTACTAAAGAAGTGGAGGGGGCAATTGTACGCCACGACATACTCAGCTTTCTCCAGAGGGGCGGCGGTGAGGGTGCAAAATAATGTCCCTTTCAGACTCTTAGAACAAAAAATAGACATCAATGGCAGATATGTGTTGCTCCATGGATTATTGGACGGGGCTCATGTGGTTATGGGATGTATCTATGCACCGAACATTGACCAGGATAAATATCTAGCCACACTGGGTGCAATTTTGACAAGCTGGGCCGAATATCCTTGGGTGCTGGGGGACGATTTTAACGCTGTATTGGATGTTGATTTGGACAGATCGCACCCCCCACTACACGCCACAGAAAGTAAGAAACAGGCAGAGGCACTTAAGGGCTGGACAGAGGGATGGGGACTCCACGACGCATGGCGGGCAAAACATCCAGGGTACAAGGAGTATTCCTTTTATTCCCCACCCCACAAATTGCACACTCGAATAGACCGGTTCCTATGTTCCGACACCCTGATGGCATCCATTACTTCCGTGCTCCATATGGGGAAAACCCTATCGGATCATAATCCGGTGGAGGTGACCCTGCAGTGTGGCAAGATCCCAACTCCGATTCTGACTTGGAAACTACAGCCTGCGATGCTGGAGGACTCGGTCTTCCGCAATGCTCTCTCGGAAGCGATTACCCATTATTTTTTGGAGAATGCGGGGTCTGCTAGCACTCGCCAGATGGAATGGGATGCCTTTAAGACGGTCATAAGGGGAGTGGCCAGTAGCACTAGGATAGGAGTCCGGCTCGCTTTAATAGAACGCCTCACTGAGCTAGAGGGTAATTTGGCTGCGCTGGAGGGGGAGGCTGCTGGGACGGATGAACAGCTGACACAGCTAAGGGAGGCTAATATTCAATATGCGGAGCTGCTGGAGGAACTCCGTGTTGTAGATCACCGGCTGTACACACAGAAACAGCACACACAGGCTGACAGATCAGGGCCGCTACTAGCACGGCTGGTCCGCGACACCCCTTTACCAACACCCATATTGGAAATCCGGAATAGCCTGGATGTCGTGGTAGACACGGAATTAGACATTAATACTGCATTTAAGGACTACTACGAGCACCTTTACGGTCTCCTGCCGGGACTTGCTGACACTGACTTGGAACCCTTCTTCGACGGTTTATGCTTACCACAACTCACACAACAACAGCGTGACGAATTAACACGACCCATAACAGGGATGGAAATCCGACAGGCGATTAAGGCCCTGCCACGTAATAAAACCCCGGGGAATGATGGCCTGCCGGCTGAATTTTATGCGCTATATGCCGACTTGTTGATTCCTCATTTGCAGTTTATCTACAGCGAATCGTTGGAGAAAGATGGGCTCCCCGCTACTACATTGCAGGCGTTGGTGGTTTCTTTATTGAAACCTGGAAGGGATGGTCTACTCATTTCGAGTTATAGACCCCTGTCGCTCCTTAATACGGACTATAAAATCCTGAGTAAATTGTTGGCCACTCGCCTTGGTCAGTTTATCCCCACGCTGGTACATACAGATCAGTGTGGTTTTGTGCCTGGTAGGAACACGGCGCTGAACATCAGACGCTTACACCAGGTCATGTTGGGCACACCTGGTACCGGAACTAAAGAGGGCTGCATATCCCTTGATTTGAGGCAGGCATTCGACTCCTTGCGCTGGGACTATATGTTCTATGCCCTTGCAAGGTTTGGTATACCTGGGGACTACATAGCGTGGGTGCGCTTGCTATACACGAACCCCACTGCACGGGCGCGCACGGGTCGGCATATTTCAGGCCAATATACGGTGGCTCGGGGAACCAGGCAGGGCTGCCCCCTGTCACCGCTGTTGTTTATCCTGGCGTTGGAACCGCTTCTGCACAGACTCCGAGCCTTTGCGGCCTGTAAGGGAATAATACGAGGTTATGTATTCCATACTGTCTTAGCTTATGCTGATGATCTCATCCTTTATATCAAGGATATGGATGCGGATCCGCACCCAATGCCCTCCATCTTCGAGTCCTTCCAAGACATCTCTGGCCTGGCTATTAATGCTGCCAAGTCTTACGCGTATTTCTTTGACAGTGCTGCGAAGTGTGGTACCTTTACGTTTGGCCCCTAGACCTTCCATATAGCGCCTGATACCTTTAAATATCTTGGAATACAGGTTTATCGCAATGCCACGGACCTCCTGGATGGCAACCTGGCGGGCGCGGTCGCGGCTCTCAAATCTCAAGTTCAATTTTGGGTTTCACTGCCCCTATCGGTGGCGGGCAGAGTGGCCATCACCAAAATGGTGTTGTTGCCGCGGCTTCTATACTATTTCACCAATCTCCCGATCCTGGTTCCCTTGAGGTTTTTTAAAGTGTTGAACTCGCTGGTAATAGACCTGATCTGGGGCACGGGGCGTCGG
Organism: Calotriton arnoldi; assembly: GCA_963921515.1. Taxonomy (NCBI): domain Eukaryota; kingdom Metazoa; phylum Chordata; class Amphibia; order Caudata; family Salamandridae; genus Calotriton; species Calotriton arnoldi. The sequence goes on from CAWUFW010008351.1 coordinate 187,779, forward strand.
CGTATTAGCCTAGCGAAATTACAATTACCCACAAAACAAGGGGGGAATGGGGGTGCCGGATTTGCGTGCATACTGTTACGACAGTCAGTTGCAGTGGCTAGCATATTGGCTGGCAGGACGTAATTTACATGAGCTGGATATGACTTTACGGGACAGGGACAGGGGGGTCATTCACAGGCTCCTACTACCTCGGGCCCTCCTGCCGGCATCGACTCCACATTTATTGAAGTTAGCCATCACTTATTGGAGGAGCGCAGTGCGATACACTGGACGGGCGACACCGTATGCCCCCACTATTCCATTACTGGGTATCCATACACGCTCGGGACTGCTCACTGACCGCGCACTGCAAGCATGGACGGATGTGGGTGTTGCCACGATAGGTGATTTTTTTTCAGAGGGTGTCTTAATGACGCATGACACGTTTGTGCGTGTACATGGTGCCCCCGATACGCTGTTCCTCTTACATGCACATATATCCAGATACATACGCACTACGTGGTCACCGGCGGACGCTGAACCGACCACGAACACACTGCTTACAATGCAATACCTGATGGGGAGTGGGGCACACTTGACGAAATGGCTAACCTATGGGATCCGGACAGAGACAGCGCTTTCCTTGCCGCCATTACGTGACAAGTGGGAAAGGGACGTAGGCCGTGAATTTACAGCTAAGGAATGGGACACTATAGTGGGATTCCCCAAAACGGTTTCTCGTAATCCTAAATTTAAATTTATTCAACTGATATTGCTACACAGGGCTTATTTAACCCCATGCAGACTGCACACTATGTTCCCGAGTGCAATAGATGCTTGCCCACGCTGCCACGCGCCCAACGCAGGGTTGATACACATGGTATGGGATTGTCCCCGACTAGGGCATTATTGGGCGATGGTGTGCAAAATACTGGCGACTATAGCCCCGGTGCGACAGAACGCCACCTTGGAATATTGTATACTGGGACTACAGTCCCGTGGAAAGAAAGGCAGTCCCGCCTCTCGTTTTGCCAACCTTGCGCTCCTCCTAGCTAAACGAGACATAACCACAAGATGGAAGGCCACTAGGGCCCCGTCCCTACAGGATTGGCATGCAGAGGTGATGAAGTGGGGCAGGGCGGAGGGAGCTGAACTACAAAGAGAGGAATATAGAGGCCTAAGGAAAATACCGATCTCGTTGAGTTGGCATACAATGCTGGAGGAATATGCTACGATAGATATTTTATCATATTAGGGTGTAATGTGACTGTAGATTGGGGATTCCATACCTGATTGCAGGACAGATGGGCCCCCTACGTTATCCATGGGAGGTATTATGTAAATCAGCAGAACTGTGTGATTTGTCCAAGACAGTCTGGGAAACCGAGAAACACACAAATTCAGATAAGTAAATGTGCTACAACTGGTGTTAGATATGTCGGATTGAGCATGCAGGGGGGGAGGGAGGGCCGTTTGGGTACGTTTTTGTTAGGTTGTTATAAATATAAAGGGATCTACCTGGTCGTTTAATCATGATACAATATGCTAGACGATTAGGAAGACGTACCCCTGGGATTGCCTTACTTAGGTATTGTTGGAGACTCATTTTATGATTTCAGATTTTATGTGATGACATACAGGGGCTCCTATAGAATTATGACATTATTGAAGTGTAATGTTTTAGACGAGTGGTACCCATTTGCGGCTATGCTATGTACTTATATGATCATGTACCGCTCTACACTACCTGGCTCATTGTTATGTAAAATCAATAAAAATATGTTTAAAAAAAAAAGAATAGATCATAAAATACAAATTCAATAATATATTACATTTCCAATGCCTTGGAAATGAATAAATATAGATAGAAACCATCTAAAAACTGAAGCTAAAAACACTCTGTTAAAACATACTAAATTCATACAGTATATAATGTAATGTGCAAAATAGTACCGAAGTCAATTAAAGTGCAGACTATGAGACAATCAATCTCCTATTTGCTAAAACCATGCATAAATAGGATGCAAGAGAAAAACTTACATAGGGGTCAGGAAGCATTTGGAGAAAAGACAGCGCTAAGCAACATTGTACAAATTTATATTTCTGGAATAAGGGACGGATATACTTTTTGCGTTCCTATATATAAAATTTACAGAAAATTATAAAATGTAGGTTCGATTGAGGGGAGGTACCATCGCAAGGACAAACTGTCAGTTCATTAATTGAGTAAACTCCCACAGGAAAACCCAGCATGCACGGGATGAGATTTAATCTAATTCACACCAATACATATCGGTGGCGGATGTTTGTCACAAAAGCCAGATATGAGTTTACTTCATCAGGGATAGTGGGAAGTTCCAGATATAGTGCTACCATGGTTTTATTACGGTTATGTGCAAGTCTTTCGTTTTCCCTATACATTTTGGAGCAAGATTTAATTTCAGCTTTGGGAATTTTCTGGCAGTTGAGTGGGTCATTATATAGAGATTCAAAACCCAATGTTGACAATGTTTCTTCTACATATTGGAGCCATGGTACCTTATGCACATGTTCGAGGGTTAAACAATTCCTAATAATATTTTGGGTTAGTCCCACCGTTTCCCTCCGGCAAATTGAGTGCCAGAGAATAACCGGGGCAAGGAATATTAAATCTGAAATATATGGGACGTTCAACTCTTGATGCATAGTATAATTCAAACAGCTTTTAGGGAGAGAAAGTAATTTTTTTAAAAAGCCATCTTCTTTCCGTTGTAATGCATTCGCCTTCGTTATACCCCAAATCCCTGCTCCATATGTGGCTGAAGCGATAGCTTTAGCAGAGTAAATCTTTTTAATTGGTTCCAATGGCTTTGTACCCAGTTTTTTCACAAAGGAAAATATGGCCATAATGCTCCTTTCTAGTTTGTTACATCTATTTGCTATCATATTTAGCCATGTTCCCAAACTATTAAAAAGTACACCCGGGTATAAAAAAGACTTGGTAATTTCAACTCTCCGTGAAGCGATATAAAAGGAGAGTGATCTTCTTGGTTGTTTCCCCACAATTAAAATATAGGTTTTTGATGCATTAACCTGGAGATCCAATGAAGCCATATAGGACACATAATTATTAATAAGCTTTTGCAGTGCTAAGCCAGTCCTGGCTATCAATACGGCGTCATCTGCATATAGTAATATGGGTATCCGTTTTTTATTTACCATGGGGACGTCAATTACAGAGTGATCCACTGCTGATTCTACGACGTTAGTTTAGAGTGAAAACAGAAAGGGAGCTAGCACACACCCCTGACTGACATCCCTAAGAATAGGGAATGGTCTAGTACATTCCCCCTGACTACCATATCTAACGCACACAGAAGACTGGGAATATAATTGACGAGTGAAAGATATTATAGTTTCATCCACACCCATGTCTTTCATGATACTCCATAATTTGCTATGTGAGACAGAATCAAAAGCCACAGAGAGATCCATAAACGCCATAAAAATGTTTCCTTCTTTAGCCTGGGTGTACTTGGCTGTAATTAGATTCAAATGTAAGCACTGGTCCAAAGTCCCCATCCCTTTTTAAAAACCATATTGAACAGGTGTTAATATATTTTTGTCAGTAGCATCCGGCGAGATTTTTTCAATGCGGACAGTCTTAACTCTTCATAGTGAGAAAGCTGCTGCTCGCGGTGAGAAAGCTGCCGCTCAAGTAGAAAATCTACTTGAGCGTCAGCAAAGAAGCAGCGCCCTCTGCCACGCCACGTGGTGTTGATTTTGCAGCACAGAACAAGCTCCCGGCACTAAAAATCAGCGCAATGTGCCAACACCACCCGCTCGCGTAACTCTGCGGAATCTCGCAGAGTTGTTATGTAACTCCGTGGAATTCTGCGGAGTGAAACTCCGTGAGTTCCGCACACCCCTAGTTCTAATGCATTGGAGACACTTGCGCTCTTATTCGTGCACTGTTTAAGAAAGGTCATCACAGTGTAGCTTTATGAATTCCTCTTGGAAAGATATATATATATATATATATATATATATATTTAACAGAACAGTCCTGTTACCCCTACTACCAAGAAGGGTATCCAAAGCACAGGTATGGACCACAACAGCACTCCAAGAGATAATTCGCAGATTTTTTATTCCTTCATAACACCACAAAGTGTATCGGACCAGTGTCCGCCCAGACGCGTTTCGATCGCTGACAGCGATCTTGCTCACATGACGCTCCGTTGACGAATCACAGTAGATATTCAGTGTTAAACCAATCAAAAAGACATAAGCTTGGTCAGGTGATAGTGTGGGGACATAGAAAACAGACTACAGTGTGCAAGACAATATCACAATCAATGGCCACTAACCCGAATATATACATATAAATAGAGTGCATTATAAATAGCAATAGATAAGATCAATATATGTGATTTTTTTATATAAAAAACAACACATCTTTTATATATTCTATTCTATTTCAGTATTCGTGTTTCAATTGTTTTAACTATGGGCGATACTTTTTAATTAGATCTATTGTTGTTTTTTATATAAAAATCACATATAAAAGATGTGTAAAACCTGCATATATAAGATAAAATATCATTTGTAAAACAAATATCAAATATTTACACTGTGCAAGATATCACTGAATAGGTAAAGTGCAAGTGCACTTTGAGCAGGTAATTGTATCCAATTTACAAAATATTCCCCTACTCCAAGTATCGTGGTATCCAAAAGTGGGCAAAATCCAGGCATATTGATCATGAAATAATGATGGCTGTACACTCTATAAGTACAAGAAACTGATGGACCAATTAATTTATGCAATGTACATCCAAACTGTGTGCAAAATGTGTAAGTGCAAAAAGCAAACCCAAAAAAACCCACAAGTATACACATAATGTAGGAGAGGCTGAGTAAAGACGCCTACAACCCACAGGTTGTACTAAAAGTGCAGGTGCTGAATTGTAAAAGAGCCTGAGCAGAAATATTTAATGACTAAAACATTCAATCAAAAATATAGAAAAAGCTAATAAAGAGAACAAACAGAAAACAGCAATCATGAAATAGCAGAAAAATCCAAATGCAAATATATAAATATAAAAATATATAAATATATAAACATATACAGCAAATGTCAGTTTGGAGGAAGAGACAGCCTGATCTTAAAAGAGCCAGGGCAGTAACAAATTGATGCAGCTGTAATTTCACGGTAATTTCTCAATGCAAAACCTCATTTACCTTCTAATTTACCGCTGCAAAGGTACTGGACCCTTGCCACTGTATATTACCATCAGGAGATTTACATAAACATGAAAAATCAAAAATGCAATTAATATTTAAGCCAATAAAGAGAGTTGTGAGTATTTTAAAGGGTTTTATTTTCTAGTTAAAAGTTAAGGTTCTCTGACCCTTTATTCATTAGTCAAATATCAATCAGGTTACAGAATTTGGAAAACAGGAAAAATAGAATTAATACAGAACATATTATAGGTTGCATACAAAACATTCCATAAAGGAAGGGAATGAGGCAATCAAATGTCAATCAGAATTCTCCAAAGAATGTTCAGGAAATATAATTCAAGAGTGAATTATGCAAGGCTAATCAATAATTAATAATTGGCAAAAATCTCCCATAAAGAGAAATAAATGCATAAGACAAATAAATCTTTTCAAAAATAATTAATTAGTCAAAGCATGAACTTAAAAAATGTTAGCATCTAAATCTAATCCTGTTCTATCCAGCTCCACTCTCTGCCCTGGTCTGTTCATCTGTCCTCTCTGTGTTCACAGAGAGACGCTGCTCCTGAAAAGGCCCCTCCTTCACAGACCACAGAGGAATGTGATCTACCTTGCCAAAAATATGACGTGCAAGGCTAGCCTATGCCCCCCACCTCCCTCTATCTCTCATCCGACGCAATCTGCTCTCAGACTGCACCCGCAAAAGCTTCTAAAGCCTCTAAAAAAAAAACTAAAAAAAAACCACAAAGCCCCCTAAAGAGGTCATATTTATACTCTAATTCTTGGCTGACTATACTAATAAGGTTGCAATTTTCAGTAAAGCTTGCACCCTGATTGGATAGCTTAGATGACGAGGGTCTCACCATCCTGTTCTCATTGGCAAATCCAACCCACACCAGTTTTAATAAAAAAGCGTTAATGATTAATACAATTATATGTTTTAGCAACATTTACTAGGAAAAATGTTTCAGTCTATTTCTTCCTTCCTGTCATATCGCACGCAGGAAGGACACATTCCACAAACACTGATACATTGGCACGATAACAAGAATGTACAGTTCATGGTGGCCTTGAACCAGGTCTTCATTTGAGGCACTTGGCAGTATGTAGCTGGTATAATCTGCGCATGCGTCTCTCATTCAATACACAGCCTTGCTGGATTCACAGGCAGCCATTTTATCTTAGGCCCAAAAACAAAATAAACACAAAAAGAGTATTAATTTTCAAATGAAACCCATTATGTTTTACCTCCCTATACTAATACCCTGTATAAATGATACCTTGCAAAAGCTATTAATGTAAAGCAGCTTTTCTTATTATTTGTGCAAAAAATGCAAAAATGTGCAATGTACAACATAGCATAAAACATGCACTAGTGTAAATTTTGAAAGCGCACACAGTTAATACATACTCATAGCAACATGCTCTAATGTTTTAGATAGCTTTTCATGCAAATGCTTTGCCCCCGTGTAGTGATGGTGCATGGTTGATTAATTAATACACATTATAAAAAGATGCGTTATGAACTGAATATGCATTGTCTAAATATGCAACAAAGCCAAAGTCTCTTGAGACAGGAACAGGGAGTGTAGATTATAAGGGAAAGGAAACTGGGAAGAGAGAACACATTCCATGATTCAAAGCTAAAGAGGCCACTGAAAGCACAAGTTTTCTCTACACTGCAAAAACACATGTTAATTCAGCACAAGCATTTCAGACTGAAAGCATTTATGACCAAACCTCATTTTATATTTTTCACTGCATGCACCAAAAGTGCCACTTTTAAAAAAAAAAAAACTTTGGACTAGGCATGTGCCATGTGTCTTCACTTGCACCAAAATTTGTGTGCCATTTTAAATGCAGTCTGTCTGAAACATAAAAATAAAGCAATGCTTAATTTGAGAAATCTAGCTTTATCAAAATCTAGCTTGCTCCCACTACCTCTGATCGATTCTGAGGATTTCGGGGGCGTAGTGTCTGACGCCTGTCCATAGTTAAAAAATTCAATTCCTCTGCTGGGGAATAGTTGGTTTCTACCCCAGATACTGCTACAGAGGTACCAGCTCTACTGTTATCTGAATCACTGTTAGACGTTAAAGAATTCAAATCAGACTCATCATTCTCAGCACCCAGATTAGCAGAGGTAGTAGGTTGAACTGTTAGCACTTTGTTTGTTAAACCACGTCTTTTCACATTATCAAACTTGCGGGCAAAGGTGAACACCCTGCCCGATGCGTAATCATCCCAATCCCGGGCAAATTTGAAAATCTTACGAGTTTTGATTGTATCCTCGTGCTTCTTAAGCCTTAATTCAATGTCCGCTTGGCCCTTGATCACCCAATCTTTTTGCTCACACTAATCAAGGGCAGCAATGGTTTGCTCAATCTCCTTTAGAATGCTATTCCTATCAATTTCAGCATATTTGATAAGAATATTCACCATATTCATGGAGGCCTGAAGGTTGTTAGTGGCCCACTCGCTCAACATGTCAGGGTTGGGGTTCTCGAAAGTTGCTGCTATTAAAACCCGCAACCCACGAGGCACTCTCCCGGCGTCCCGATATTTCTCCAGACTCTTTTTTTCCCACCATTTGGTCAATTCATTTCTTTGCTGTTTCTCTAATGTTCTCAACAAGCTTTTGACATCTTTATTAATGACGTTACCAGACTCGCCAGCTGGTTCCACATTCGCTACAGGCAAATTTAAAAACAGCGCCTCTGCTGCAGCCTCCCGGTCACGCAGCTCGTCAATGGTAGACATTAAAGTGGTTACGATGAATAGATGGATGCAACAAAAATAGCGAGATGTGCTAAATGGAGGCTCGCAATCTCTCAACCCGTTAATAACCAAAGTCCATTAAAGTTGCTCCTTACCAGACGTCGACTCAGGATCTGAGAGCCCTTCGATTCAAACAAGTCCGTAGAACAACGCACCGGCAGCTAGGAGATCAAACGACGGTGAACCAAAGGCAACGGGGGCGTGGCCAAAATACTCCTTCCGAGTCAATTCGTAAAACGCTTCCGCGTTGGATGGCCAAACACAGCCACGCCGCTAGTATGAGAGAGGGTCCGCAGTCCGGATTCAGCCAACGTCCAGACGCAATCAAATTCAACAGAACAGTCCTGTTACCCCTACTACCAAGAATGGTATCCACAGCACAGGTACGGACCACAACAGCACTCCAAGAGATAATTCGCAGATTTTTTATTCCTTCATAACACATATATATATATATATATATATATATATATATAGATAGATAGATATAGATATATAGATATATATAGATATATATCTATATATATATATATAGATATATATCTATAAATGTATAGATATATGTATATATATATACGCATACTGAGAATTGTTTCCCTTAACTCACAGTGTTGAATGTACTTGCAGGGTACCTAGCTTTCCTAAACAAATACAAAAAAGTCAAATTAATGGTCACACATCATTTCTGCTTACTTTCAGTGCTGGTAAAAAATATAAACACTTTCACAATGACAGCGTGACTCTCAGAGCATTTATCAGCACACTTGTCAAGCGCACCCTTGCAGGCCCATCCTTGATGCAAACATCTACCATTGAATACTCGCCGGTGTGTGGAAATAAACATTGTAAATGCCAGAGGCAGGGCTCTGTGCCCAACCGCCTACTTGGGGGGTTGGGTGCCAGCAAGGGAGGGGAGGGTTGGCTTCAGATTGCTCTAGGGGGTTAGGTGTATGCATAACTTTGAATATAAACAAAAAACACAACAATTCTCTGAAAAGTGATGTTATAATTTGGGTACGGTAACAAGATCTTAGCTTACATGAAAAAAAAAAATTTATTTAACTAAAAAGAAAGAAAGGTTAAACAGAAAATCTATTTAGGCATTGAAATGAGATATGAGCTAATGTTTAAAAACTGGAAAAAAGCAGTAGTTATAGTTTAGTGAACTTACTATAAGTGGGGCCCCGTCGTACACTGCTTATGCTTGTCCACGTATTACATCACCCATGACATGTTAAATGACTTCATTGATGGCATCGCTGATGACATCACGCAGTCAGTGAAACAGCGTCCTATTGGGTTTGTGGACTTGAAGCCATTCGAAAAGCTACACCTGTGTCCAATTTTCTATCACCAATCAAGGATAATGGGCGTGGCACTGGACTAGTTTGGTTGGTTCCCTCCAGGCTTCCAAGATCTGCACAAGTTCTGAGTGGTTGGTTGGCCTGGCACCAGCTGCCTCTGACCTAACCAGGCTGACCACCCTTTACTGAGCCTGGTTTTAATATAATGAACATTACATGGTATGGAAAGTGGAAGGTTGAGAAGTTGAGTGTTAAATAAAAAGTTGACTAAGATCAAAGCGGTCGCCCTTTGCTTGAGCTCTATACCCCTCAAGAAAAGTATTTCAGACCTAATAAAATCAACATTTCGAGCTGGAAGAAGCCCCACAGTTTTAATGTTCTTGGTTTCTTTCTGCTGATTCAAACACAGACTTACTTAAGACTTCTGGTATCGGGGTTTGATAGGCGAGTGTAAGAATAAATGAAGTAGCCACTGGCCAAAACAGGCTCTCGGGGAGGAGGGTCTGACTCCTTCTCTTGATATGGTGAGATTTCAAGCAGAAAAGAAACATGTGCGAGACACAAATTGAGGGGAATCTAAAGTGAAGGAGGTTGATGATAAGAAACGGCATCAGCGATGGATAGTCCATGGTCATTACAGGCCTGCTTTAGAATTGAGTGGTAACCTGATTTCTGCTTTCTGGAACAAATGCTACATTCAGAGAAGATTACATAGTGTAATTTCTTCCATTCTCAGGTAGTTTAGCAGAAGAAATACCCGGCTACGCCACCAATAGTTTACAATAAAACTAAAGAAGGTGACACAAAAGTGAAGCAAATCGGCCCAAAATCTTTTTTTCCTAATTAACTTTCCAGCGCTAAACTTGTTTAGCACTGGAAATAACATAAAAGTAATGCGAAGCAGCGCATTGCGCTGCTCCGCATTACTTTGCGCCATGGAGGCGTACCAAGGGTTGTGCATGCCCGTTCCCATGCAACCACCCAAAGTTTCTCACGCTAAACCCAATTTACTAAAAACAGTAGATTGGTTTTAGGGTGAGAAACCTGCGCCCTTGTAAACTAGGCGCAAGGAAGGAGAAATGCTTTCATTTCTCCTTCCTTTTCCGACTTTGCATGCATGCAGCACTGTGCAGCACGTATGCAAAGTGGGAAAAGCTTTGCATCGTGCCTAGCATAGTATTTTGTACAGGAAGGGTACCCTTCCTGTACAAAACCTATGCTACACTCATGCACACACCCTAGAGCTACAGCGCTAAGGTGTGTGCATGGCGGCAGCTGAAATCAGCGCCGGCGCAAGGGAAAGGAGAGAGCCATAGCTTTGAAGATATGGCGCTCTCCTGCTCCCTCCTTGTCACGCAGCGCAGCCTCACGGGGGGCTGCGCTGCATTGCGTGGAGATTTTGTAAATCTCCCCCATTGTTCTTGTTGGTGACGGGATTTGTAGACACAGTAATGGCTGTCAATGGTTCTATGCTCGGTGTTCACACATAAAATGCATTCTTTTTATCCACAGGGCTGGTTCATCTTTGCTGCTGGCTGCCTTCTGGATCCAAAAGTAAGTAAACAAAGTACACAGATCAGACATAACAGAAATGCCAATCGGCTTTGTACACAGTGGAAAAATAAGCAATTTTATTACCTCCCTTACCTGCTGTTGTGAATCATTAGTGGTTCCCTTGGGACCTGCACTTGCTTGGTGGATTGCACAGGTTTTCAGTTTTTTTTTTCCTGTTTTCACTTTTTCTTCTCTGATTGTTTTGTAGATCTGGCTACCGCCAACTTAAGCTGTGTGTCACATTGTATGTCCTCCACACTAACATGCTCACACACATAGAGTAAAGCTTTTTCTCAGCACCTTTCAACCATTGCTTGATTTGGCTCAGCACCTTTAACACTACCTCGGTTGAAGTGTCTTTCATTTTGGATATGTCCACTGGAGTGTTATGCAGTTTAGTTATACATTTTGCAGTGGTGATTGGCATCTGACTTAGAATTACAGCTCTTTGGAGACTGTCCCACAACTGGGTTCATTCACGACATGCTCACTCCATGATTCACCTCTTCACACACAGTGCTCTAAATAAAAAAAGTCCCATCAACAAGTTCATGCTTGTTTTGCAGGGCACAGTGTGGAAGATGCTATCACCATTATACACCGAACCCTACCCCATACAAAGGACACAAAAGAAAGACTTGCTCTGCATCAGAGGGTGTGCGGGCTTAGCTCTAGTCTGGCTTCTATTTCCTTACCAATGCTTGTTTCCTCTATGGTACATTCGAGAGCCTGTAACGCATACACTCTATAAACTGAACGAAAGGCTGCTTGCCCAGGGTGGATGACAGGTTAAGAAATAAAAAAGGTTTCAGTGGCTTTTTGAGGGCGTGTAGGTTAGAAAATACTTTGTAATATACAGTAGAAGATGATGAATTCAGCACATGGGCCCAAGAAAGCGAACTCTCTCTCAGTCCCAGATCTGTTTCTTGGACTTTGAACAGCTTGTTGGCTGTTCATGAACATTATCTGTTAGTGATGTTCGGCCCTGCATCACGGCACAAACAGCACCCTCAGCCAGCAGCTCAACAGCCCCTTATCACTGTACACAATCCCACAGCATTGAACCATGACCCCTAGCACCGTGCCACCGTATCCAGCACTGCACAACCAGCCCCAGCAATGCACCTACGCCCCCAACACAGCACCACCCGTCACCCCCACCAATTTAATACCATTAGCAGCGTCTATCGCCAGCCCCAGGACCACCCTGCATTGCACCACCAATCAGAACAGCACCATCAACCACCAGCACCACCACCCCCATCACTGCATCACCACCCACAGCATTACTCCTCCACCGCAGCACTGTGCCACATACCGCAAGCATGGCTCACCTTCCACAGTGGTACCCATCTCTCCCAGGAATGCCCCACCACCCTGTCCGACCATGTTCATATTTGAGTGATAAATCATACAATGTTGAGGAGGAGGCTTATCACTAATAGTACTAACTTGGTGCCGGTTATGTGTAACCATTGTAAAGCCATTCCACATTGACAAAGCATTGTTTACGTTACTGCTGGTAACCATGCGTGATGCAATCTTGCCTATGGTGCTGTAATAAAACTAGCAGCTCGGGATCATTTTCATTCAATATAAGTAGCTCTTATTACACAAAAGGTTGGAGAACCCTGGTGTAAAGGGAGCGGCTTCAGTGCCCATCTGCGAGTACAGGCACAAGTGCTGATGGTACCACAAGCCAATCCCTGGTGTGTGTACACGGGGAGCTACATTTGCAAATGCTTGAGACAAGCTGTTAACAGCATCTCTGCACTTACTGGTTCCAATGTGTGTGCACTCCTGTCCAGTCCATGAAGTGGCAGCAGGTCATAGGGGAGCAGCAACATCTTTCCTATAGTGTGTCAATGAAGGTTTATAATGTGCATCGGTGTCCTCAAACATGTATGTATGTATGTATGTATGTACCAAATCCTCTGGCAGCTGCAGCCAGACAAAAAACGATGTTATGCTCCATCACGAAAGCCTAATATTAGAAAGTCAAACGGCGCAATGTAAACTTCCGCAAAATGGTGCGGGCTCGATAGACGCCACTGACACGCGTAAAAAAGCGGGAAAGCTTATACCTGAGTGAGTACCTCAGTCCCGCTCTCTCCACATACATTTTGTAGTTTTCGGAGCATTACTGACATAAGCTCAGGTAAACAGAAAACAAACTGTCTGTACCTACACCTAAAACGTGGTGTTCCTGTGTTTCAATGCAAAAGAAAATTATTAATTTTGAATGCACAATATTTTATAGCATATGTTATGCATATATTTATTTTCTTTCATACCTTAGTTTTGTAAAGCATTGGATTTGTTTGATATGCATTTGTCAATGTGTGTTAAAATTCCATAACAGACATTAATGCGACAGAATATGCTGCATAAACAATGCAACCTGCATTTCAGCAGTAAAAGTGATATGAGGAAAGGTCAAAACATGCTGAGAGAGGTGAATTCCTGAATGAGAAAGTAGCTTTAGCCTTTATCGTTTCTATTCTAGGCAATGCTCCTGCTAAAAAAGCTAATCTTTCGAATCCAGGCAACGAGGAATTCAGTAAGTCACATTTAACTATCCAGAATTACTTGTCAAAATCTTTGATCGAAAAAGACTTAACGTGGCTTAACGCTGCCTTGTAAATAAGGCCCCTTTTCACGGTTCACTTAGCGTGAAAGGGGCATGCAATGGGTGTTGCAGTGGGCGTTCTGCCGCAACACCCATTGCTTTTTGACGCTGCCCCATATTTACAAGGCTGGGGCAGTGCCAAAAACTAAGACCAGGGAATACCTGGTCTTAGACTGGCGATACGAGGAGAAATTAATATGAGATGTTCCTAGGATGAACAAGCTTTTCCAGCATGAATAAAGACCTGCCACACAGTAAAGCATTTCCAGGCCCTGGTCTGTGTCTTTCATACGTTACATTAAGTTTCACCAACACTTGGCCTTGGCTCAACCCATACATCCTATTGTTCTCCTAAGTGCAAAGGAAGATGTCCAGAAAGTGGTAATTCTCAGACTCAAGATCTACAGATTTTCTAACTACCTTTTACTGTGGACAGATAAGTGGGTTTTCTTCAGTGGTAGGTTGAGAGTTAGGGGTGAGAGGAGAGCTCTCGGTGAAGGGATGTGAGAGTGTTGATGCAAAGCGTTGGACAATTAGACCTTTGTTAGTGTTAACAGGGCTCTTGCCTGCCAATACCTACTGTACAAATACTGCTACAAAAGGCATGAGTAAGTGTGTTCCCATGGAAAAGTGTATGTCACCCCCCCATATTTCCTTGGGGTGCAGGGGTCAGTCTAAAAGAATGTTTATTTAGACCATTGGTCTTTAAACTGCAAAAAGCCTCACAAAAACTAGTCCTCATAAAACTTGTATATACAATTAGTTATAATAGAAACGTACATAAGCCATTAAAATCTCATTGAATGAATAAAAACAGCAGGAGAGAAGGCTTGTCCACTTAGAAAAATATGTTCCAGGTCGAGGAAAAGAAATATATTAAATACGATTTGCATTATTTTCATGCATTTTACCGTGGACTTTAGTGCAACTGATATGAGGCAGAAATACACGCAGATAATAGGAGGAAACATGCAATGCATATTGTTTGAATTTCTAACAAATGTCTTTGCGACTCAGCCCTACTATTCTCAGGGCTTCTAAGGCAAGAAAACCAGCTGCAAAACCATGTGCTATATGTTTTGTTTCCGGGCAGGACTGCAGGATGCCCCTCGCTGATAAATATTTGTTTTGTATTTTATATTCTCACAGGCATCCTAGGATGAAGCTAGAATATTTGAAGATAATGCCGATACATTTCAAGACAGTACTCGGGGTTCTTCAGTCGCCCGCCTGAACTACAGCGATAATGTTGAGATCCATTGCTTTCAACTTCCTGTCTAAACTTTATTCTACCTTTCAACCCCTTTGAACTCTTTGTCACTCCAAGAAGTGAAAGGCAGATGCCATAAGACCACCAGAAGCCTTTGCTGAAATGGGCTTAAGGAGGTCTGGGAGAACCATCAGAGGGGGGATACGTCTACTTCCTCCCATCAGAAGCATGGTCTCTCTACAAAGGACCACTATGGGAGTGGACAATGACAGGCGAAGATCCAGTTGGAAGGGCGCCTGAGAGAGGACTTACATGATATAACACTGTATTAGTACTATCTGCACATTAAATGAAGATTAGGGTGAAATTGCATTATCTTGCTTCTGCAAATTTTATGAAATTGTACAAAAACCTTGAATATTTCAAGAAATGTGTTAAACTTTTTAAGTCTCGGCTTTAGGCATGCCTAGTTTCGAATACAATGCATACACTCAGAGAAGGCTTTGAGTCAGCCCCTTGCTCATGATTGGATGGCTTTGTTGTCTATCTCAGCTCTCTGCTCTTGAGTCAATGACTCACCACCCTCATTTTGTGTTCTCCCTACCCAGGTGCTTTACATTTTACAATATTCTGATTGGAAACTTTTTATCCATCTACTGCATTCACGAGGGGACTCATTATATATTTTCCTTTGGGCAGTGCACAGGTATGCATGTGTTTCCCTGCTCTTTGCTGCCTTAATTCTCCCTGTGCTCTGTTTTCACTCTCCCTATATACTATTTTATTTTACAATTCGTATAAGAGCCCAGCATCTGCAAAGTGGTGCTGGGCCACTCACTTTCTTTTTTAAGCTACAAGCGCGCTTCATTTTCTCTTTTTATCATTTTACTTTATGTTATAACATGTCAGCCTGCCACGTTAGAATGACGAACTAAAATGTTTACCTAGTGTCATGATGTATGTGCATGCATGCATCACAGCACATGTGCACCCTTGAGTGAAGACAGATATGCGTGCACGTTACAAGACTCTTTGTTTTTTTTGTTTTTTATAGAAATTGAATTTCAGGATTGCTGGCCATGTGTGCGCAGGTGCCTTGATGCATGTGCATACATGCAATTGGCAACAAGCATTGGCAAAGATAAAAGCTCTGCATTTAGGGATAGATTTACAAACATTTTGTGATGGGTTAGCGTCACAAAAGTGATGCTAACCAGCAGAAAATGTTTTATTCCTAATTTACTTTCCAGTGCAAAACATGTTTTGCGCTGGAATGTAGCCTAAAAGTAACGCAAAGCAGCGCGAAGCACTGCTTTGTGTTACTTAGCTAAAAGGGGACGTTACATGGGTGGTACATGGGCATTCCATTGCAAACACCCATGCCTTTTGATGCAAAACCCTATCTACAAACAATAGTAGACAGGGTTTAGCGCAAAACATTAACGCCATTTGAAAGGAGGCGTTAAGAGGAGAAATGTGTTAATTTCTCCTTTCTTTTCCGACTTTGCATGCGTGCTGCACTCTGCAGCACACACACACAGTAGGAAATGTTTTAAAGTGTGTCTAAGCATAGTATTTTGTACTGGAAGGGTGCCCTTCCAGTACGTAACGCATGGTAACCTCAGGTACACACACTTGTACTATGGCGCTAAGGTGTGTGCCTGGTGCACGGCAGCTAAAATCTTTGCTGGCTCTAGGGAGAGGGGAGGAGAGAGTCACATCTCTGCAGATATGGCAATCTCCTGCTCCCTCCCTGTCAATCAAGGCAGCACAGCATTTTTTAGTGCTACGCTCATTCCGTGACTATTTTGAAAATCTGGGCCTCAGAGCCAAGACCTATTGACTTAGGTAATGCTTTAAAATTCTTGTAAAAAAAATGCATACATTTGGGTTTGGTTTTTATTAATTTATTTTTAGCCAAGTATATTTAGAGAATTCAAAACTTTGCTATATATTGAAAATGCAAAATGAATTCATTTGCCCTGTTTACATGGGAGAAAGTATAATTTTGCACACCCAAAATGGGATCTACACTGCTGAACTGAGGCTCTATTTTCGCCTAGACCTTACCTGTCAAGACGAGCTGCACAGTAACAAAAAACAATCCAGTCATTTATCTTTTGGAGGTAGAGAATGCAATTGCTGATCTAAAATGGCAAGCTTTCGAGAGACCAGGCCCCTCGTGACACCTCAGTTAGGGGCTCATTAGGATGGCGGAAGGACCGCCACCACCAGCCATGCGTTGGCGGTCCTTTCGTCCTTTGACCGCGATTTTCCCCCCGCCAAATTAGGATGGCGGGGGGAATCCGACCGCGACCATGGCGGTCGTAAAGACCGTCCGCCACGGAACCGCCACTGGCAATCGTTACGATTGCCTTCATCAGTAAAATGGCGGTGGTGCCTAGCAGGCACCGTCCGCCAAATTACGATGTTGGCTGTAGCCAGCCTATCCATGGCGGTGGAACCGCCATGGAAAGGCTGGTGGGGATTGGGTTTGGGGGCCCGTTGTGGGCCCCCCTTGTGTTGGGGAAGGCGCAGGTGCACTTGGGGGTACCCATGGTACCCCCTACATTTCACAGCATTATGTGGCAGGCACCGTGTGGTGCCTGCCACGTAGAGCTGTGAAAAACGCAACATGGCATATTGACATCGCGGCGGGTGCTGCTCTCAGCAGCACCCGTCACAATGTTAATGATCAAGATCCGACCGCCATGGTGGCGGTCGCATCGTGATCGGGTGTGCGTGATCGCCGCATGCATGGCGGACGGTCCCGGTTTACACCAGGATGGTGGACGGACTTGAGTCCTTCCGCCATCCTAATGAGCCCCTTAGTTCGGGTGGCGACAAATAACCTTTTAAATGCAACGATTTGTGACATTGAGAAATGTTGCCCTTTGTCAAATTTGTATCTTTATCAACTTTGCAAAACATTTCTACAATTGAAAATTTCCACAAAAAGTTATTGCCAAAGATTTTCACAGTGAAAACATTTTTGCGAGAGTTTTTTCACACAAAAGGTAGATGTTTTCGCCCAGTGTTTTTGTTAACTTAGCACACTTTGCAAAGACCACAAATATTCCGAAGCTTCACAAAAATACTTTAAACTTGAGAAACAAAACCTTTGCAATTGTGCACACCCCTTCCTATTTGTAGTCCTGTTTCAGCGACACCCATTGCTTTTTCCCAAGTGTGTTCTTTGTATTTTTTATTGTGATTTGCATGAGTTTAATTATAACGTGTGTATTTAAATCAACTGTTTTACTCCACTAAGTTATATTTTTTGGAACAAAGCAGGAATGTTTGCACAACTTAGCTCTTCAAAGTGTGTCAAATGGTTTGAATTACATAGTTCAGTTGTCTCTTCACGTTGGGTGTCTTGGAATATCAGATTGATTAATAATGCTAAATGATCTTTATAATTCAAAGGAATATTGTCATTTAGGCCACATCCTTGTCTCATTCTAACACCTCTAGCTTAATTTCCTTGGACAGCAGCATCTGGTAATAAGCACAGTGAATTCCAGCATTGCTCCCTGATGTAATCCTCTCGGATGTTTCATTTATCATAGGAATGGTCAATTCGGACTCCATGGTGTATTATGCACTGTTCTTTGTATAATGCGACCTGTTTTACCAACCACGGGGTCTCTCCTAGGCTTTGAAAGAGAGATTTGAGCTTGCAATGTTCTTCCATCTGATACCTCTTGGACAAGGACTGTGGGGTACTCTGGGGAACGGAGATGGAGAGAGGTATCATGGTACCGCGCACTCATCAGGTTTGCTTAGGTGGGGCAGCTGATCAGCCAACAGATGTGTACACTTGAGGGGAATACTTTGCTGTTCAAAAAAACGCATCACATCATCTGAGTTACTGAGTCCCATTGTGCCGAGGGGCGTAGAAAGAGGGGTGTTTCTTATATCTACCGGAGTTGTCAGTGATGAGAAATCTTTTGCACTTTTCCTTCTCACTAACGAGAAGAATTAGGGTTAAGTGAAGGTGACGTATGGTTCATTATCACAAACGAGCAGGGCATATTATGCCACATGTGGGTTACCTCAGTAAATATTATTCTTTCTTTTTAACTGTAAGAGGCACAGGACCACACAAGACACAAACCTTAGATTTATCCATTTCCCTACAGAATTGACAAACCTGCGCCTTGCATAGAGTTTGGAAGATCACATACTCCATCAGAAATGTCCCCGATACAATGACGGCATTATAGCCTATGGCACATGTACTGTGGGGGTGGGAGGGTTGGATATTTGCCACGTTTTGACAGAGTATCCTGTTTGCCAAACTTTCAATAAGACCCTTTCTCTTTAGGCAACAGTAGGTCAATAAGATGTTGTTATTAAAGCAGTCGCACCAGTTCCAAATCACAGCATACATTGGCCTGTCCTTGTTCGAGACACCCACCTCCAATTTCTGTTCTCTGTGGTCTCCACTCATCAGATCGTCTTTTTGTTCTAGAGTAGGAACCGCGCCCAGCACATCCTGGAATACAAACTTTTTCCAACCTATCAAGTCTTTAGTTTGAACAGTACTACAAAGATGTTTTGTTTGAAATAAAATATGAGAGACCCTTTCTTTGAAATTAATTAAGCTGATACCCTCTATAGGTTTTGTAGAAGATTTGCATATACACGTCTTGGATGGATGATTAAGGACGCTATGTCTAAGATATGAAATCATCCTTTCTTGAATTGTTTAAACCTCGAGTTAGAGAAGTTTCAAGTCTCTGAGTACCATTGGTGATTTTCAAATTAATTGCTTTCAAAATGTTTTCAAAATTTCTTTAAGTGTTTACTAAATGATATAGTATTGTGCTGTGTGGTTTACAGGGTACACTTGAAAAATTATTGTTTGCCAGAATTTTTTGAAAGGATGGTAAATGGTGATTCTGACCGTGGCCTTTTAAGACATTTATTTCCCAAGCTATAAGACAACTTGCTTTACACTTCAAGGTACTGCTTTGCCTGAACTCCTCATACAATCAATACACTCATATCTGGTACCTATCACTTATGATTTAATATTGTGGTAGATCTACCGTTACTATAAGAAACAAATGTAGACTGTACCGCTCATTCTAATTATTGCCCAATGTCTCAACTTCCTATCTTCTTGAAGGCACCTGACCATGGCATCATCAGCCACTTGGCCCCCTATCACATTTCTAACAATCTGTTCTCACACACCACCACCACCACCACCACTCACCACAACCTCCTCTCAAACATCTCCGTACTCTATGTGTGATCTACAGCTTCTGACACTGTTGACCACTATACTTAACATGGCACACTAAGTGCCCTTGGCATAGTAGGCTCCACTCTCAACTAGTTTTCCTCCTACCTCTCTGATCGGCTCTTCTCTCTTGGCTGGAAATTTGACAGATCACCTTCCACTCCACGACCTGTGTCCCTCAAGACTCTGCCCTGAGTCCTCTCCTTACCTTGCTCTACACCACTTTCCTTGGTGACATAATTTCATCTATTTGGTTCTTTAACCAGTTATAGTCAGATGATACAAAACTCTCTCTTTACCTACTTTCTCATCCTCCTACAATCACCTACATCTGACAATCATACTGCCATCTACCAATGGATGGCCATAGGCTCCTTATACTGGACACATCTAATGTGGAGGTCATACACTTTCCCTCTCGCTCTTCTACTCCCTCCTCTACTAGCTCTATCAAGGTCCACCTGGACACTTTGAGCTTTGCCATGTCAGCAAGGTGCTCTTTTTATCCATTTTTGTAGTTAGAATCTTTCATCACCACCATGGCCGTAGCAGCAAGATAGAAAATCCCAAACATATCCAAAATCTGTTCTTAAAATCTTAAATCACCACCACAGCCACAGCAGCAAGATAGCAAATCCCAAATATATACAAAATCCGTCTTAGAAACATGCATCACCACCACAGCCACAGCAGCAAGATATCAAATCTCAAATATACCTAAAATCTGTCCTTAAAATCTTTCATCACCACCACAGCAGCAAGATATTAAATCCAAGATATATCCAAAATCTGACATAGAAACATTCATTACCGCCACAGCAGCAATATATCAAATCCTAAATATATCCAAAGTCTGTCTTACAGTCTTGCATCACCACCACAGCCATAGCCATAGCAGCAAGATGTCAAATCCCAAATCTATCCAAAATCTGTCCTCATATCCCCTTCCACACCATCAAAGACCATTGATTAACTCAGCAGTTGGTTGCTGGTTATCAGAAAACTGGACAATTGCAATATTTTTTTAGTGGTCCTTTGCTCCTCAAAACAAACTTTATAACTCTGCTACCAAAGTACTATTCAGTTTCTCCAGAAAAAGAAACATCTTCACACTGCTATCATCAAGTCAAATGGTTTTCTGCTAAGAACAGGGCACGGTACAAACTACTAGTGCTAGTCTTCATAGCCATTGTGTGACATCCCAGGGTTACCTCTCAGATACTTTATTCTGATGTACCCCCTCGTGCAACTTAAGATGAGCCAATCAACGCTTCCTAAATACACACAAAATGCCAAGTGCCCCGTTCAGAATCTGGTCATTTCATCTTATGGGAACCATCCTTTGGAATGCACTCACAATGTCCTTGACAGCCAGCCCAACACTACAGGAATTTAAAGCAATACTAAAAAATCCACCTCCTGAAAACTTAAAGGCCTTGGAGCTTACCTATGCAGCTGGGGATCAATCATCATAAATATATCACATTTATTTATTTACCTTATTCTAGGCAGCATTTGTCCACTATGCTGGTCTATTATTTATGGTTTGCATTGCAGAGTGATTCAGGTATCGGTTGTCCTTGTCATTTTTGCTCTTATACAACAGCTAATTTCATGTATGTCATTTACAATAACGTTATTTTTTGCAAATTCGCTCACTTTATGCTTTGTCTATTGCCCTATGTACCCAAATGAAACCATGTCCTAAACTGTAACATTTGTGATCATAATATTATTTGCTACTACCTTATAAAGTATAAGCATTGATTCAATTACTAATTCTAGATCGTTTGGCCACTCCTTGTGTGAACACATTTGCATTTGGAAATATTGCCTGCTCGAGAACTGAGTCCACGGAACAGCCCAGTGTATTCTAGCTGAAGCCACCGTCCCCCTTGATAAGTGACCTGTGCCAGTTTGTATTCTCTCATGCATTTCTATACTGCCAGCTCCTTCACTGCAAACCAGCTTCCAACAACAAGCATGCTAGGAGAGCATCTTTCCAGTCTGTGTGCCCTCCCTCAACGTCTGTGGTTAACACGTTCTGTGGCCTTTAGATACTGTAGAGTGAATCTTTCAAGGTCCTGAAGCATCTTCACTAAATGCAGCCACAATTAACTAATAAATTGTTAAATAGTACCAATATTCTGGATCCACTATGTCTTGCAGAATGATGTTGCATATTCAGTGCTGAAATAGCTTTCCCTAACACCCTATCCATGGCAGATGACTATTACCTCTCTGTGCTAGCTCTCCCAGGTTGACATCTTTGACACTGCTGAGCATGACTCTCTCATCAAACATCTTCAAGATCAACTTGGATCATTGATTCTGCAGCGTTGTGGTTCAGATTGTTTCATAGTAACACATAGCAGCAAGTCAACCTTAAGATCTTTCTCTCACAACCTCCCTGAAATCATGTGAAAATCCTGATGGGCTTCTAATATCTCCTTTAATGCCCAACAGTTATGTGGCTCCTCCTCATTAAAACCCTGTAAGACAGAGGCCCCTAAGACTTACGTATGTTTGCTTTGGTTGACGTCCTAAAATAAACTGCATGGAAGGCTTCACAGAGGCAAACCAAACTGCTCTTAAAGTAGCCTTATCTCACAGTTTGGTAGTGGAGCTGAGCTCATGTCTTACTCCTAGGAAAGGTCTCCTGACAGAAGACCCTCAAGACCTGGCTCTTCGGCTAAACAGATCTGCGGACCCCCCCCTCCCCTCAGTGCCTTGAGACCCTCACGGGTGAGTAGCGGGCTTACAATTCCCTGATTGATTGATTGATTGATTGATTGAGAAGCAATAATAACTCAAATATCAACACCCTTAAAACAATAAAGGTTGTACTCCTCAAAAAACCGAATTTGGCTTATTGGCTGAAGCTTGTTGGAGCTTGCGTTGAAGAGTTTTCATGAAGCTGAAGACACTCCAAGACGAATGTCCAACAAAGTGCACTGACCATCAAACTACACCAGAGTTTAATTCTTGTCAGGTTTTGAGGAGCCAAAGGTTTAGCTAGTATTTTTGCATGCTTTGTTTCTTGAAAACAAGCAACAAATGTGTAGTGGGTCCCACACTTAGGATTTTATTCACACTGATCCTCCTATGACCAAGCCATAAGGAAAACAATCTGCTCAGTAACCGTCAATCATGCACCAAAATCTCTTACTGTTCCAATAATGGACCAGCATGGGGCCGGAGCAGTTACTCTCTGAGTTCTGTCTGCAATTATCCTGGTTCTTCCATCCTCCTAGACCCCAAACCTACCAGCCTTAAAATTATTTGGCTCTTGTGGTTCCAAAACAGGAGGCAGTCAAGGGACCAACCATGGGCCCAACTGTGCCTGGAAGTTAATCAGGAAGCTTATTTCCCCAGTACTGTGACCTAATTCAGGAGGATTACTTTCAAAGCACACATAGACTATTTAAAAAAAGGGCTTGCTTGATGTGAACCCTCACTCATGCCATTTCCAGAAAAAAATAGATGCATATCAGACCGAGATGCCATTATAATTACTGATCACTTCATTGTCCCCTCTCTAATACTCACCATGAGCATGAGAGCTACTTAGCAGTAATGTGACAGGGAACATTTACCGTTCTAAAGTTCTCGCCGAGTTTGTATGTAACTCCGTGGAATTCTGCGGAATGAAACTGTGAGTTCCGCACACCCCTAGTCATAATGCATTGGAGACACTTGCGCTCTCAGTCAGTCAATTAACTGTATTCGATCTTAGGCAATAAGAGCATAAAAGGAGAATAGATCATAAAATACAAATTCAATAATATATTACATTTCCAATGCCTTTGAAATGAATAAATATAGATAGAAACCATCTAAAAACTGAAGCTAAAAACACTCTGTTAAAACATACTAAATTCATACAGTATATAATGTAATGTGCAAAATAGTACCGAAGTCAATTAAAGTGCAGACTATGAGACAATCAATCTCCTATTTGCTAAAACCATGCATAAATAAGATGCAAGAGAAAAACTTACATAGGGGTCAGGAAGCATTTGGAGAAAAGACAGCGCTAAGCAACATTGTACAAATTTATATTTCTGGAATAAGGGACTGTGTAATTTAGTTTGTATACAATTGTTCCTGACAAACACTTCCACATCTAGGAATTCAACCCTCTGATCACTAATGGACGCTGTAAAGTTAAGATTGAGCCTGTTATCATTGATGGATGTTAAAATTGCAACGCTTGTTCCCGGGAACCATCCCATACCAAAAACACATCGTCGATGTATCTACAATAATATCTGATATGGGTGTCCCAAATTGCTTTGTGCAGTGACCCGAGGACGTGCTCCTCCCACCAGCCAACCAACAAACAGACATAGCTGGGAGAGAAGCACGCCCCCATAGCCACTCCCCTCAATTGGTGATATAAGACCTTGTTGAAGAGGAACAGATTGTTGTTTAAACACATTTCAATCATGATAAGAAGCATGCAATTGTGATTATGTAAACACAGAGCTCGATCATTTAAAAAATACTGTACAGCCACAAGTCCATCAGTGTGGTGAATACTTGTATACAAGGAGGTTATGTCCATGGAGATTAACAAATAACTGGACTGCCACTCGACTTTCTTAATTTTTCTCAGGAAATCTCCTGTATCCTGAATGAAGGAGGGCAAACGCATCATGTGCTCTTGTAAGAAAAAATCCACATAGTTGGACATAGCTTCCAAGACATTATTCCTTGCTGAAATAATAGGTCTACCAGGCATCCGAGATATGCCCTTATGTACCTTCGGAATGAAGTGCAAAATAGGAGTTGTAGGGTGGTCATTCTTTAAGAAAAGAAACTCATTTTTAGACAAAAGGCCTTGTCTTTTCCATTGGTGGAGATGTTTGTGTACAGCTTCCTTGACTACAATCAATTGTTGACGTGGGACTTTGCAATAACAGCTAGAATCTGATAGGTGGCGTTGAGCTTCAGCCAGATACTCTGTCCTAGGCCATAAGACAATATTGCCACCCTTAGCAGCACTACTAACTATTACCTCATTGTTGTTGTGTAGCCTTTTCATTAGAGTCCAATAGCGTTTAGAACAATAATTTCGATGACGTGATTTGGAATTGACAGAACTGTTCAGATCTTTCAATTTGTCAATGACTGTTGGAAATGGGGGTCTCTAGTTGGCAATGGCTGGCACCACTGTCCAAATAGGGACCCTTCTCCCCAAGTCAGGGCAAGTGGGCTACCCCCTTTGATAACCCCTGCTCAACCCTGTGGTAACGTAGCACGAGCAGCTAGGCCTATCTCAGAGGCAGTGTGTGAAGCATTTATGACCATGCACAATAAGGCAGTAACGACACCACAAAAGGACACAACTCAAGTAGATATAGAAAAAATAGTATCTTTATCTAAGGTTTGGTACGAGACTCTCAGAAGCGTTTTAACCAGTCATCAGGCATGTAAATCATTAGGGACTTAAAAAGGCAATACGTGTTCACCAGAACATGGCACTAACTGAGTTCAAGGCCTGGGTCTACGCGACTCGTTGCACACCAGATACCTGCCGTTGGATGGGGACCCAGCACGTAGCTTCTCGAAGAAGCGGAGACGGTGACAGGCGGACTCCCAGCGACTACAGTTCTCGATGGCAGTGGTCCGCAAAGTGCACTCGCAGCAATTCGGGCACTCCGGGACAGGTGGGCCCTCAGCGGCAGCAGCACGCGGCTGCGGCGGCCCGGGCTGGTGGTGGCGATGACTCTCGTCGTGCAGCTCCGTGGTGGGCTCGCGGCGGCAGCAGCGCTCTCCTAGCTGCGGCGGCCCACAGGACGATTCACGATGGTGCAAGGTTGACAAAGACGTGGGCACTCCGCGGCAGCAGCTCTCTCTTAGCTGCGGCGGCCCACAGGACAAATCCCAATGATGCAAAGTTAGTAAGGGTGCGAGTACTCAGCGGCGGCAGCTCTCTCTTAGCTGCGGCGGCTCACAGGTCAAATCACGATGATGCACAGTTAGCAAGGGTGCGAGCACTCAGCGGCGGCAGCTCTCTCTTAGCTGCGGCGGCTCACAGGTCAAATCACGATGATGCACAGTTAGCAAGGGTGCGAGCACTCAGCGGCGGCAGCTCTCTCTTAGCTGCGGCGCCTCACAGGTCAAATCAAGATGATGCACAGTTAGCAAGGGTGCGAGCACACAGCGGCGGCAGCTCTCTCTTAGCTGCGGTGGCTCACAGGTCAATTCACGATGATGCACAGTTAGCAAGGGTGCGAGCACTCCGCGGCAGCAACTCTCTCTTAGCTGCGGCGGCTCACAGGACAATTCACGATGATGCACAGTTAGCAAGGGTGCGAGCACTCTGCGGCAGCAACTCTCTCTGAGCTGCGGCGGCTCACAGGACAAATCACGGTGATGCCAAGTTAGCAACGGTGCGAGCACTCAGCGGCGGCAGCTCTCTCTTAGCTGCGGCGGCTCAAAGGACAATCCACGATGTGGCACAATTAACACGAGTGCGGGCATCCAGCGGCGGCAGCTCTCTGAGCTGCGGCGGCCCACACAGTTTCAGCGCAGGTTCTGCAGGTTCAAATTTAAGGTGGGCACTCAGCGGCGGCAGCTCTCTCTTAGCTGCGGCGGCCCACACAGTCTCAGCGCAGGTTCTGCAGATTCAAATTAAGGCGGGCACTCAGCGGCGGCAGCTCTCTCTTAGCTGCGGCGGCCCACACAGTTTCAGCGCAGGTTCGGCAGATTCAAATTAAGGCGGGCACTCAGCGGCGGCAGCTCTCTCTTAGCTGAGGCGGCCCACACAGTTTCAGCGAAGGTTCTGAAGATTCAAATTAAGGCGGGCACTCAGCGGCGGCAGCTCTCTCTTAGCTGCGGCGGCCCACACACAGAGTTCACAAAGGTTACCAGTCCGCGTTCCTCACAGTAGAACTAGAGGTTCCGGATTACTCAACGGAGGCCTCACCTGCAAGTAGAATTCCTAGCGAAGGAATTCGGGCGGCTGATGGGGTGAAGTCTAATGTCCCTGAGACTTCAGCAGGAGGCGCTCTCAATTCAGGCCCTTGGGTAGTTTCTTCAGCGAGCTTGGTGAAAGTTTCAAAGTCCTGTCCCCTGTCCACTCGGACAGAGTTTCGTCTTGACATCCAGAAGGAACACACCTGAAACAGGATTCAGCGCAGCGCTTTATACCTAGAAAGTCTTTGTTCTCTGCAGTCACAATTCACTGCATCCAGTCAGAACCAGTTCGGTGGGGTCGGGGAGCACTTGGTTTACGAGGCGACATCCTGCCCTTTGGGAATCTGGGGGTCTGCTATCAGACGCCCAGTGGGAGATGGATCCATCAATCACCTTGCCAGGCACGGCCCTGCTCGGATCAAAGAGTCACCCTTCCCCATACTCTAAATGCCGATCTCTCTCTCCAGCCAGGTCTGACCCAGCTGGCCCTGCTGCTCCAAAACCAGACGGCCAATACACACGCTAGCAAAAGCCTACAGGAAAGCTTCAGACCAGAAAATACCTTGTTTCTAGTAGAGGCATTTTCGAACACGGGCTACGCTAATAATCCTTACTAAAAGATGCATCTCCATGTTCTGAGCTTACACATATCAAATTCGACGTTCCTATCAGGTTCCTGGGGGCAGGGAGGATTAAGGCATGCAATACTCAGCCTGCACATTCTGGCCTATGAGAACGGGTGGCCTCGCAATAGTGAACAGTGAAATGGAGGGTAACTCGCTATTAGAACATGCTACACAGACATACTTTCAAAGCTGCTTCGGTGGGTAGCGCAAATCAGCGCTGCCGGCCCACCAGCAGTATTTGGTCTATCAGCCCTGGGCACACGCAGTGCACTGATACTAGGGACTGACAGGTAAACCAAACGAGCCAATTATGATTATTCCAATTCATACAGTTATCTTTACACAGGGAGCATTCGCGCTGTGTCACTGATTGGCAGTGGCACAGCGCTCAGAGCATCTAAATCCAGCCAACATAAAAGGTCAGAAGAGAAAAGAGGAAGGGAGACCCGCGCCAATGATGCCAGGTCTAACAATGACCATGTCACTGAAAACATCAATGGAGTCCTTGGGCATAAGGGGATAGAAGGAAGAAGGAGGGCGAAATGGACTAGATGCAGCCGCACCCATATGAATATCATCCACTGAACCATGTTCACCAATAGGGTCATCTAAATCATTATTAGCAAGGGATTGCAACACTTGGATAGTGGTGAGATCTTTAACTTGTAGATTGCCAATGCCACTGGTACCAGCTCCAGATTCAGCGACTTTAGATTGAAATTTGTTGAGCTGGAAAAATTTCCTTAACTTTAATTTATGAATGAATTTAAAAATATCAATTCGTGTCTGTTTATAGGAAAAGTTAGATTCAGAGCAAAAAGTCAATCCAAGAGTCAATAGTTGTTGCTCAGCTTTGGTGAGTACCATGTCAGTGAGATTTATTATGGTGTTGTCTTGTTCTTCCATTATCGTCTCCAATTCCTTGCTCTGGCCCCCCTGTTGGAAGCGCCTGGCATGCTGCCTGCGCCGCTCCCTCCGGCGTTTGCTCCCACTACCTCTGATCGATTCTGAGGATTTCGGGGGCGTAGTGTCTGACGCCTGTCCATAGTTAAAAAATTCAATTCCTCTGCTGGGGAATAGTTGGTTTTTACCCCAGATACTGCTACAGAGGTACGAGCTCTACTGTCATCTGAATCGCTGTTAGACGTTAAAGAATTCAAATCAGACTCATCATTCTCAGCACCCAGATTAGCAGAGGTAGTAGGTTGAACTGTTAGCACTTTGTTTGTTAAACCACGTCTTTTCACATTATCAAACTTGCGGGCAAAGGTGAACACCCTGCCCGATGCGTAATCATCCCGATCCCGGGCAAATTTGAAAATCTTACGAGTTTTGATTGTATCCTCCTGCTTCTTAAGCCTTAATTCAATGTCCGCTCGGCCCTTGATCACCCAATCTTTTTGCTCACACTGATCAAGGGCAGCAATGGTTTGCTCAATCTCCTTTAGAATGCTATTCCTATCAATTTCAGCATATTTGATAAGAATATTCACCATATTCATGGAGGCCTGAAGGTTGTTAGTGGCCCATTCGCTCAACATGTCAGGGTTGGGGTTCTCGAAAGTTGGTGCTATTAAAACCCGCAACCCACGAGGCACTCTCCCGGCATCCCGATATTTCTCCAGACTCTTTTTTTCCCACCATTTGGTCAATTCATTTCTTTGCTGTTTCTCTAATGTTCTCAACAAGCTTTTGACATCTTTATTAATGACGTTACCAGACTCGCCAGCTGTTTCCACATTCGCTACAGGCAAATTTAAAAACAGCGCCTCTGCTGCAGCCTCCCGGTCACGCAGCGCGTCAATGGTAGACATTAAAGTGGTTACGATGAATAGATGGATGCGACAAAAATAGTGAGATGTGCTAAATGGAGGCTCGCAATCTCTCAACCCG
This sequence comes from Calotriton arnoldi, assembly GCA_963921515.1. Classification (NCBI taxonomy): domain Eukaryota; kingdom Metazoa; phylum Chordata; class Amphibia; order Caudata; family Salamandridae; genus Calotriton; species Calotriton arnoldi. Next base: position 217,150 of record CAWUFW010008351.1, read on the forward strand.
TTAATAACCAAAGTCCATTAAAGTTGCTCCTTACCAGACGTCGACTCAGGATCTGAGAGCCCTTCGACTCAAACAAGTCCGTAGAACAACGCACCGGCAGCTAGGAGATCAAACGACGGTGAACCAAAGGCAATGGGGGGCGTGGCCAAAATACTCCTTCCGAGTCAATTCGTAAAACGCTTCCGCGTTGGATGGCCAAACACAGCCACGCCGCTAGTATGAGAGAGGGTCCGCAGTCCGGATTCAGCCAACATCCAGACGCAATCAAATTCAACAGAACAGTCCTGTTACCCCTACTACCAAGAAGGGTATCCACAGCACAGGTACGGACCACAACAGCACTCCAAGAGATAATTCGCAGATTTTTTATTCTTTCATAACACATATATATATATATATATATATATATATATATATATATATATATATATATAGATAGATAGATATAGATATATAGATATATATAGATATATATCTATATATATATATATAGATATATATCTATAAATGTATAGATATATGTATATATATATATACGCATACTGAGAATTGTTTCCCTTAACTCACAGTGTTGAATGTACTTGCAGGGTACCTAGCTTTCCTAAACAAATACAAAAAAGTCAAATTAATGGTCACACATCATTTCTGCTTTCTTTCAGTGCTGGTAAAAAATATAAACACTTTCACAATGACAGCGTGGCTCTCAGAGCATTTATCAGCACACTTGTCAAGCGCACCCTTGCAGGCCCATCCTTGATGCAAACATCTACCATTGAATACTCGCCGGTGTGTGGAAATAAACATTGAAAATGCCAGAGGCAGGGCTCTGTGCCCAACCGCCTACTTGGGGGTTGGGTGCCAGCAAGGGAGGGGAGGGTTGGCTTCAGATTGCTCTAGGGGGTTAGGTGTATGCATAACTTTGAATATAAACAAAAAACACAACAATTCTCTGAAAAGTGATGTTATAATTTGGGTACGGTAACAAGATCTTAGCTTACATGAAAAAAAAAAAAAATGTAACTAAAAAGAAAGAAAGGTTAAACAGAAAATCTATTTACGCATTGAAATGAGATATGAGCTAATGTTTAAAAACTGGAAAAAAGCAGTAGTTATCGTTTAGTGAACTTACTATAATTGGGGCCCCGTCGTACACTGCTTATGCTTGTCCACGTATTACATCACCCATGACATGTTAAAAGACTTCATTGATGGCATCACTGATGACATCACACAGTCAGTGAAACAGCGTCCTATTGGGTTTGTGGACTTGAAGCCATTCGAAAAGCTACACCTGTGTCCAATTTTCTATCACCAATCAAGGATAATGGGCGTGGCACTGGACTAGTTTGGTTGGTTCCCTCCAGGCTTCCAAGATCTGCACAAGTTCTGAGTGGTTGGTTGACCTGGCACTAGCTGCCTCTGACCTAATCAGACTGACCACCCTTTACTGAGCCTGGTTTTAATATAATGAACATTACATGGTATGGAAAGTGGAAGGTTGAGAAGTTGAGTGTTAAATAAAAAGTTGACTAAGATCAAAGCGGTCGCCCTATGCTTGAGCTCTATACCTCTCAAGAAAAGTATTTCAGACCTAATAAAATCAGCATTTCGAGCTGGAAGAAGCCCCACAGTTTTAATGTTATTGGTTTCTTTCTGCTGATTCAAACACAGACTTACTTAAGACTTCTGGTATCGGGGTTAGATAGGCGAGTGTAAGAATAAATGAAGTAGCCACTGGCCAAAACAGGCACTCGGGGAGGAGGGTCTGACTCCTTCTCTTGATATGGTGAGATTTCAAAGAGAAAAGAAACATGTGCGAGACACAAATTGAGGGAAATCTAAAGTGAAGGAGGTTGTTGATAAGAAACGGCATCAGCGATGGATAGTCCATGGTCATTACAGGCCTGCTTTAGAATTGAGTGGTAACCTGATTTCTGCTTTCTGGAACAAATGCTACATTCAGAGAAGATTACATGGTGTAATTTCTTCCATTCTCAGGTAGTTTAGCAGAAGAAATACCCGGCTACGCCACCAATAGTTTACAATAAAACTAAAGAAGGTGACACAAAATTGACGCAAATCGGCGCAAAATCTTTTTTTCCTAATTAACTTTCCAGCGCTAAACTTGTTTAGCACTGGAAATAATATAAAAGTAATGCGAAGCAGCGCATTGCGCTGCTCCGCATTACTTTGCGCCATGGAGGCCCGTTCCCATGCAACCACCCAAAGTTTCTTACGCTAAACCCAATTTACTAAAAACAGTAGAATGCTTTTAGCGTGAGAAAACTGCGCCCTTGTAAACTAGGCGCAAGGAAGGAGAAATGCTTTCATTTCTCCTTCCTTTTCAGACTTTGCATGCGTGCTGCACTGTGCAGCACGTATGCAAAGTGGGAAAAGCTTTGCATCGTGCCTAGCATAGTATTTTGTACAGGAAGGGTACCCTTCCTGTACAAAACCTATGCTACACTCGTGCACACACCCTAGAGCTACAGCGCTAAGGTGTGTGCATGGCGGCAGCTGAAATCAGCGCCGGCGCAAGGGAAAGGGGAAGGAGAGAGCCATAGCTTTGAAGATATGGCGCTCTCCTGCTCCCTCCTTGTCACGCAGCGCAGCCTCACGGGGGCTGCGCTGCATTGCGTGGAGATTTTGTAAATCTCCCCATTGTTCTTGTTGGTGACGGGATTTGTAGACACAGTAATGGCTGTCAATGGTTCTATGCTCGGTGTTCACACATAAAATGCATTCTTTTTATCCACAGGGCTGGTTCATCTTTGCTGCTGGCTGCCTTCTGGATCCAAAAGTAAGTAAACAAAGTACACAGATCAGACATAACAGAAATGCCAATCGGCTTTGTACACAGTGGAAAAATAAGCAATTTTATTACCTCCCTTACCTGCTGTTGTGAATCATTAGTGGTTCCCTTGGGACCTGCACTTGCTTGGTGGATTGCACAGGTTTTCAGGTTTTATTTCCTGTTTTCACTTTTTCTTCTCTGATTGTTTTGTAGATCTGGCTACCGCCAACTTAAGCTGTGTGTCACATTGTATGTCCTCCACACTAACATGCTCACACATAGAGTGAAGCTTTGTGTCAGCACCTTTCAACCATTGCTTGATTTGGCTCAGCACCTTTAACACTACCTCGGTTGAAGTGTCTTTCATTTTGGATATGTCCACTGGAGTGTTATGCAGTTTAGTTATACATTTTGCAGAGGTGATTGGCATCTGACTTAGAATTACAGCTCTTTGGAGACTGTCCCACAACTGGGTTCATTCACGACATGCGCACTCCATCAATCAATCAATCAATCAATCAATAAATCAATCATGTCACTTATAAAGCGCACTACATACCCGCAAGGGTCTCAAGGCGCTGGGGGAAGAGGGGGGTGGTGCTGCTACTGATCGAAGAGCCAGGTCTTGAGGAGTCTTCTGAAGGCCAGTAGGTCTTGGGTCTGTCGGAGGTTGGTGGGGAGGGTGTTCCAGGTCTTGGCGGCGAGGTGGGAGAAGGATCTGCCGCCGGCGGTCGTTTTCCGGATGCGGGGGACTGTGGCGAGGGCGAGGCTGGTCGAGCGGAGCTGGCGGGTGGGGGTGTAGAAGCTGAGTCGTCTGTTGAGGTAGGCTGGTCCGGAGTTGTGGAGTGCTTTGTGTGCGTGGGTGAGAAGCTTGAAGGTTATCCTCTTGTTGACAGGGAGCCAGTGCAGGTCTATCAGGTGGGGTGTGATGTGGCTGCGTCGGGGGATGTCGAGGATAAGACGTGCAGAGGCGTTCTGGATGCGTTGCAGCCGTCTCAGGAGCTTAGCCGTCGTTCCTGCGTAGAGGGCGTTTCCGTAGTCCAGCCTGCTGGTGACGAGGGCATGGGTGACTGTTTTTCTTGTTTCGGTGGGGATCCACTTGAAGATCCTGCGGAGCATTCGGAGGATGTTGAAGCTGGATGAGGAAACGGCGTTGACCTGCTTAGTCATGGAGAGGGTGGGGTCGAGGATGACCCCTAGGTTGCGTACGTGGTCGGTGGGTGGCGGGGCTGTTCCCAGTGATGTTGGCCACCAGGAGTCGTCCCAGGCTGAAGGGTTGGAACCAAGGATGAGGACCTCCGTCTTGTCCGAGTTCAGCTTCAGGCGGCTGGTCCTCATCCATTCGGCGACGGCCTTCATTCCTTCGTGGAGGTGGGCTTTGGCGGTGTGAGGGTCTTTGGTGAGGGAGAGGATCAGCTGGGTGTCGTCGGCGTAGGAGATGATGTTGAGGTTGTGCTGTCGGGCGACGTGGGCGAGGGGTGCCATGTAGATGTTGAACAGCGTTGGGCTGAGGGAGGAGTCTTGGGGTACGCCGCAGATGATCTTGGTGGCCTTGGATCGGAAGGGGGCGAGGCGGACGCTTTGTGTTCTGCCGGAAAGGAAGGATGTGGTCCAGTCCAGGGCCTTCTCTTGGATCCCGGCGTCGTGAAGGCGTGTTCGTAGTGTGTGGTGGCAGACCGTGTCGAAGGCGGCTGATAGGTCCAGGAGGATGAGGGCTGCTGTTTCTCCGTTGTCTAGCAGGGTCCTGATGTCATCGGTGGCGGCAATGAGGGCGGTTTCGGTGCTGTGGTTGCTGCGGAAGCCGGACTGGGAAGGGTCCAGGATGTTGTTCTCCTCGAGGTAGCGGGTCAGTTGTTTGTTGACGATTTTCTCGGTGACCTTCGCGGGGAACGGGAGCAGAGAGATGGGTCGGAAGTTCTTGAGGTCCTTGGGGTCTGCCTTGGGTTTCTTGAGTAAGGCGGTGATCTCGGCGTGCTTCCAGCTTTCCGGGAAGGTTGCTGTCTCGAAGGAGATGTTGATTATTTTCCGGAGATGGGGCGCGATGGCTGTACTGGCTTTGTTGAAGATGTGGTGAGGGCACGGGTCTAGCGGTGAACCGGAGTGGATGGTGTTCATGATCTCGCTGGTGTCCTCGTCGTTGATGTTGGTCCAGGAGCGCAGGCGGTTGGTGGTTGTGGGGGCAGTGGTCTCGGTGGTTGCCGGGGCGGTCGTGGTGTTGAAGCTGTCGTGGATGTCGGCGATTTTGCGGTGGAAGAAGGTGGCCAGTGAGTCGCACAGGTCTCGCGACGGCTGGATGTCGTTGGTGTTGGAGCTGGGGTTGGAGAGTTCCTTCACGATGTTGAAGAGCTCTTTGCTGTTGTGTGCGTTGTTGTCTAGGCGGTCTTTGAGTGAGGCCCTTTTGGCGGATCTGATGAGGTGATGGTGACTGCGGGTGGCGCTCTTGTGGGCGGCGTAGCTGTCCGCTGTCCGTTCGTGGAGCCAGATCTTCTCCAGTTTTCGGCATGTTCGTTTGGAGGCCTGGAGGTCTTTGGTGAACCAGGTGGCTTTCTTGCTGGTGTGGCTGTTGGGCGGATTCTTGAGCGGGGCGAGGGTGTTGGCGCAGTCGTCGATCCACTGTCTGAGGTTGCGGGCGGCGGTGTCGGGGTCGGAGGGTACGGCGGGTGGGCTCAGGGCGAGGGTTGTGGTTAGCTGGTCTTCCGTGACTCTGCTCCAGCAGCGGCGAGGCATTTGTTCGGTGCGGTGGTGCGTGGTGGGCTTCCTGTAGGTGAAGTGGATGCAGTGGTGGTCAGTCCAGTGGGGTTTGGAGGTGTGGTTGAAGGAGACGTGTGGGCTTGCGGAAAAGATGGAGTCGAGCGTGTGGCCGGCGGCGTGGGTGGGTGTAGTCACGAGCTGTCTGAGTCCGAGGGTGGCGAGGTTGTCGATCAGGGTGGTGGAGTTGGTGTCCTTGTTGTTCTCGAGGTGGAAGTTCAGGTCCCCGAGGAGGATGTAGTCCATGATTCACCTCTTCACACACAGTGCTCTAAATAAAAAAAGTCCCATCAACAAGTTCATGCTTGTTTTGCAGGGCACAGTGTGGAAGATGCTATCACCATTATACACCGAACCCTACCCCATACAAAGGACACAAAAGAAAGACTTGCTCTGCATCAGAGGGTGTGCGGGCTTAGCTCTAGTCTGGCTTCTATTTCCTTACCAATGCTTGTTTCCTCTATGGTACGTTCGAGAGCCTGTAACGCATACACTCTATAAACTGAACGAAAGGCTGCTTGCCCAGGGTGGATGACAGGTTAAGAAATAAAAAGGTTTCAGTGGCTTTTTGAGGGCGTGTAGGTTAGAAAATACTTTGTAATATACAGTAGAAGATGATGAATTCAGCACATGGGCCCAAGAAAGCGAACTCTCTCTCAGTCCCAGATCTGTTTCTTGGACTTTGAACAGCTTGTTGGCTGTTCATGAACATTATCTGTTAGTGATGTTCGGCCCTGCATCACGGCACAAACAGCACCCTCAGCCAGCAGCTCAACAGCCCCTTATCACTGTACACAATCCCACAGCATTGAACCATGACCCCTAGCACCGTGCCACCGTATCCAGTACTGCACAACCAGCCCCAGCAATGCACCTACGCCCCCAACACAGCACCACCCGTCACCCCCACCAATTTAATACCATTAGCAGCGTCTATCGCCAGCCCCAGGACCACCCTGCATTGCACCACCAATCAGAACAGCACCATCAACCACCAGCACCACCACCCCCATCACTGCATCACCACCCACAGCATTACTCCTCCACCGCAGCACTGTGCCACATACCGCAAGCATGGCTCACCTTCCACAGTGGTACCCATCTCTCCCAGGAATGCCCCACCACCCTGTCCGACCATGTTCATATTTGAGTGATAAATCATACAATGTTGAGGAGGAGGCTTATCACTAATAGTACTAACTTGGTGCCGGTTATGTGTAACCATTGTAAAGCCATTCCACATTGACAAAGCATTGTTTACGTTACTGCTGGTAACCATGCGTGATGCAATCTTGCCTATAGTGCTGTAATAAAACTAGCAGCTCGGGATCATTTTCATTCAATATAAGTAGCTCTTATTACACAAAAGGTTGGAGATCCCTGGTGTAAAGGGAGCGGCTTCAGTGCCCATCTGCGAGTACAGGCACAAGTGCTGATGGTACCACAAGCCAATCTCTGGTGTGTGTGCACGGGGAGCTACATTTGCAAATGCTTGAGACAAGCTGTTTGCAGCATCTCTGCACTTACTGGTTCCAATGTGTGTGCACTCCTGTCCAGTCCATGAAGTGGCAGCAGGTCACAGGGGAGCAGCAACATCTTTCCTATAGTGTGTTTATGAAGGTTTATAATGTGCATCGGTGACCTCAAACATGTATTTATGTATGTATGTATGTATGTATGTATGTATGTATGTATGTATGTACCAAATCCTCTGGCAGCTGCAGCCAGACAAAAAACGATTTTATGCTCCATCACGAAAGCCTAATATTAGAAAGTCAAACGGCACAATGTAAACTTCCGCAAAAGGGTGCGGGCTCGATAGACGCCACTACCACGCGTAAAAAAGCGGGAAAGCTTATACCTGAGTGAGTACCTAAGTCCCGCTCTCTCCACATACATTTTGTAGTTTTCGGAGCATTACTGACATAAGCTCAGGTAAACAGAAAACAAACTGTCTGTACCTAGACCTAAAACGTGGTGTTCCTGTGTTTCAATGCAAAAGAAAATTATTAATTTTTAATGCACAATATTTTATAGCAAATGTGATGCATATATTTATTTTCTTTCATATCTTAGTTTTGTAAAGCATTTGGATTTGTTTGATATGCATTTGTCAATGTGTGTTAAAATTCCATAACAGACATTAATGCGACAGAATATGCTGCATAAACAGAATGCAACCTGCATTTCAGCAGTAATAGTGATATGAGGAAAGGTCAAAACATGCTGAGAGAGGTGAATTCCTGAATGAGAAAGTAGCTTTAGCCTTTATCGTTTCTATTCTAGGCAATGCTCCTGCTAAAAAAGCTAATCTTTCGAATCCAGGCAACGAGGAATTCAGTAAGTCACATTTAACTATCCAGAATTACTTGTCAAAATCTTTGATCGAAAAAGACTTAACGTAGTTAACGCTGCATTGTAAATAAGGCCCCTTTTCACGGTTCACTTAGCGTGAAAGGGGCATGCAATGGGTGTTGCAGTGGGCGTTCTGCCGCAACACCCATTGCTTTTTGACGCTGCCCCATATTTACAAGGCTGGGGCAGTGCCAAAAACTAAGACCAGGGAATACCTGGTCTTAGACTGGCGATACGAGGAGAAATTAATATGGGATGTTTCTAGGATGAACAAGCTTTTCCAGCATGAATAAAGACCTGCCACACAGTAAAGCATTTACAGGCCCTGGGCTGTGTCTTTCATACGTTACATTAAGTTTCACGGAAACTTGGCCTTGGCTCAACCCATACATCCTATTGTTCTCCTAAGTGCAAAGGAAGATGTCCAGAAAGTGGTAATTCTCAGACTCAAGATCTACAGATTTTCTAACTACCTTTTACTGTGGACAGATAAGTGGGTTTTCTTCAGTGGTAGGTTGAGAGTTAGGGGTGAGAGGAGAGCTCTCAGTGAAGGGATGTGAGAGTGTTGATGCAAAGCGTTGGACAATTAGACCTTTGTTAGTGTTAACAGGGCTCTTGCCTGCCAATACCTACTGTACAAATACTGCTACAAAAGGCATGAGTAAGTGTGTTCCCATGGAAAAGTGTATGTCACCCCCCCATATTTCCTTGGGGTGCAGGAGTCAGTCTAAAAGAATGTTTATTTAGACCATTGGTCTTTAAACTGCATAAAGCCTCACAAAAACTAGTCCTCATAAAACTTGTATATACCATTAGTTATAATAGAAATGTACATAAGCCATTAAAATCTCATTGAATGAATAAAAACAGCAGGAGAGAAGGCTTGTCCACTTAGAAAAATATGTTCCAGGTCGAGGAAAAAGAAATATATTAAATACGATTTGCATTATTTTCATGCATTTTACCGTGGACTTTAGTGCAACTGATATGAGGCAGAAATACACGCAGATAATAGGAGGAAACATGCAATGCATATTGTTTGAATTTCTAACAAATGTCTTTGCGACTCAGCCCTACTATTCTCAGGGCTTCTAAGGCAAGAAAACCAGCTGCAAAACCATGTGCTATATGTTTTGTTTCCGGGCAGGACTGCAGGATGCCCCTCTTTGATAAATATTTGTTTTGTGTTTTATATTCTCACAGGCATCCTAGGATGAAGCTAGAATATTTGAAGATAATGCCGATACATTTCAAGACAGTACTCGGGGTTCTTCAATCGCCCGCCTGTGCTACAGCGATAATGTTGAGATCCATTGCTTTCAACTTCCTGTCTAAACTTTATTCTACCTTTCAATCCCTTTGAACTCTTTGTCACTCCAAGAAGTGAAAGGCAGATGCCATAAGACCACCAGAAGCCTTTGCTGAAATGTGCTTAAGGAGGTTTGGGAGAACCATCAGAGGGGGGATACGTGTACTTCCGCCCATCAGAAGCATGGTCTCTCTACAAAGGACCACTATGGGAGTGGACAAGGACAGGCGAAGATCCAGTTGGAAGGGCGCCTGAGAGAGGACTTACATGATATAACACTGTATTAGTACTATCTGTACATTAAATGAAGATTAGGGTGAAATTGCATTATCTTGCTTCTGCAAATTTTATGAAATTATACATAAAACCTTGAATATTTCAAGAAATGTGTTAAACTTTGTAAGTCTCGGCTTTAGGCATACCTAGTTTCGAATACAATGCATACACTCAGAGAAGGCTTTGAGTCAGCCCCTTGCTCATGATTGGATGGCTTTGTTGTCTATCTCAGCTCTCTGCTCTTGAGTCAATGACTCACCACCCTCATTTTGTGTTCTCCCTACCCAGGTGCTTTACATTTTACAATATTCTGATTGGAAACTTCTTATCCATCTACTGCATTCATGAGGGGACTCATTATATATTTACCTTTGAGCAGTGCACAGGAATGCACGTGTTTCCTTGCTCTTTGCTGCCTTAATTCTCCCTGTGCTCTGTTTTCACTCTCCCTATATACTATTTTATTTTACAATTCGTATAAGAGCCCAGCATCTGCAAAGTGGTGCTGGGCCACTCACTTTCTTTTTAAGCTACAAGCGCGCTTCATTTTCTCTTTTTTTCATTTTACTTTACGTTATAACATGTCAGCCTGCCACGTTAGAATGACAAACTAAAATGTTTACCTAGTGTCATGATGTATGTGCATGCATGCATCACAGCACATGTGCACCCTTGAGTGAAGACAGATATGCGTGCACGTTACAAGGCATGCGTGTGACTCTTTGTTGTTTTTTTAAATATAGAAAATGAATTTCAGGATTGCTGGCCATGTGTGCGCAGGTGCCTTGATGCATGTGCATACATGCAATTGGCAACAAGCATTGGCAAAGATAAAAGCTCCGCATTTAGGGATAGATTTACAAACATTTTGTGATGGGTTAGCGTCACAAAGGTGATGCTAACCAGCAGAAAATGTTTTATTCCTAATTTACTTTCCAGTGCAAAACATGTTTTGCGCTGGAATGTAGCCTAAAAGTAACGCAAAGCAGCGCAAAGCACTGCTTTGTGTTACTTACCTAAAAGGGGACGTTACATGGGTGGTACATGGGCATTCCATTGCAAGCACCCATGCTTTTTGACACAAACCCTATCTACAAACAATAGTAGACAGGGTTTAGCGCCAAACGTTAACGCCATTTGAAAGGAGGCGTTAAGAGGAGAAATGTTTTAATTTCTCCTTTCTTTTCCGACTTTGCATGCGTGCTGCACTCTGCAGCACACATACGTTATGTTATGTTAACGCATGGTAACCTCAGGTACACACCCTTGTACTATGGCGCTAAGGTGTGTGCCTGGTGCACGGCAGATAAAATCTTTGCTGGCTCTAGAGAGAAGGGAGGAGAGAGCCACGTCTCTGCAGATATGGCAATCTCCTGCTCCCTCCCTGTCAATCAACGCAGCACAGCATTTTTTAGTGCTATGCTCATTCCGTGACTATTTTGAAAATCTGGGCCTCAGAGCCAAGACCTATTGACTTAGGTAATGCTTTAAAATTCTTGTAAAAAAATGCATACATTTGGGTTTGGTTTTTATTAATTTATTTTTAGCCAAGTATATTTAGAAAATTCAAAACTTTGCTACATATTGAAAATGCAAAATGAACTTATTTGCCCTGTTTACATGGGAGAAAGTATAATTTTGCACACCCAAAATGGGATCTACACTGCTGAACTGAGGCTCCATTTTCGCCTAGACCTTACCTGTCAAGACGAGCTGCACAGTAACAAAAAACAATCCAGTCATTTCTCTTTTGGAGGTAGAGAATGCAATTGCTGATCTAAAATGGCAAGCTTTCGAGAGACCAGGCCCCTCGTGACACCTCAGTTAGGGGCGCATTAGGATGGCGAAAGGACCGCCACCACCAGCCATGTGGTGGCGGTCCTTCCGTCCTCCGACCGCGATTTTCCCCCCGCCAAATTAGGATGGCGGGGGGAATTCGACCGCGACCGTGGCGGTCGTAAAGACCGTCCGCCACGGAACCGCCACAGGCAATCGTTACGATTGCCTGGCGGAGTGGTCTTCATCAGTAAAATGGCGGCTGTGCCTAGCAGGCACCGTCCGGCAAATTACGATGTTGGCTGTAGCCAGCCTTTCCATGGCGGTGGAATCACCATGGAAAGGCTGGCGGGGATTGGGTTTGGGGGCCCGTTGCAGGCCCCCCTTGTGTTGGGGGAGGCGAGGGTGCACTTGGGGGGTACCCATGGTACCCCCTACATTTCACAGCATTACGTGGCAGGCACCGTGTGGTGCCTGCTGCAGAGTGCTGTGAAAAGCGCAACATGGCATATTGACATTGCGGCGGGTGCTGCTCTCAGCAGCACCCGTCACAATGTTAATGATCAAGATCCGACCGCCATGGTGGCGGTTGCATCGTGATCGGGTGTGCGGATGGACGGTCCCTGTTTACACCAGGATGGTGGACGGACTTGAGTCCGTCCGCCATCCTAATGAACCCCTTAGTTTGGGTGGCGACAAATAACATTTTAAATGCAACGATTTGTGACATTGAGAAATGTTGCCCTTTGTCAAATTTGTATCTTTATCAACTTTGCAAAACATTTCTACAATTGAAAATTTCCACAAAAAGTTATTGCCAAAGATTTTCACAGTGAAAACATTTTTGCGAGAGTTTTTTCACACAAAGGGTAGATGTTTTCGCCCAGTGTTTTTGTTAACTCAGCGCACTTTGCAAAGACCACAAATATTCCGAAGCTTCACAAAAATACTTTAAACTTGAGAAACAAAACCTTTGCAATTGTGCACACCCCTTGTTATGTTATGTTATCTGGTATTTATAGAGCACACGGCTACTCCCAAGAGTGTCCCGGCGCTAATGTTAGTCCTTCCTTTTGTTAGTCCTGTTTCAGCGACACCCATTGCTTTTTCCCAAGTGTGTTCTTTGTATTTTTTATTGTGATTTGCATGAGTTTAATTATAACGTGTGTATTTAAATCAACTGTTTTACTCCACTAAGTTATATTTTTTGGAACAAAGCAGGAATGTTTGCACAACTTAGCTCTTCAAAGTGTGTCAAATGGTTTGAATTACATAGTTCAGTTGTCTCTTCACGTTGGGTGTCTTGGAATATCAGATTGATTAATAATGCTAAATGATCTTTATAATTCAAAGGAATATTGTCATTTAGGCCAGATCCTTGTCTCATTCTAACACCTCTAGCTTAATTTCCTTGGACAGCAGCATCTGGTAATAAGCACAGTGAATTCCAGCATTGCTCCCTGATGTAATCCTCTCGGATGTTTCATTTATCATAGGAATGGTCAATTCGGACTCCATGGTGTATTATGCACTGTTCTTTGTATAATGCGACCTGTTTTACCAACCACGGGGTCTCTCCTAGGCTTTGAAAGAGAGATTTGAGCTTGCAATGTTCTTCCATCTGATACCTCTTGGACAAGGACTGTGGGGTACTCTGGGGAACGGAGATGGAGAGAGGTATCATGGTACCGCGCACTCATCAGGGTTGCTTAGGTAGGGCAGCTGATCAGTCAAGAGATGTGTACACTTGAGGGGAATACTTTGCTGTTGAAAAAACACGCATCACATCATCTGAGTTACTGAGTCCCATTGTGCCGAGGGGCGTAGAAAGAGGGGTGTTTCTTATATCTACGGGAGTTGTCAGTGATGAGAAATCTTTTGCACTTTTCCTTCTCACTAACGAGAAGAAGTAGGGGCATATTAGCAAGGGCTTTATCGCTGCTTTAGCGGCACTTTTTGCCGCTAAAGCGGCGATTTTTTTATCGCCCTATCAGCAAGCTGTCGCTAACAGGCGTTAGTGACAGCTTTCTGGCGATAGCGGCCGGTTTTCCCATCGCCTTGCATGCCAGCGATAATTATCGCTAATGACATGCAAGGTAGGCGTTCCCAACTAAAAGCGACTGAAAACAGTCGCTAACACAACTTCCCCCTATCAGCAAGGCAGGCGAAGCGATAAAAAAAGTCACGCTAAGCGCGATTATCGCTAGAATCTAACACCTGCTAAAAACATGACTTACCTGTTTGTTCAATGGGAGGTGGATTGTCAGGCTAAGTCCACAATGGCGCTAATGCGTGAATATCGCTGGATTTCCAGCGATGTTCACGCATTTCGCCGCTATCGCTGGATATTTTATCGCATTGGAGATAAACCTTGCTAATAGCATGTTATCTCCGCGATAATATCCAGCAATAGGCGGCATTAAAAAAAAACGCGCTAAGCGCGGTTTGCGATAATTTTCGCTAGTTGTTGCTAATATGCCCCTTAGGGTTAAGTGCGGGTGACGTATGGTTCATTATCACAAACGAGCAGGGCATATTATGCCACATGTGGGTTACCTCAGTAAATATTATTCTTTCTTTTTAACTGTAAGAGGCACAGGACCACACAAGACACAAACCTTAGATTTATCCATTTCCCTACAGAATTGACAAACCTGCGCCTTGCATAGAGTTTGGAAGACCACATACTCCATCACAAATGTGGCAGACATCCTGTCTGCCATACAATGACGGCATTATAGCCTACGGCACATGTACTGTGGGGGGGGTTGGATATTCGCCATGTTTTGACAGAGTATCATGTTTGCCAAACTTTCAATAAGACCCTTTCTCTTTAGGCAACAGTAGGTCAATAAGATGTTGTTATTAAAGCAGTCGCACCAGTTCCCAATCACAGCATACATTGGCCTGTCCTTGTTCGAGACACCCACCTCCAATTTTTGTTCTCTGTGGTCTCCACTCATCAGATCGTCTTTTTGTTCTAGAGTAGGAACCGCGCCCAGCACATCCTGGAATACAAACTTTTTCCAACCTATCAAGTCTTTAGTTTGAACAGTACTACAAAGATGTTTTGTTTGAAATAAAATATGAGAGACCCTTTCTTTGAAATTAATTAAGCTGATACCCTCTATAGGTTTTGTAGAAGATTTGCATATACACGTCTTGGATGGATGATTAAGGACGCTGTGTCTAAGATATGAAATCATCCTTTCTCGAATTGTTTAAACCTCGAGTTAGAGAAGTTTCAAGTCTCTGAGTACCATTGGTGATTTTCAAATTAATTGCTTTCAAAATGTTTTCAAAATTTCTTTAAGTGTTTACAAAATGAAATAGTATTGTGCTGTGTGGTTTACAGGGTACACTTGAAAAATTATTGTTTGCCAAAAGTTTTTGAAAGGATGGTAAATGGTGATTCTGACCGTGGCCTTTTAAGACATTTATTTCCCAAGCTATAAGACAACTTGATTTACACTTCAAGGTACTGCTTTGCCTGAACTCCTCATACAATCAATACACTCATATCTGGTACCTATCACTTATGATTTAATATTGTGGTAGATCTACTGTTACTATAAGAAACAAATGTAGACTGTACCGCTCATTCTAATTATTGCCCAATGTCTCAACTTCCTATCTTCTTGAAGGCACCTGACCATGGCATCATCAGCCACTTGGCCCTCTATCACATTTCTAACAATCTGTTCTCACACACCACCACCACTCACCACAACCTCTTCTCAAACATCTCCGTACTCTATGTGTGATCTACAGCTTCTGACACTGTTGACCACTATACTTGGCATAGTAGGCTCCACTCTCAACTAGTTTTCCTCCTACCTCTCTGATCGGCTCTTCTCTCTTGGCTGGAAATTTGACAGATCACCTTCCACTCCACTACCTGTTTGTGTCCCTCAAGACTCTGCCCTGAGTCCTCTCCTTACCTTGCTCTACACCACTTCCCTTGGTGACATAATTTCATCTATTTGGTTCTTTAACCAGTTATAGTCAGATGATACAAAACCCTTTCTCTTTACCTACTTTCTCATCCTCCTACAATCACCTACATCTGACAGTCATACTGCCATCTACCAATGGATGGCCATAGGATCCTTATACTAAACACATCTAATGTGAAGGTCATACACTTTCCCTCTCCCTCTTCTACTCCCTCCTCTCCTAGCTCTATCAAGTTCCACCTGGACACTTTGAGCTTTGCCATGTCAGCAAGGTGCTCTTTTTATCCATTTTTGTAGTTAGAATCTTTCATCACCACCATGGCCGTAGCAACAAGATATCAAATCCCAAATATATCCAAAATCTGTTCTTAAAATCTTAAATCACCACCACAGCAGCAAGATAGCAAATCCCAAATATATCCAAAATCTGTTCTTAAAATCTTAAATCACCACCATAGCCACAGCAGCAAGATAGCAAATCCCAAATATATCCAAAGTCCGTCTTAGAATCATGCATCACCACCACAGCCACAGCAGCAAGATATCAAATCTCAAATATACCTAAAATCTGTCCTCAAAATCTTTCATCACCGCCACAGCAGCAAGATATTAAATCCAAGATATATCCAAAATCTGACATAGAAACATTCATTACCGCCACAGCAGCAAGATATCAAATCCTAAATATATCCAAAGTCTGTCTTACAGTCTTGCATCACCACCACAGCCATAGCAGAAAGATGTCAAATCCCAAATCTATCCAAAATCTGTCCTCATATCCCCTTCCACACCATCAAAGACCATTGATTAACTCAGCAGTTGGTTGGTGGTTATCAGAAAACTGGACAATTGCAATATTTTTTTAGTGGTCCTTCCTTGTTATACCTTTGCTCCTCAAAACAAACTTTATAACTCTGCTACCAAAGTTCTATTCAGTCTCTCCAGAAAAAGAAACATCTTCACATTGCTATCATCAAGTCAAATGGCTTTCTGCTAAGAACAGGGCACGGACCAAACTACTAATGCTAGTCTTCATAGCCATTGTGTGACATCCCAGGGTTACCTCTCAGATACTTTATTCTGATGTACCCCCTCATGCAACTTAAGATGAGCCAATCAACGCTTCCTAAATGCACACAAAATGCCAAGTGCCCCGTTCAGAATCTGGTCATTTCATCTTATGGGAACCATCCTTTGGAATGCACTCACAATGTCCTTGACAGCCAGCCCAACACTACAGGAATTTAAAGCAATACTAAAAAATCCACCTCCTGAAACTCAAAGGCCTTGGAGCTTACGTATGCAGCAGGGGATCAATCATCATAAATATATCACATTTATTTATTTACCTTATTCTAGGCAGCATTTGTCCACTATGCTGGTCTATTATTTATGTCTTGCATTGCAGAGTGATTCAGGTGTCTGTTGTCCTTGTCATTCTCTTGCTCTTATACAACAGCTAATTTCATGTATGTCATTTACAATAACGTTATTTTTTGCAAATTCGCTCACTTTTTTCTTTGTCTATTGCCCTATGTACCCAAATGAAACCATGTCCTAAACTGTAACATTTGTGATCATAATATTATTTGCCACTACCTTATAAAGTATAAGCATTAATTCAATCACTAATTCTAGATCGTTTGGCCACTCCTTGTGTGAACACATTTGCATTTGGAAATATTGTCTGCTCGAGAACTGAGTCCACGGAACAGCCAATCAATCAATCAATCAGGGGTTTGTTAAAGCGCGACTACTCACCCGTAAGGGTCTCAAGGCGCTAGGGGTGGGGGTGCAGGTTCCATCCATCAAGGAGGGGGTCTGTCGAAGAGCCAGGTTTTGAGGTTTCTTGCGAAGATGGGGAGCGATGTTGTCTGTCTGAGCTGGAGCGGAAGGGCGTTCCATGCTTTGGCCGCGAGGAAGGAGAAGGAGCGGCCTCTCGATCTGGTCTTTCTGGTGCGGGGGACCACGGCGTAGGAGAACTGGGCTGATCGTAGGGTCCTTTGGGGTGCGTGGAATTTGAGTCGGCTGTTCAGGTATGCTGGTCCGGTGCCGTGGAGGGCCTTGTGTGCGTGGGTGAGCATCTTGAAGGTGATTCTCGCCTCGACAGGGAGCCAGTGGAGTGTGCGCAGGTGCTGGGAGATGTGGCAGTGTTTTGGCAGGTTGAGGACCAGTCTTGCGGCGGCGTTCTGGATGTTCTGTAGCTTGCGGGTGAGGTTTTTGTTTATTCCGGCGTAGAGTGCGTTGCCGTAGTCGAGTCTGCTGGTGACCAGGGCGTGAGTGACGGTCTTTCGGTGTTCGAGGGGGATCCATTTGAAGGTCTTACGAAGGAGGCGGAGGGTGTGGAAGCAGGAAGACGAGACAGAGTTGATCTGGCGGTCCATTTTGAGCTCGGAGTCCAGGATGATTCTGATGGAGCAGGGTAAATGTAAATATTTTAACCTCCTAATATTTTCGTACAAAATTAATAAACATGTTCGTTTAAGTAAATAACCAACAATGTATGTTAAGGGTTAATGGTAACACGCAATTCAGTGTGCAAATTAATTGACTTATAATTGTTTACGGTTCTAACATAGCATAATAATTGCGTACTAATTTAATAATAAATGCATGATTTGTGCTTTTAAATAAAACGTGTGGTTGCAAAATAAAGCGATGGTAAGTAAGGGACAGCTTTATATGTTGCTTCTGCTAGGTAATACCTAATTGGGGTACGTAGAAAGACGGGAGGGAAACGAAAGGGTTTATATTTCTTTGTTTTAATAATATTTTGTTTATCTTTGAAAATAGTGCGCTTAGGCCTGCCGAGCAGCAATATAAAATGGCCGCGAGTTACTAGAGCGGCATGAGCGGATGAGACCATGTGATAGAGGAGAGAGGCTGTGGAAAAGGGATGATCACGTGCTGATGCCGAGAGGCTAAGATGAAAGTATGGTCAAGGTTGCTGTGACCCTTCTGAGCAGATGTGTGCCAAGATGATCAGCAAGAAGCGTGAGAAGCCTGGTTGAATCAATAGACGGAACTGTATTACACAAAATGTAGCAGAAAAAGATACAATTTGGACTGATCGAAACGGATGAGCAAGTGCATGAACTGTGGGAAACGATGCTTGCCTGGACATTCCACACGGAACTGGTTAAGACCAGGAAGTTTGATTAAAATGTATATGGACCTGAGTTTTTGACCAATGAGAATGAATCGCGCCATGTAAGAAGAAACATTTTATGCTGTAAGCTAGAATTAGGGTATAAGAAGACCTACTCTTGGTGGGAGGGGTTAGAATGCTGGAGAATAGAATGCTGCGGGATGCTGCGGGAGATGCTGAAGAAGTTAGATGCTGTAGATGGGAGAGTTTGCGGTTGCTGATGCTGACGAGCTGATGCTGCTGCTGTTATTTTCCTTTTCCAGTTGAGTATAAAGATGCTGCTTTAGGAGAACTTTTATTGATAGATTTTTATTAGAATTATTAGGATTTCCCAGAGAGATAGATAGGTTGATCTATAGAGTTCTTAGTATGATAACCTCGTTTTTCCGTCTAATAAAAGTGCCATACAATTTCAAACTATTCTTATATTGATGATAAATGCAATGATCTGAATAATAAGATTAATCTCAATTTCCTGCATTCAAAAACTTTATATAAACTTTATTATTCTTTAAACAAATGACTCAGTGATTTTCTTTAGCTTAATGATTAATAATGAAATGGTAAAAGAATTCATTGTGATTGAGCTGGTCTTAATCACCATCAACTGATTCCTACTAGTTGGTCCATCGACCAATGAGCGGAATACCTTAAAAGCAAATGAGAAATATTATGTCATTATAAAAGAGGTATCCCGTCTCCTTCCAGCGAATCGTTTTTCTCCTAGGTTTCATGACGGAGGAAATCCAGGGAACAAATGAGTAAGTGAATGTATATGCGGTGTTATGGGCCCCACCGTCATATGGATATAGTGTGTGTGTTAGAGAAATAATTGCACCTGGATGACCAAAGCATAATAGGAGAAATTATTTTTATTGTTAGCGCTGGATCAATTCCCAGGTTGCGTGCGTGGTCCGTGGGGGTTGGCGGGTTTCCGAGGGCGGGGGGCCACCAGGTGTCACTCCAGGCATCGGGGTTTGGGCCCATGATGAGTACTTCTGTTTTGTTGGTGTTTAGTTGTAGGCAGCTGTTTTTCATCCATTTGGCGACGGCTTCCATGCCTTCTCGAAAGTTGCGTCTGGCGGTGTTGGGCTCGTTGGATAGGGAGAGGATGAGCTTGGTGTCGTCTGCGTATGACACGATGTTGAGTCCGTAGGTTCTGACGATGGGGGCGAGTGGAGCCATGTAGACGTTGAAGAGCGTCGGGCTGAGGGAGGAGCCCTGGGGGACTCCGCAGGTGGTAGGTGTGGGGTCCGAGAGGAAAGGGGGAGTCTGACCCGCTGCGTCCTGCCGGAGAGGAAGGGAGCGGATCCAGTCGAGGGCCTTGTCCTGGATTCCTGCGTCGTAGAGTCTGCGTATTAGGATGCGGTGGGAGAGTGTGTCGAACGCCGCTGATAGGTCGAGGAGGATGAGGGCTACTGTTTCTCCTTTGTCCAGTAGGGTGCGGATGTCATCTGTTGCGGCAAGGAGGGCAGTTTCCGTACTGTGGTTTTTTCTGAAGCCGGATTGGGAGGAGTCGAGGATGTTGTGTTCTTCAATGAATGTGGTGAGTTGGCTGTTGATGGCTTTCTCGATGACTTTCGCTGGGAACGGGAGCAGGGAGATGGGTCTGTAGTTTTTGAGGTCGGTGGGGTCCGCTGAGGGTTTCTTTAGGAGGGGTTGACCTCGGCGTGTTTCCAGTCGTCGGGGAACGAGGCGGTCGCCAGGGAGCGGTTGATGGTGTGGTGGAGCATGGGTGCGATGGTGTCGGCGGCTCTGTTGAAGATGTGGTGGGGGCAGGGGTCCGTGGGGGCCCCTGAGTGGATTGACTTCATTGTCTTCAGTGTGTCTTCGGTGAGTGCATTCTAGCTGAAGCCACCGTCCCTCTTGATAAGTGACCTGTGCCAGTTTGTATTCTCTCATGCATTTCTATACTGCCAGCTCCTTCACTGCAAACCAGCTTCCAACAACAAACATGCTAGGAGAGCATCTTTCCAGTCTGTGTGCCCTCCCTCAATGTCTGTGGTTAACACGTTCTGTGGCCTTTAGATACTTTAGAGTGAATCTTTCAAGGTCTTGAAGTATCTTCACTAAATGCAGTCACAATTAACTAATAAATTGTTAAATAGTACCAATATTCTGGATCCACTATGTCTTGCAGAATGATGTTGCATATTCAGTGCTGAAATAGCTTTCCCTAACACCCTATCCATGGCAGATGACTATTACCTCTCTGTGCTAGCTCTCCAAGGTTGACATCTTTGACACTGCTGAGCATGACTCTCTCATCAAACATCTTCAAGATCAACTTGGATCATTGATTCTGCAGCGTTGTGGTTCAGATTGTTTCATAGTAACACATAGCAGCAAGTCAACCTTAAGATCTTTCTC
Source organism: Calotriton arnoldi (assembly GCA_963921515.1). Lineage (NCBI taxonomy): Eukaryota > Metazoa > Chordata > Amphibia > Caudata > Salamandridae > Calotriton > Calotriton arnoldi. Next base: position 237,882 of record CAWUFW010008351.1, read on the forward strand.
TCACAACCTCCCTGAAATCATGTGAAAATCCTGATGGGCTTCTAATATCTCCTTTAATGCCCAACAGTTATGTGGCTCCTCCTCATTAAAACCCTGTAAGACAGAGGGCCCTAAGACTTACGTATGTTTGCTTTGGCTGACGTCCTAAAATAAACTGCATGGAAGGCTTCACAGAGAGCAAACCAAACTGCTCTTAAAGTAGCCTTATCTCACAGTTTGGTAGTGGAGCTGAGCTCATGTCTTACTCATAGGAAAGGTCTCCTGACAGAAGCATTAATAACTCAAATATCAACACCCTTAAAACAATAAAGGATGTACTCCTCAAACCAAACCGAATATGGCTTATTGGCTGAAGCTTGTTGGAGCTTGCGTTGAAGAGTTTTCATGAAGCTGAAGACACTCCAAGACGAATGTCCAACAAAGTGCACTGACCATCAAACTACACAAGAGTTTAATTCTTGTCAGGTTTTGAGGAGCCAAAGGTTTAGCTAGTATTTTTGCATGCTTTGGTTCTTGAAAACAAGCAACAAATGTGTAGTGGGTCCCACACTTAGGATTTTATTCACACTGATCCTCCTATGAACAAGCCATAAGGAAAACAATTTGCTCAGTAACCGTCAATCATGCACCAAAATCTCTTACTGTTCCAATAATGGACCAGCATGGGGCCCGGAGCAGTTACTCTCTGAGTTCTGTCTGCAATTATCCTGGTTCTTCCATCCTCCTAGACCCCAAACCTACCAGCCTTAAAATTCTTTGGCTCTTGTGGTTCCAAAACAGGAGGCAGTCAAGGGACCAACTATGGGCCCAACTGTGCCTGGAAGTTAATCAGGAAGCTTATTTCCCCAGTACTGTGACCTAATTCAGGAGGATGACTTTCAAAGCACACATAGACTATTTAAAAAAAGGGCTTGCTTGATGTGAACCCTCACTCATGCCATTTCCAGAAAAAAATAGATGCATATCAGACCGAGATGCCATTATAATTACTGATCACTTCATTGTCCCCTCATAATACTCACCATGAGCATGAGAGCTACTTAGCAGTAATGTGACAGGGAACATTTACCGTTCTAACTAAAGTCCTGGCCAGTTTGAGGGTCATAGAATCAAGATAAAGTAATGGTAAGCTGAGTTAATGGTCATTCAATATAATTGATGTTATGCGGGTGCACCCTTAATATATTATTTAATAAACCATCAAATGTATTCAAGAACTGATTAACCTTAAAGCTTGCAGAAGACTGTCCAGCCTATGGAAATTATTTTAGATAATAGCACATCGACATTGATGGGTGGAACGCTTACATTAATCTCAGCATAGCGTCACTGTTCCCTCACAACCACATGCATAGCAAACTAGACTCAAAAAGGGGACATTTCAGTCCAAATTGCTGTCCACGTCCTCTTAGAACAGTAACTGATTAACCCAGCACTTGTTTGGACCGTTTTGGGCCTTGAGGTGAAGGTTTAGTCCAATGCCAAAGATAGTTTAGAACCCACATCTGGGCATACTCCTTCAGCAAGAAAATGATACGTTAAGGATAAAAAACCAAGTGATTTATTTTAAAAAGTATTAATGAAGATGTGAATACATTTTGAGTGCAGCTCCATAGAGCAGTGATACTTAACCTGTGATCTGGGGACCCTTAGGGGTCTGCGGAGCCTTCTCAGGGGTCTGTGACAGCTTAGAAAATTAAACAATATTAACAAATTATTAAAGTTACATAAATAAACAAGCAAAATGTAAAATTTTAAAACGGTTTTTAAATTTGAAACTGGAGGCTAAAAATGTAGTTAGTAGCCTCAGATTGATCTGTCGGAGCAGTGCAAGTGCATCAAATAAAATATAGTATGAACGATGAGTGGCCTCAATTGAATTTAGTAAAGCTCCAACCTCCTCATTAAAATTAAACATCTGACTTTTGTAAACATGTACTTGTGAATCAAGTAAAATATTTTATAATTTGTATATTTGTTTGACAAATGCTTGTTTCTGTATTGTTTTGTGGTTCAAATCATAAAAAATGCTTAGGTCGGGGTTCTCAGCTTCCAGTGGGGGACCCCGTATTCCTATAATGATTAAGTGGGGTCCAATGAAGTCAAAAGGTTATGAACCACTGCTATAAAGTATTGAATTTAGTTCATAAAAGAACTCAAAAAGCCTATTAGGATAACAGCAGTCACATGGGTGATCAATGTCAGTGCACTAAGGATAACAAGGAATAGCTCTAGTTAATAGTTTGCCATATCTTGTGATCCTCCTCATTTTTATCCTTCTGCTCTTCCTTCCGCCTATCAACTCTTGTTGTCTTTAATATTACTTTACTTCCCCCACCCTTCCTCCATTGTATTTCCTTCCCCCATTATTTTATTTCTCCTTTTCCTCTTTCTTTTTCTTCTTTATTTGGTTCCCTGCTGTATGGCTTTTTGTTTTTCCATAGTGTTCCTTTTACTTCTGTTTTCCATTATTTCTTCAAAGATCTTACACTGAGCACTTGTCATGTGTTAGGCTACTGTATGTTTCAAGACATTGCCAAATCAAGCGAAACCCTCCCACAAAGTATGACCACGAGTAAGTGTATTATATCACATGTATAATTCCCTCTTCATAATTTAGGTTATTTGTCCTGCAAACTAAAAACGCTATAAAGCAGAAGAGCTGCCAAAGATGATGTGCTACAATAAACAGGCTTTTAGCTGCAGTGTGTCTGCTGAGTCCAGCTGTTTCCCCATGAGCTGCATGGACATCAGAATAGCCCCTGTTCACTAAGGGGCAAGTCTTATATCACCAGCTCCCTGGCCTGGTCCCAGACTCCTGTTAACCACCCACACCCCAGTATTCTGCTACCCAACAGGTGGCCTGTCAATTTCTATCCAGGATGACAGGCATGGCAAGCAACATGGTGGTGGTGCCTGTGGTGGCACGACCAATGCACTGCCTGCACCACATAGAAGTGATACACAGCTGTCCATTGAAGGCGCCCCTTAAAAGGAGCGGGAGAGGTCTCATGGGCCTCTTAGGCATCCCCCTGCATGCGGATGAAGTCACTCACTGCACCCACCTGCAGGGAGATGTCGGGTTTCTCCCTTTAAAATGCAGGCTGGGTTGCCACCTGCACAGAGAAAAGCAGACTGGTGGCTTCAAACAGCAGGTCCAACTTTTAGTAATGCACTGCCCACAGAGCACCTGCAGCTTCCCAGTGCAATTTGTGGCTGTGCTTTAGAAAGCCCATTCATAGTGATAGAAATAACTGCCCTGGTCTGCACCCATTGAGCCCAGTTAAAGGTGCACCATGGCCGAAAGAAGGGCAGTGCTCCCTAACTGTAATATGGGCCTAGGGGAGCATCTCACTATGGACAGAACTCTGTTTGGGTGGGATGTAGTGTCTACAGTGTGTCTGTCCTTGGGTGGGGATCAGTCTCCTCTTGTGGGGTGCAGAGACAGAATATCGAGTAAAAAATATCGAATTGCACAAATATCGTGTCAAAAATATCGTGGGTCAGGAATATCGACAGACAAATTCTCGTGGTCAAGAATATCAATTTTAGGTAAGTAATAACGATTTAAAAAATATCCAAGTGTTTAATATCGTTTGCAAAAATATAGGGGCCGATTCCGATCTGGTTCGGAAGCCCACCTAACACCATTCGGCCGGAGAAAATCCAAGCCGAATGCGTGTTCCCCGACCGATTCGTACATCCGTCCGAACGGGCAAGTACGATGCGCATAACTGCCCAGATCCCGACCCAGCCGTACTTACCCAATACAGCTCCTGTTCCCCGCCCGAGCCGGATTCGCAAACGCCGAATCGAGTCGCACGGAAGCCAAAATACAGCACCGTCCGGCCGGACTAGTACGATGCGCACTCCGTACGCGCCGAACCAGTCGCTACGCACGGCACGTCAGAGCATCCAGGAGAGGCGCACATAAGCTCCGATTCGCGCCACAAGACGATCCACGGTTACGAGACGAACACGCCACCCACGAGTACGAGTCCAAGCAACCTGAAAGCCGAACGAGACGAACCAACCATGAATCCCATCGCGCTGGTCCTACCAATACTCTACATCTATTACCGGAACTGGTACGGACGCGTACGGCACAGAAGGTAAGTCAAATACCCACCACACAAACAAACGACACGTACCCGACATATAGCACACACACACATAGGGATGCAGAAATTACTTACAGCAGCAACAGCAGAACCATAGGGGCGGGATGGCTATCAGCAATGCCACATACACCCATAGGGGCATGGATGCCAACCACCAACACCACCCTTACTCAGGGGGGCTGGATACCTGTCACTACTACCACCCCTACTCAGGGGGGCTGGATACCTGTCACTACTACCACCCCTACCCATGGGGGCTGGATACCTGTCACTACTACCACCCCTACCCATGGGGGCTGGATGCCTTCCACTACTACCACCCCTACTCAGGGGGCTGGATACCTGTCACTACTACCACCCCTACTCAGGGGGGCTGGATACCTGTCACTACTACCACCCCTACTCAGGGGGCTGGATACCTGTCACTACTACCACCCCTACTCAGGGGGGGCTGGATACCTGTCACTACTACCACCCCTACCCATGGGGGGCTGGATGCCTACCACAACTACCACCCCTACTCATGGGGGGCTGGATACCTGTCACTACTACCATCCCTACCCATGGGGGGCTGGATGCCTTCCACTACTACCACCCCTACTCAGGGGGGGCTGGATACCTGTCACTCCTACCACCCCTACTCAGGGGGGCTGGATACCTGTCACTACTACCACCCCATTAGTGCCATCATTAATTGTGAGTAGGGTGAGTGGTGTGCTTCCGCATAGTTTGAGCGGGACACCCGAAGCACGCCATCTTGGTTGGCAGTCTAGTTTCCCTGAGGACGCTCCCCCCTCTACTTAAGGCAGGGAAATGCAAGCGCGCAGCGCGCGCGCGCAGCGGGTGCGCCGATGGCGCGCCAGAGGCAAGCCCGTCTGCGCCCGTCCGCGCACCGACCACGCACAGCGCCAGCCACGCTGCCGGTCAAGCTGCCAGCTACGAACTCCTTGTATCCGACAATAACTCCAGACTCCTCTACTCAAGGGCAAGACTATTACAAATAGGTAAGCTAGATACAGAAAATTGTTCAGTACCTAATCATGCTTCGGTAATCACTCCTTTGAGAAAACAACATGTAGACAGCCTAAAATGTGGACTTATAAATGCTAGATCCTTAGTTAAACACCATCACGAGATCTTTACTATGTTGGAATGTTATGCTTTTGATGCCCTGTTCATCTCGGAAACTTGGACTCAGGATGATTCTACAGTAGAACTAGGTTTAGCCTGCCCCCCAGGATATAAAGCCTTCCATAAACCACGAACATATGGAAGAGGAGGGGGGGTTGGAGTGATATTCAAAGAGGAATGGAATTTTTCGCCATTACAAATGGATGAGGTTGATGGTATAGAACTTCTAGGGTTTTCCCTTAAGGAGGCTAAGGGGCAGGTGCTCACTGGCATCGTGTGCTACAGACCGCCTACAGGACAGGGTTTTCAATGTCAGGCATTGATTGATTCTATATACAATATGTCACTCTCTCACTCAAGGTTGATTTTATTAGGTGATTTCAACCTTTGGGACAAGGGAGAATCCAATATACCTCTAAGGGAATTAATGCAAGCCTGTGAGAGTCTTAATTTGAAACAACTAATTTGCGAACCCACACACCAAAAAGGCCACATCCTGGACTTAATATTCGCTAACCCTACAGAAGCCAGAATGGTTGAAACCCTTCCACTATGCTGGACTGACCACTCGCTTGTACATTTTTTACTAACACTACCCAGAGCAACTAGCAAAAGGACCCATATTGAGAATTATCGACAGGGTAGGGAATGGCCCAAATTGCTAAAAAACAAACAACTCCCACTAATAACGGGGCCTAACTTATTTGATCATAAAAAATCGGTGGGAGAGAACTACCTCACTCTCCATGATCAAATAATGGAAACGCTGAATCAAAGAATTCCAGTAAAGAGGCTGAAAAATAGAGATAAGCCATCTGCCCCCTGGTATAAGGAGGACTTGAGGCTTCAGCGTAAGGAATGTAAACTGGCCGAAAGGAAATGGAGGCGGCTATACGCTGAAATAGACAGAAAAAGCTATAAGATGCAACTAAATAAATATAAGGAGGCAATTGCTAGTTCAAAAGCAGATTACTTTGCAGAAACCATCCTGCTAGCACCAAACAAGACCAGAGCTATCTTCAGCATAGCTAAGGGCCTCTCCAAGCCTACGTGTACAGGTAATAAGATCATAGCTACACAAAAGCTATGTGATGATCTAGCCACCTATTTTAATGAAAAGATCAATAAAATCATCAACGGCTTCAGCTTGAAGGATCAGACTGGAGCGGAAGATGACCACAACTTACCCCTGAAGGTGGGGAATGAACTAACTGCCCGAAAGATGCAAGATGAGCGTCTAGAGAGAACTAGCCAGCCTACCTTGGAATGCTTCCAAGTACCCCCAGAGGAGGTGTTCTATAATATAGCTATGACAGTCTCCTCCGGGTCTCCACTGGACCCCCTCCCTCAGAGAATGTGGAAGGAATATAAGACGGAACTCTTTCCCCGGCTGCATCCGATATGCTGTCAATCAGTAACTATCGGAGAAGTCGCAGACTGTTGGAAACAGGCAATAGTTACTCCACTACTTAAAAACCAACGCTCGATTCAGCTCAGATGTCCAGCTATAGACCGATTTCACTGCTGCCCTACCCAGTAAAAATTCTCGAACGAATAGTGAGTAAATCTCTGTCTCAATATCTAGAGGAAAACCGGCTACTGGACGAGCTGCAATTCGGATTCCGCCCTGAACACGGTACCGAAACAGCCTTGGTAACTATGTTCGATGATTTAAGAATGCGCGCTGACAATGGCCAAGCAGCTGTGCTGGTGCTGCTGGACATGTCAGCGGCATTCAACACGGTTAATCATGGTATTCTGTTGAAGAGACTAGAAAGCATCGGAGTTAAGGGTCAGGCCTTTAGATGGCTTCAGTCTTATCTAATGGATAGATCACAGTTAGTAAGCATTCGACCTTTTACATCTCCGAAGACAGCTATCCAACATGGGGTCCCGCAAGGCTCAGCGATCAGCCCAATTTTATTTAATATATATCTACGCCCACTTATTTCCATCATTAAATCCTTTGGAGTGGATTTGGTCAACTATGCTGATGACACACAGCTCATGTTTTCTCTGGAGGAGATCAAAAAATTTCTATGGATAGATTTCACGAATGTATGACTATCACCTCACACTGGCTTAGACACAACTTCCTCCAATTTAATGGAGAAAAACTGAAGTCATATACTGCATGACAAGCAAAGTTGGCCGTCCCCTCCCTGTTGACTTCCGGCTCACCCCCACAGATAGCGTGCTAATACCTACCAAAGCAGTGCGCAATCTGGGAGTGATGATGGATAATAATCTCCAAGTGGTTTCACAAATAAATAAAACAGTGGGTACCTGTCTCTCACTGATCAGAGCCCTTAGAAAGATTCTCCCACTACTACCAGCTTCTGCCAGAATACAGGTAGTGAGGAGCGCTATTTTGAGTAGGCTGGACTACTGCAACTCCTTGTGTCTTGGAGCTCCTAGCTCCTCGATAATGAAGCTGCAGAGGATCCAGACAATTGCAGCAAAGTTGGCCCTAAATTGGCAGCGCAGATCCTCAGCATCTCAGGATCTACAGGATCTTCACTGGTTACCGATTCAGCAGAGAATATTTTTTAAATCTCTCTGCATAGTTTTTAAGGCAGCAAATGGTCTGGGTCCTAGGCCTTTGCAGAGTAAGTTCACGTGGTATACGCCCACAAGAAACCTTCGCTTGGCCACAGCAAATCTGGTCAATGTCCCTAAATTTAAGAGGGTTAGAACAGGTGGGAGAGCTTTTAGCTCTGCAGCCTCGCGATTATGGAATGAACTTCCATCTGACATCAGGAGGAGCAGAGACATAATGCAATTCAGGAAGAAACTAAAGACCTGGTTATTCCCAAGGGAAAGGAACACTTAGGTGTAATCCCTGGATTCTCTAGTGCTCCTCCTGCTGTCCTTCCCTCCCCTTAGGTTTTTACCATCTATAACTCTCTTTTTTCTCTCAATACAGTATGACACATTACATCTATGTACAGTTTCAGCGCCAGGATACCCGTTGGGTGATAGTGCGCTATATAAATGCTGTATACAATATATACAATACCCCTACTCAGGGGGGCTGGATACCTGTCACTACTACCACCCCTATCCATGGGGGCTGGATGCCTACCACTACTACCACCCCTACCCAGGAGGGGCTGGATACCTGTCACTACTACCACCCCTACTCAGGGGGGGCTGGATACCTGTCACTACTACCACCCCTACTCAGGGGGGCTGGATACCTGTCACTACTACCACCCCTACCCATGGGGGGCTGGATACCTGTCACTACTACCACCCCTACCCATGGGGGGCTGGATGCCTACCACAACTACCACCCCTACTCATGGGGGGCTGGATACCTGTCACTATTACCACCCCTTCCCATGGGGGGCTGGATGCCTACCACTACTACCACCCCTACTCATGGGGGCTGGATACCTGTCACTACTACCACCCCTACCCATGGGGGCTGGATGCCTACCACTACTACCACCCCTACTCATGGGGGCTGGATACCTGTCACTACTACTACCCCTACTCATGGGGGCTGGATACCTGTCACTACTACCACCCCTACCCATGGGGGGCTGGATGCCTACCAATACCACCACCCCTACTCAGGGAGGCTGGATACCTGTCACTACCACCACCCCTACCCATGGGGGGCTGGATGCCTACCACTACTACCAACCCTACTCATAGGATGGGTAATGCATGACACAACCAGCATACTCCAACATAAGGAATGTAAGTAAAAGACATTCCCCCAACACCATGACAAGCGTGTGTAAACTGTGTCAAATGCCTACAACACTGAACATGACATTGAACATACAAAGTGACCCCCTATCACATGTGTCACACATAAATGTGTGTGGCCTCCACATTGCAAGCAGACCATGACCACTGTGGCAATGGGGTCCAACCCCCATCATCACAGTGACCAAAAGGTAAGTGTGGGGTCCATGGCTGAAGCACATTTTGAACATTGTGGCAATGGGGTCTAAACCCCCATCATCACAGTGACCAAAAGGTAAGTGTGGGGTCCATAGCTGAAGCACATTTTGAACATTGTGGCAATGGGGCCTAAACCCCCATCATCACAGTGAACAAAAGGTAAGTGTGGGGTCCATGGCTGAAGCACATTTTGAACATTGTGGCAATGGGGCCTAAACCCCCATCATCACAGTGACCAAAAGGTAAGTGTGGGGTCCATGGCTGAAGCACATTTTGAACATTGTGGCAATGGGGCCTAAACCCCCATCATCACAGTGACCAAAAGGTAAGTGTGGGGTCCATAGCTGAAGCACATTTTGAACATTGTGGCAATGGGGCCTGAACCCCCATCATCACAGTGACCAAAAGGTGAGTGTGGGGTCCATGGCTGAAGCACATTTTGAACATTGTGGCAATGGGGCCTAAACCCCCATCATCACAGTGAACAAAAGGTAAGTGTGGGGTCCATGGCTGAAGCACATTTTGAACATTGTGGCAATGGGGCCTAAACCCCCATCATCACAGTGACCAAAAGGTAAGTGTGGGGTCCATGGCTGAAGCACATTTTGAACATTGTGGCAATGGGGCCTAAACCCCCATCATCACAGTGACCAAAAGGTAAGTGTGGGGTCCATAGCTGAAGCACATTTTGAACATTGTGGCAATGGGGCCTGAACCCCAATCATCACAGTGACCAAAAGGTAAGTGTGGGGTCCATAGCTGAAGCACATTTTGAACATTGTGGCAATGGGGCCTAAACCCCCATCATCACAGTGACCAAAAGGTAAGTGTGGGGTCCATGGCTGAAGCACATTTTGAACATTGTGGCAATGGGGCCTAAACCCCCATCATCACAGTGACCAAAAGGTAAGTGTGGGGTCCATGGCTGAAGCACATTTTGAACATTGTGGCAATGGGGCCTAAACCCCCATCATCACAGTGACCAAAAGGTAATTGTGGCCATGGAAAAAGCTGCAACTGCCAAACAGCATGGATGATTCCTGGTCACAGAACAACAAACACATCAGTGGCAAAGTAGTGCTTGTGTCCCATAGCAACACATATTGGGTGAGGCAAACAGTGCAGTGCAAATAAGACATACGTTTGGCCATGTGCAGACAAGCATCACCCATGGGGGTTGACACTGTCAACATTCATCAATAACACAATGACAGAAGTGACCATCATAATGCAGAACCACATACCTGCACCAATGGGCACACAAATGTAGATATCCTGTGGAGACTGTAGATGTGAGGTGAACAGATACCATACCATGGCAGCAATGGGACACACAAACCATGATCATTGTGCTGACTGATGACCTAGGAGTACCAGGGACAGCAGCTGAAACCCACCAAACAACATACAGCCAATGGCACACTAAAGATATGCCAATGCAGTGGTGCAGATGCACAAACACAAACAGGCAGCCCCACACTGCATATCAAACACAACAGGTCAGGGGGGGGGTGCCAGTGTCCCCAGGCAACCACACAACACATGATGAGGCCTGAATAACAATTACACAGATGCGCATACAGTGCCACACAAAGGTAACTCATGGATCCGAATCCCCTATGTGGGCAATCAGGCATTGTCAGATGAGAGGGAGCCCAAATTACACATGTCACACAAGCTTGTAGGAACAGCAACTAACACAGCAAGACACAGACCCACCACAGCACTACCCCCCAGGGTCCCCACAATGTGGTGACCCTGGGCTGCATGATAACCCCACTGTGATGACAAAGCTAGATGCCGTTCACACTGTCAACCACAGTCATGTGTCCTGAACAACAAACTACCATCAGACCTACACAAGCACAAATCAATCAGCACGGCCTGTCAGCCAAGGCCAACATGGAGGCAGGGGTCTAGCCATGCAACAACTCTCATCTGCACACACTCAACACCACACACCTCGACCTCCACCAATGTGCAGCAGTGAAGCTCACATGCACTGGTGACATTGCACATGCACCCATGATGATAACAGGGGTGGTGGTGGGAACTAAGGTGTAGAAACCCATCACACATGGCCAGTCAACAAGACTCCTGAATGTCTGACACACTGCACAGTACGCCGTACATGGACATGACGTCAATACCACACCAACCAATGGGATCCCGGCCACAGTCACACACCAATGAAGAAGCCAAGGTCACCCACAAATAACACACATAGACAACTTCCAACATTGCAGCTCTGACCCTGAGGAGTGGCAGCAGTCACACACACAACGTGTCACAATCACTGAAAGATAACACAAACTGGAAATTACATGACAGGTGTAACCAACAAGTGCCAAGGGGAATCCAGACTGTGTCACATCTGCGTTTGCCCACAAACTCAGCCCTGACAGCAAACACACCTATGGGTGACACCCTGATGACCAGTAATGTGCCATGCACCCACATCACAGAGAACCCAGGGAGAAGACTTTGGGGGAACATGGGTCAACTCAGCAAGCATCACAAACAGGAACATCACTAGGGATCCCAGCCTGCCTAGCAAGATGGAACTGAACACACACAGACATGCTCACACAACACACACCTTGTGCTCAGGCAATGTCACAGAATTACACACTGCCATGAGGGGACTCCACCCCTGTGTAAGGAAAGCTGTGCCATACGTTGTCTCAGTAGGGCTCTATCATGTCAGCAGAACACTTGGTCACACAGTCAACAATTAGCACAAAATGAAGGCTCCCGTCATATCAGCCTGGTCATGGCAGTGTCACCGAAATCATCAGCACAGATCCAACACACATGTATAGCAAGTTGCACTGATAACACAGATGAGTCCTTCCCCATTGACGCCCAAACTTGCATGTCCAGTGGAGATGGCCACATGGTCAAGGAAGTAGACTAATAGAACAATGGCAAGCACAACAGATGTGCAGGGGTGTAAGCCACAGATGTGAAATTGCAAATAAAACTAGGAAATCCCATTGCCAAATATTGAAAACATGACACCCTCATATTGCTGTAAAGGATGACATGGATACACAACAGGATAGGACACATTCCCCCTGGACCACATGGGGTCCTGCACAGTAACACTTCATTTTCCTGATATCAAAAATCACCATCACTGCAGCAAGGGCACGGTTAGCATCATCAACAACATGTACATCAGAAGCAAAACCACTAGAGAACAGAAAGTTGCTTTATTCAGCATTATCTGTCTGAAGAAGTGAAAGTCAAGAAATATAACAAAGGCCAATGGCCAGTCCATAATTATAGTCCAAACAGGGTGACAGTGCCAGATGTCACCCTTTGCATGCCTGCACTGCTACACACCAGGGACATTCCCTCGGAGGGGCATACGGGGGGCAGGCCAGGCACCGCAGGGACAGGATCAGGGCTCACCAGAAGGAGGCAGGGAAGGGGTGGTGGGTGCTGGAGAGTCACTGACAACTGCAGTGGAGGTGTCTGACATGGTGTGTGCTGGCACAACTGGGGGCATGACTCAGATGGTGTGGGTGCCGGCACGACTGCAGTGGGCCGTGCAGATGGAGTGGACAGGTTCCCCACTGCAGTGCCCAAGTCAGACGGGGTGTTAGTGGACTCCACTGCAGTGCCTATCTCCAGGGGAGTAGAATGGGGTTCAGGTAAGGTGGGCAGGACAGAGGGGAGGACACCGTCTCCACACCAGTGGCACAGACATGCGCAGCGGGGGTGTGGTGCTGGAAGAGCAAGTGGCAGGGGAGAAGGCCGGATCATTTTGGGGATGGTGTATCTGTGGGTGGGGGAACCTGGGGCAGGGTGTGGTGGGGGCACCTGTGGAGTGGGGGCCTGAGGGATGGAGGAAGGAGACTTGGTGGCTGAGCTGCAGGGCGGCGGTGGGGTCTTGCTCTTCCGGGTCCGGGGGGACTTGCGGGTGGGGGCCTCTGTCTGTCTGCGCCTGGGGGAGGGTGTCCAGGGGTGAGGGGCACTCTCCTCTGTGTGGGTGGGCTTCCTCTTCCCCCTGAATGCTGGATCAGCTGGATTGGAGGGGAAGAGGCCGAGGTCACAGAGGAAGAGCCGCTGTGTAGGTGGGGTTGCAGGTGAGGCAAGGGAAGGGGCCTTGGAGGGAGAGGTATCGGAGGACTGCGGAGTGACTGTGGATGCGTGTGTGTGTGTCTGTCCCCCATCCCCTCTGGGTGTGGTATCAGTCCCCTGAGGATGCCTGCGTGCACGTCTTGTTTTTGTAGTGGGTGTGTCTGTGCTGCTCGTGTCTGTGTGTTTGGGTGAATGTGCAGGTGTGCATGTGCTTGGGACAGGTAGGGTGCCAGGGAGTGTGGATGGGGCAGAGGTAGGAGGGGTGAGGGACTGTTGGAGGAGGGACACTGCTGCCATCAGGGAGGAGTCCATGGACCTATTGCTCCTCTGTAGGGCAGACATTCCTGATGAGATGCCCTCCATGAACGACACCAGCTGAGTCAACAGAGTGGTGTGGGCATGGAGGACACTCAGCATTGCTGTCTGCCCTACATGGAGCTGGCAAAGTAGGTACACAGACTCCTCACTCAGGGCAGCAGGGGACACAGGGGCAGGGGGTGCAGTGCCTGGCACGAAGGAGACATGCTCCCGAACACGGGAGCCTCCACGGACCTCAGGAATGGGAGCCGATGGGAGGGCGGTGGTGGTGGTGGTGGCGGGGACAGCAACACTAGCTGGGGTCTGGTGGCTGCTGACACCCGCCTCCACAAGGGAGTCATCCTCCGAGCTGCTGTGGTCCTCAGCTGAGGTGGATGGGGCTGAGGACTCCTCTGTGTGGCTCCCCTCGCTCTCCGTGCCACTGGGTCCCTCCGACCACTCCTCGGCTGCTGACCCAGTCTGGCTCTGCGGCTCCTCCTGGTCCGTGGAGCTGTCCCCTCCTGTGGCCGTGGATGTATCTGCAAACAATAGGGAAACAGACAGTCACATGCACTGACTGCACACACCACAGTAAGTACAGCACATTACAGAGCAAGCCCTGGCATCCTTAGTTGAACATTGCCAAAAGTGCCCAAACAGAGTAGGAGAAGCCAATTGTTAGTCTGATGGTCAACCATGGCACTCACATCCCTCCTGGCCTTGCACCCATCTGTCTGGTGTCTGTCGGATGGCAATACCCCAGTGTGGACACATGCACCACCTACACAGTAGTTGGACAGTGCAGAGAACACAGTGAAGTATGTGAACATGCACACATCACAACTCTTGCCACTGAGTCAGTACAGATGTCCGGATAAAGGGATGGCCAGAGTCTATTTTGAAATGCATGTGATGCATACCAGCACCAGACACCATGATGCACCCATGTCCTGATAGTCAATGCCACAATGGGGTGCATGTAGCACATGTCACTCCCCTGCAGGATCACTCATAGGACGTTCAATGCCATGGCACAGGCATGCCTGCAAAGTCATACATCACTGTCTCCAGTCACATGGGCAGGGCAGCCAGACAACAACAGTCTGCACTGTGTCACAATCCTAGGTCATGGGGAATGCAAGTCCTGGAGCTGACAAGTGCACATGTCCATCCCCCACAAACCACATCATCTGAACTCTTATTTGTCCATGTCATACCAATTGGACACATGGGAGACCTGATACACAACCCTCGGAACCTGAGCACTTCACAATCTGCTGTGAATGGGAAACAGCTGCCTGAACTTCACATTCGCATACCCCAGTCTGCACGGTCAAGTGATCAAACACCTATGTGTCACACAAGTATCGTCTCCTATGGTCACATCTCCGGTGGCATGCTGAGCCCTCACCGAGAAACACCCCAGTAGTCCTGACAACGAAACCACAGCACAATGACACAGAGGCAGACACCTGAGGGAACATTTCACTGAGCACAACGTGTCAGCTGATACACGGGAGTGGGAGTGCAGAGTGTATTGTATGGCCTGGAGTAGGCATGACTGTCCTGCTCCACGTGAATGAGGGATGAGCCCTGGACAGTAGGCAGGTGGCTAAGTATGTGTGACACACTTGATATACATACTCATGAGGCACAAACATTGTTCCCACCCGCAGCATGGGTGTGTGCCAAATACCCCAGGCACATGTGGTGAATCAGATCAGTCCATTGCTGTACAACGCGTACCCGGTCACATCATATGCAATGGCCAATGCGTGCGCACCGATCGGTCCATTGCTGTACAACGCGTACGCGGTCACATCATATGCAATGGCCAATGCGTGCGCACGGATCGGTCCATTGCTGTACAACGCGTCCCTGTACAAGTCACTGGCATATGTCACCATGCCTGTCACAGATGAACGTATGCCAGCCACATTTACTTTCCAGGGACTCAGGGGCACACCTACAACACCACAGCCTGTCCACACTGTATCCTAAGGCATGTAAGGCTGCATTACCTTTTCCGTGTATGGGGGTCAACATGTGTTTTTTTGGGTGTCACTTGGGGGTAGCCACTCCCAGGCTGTGCACGTGTTCATGGGGACAGAATCCTTTGTGTGTTGTGCACATGACCACTGTGATGTGCAACTGTTCATTTCAGAGCATGTGGCATGGTCACATTTCCAGGTTGTGTATGTGCATGTCATGTCACATACCCCCTGAGTCCCATGTGGGACGGTATGTACGTCACAGGCTGACCCATTGCCACAATAGTGATGGCCCTCCACAGTCTGTGTGCATGTTGTGTTTACAATGTCTCTGATTCCATGTGCACAATGGGAGACAGTCTCCACATCGTTTGTGCATGGACTTTGATGTTGTGCGTGTGTGTGTCACAGACGTCCATGTCTGTCCTGCCGAGGCAACAGGGACCACTACCTGTGTGGGTCATGGTTGTTTTGCTGTGGTGTATTCATGATGCACCATGTCATGCCAGTGTCCATGTGGCAATACAGGGTCCCTGGGAATCTACCTGTCAATGGGCTGTGATGCCTGGGGCACATCTGTCCTCACATGTCACTGTGGTGTGTGTTTGGAACGTGACAGCAGTACATGGGTACTGTGACACAGCCTAATGGTATCCCATAGCACAACCTGGGACTTGTTGACGACACATGTTGAACTGTGATGTTAGATGTTGGCCATGTATGTGCCATACATGTCCTTACGGAACAGCACACACATCATGTACTTGTGTCTCGTAATGATGTATCATGTGATATTGAGTATAGTCAATGCCACATATGTGGGGTGACTGACAATCTTTCTTTCTTCACCTATGCACTGCAGGGCACCAGCTGTCCATAGACCATTCCCTGACCTTGCAACCATGGTGGAACGTGACTGCATCCGACGGTACCGCTTCACCAGGCCGCTGATTGAGGAATTGACGGTGCGGTTGGCCCCACATTTGCAACCTGGCCGGCCATACCCTACAGCGCTGACCCCCAAGGTGAAGGTGAGGGCAGCCCTACACTTCTTTGCCACCGGTACCTTTCAACACACTGTGGCATCTGCTGGTGGGATGTCACAGACCATGTTCAGCCGTGTGCTACGCGATGTTTTGGAGGCTATGTTGAGATACCTGAACCAGTACATCTATTTCCCTAAACGTCAACAACTCACTGACGTCAAGAGTGACTTCTATGCCCTGGGGAGGATGCCGCATGTCATTGGCTCCATTGATGGGACACATGTGGCTTTGGTACCACCACAGGCACATGAGCAGGCATACAGGAACCGAAAACATTACCATTCAGTCTATGCTCTGGTGGTATGTCTTGCAGATATGAGCATCTCACACGTGTGTGCCCGTTTCCCCGGTTCTGCACACGATGCCTACGTGATGAGGAGTAGTTGCATCCCGAGGATGATGTCACAGATGCAAAACCAGCGTGCCTTGCTTGTCGGTGTGTCTTGACTTTGTACCATTGTGTGTGTTCTGCAATGTAGTGTTCCACCCTCTTTTCCAAGTCAGCTAATGTGCAATTGTCTGTATGTAGGTGACTCCGGATACCCCAACATGCCGTGGTTGCTGACGCCCCTCAGGAACCCTGTGACACCAGCCCAGATGCGCTACAATGAGGCACATGGTCGGACCAGGAGAGTGATTGAGCGGACATTTGGTCTCCTGAAGAGCCGCTTTCGCTGCCTGGACAAGACAGGAGGGGCCCTCCCATATGCCCCAGCAAAGGTGTGCAAGATTGTCATCGTCTGCTGCATGCTACACAACCTGGCAGTGCGGAGGGAGTTGCCTCTCATCCTGGATGACGATGACCAACATCCGCCACCTGTGGAGGATCCTGGCCTGGGCCATGATGCCAGTGATGGGGATGATGATGAGGGTGATGTCCGCACACAGCTCATCACCAACTTCTTCAGCTGAATGTGAGTATCCTGAGATGTCATGTCAATGATGTGAGTTTGCGTGATATGTGTTGGTGGTGCTCTGTTGCTGTTTGAGTGTGTCCATGTGCTACTTGACTGTATGCATGCAGCGGTGTGTCCTTACAAGTAGTCTGTACTCCCCAACAGTGTTGACATGCTAACGTGGTTCTGGGTGGGTATCTTGTGACATGTATTGGGCATGAGTATTGCAGTTCTGTCCTGTTCTTCAGTGCTTTTGACTGTGTGTCATGCCTGTCCTTCACAGGGTACTTTCAGAGTTGTTTGGTCAACTGTGATATCCGACACCGTGATTCAACTTCCAGGGTGGAAGCTGTCGTTTCCCTACAGGTGATGTGCCCCACACCCCTGGACTTCCTTTCTTCTACACTTGTTGACTGTGTGGCCACTGCCACGTGGGATTACCTTGCATCTGTAGTGGTAACAACATGTTGCAAATGTGTAATAAACCTGTGCTTCACTTTGGGATGTGCGTTGTCTGTGGTCACACATCTGACTGACATTTGCTTACTGCACCAGTGGGCTAGTTTGCACAGACTGTGAATAGGTGTGGTGTCTGGGCATTGCACTGTATTTCCTGGCAACATCAGTGTGGCCCTGGTGTGTATGTGTTGTGTAGCCCTAGTGGTGTGTCTCCCTCATATGTGTCACGTCGCCATGACTCACATGACGGTGTTGTACTTGCTGTAGCAGTTAGCATGCACAGTGTCATTTAGCAGATCATCATCTCCATGACAGAAACCACGTTGTAATCACAACAGAGGCAAGTATGGTGTATTAGTGAGTTTATTTACATACATGTGTGAGTATAGTGCACAGGATGGTGGGTGCTGTACATTGGGATTGTAATCCAAAGTTCCTAGATGATTTGGAAGTCCTGGTAGCAGAAATGTCCTGAGTAAAGTCCACAGTCATCTGATACATTGATCCAACTTGAACTCCCCATGTCATGTGGGAGAGTTGGGTTGCATTCGACAGGGTGAACAGTTTGCAAATAAGTTGAATTTCCAGAACAGGTGTTGGCTTCCTGGGGGTTGTGCATGGCCATCGGCCTCTCAGTTGTCCTTCCTCGGACGACCCCTCTTCTTTGGGGGGGGACCCTCAAGTGCAGGCTGCTGCGGTGCAGGGGACTCTCCGCCAGAGTCATCCTCCCTCCCTGTGGCAGTTGTTGCAGCACCAGATGTTGTGGGCACACAGGGAGGTGTTGCCATGTTGGTGCTAATCTGGCTGAGGCATGTCAACATGTCCCTATGCACCGCCGTCAGTTCTTGCAATGTGTCCCACTTGAACTCCATGCCAGCCATGTGTGTCTCCACACGGGCCATGTGTGTCTCCACACGTGACATGTGGGAGTCCAAGCGGGCATGATGGGCAGCCTGCTGCTGTTGAATGTCCTTGAGGATCCCCACTACCTGGCTGACCTCTCCGGTGCTAGTCTGGTATGCATCAGCAATGTGTACCAGTTGTGGGTCATCATGCAGTTCAGACCCCTCTGCATACAGCGACCTATGTCTAACACCCCTCCCACCACCCCTTGCGACACGTGCAGGACCTGCGGTGGCACGCACAGGTGACCCCGGGACCCCTTGGGGGTTGTTACTGGTGTTGGTGTCCGTTGCTCTACGTTGGGCCGGGGTCCGTGTGCTGTTGTCATTGCTGGTCCTTGGTCTGTCCGTGTCGGCAGGGGTGGTCTGTGTGTTGGCAGTTGTTGGAGGGGTGGGTGCAGGGGGTGCAGCTGGTGGTCCTGCTGGTGCTGCATGATGACTCACACCGGAGGGGCCAGGTAGGTCTTCGCCATCCAAGGAGGGCAGAGGCTGTTCCACACCAGTGGGCTCAGTGTTCCCCGGAGCCTGGGACAGGGACTCCTTAGCATCTGCTGCTGCGTCCCCATCATCACCTGTTTTTGGGAGACACACACAATGTATGTTATGTTTCTGCAGGCATCAATGGTTCACACACCTGACAGTTGTGACTGTACCTCTGGATGCGGGCCTGTACATTGCATTGTTCTAAGTTGTCACAGTCAGAGGTTGATATTGGTGTAGCACATTGTCCTGCATACTTTGAGCATTTCTATATGAATGTTGAGGTGTGTACATGGACGGCATTGGTTGTATTTGGTGGACATCCGGCCCTCCTTCTCCCCCAAGCCCAGTTATCCCAACATGAAGCATGCCACCCTTGCAGTGGGTTCAGGTTGACTCTCAGGATGTCAGTCAGTGGTGTCCTGTTGTTGGTTGGTGCCCAGTTCCCAGCATGGCCTTGTGATCCCCACAACAGAGCACCATTGTCAGACATCTTTGAAGTGGCTTTTCACTCCCTGTGAGGTGTGCATGCTTCAGTGTGTGCTTGCTGGGCCATGTGGGTGGGGGATGTTGAGCTGTGACTACCACTCCCATCATGCTATTGCCTACACCCCCCTTCCCAGCATGCCCATGCTTCCTTCCTTTTGAGTGTACTTCACTGTGTGTGGGTGTGACAGCAATGGCAAGATGGCTGACAGTGGTGTCCTGTTGTTTGTTGGTGCCCAGTTCCCAGCATGGCCTTGTGATCCCCACAACAGAGCACCATTGTCAGACATCTTTGAAGTGGCTTTTCACTCCCTGTGAGGTGTGCATGCTTCAGTGTGTGGGGTGGGGGATGTTGAGCTGTGACTACCACTCCCATCATGCTATTGCCTACACCCCCCTTCCCAGCATGCCCATACTTCCTTCCTTTTGACTCTGCTTCCCTGTGGGGTAATGTGTCTGTGCTGAAAGGATGGCTGACAGTGTTGTCCTGGCCTTAGTTTGGCTACAAGTCCCATGAGTGTCCCTGTGCTTCACACAGCATTACCCAGGGTTGTGGTTCTTTGTGGGATATTTAATTAGAGTGTGAGGCATTACATTCTCCCAGGTGAGTTGTGTGGAGTTTGTGTTAAGGGGGTGTGTGTGAAAAGCTGCTGGTAAATATGGTCAGAGCTGTCAGTCCTCCTTCTCACCCAGCCAGATATCCCACCATGGAACGTGCTTCAATTGCAGGGAGTGCAAGTTTGCTTTCAGGATGTCAGTCAGTGGTGTCCTGCTGTTGGTTGGTGCACAGTTCCCAGCAGGGCCTTGTGCTCCCCACAGCAGTACCCAGTGTCAGCCATCTTGTCAGTTGTTTTCCACTCCCTGTGATGTGAGCATGGTTCAGAGTGGTGTTGATGGGCCAATTGTGAGGGTGGGCAATATCTGTGACTACAACTCCCATCATGCTATTGGCTACACTGACTTGACCAGCATACACAGAATTCCTTCCTTTCAGTGAGCTTCCCTGTGAGGTGGTGTTGTAGTGGTGGCTACATATCTGACTGTGTTTGTTGGTTAGATTTGTGCCACTGCCTAGCTGTATTTGTTGTTGGGTTTGTACATGTCATGACACAGTTACATATCACTATGAGATGGCATGTATTGTGCTTATCTGACTGACATACACATCTTGAGATGATTCTCTTTTGGTTGTTGTGTATTTGCAAAGGGTGCATGGTTTGACTATCCCCTTGACAGTGATGTGTGTGTATTGTCACAGAATATTGTGTATATTTGTTGTGTACTCACCAGGCTCTGGGATGTTTGATAGTCCATATACGCTCACTGGTGGTAGGATGGCCCGCACCTTCTCCTCCCAGGGCCTGAGGTATACAGGTTTGGCAGGAGGGCCACTGCCGGTGTGTTGGCTCAAGGCATAGTCCTTCTTTAGTAGGTCCTTGACCCTCCTGCGCACGTCATACCACCTGTTCTGGGTGTCTTCCTTTGTGCGCAAACATGGTGATTGTGCGTTCACCCTGTCGCCGATCCTCTCCCACATCTTGGTTTTCTGCGACATGGGGGTCTGTTGGACCAATGTACCAAACAGCTGTGGCTCTACCCTGAGGATCTCATCTACCAGGACTTCCAATTCACTGTCTAGGAACTTTGGATTCTTCTTTGGGGGCATGGTGATGGGTGGTGGTGGTGATTGATGTGTGTGTGGGTGTGCAGGTGAGGGTGTGTGAGTGTGGGTTTTGCTGGGTGTATGTGAGGGTGCTATTTGTTGAGGTGCTGATGGTGTGTGGCTTGTGTGATGGATGAGCTGTGAGTGTGTCTGTGGTTGCTGTCTGTTGGTGTTGTGTGCTGGCAGGTAATTTGAATTTGCAAAGGATCATGGTAGGGATTTGTGTCCTTTATATGGGTGGAGTTGTGGGTGTGTCTTTGTTCCATGTTTCCCCCAGTATTTATTGGCTTTGTAATTGCTTGTTTGGCCCTTTTTTGTGTTTTTTCCTTTGTACTTTTTGTGCATGTAGGAGACGTTCTTCTGACCGAGTAGGACGCTGCTGTTGGTCTCGTGCGAGCTTCTCCGAGTCATTCACGCTGTATTTCTGCTGTGTTCCATGTGCGGCGTACGCGTCGGTCGCGGGGTATTGGGTTGCTTCGACTCGCTGTTTTGTATGCATGTCGGTCGTACGGCTTGAGCTCCGTGCGACTCGGTCTGTTTTTCCACGCATTGCATCGTACTGTGCGGGTCGGAGTTGGCGGGTACGTTTCGTTCGGGTTCCTTCCTGGTGCGTGTCGGTCGGTTCGATTCGCGTAGTTTTCCGGCCGGATAGGTTTTTTCCGTGCGGTTCGGTCGTTCGGCTTGTGTTCCGTGCGAGTCGGTCGTAAATCGCATGCATTTCATCGTACTAGGCGGATCGGGCTGCACCGGTACGTGTCGGTCGGAATAGATTCCCGAACCGAGTCGGTCGGTACGTTTTCCGGCCCGAATCGGAATCGACCCCATAATTGTTAAAAATATCGATTTTTTATTAATGTTATGTATTTTAGTATATATTTTATATGTGTGATGTTTGTTTTTTGTATAAGAATTGTTTGCATTTTTATTATATTAAAATTGTAGTAGTTATTAATTTTTTTTTTATTTGAATTTTGCGTTTTTAGTTCCATAGCGGGTTGTAGGTTTATAGGGGAATAGGGTGGGAAGTAATTTAATTATATAAAATGTATTGATTATTTTTAGTAGTTATTATTTTTTTTTATTTGAAATTTGCATTTTTAGTTCCGTAGCAGGTTGTGGCTTTATAGGGGACAGGGTGGGCAGTAATTTAATTATATAAAATGTATAGATTATTTTTAGTAGTTATTATTATTTTTTATTTGAAATTTGCGTTTTTAGTTCTGTAGCAGGTTGTGGGTTTATAGGGGAATAGGGTGGGAAGTAACTTAGGGGCTGATTATGATGGCGTAATGTTCGCCACCGCCGGGCCGGCGGTGGTGACCATTACACCATCGTAACGTGCAATACCCACCGCCATATTACGATGGCGGTGGGTATCGCGGGGGACGGAAAGTCCATCCGCCGCTTTTCTGCCGGTCGGCAATCGTTACGATTGCCGGCCGGGCGGAGCTGGGGCTGCAATATGATGGCGATGCCGCCATGGAAAGGCTGGCGGTGATTTGATTTGGGGGCCCATTGCGGGCCCCCGGGGGGGGTGAGGTGGTGCACTTGGGGGGTGCATTTGGGGGGTACCTATGGTACCCCTCTTCATGTCCATGCACAAGGTGGCAGGCACCGCGTGGTGCCTGCCACGTTGTGCATGGAAATGCACAACATGGCATTTACCTATTGCGGCGGGTGCTGCAGCCAGCAGCACCCGCTGCAATGTTAAAATGCCAGATGCGACCGCCGTTGTGGCGGTCGCATCATAATTTGGGTGGCGGGACCGCCGCATGGCAGGCGGGCGGTCCCGTTACCACTAGGATGGCGGGTGGACTAAAGTTCGCCCGCCATCCTAATCAGCCCCTTAATTATATTACATGTATTGAATAATTTTTATTTATTAATATTTGTTTAATTGAGATGTTATAGTGTTAAATGTGTAAATTAATTTATTATTAATTATTTAATAATTAGTTGTTAATTAATTTTAATTAATTAATTAGTAATTAATTATGGTAATTGTGTAATTAATTTTAGGTGTGTGTTGTGGTGTTTATAGGTGTAAACGGTGGGAAGGGTGAGAAGTCATTTATTTTTTATTGATGAATTATTAATTAAATTTTAAATAATTTAAATTAATTAATTAGTAATTAATTATAGCAATTGTGTATTTAATTTTAGGTGTGTGTTGTGGTGTTTATAAATGTAAATGGTGGGAAGGGTGGGAAGTAATTAATTTTTATTGATGAATTATTAATTAGTTGTTAATTAATTTAAATTAATTAGTTGGTAATTAATTATGGTAATCGTGTAATTAATTTTAGGTGTGTGTTGTGGATATTATAGTGTTAAACAATGTGTACTCAATGAATGTTTATTATCTTTTTATTAATAATATTTTTTTAATTCATTATTAATTATGTTAATTATGGAAATACATTTAAATAAAAATGTTGAAGTCTTTTTTTATTGGTGTGGTGTTGTAGGGTAGGAAATAAAATAAATACATTTATGTTTTAAATAATTTGTTTGTTTGTTTGTTAGTATTTGCTCCTTTTAAATAAATATTGTTTATAATTGTATTTATTATATATAATATTTGTACCTTTTTGTTATATGTATTTAATATTATAATATGTGTTATTGTTATATGTTTAATATATTTAATCGTATATTTTTAAAATATTATTTATTTATTTTTAAGGTTATTTAATTTTTTTCAATTGTTTAAATGTAATTTTTGTTCCTCTGCTATCCAACATTTTCTCTACTGTTGCACTCACTGGAGTTGGAGTACTAAATTTAATTCTTCCGCTATCCAACATTTACCCTACTTTTGCACTCACTGGAGTGGGAATTGTAAATTTTACCCCTCCGCTATCCAACACTTTCCCTACTGTTGCACTCTTTGGAGTGGGAATAGTAATTTTTACCCCTCCGCTATCCAATACTTTCCCTACTGTTGCATTCACTGGAGTGGGAATAGTAATTTTACCCCTCCTCTATCCAATCATTTCCCTACTTTTGCCCTCACTGGAGTAGGAATAGTAATTTTTACCCTTCCGCTATCCAATACTTTCCCTACTGTTGCACTCACTGGAGTGGGAATAGTCATTTTTACCCTTCCGCTATGCAATAATTTCCCTACTGTTGCAATCACTAGAGTGGGAATAGTAATTTTTACGGCTCCGCTATCCAAAACTTTCCCTACTGTTCCGCTCACTGGAGTGGGAATAGTAATTTTTACCCCTCCGCTATCCAGAACTTTCCCTACTGTTGCACTCACTGGAGTGGGAATAGTAATTTTTACCCCTCCGCTATCCAGCACTTTCCCTACTGTTGCACTCACTGGAGTGGGAATAGTAATTTTACCCCTCCGCTATCCAGCACTTTCCCTACTGTTGCACTCACTGGAGTGGGAATAGTAATTTTCACCCCTTCGCTTTCCAGCACTTTCCCTACTGTTGCAATCACTGGAGTGGGAATAGTAATTTTTACCCCTCCTCTATCTAACACTTTCCCTACTGTTGCACTCTTTGGAGTGGAAATAGTGATTTTTGCCCCTCTACTATCCAACATTTTCTCTACTGTTTCACTCACTGGAGTGGGTATAGTAATTTTTACCCCTCCTCTATCTAACACTTTCCCTACTGTTGCACTCTTTGGAGTGGGAATATTAATTTTTGCCCCTCGCCTATCCAACACTTTCCCTACTGTTGCACTCACTGGAGTGGGAATAGTAATTTTTACCCTTCTGCTATCCAACATTTTCTCTACTGTTGCACTCACTGGAGTTTGAATAGTAAATTTAATTCTTCCGCTATCCAACATTTACCCTACTTTTGCACTCACTGGAGTGGGAATAGTAAATTTTACCCCTCCGCTATCCAACACTTTCCCTACTGTTGCACTCTTTAGAGTGGAAATAGTCATTTTTACCCCTCCGCTATCCAACACTTTCCCTACTGTTGCACTCATTGGAGTTGGAATAGTAAATTTAATTATTTCGCTTTCCAACATTTTCCCTACTTTTGTATTTATTGTACTGCGAAATGTACGTTTTAAGTTTTTTAATAGTTTAATGTTTTAATTAATTATAGAATGTTTTTTTATTTTTAATTATTGATATATTTATATATTTTATTTTTATATAATTTAAAAGTTTAAAAATTAAATAAAGATAGTTAATAAATTATTTTAAAGTAAATATATGTATATGTATAAATTATTATGTTTGTGTGTTTATATTTTTTTAAATTAAGTTTATTATATATATTTAGTTAAAATGTATATTAAATTTAATTTATTTTGTTAAAGATAATGTTAATATTTATATATTTAATATATATTATTTTATTTTATTTACATTTTTAAATCAATATTTTTTACATCTATATTTTTAACTTCGATATTTTTGATTCGATATTTTTGTACTCACTTGTTTAAGTATAGGGAGTCGATATTTTTGCATTCTATTGTTTTTTTTTCGCTATTTTTTACATTGATGTTTTTAGCATTGATATTCTATAAGTGAACCCTTACGAGGTTGCTAATCCTTCTCTCTTTTTCTCTCTGTCTCTCTCTCAGCTGCTGGGGTTGATATTAGCACGATAGGGTGACTGCTGATGCCAGTATCTGATTGGGCTGTGTGTTTGCATATATTCAGCCTCAGATATGGTTGTTGTTTTGTTCTATTGTTATTTTATTTTCTCCTTATTTGTATGGTCCCTTGAATTTTTCTAAGTTTATTTACTTAAACATTCTCCCTTTGCCAACTGGCCCTTTAAAGTGCACTGGTGAGGTTCAGCTGGCCCTATGAAGTGTACCGTTGAGGCTCAGCTTCCACTCTGAAATACACAAGTGAGGTTCAGCTTGCCCCCTGAAGTGCACCAGCGAGTTTCAAATGGCTTTTTGAAGTTCAACGATGAGGTCCAGCTGGCCCCTGAAGTGCACCAGCGAGTTTCAAATGGCCCTTTGAAGTTCAACGATGAGGTCCAGCTGGCCCCTGAAGTGCACCAGCGAGTTTCAAATGGCCCTTTGAAGTTCAACGATGAGGTCCAGCTGGCCCCCTGAAGTGCACCAGCGAGTTTCAAATGGCCCTTTGAAGTTCAACGATGAGGTCCAGCTGGCCCCCTGAAGTGCACCAGCGAGTTTCAAATAGCCCTTTGAAGTTCAACGATGAGGTCCAGCTGGCCCTCAGAAGTGCACCGGTGAGGTACAGCTGGCCCTTTAAAGTGCACTGGTGAGGTTCAGCTGGCCCTCTGAAGTGCACCGGGGAGGTTCAGCAGTCCCTCTGAAGTGCACATGTGTGGTTCAGCTGGCCCTCTGAAGTGCATCGATGAGGTTCAGCTGGCCCTCTGAAGTTCACCGGCGAGTTTCATCTGGCCCTCTGAAGTTCACCGGGGAGGTTCAGCTTGCCCTCAGAAGTGCACCGCTGAGGTTCATTTAGCCATCAGAAGGGCACTGCTGATGTTCAGCTGGCCTTTTGAAGTGCATCTGTGAGGTTCAGCTGGCCCTCTGAAGTGCACCAGTGAGGTTCAGCTGGCCCCCTGAAGTGCACTGGCGGGCTTCAGCTTGTTCCCTGAAGTGCACCAGCGAGTTACAAATGGCCCTCTGAAGTGCATTGGTGAGGTTCAGCTGGCCGTCTGAAGTGCACCGGCGAGGTTCAGCTGGCAATCTGAAGTGCATTGGTGAGGTTCAGCTGGCCCTCAGAAGTGCATCTGCAATGTTCAGCTGGCCTTCTGAAGTGCACCGGTGAGGTTCAGCTGGCCCTCTGATGTGCAAATATGAGTTTTAGCTGGCCCTCCGAAGTGCACCGCTGAGGTTCAGCTAGCCCTCTGAAGTGCACCCGTTAGGGTCAGCTGGCCCTTTGAAGTGTACCGGCGAGGTTCAGCTGGCCTCTGAAGTGCACCAGCAAGTTTCAGCTGGCCCTCTGAAGTGCATCAGTAAGGTTTAGCTGGCCCTCTGAAGTGTACTGGCGAGTTTCAGCTGGACCTCTGAAGTGCAACCGTAAGGTTCAGCTGGCCCTCTGAAGTGTACCGGCAAGGTTCAACTGGCCCTCTGAAGTGTACCGGTGAGGTTCAACTGGCCCTCTGAAGTGCACCGGTGAGATTCAGCTGGCCCTTTGAAGTGTACCAGTGAGGTAAAAATGGCCCTCTGATGTGCACTGGCGAGTTTCAGCTGGCCCTCTGAAGTGCACCAGTGAGGTTCAGCATTGAGGTTCAGAATTGTATTTGCTGCTGTGGAGAAGCTCAGAGTGGGAGAAACCTGTTTCTTTGTCCCAGCGCCCATGCACCTTGGGCAGAACAACTTGGCATGTTTGTCCCAGTCCTTCAGAGGGCTATCAGTTAAACATGTTTCTTAGGGGGGCATTAGGATGGCAGGCGGACTTGAGTCCGCCCGCCATCCCAGCGGTAACGGGACCGCCCGCCTGTCATGCGGCGTACCTGCACCCCTAATTATGATGCGACCGCCACCGCGGCGGTCGCATCTGGCAATTTAACATTGCGGCGGGTGCTGCTGGCTGCAGCACCCGCCGCAATGTCAAATGGCCATGTTGTGCATTTCCATGCACAACGTGGCAGGCACCACGCGGTGCCTGCCACCTTGTGCATGGAAATGGAGGGGGGTACCCCCCCAGTGCACAACTGCCCCCCCTACACAGAGGCCAGTCTCCGCCTGTCTTTTTGCGGCGGGATATCTGACAGGCGGAAGGGCTCATCCTAATCACTATGGCGGTGCCTGCACGGCACCGCCGCAATAATGCCCTGGTTCCGGGTTCCGCAAGGCGGGCGGAAAAGGACCACCTTGCGGGACCATGGCGGACGGACTTTCCGTCCGCCGCGGTACCAATGTTACTCCCACCGCCATCCTAATTTGGCGGTGGGTGAATCACATTGTGATGGCGGGAGGATCGCCACCGCCGGCCCGGCGGTGGCGATCCTCCCGCCATCATAATGAGCCCCTAAGTCCCTGGTTTTCAGGGCTGGTAAGAGAAGTCCAGCCACACACAGCCAAGGGTTGCAGGACCTCAGGAACTGCACTTGGAGGTCAGGACTCACTCCAGCAGAGGCCACCAACAAAGTCAAGGGCAGGTCCAGTTGGAACTGGTCACTGGGCTTTTCAAGAAAAGGGCCTCTAGCAACTTATGTCCGAGTAGCTTAATAGGAAGTCAGCCAACTGACTTTTGGAATCCACTTCTTTGTCCTGGGTACATGCATTTCAGATCTCCTCACAGGTTTCAACAGCACGCATAGTCCTTCTTCTGTCTTCCACAGGTCCAATAGTGTTCTGTAGCGGATGCCCAGGGGTGCCACATTTATGTCTGGCACTAGCCTGTGGGTGTGGATGATTCCTGGCCCCTCCCTAATCAATAGGGAAAAGTTCCCAGATGTAACCCTACCCAACTTGCAGCAGTTCCTGTGTGCCCTGCAGCAAACAATACAACAGTGCCCCTCTCTACCTAAAATCAAGATAGCAGAACTTTCCTTCCCCTCTGCTCATCCAAGAGATGTGGCCAGGGAAATGAGCACCCCCTCCTCTGTGGCACTCAAAACAATTCTGGAGGCAGTTCTTCTTCCACTGGAAGTGGCTGACTAGAGGGGAAAAGGTGGAGGAAGGTTTAGGTGTTAGCTACAACTCCTTGTGACAGGTTAATCCTCTTTGAAGTTCATTAACTTCCTGGGCACAGTACAGGTGGTCATCATGTCAAAGGAACAACACGCTTCCCCACACCCAAGTCCTTTGTATCAGCTCTATGAGCAAGTTCACACCCCATGTTGAGGGCTATTCACGTCCTGGGTGATAGTTGAAAGCTCATGCAAATTAGCTTCTACCGGCTTTAGACAAGGAACAAATAACTTTCTAAAAGTACCTATCCCCAAATATTTATTACACGTCCAACTTTACTAGGGAATTGAGCTTGTAATAAATATTTTAAAAGGTCCAAGAATTAACTTTGTAGTTGTTTCGTAGGAGAAGATAACATTTTAAAATATAATATTGTCTCAATGCTTTCCTATGGAACAGCTAACCCTGCTACAGTGAACATGTTTAGGCCTTTTCACTGTAAGGAAGTTTAGTTCTGCTAAAAGGGGTTATTTTGATAGGTTGAATTTGCAGTTTTAAAACTGCACAGACGGGCTGCATTGGTAGGCCAGCAGTCACATTTGCTCTTCAATGTAGTGGGTAGCACAAAGGGGGCTGCCGTCCACTAGTGACATTTAAGTTACAGGCCCTGGGTGCACTTAGAACATATACAAGGGACGCATAGGTAAATTAAGTATGCCAATTAGGAGGAGTATAGCTAATTGCAACATGTTTCAGGGGTCAGTGCACATACACTGTAGCCTGATTTGCAGAGTCCCAATGCAAAGAGTCCAAAACACAGCAGCAGCAGTCATTTTCCTACAAAAAGTATGCTGTTACCTATGAAAGACGCGATGTAAACAAACTGCATAGGCAAACTCGGGTCTCTGTAATATGAATGTTTTAGTAGTTACACCTGTCACTGTTAGAACTATAGGTTTCCACCTCTCTAGTCAGACCTAAACAACACTGCGCAGAAGCCCTCTGTTAACACATTGTGTTGTGGAGACTTAACAAGAGATACGTCAGCAGGTGGTAAATGGACTGTTTGAACCACGATAATTTGCATTGCTTCTCCTCAAACCGAGCCCGTGCTCAGCAAGGAAAAGCTTGCCCCAAGAGAGATGCAGGAAGACCACAGGATGGGTTCCCTCCGTGCCACACTGTGCTGCTGTCTATCCCTCTGCACCATCCTTGGACTTCAGGTAGGTGGAATATATGAATTGTTGCTTCTGTCAGTTTGGCTGATATGGGATTGTACATCATCTTACCATATACCCAGGTGTGCTGGAATGATGTGATTTTGTTGCTGCAGCTTTTTTGCTGCTTAATTCAGGATTAACTACACTTCTAATAAAACCCATACTTAGCAGATTTCAAAATGTTTCAAGCTCAAACAGATCAAAAGTTACTTTAGAAAAGGGCCACCTGTGGTACCAGGTTGTGGCACACCCTTTGCAAAGGTTAACTGGTCACCTTTCAGTTGCTCTTTGATATATTTATCTGTTAAACTGAAACTTTTGAGGTGAATATTTTGCCCAGATCTTATAAATGTGTGTTAAAGTGTCAAAATAGTGAAATAATACTGCCACAGAATGCTTACCATTTCACCTTATAATTAACCTTTTCTTGCTGTATATTTTAGCCAACTGTGCTCCATAATTTGGTCATCAGTTGTGTCCTAATTCCATATGCCTTCATAATTACCCACTGCACTTGTTCAACAAAGGCTTTAATGTTAGGGTGTGTAATAGTTTTAAAGTGAAAATAACTATTGTACTGCATAAACCCTTATTGGGAAAGCTGCTTGGGTCACAAATAAAACTACGAACATGCCAGCATGTTTTGATTATGTATCAGGAGGGATGAAACATTATGTTAGCAGTTTGTAATTTATTCTAATGGTACCAAAAATAGGTGATTGCAGTATTGTGGAGGGATTGTGGCCCAGATTTACTACCCCTTTGTGTTGTCTTTGCAGCTCAAAGGCTTAAATAAGATTTACAAAGCCACGCAAGGGGTGATTTGAACAGCTGTGCAAAATTTTGTAAAGAAATTTAACATAGTGCAAGGGCTTGCTTTTCTTTGCATCACATTTCGTAGTGGTAGGCCTTCCATGGCTGGAGCATGTACGTTCCTGTGCAGCTTCTCAAGAAATTTGATGCAATCGCAGATTTGCTGAAATCAGTAAACCTGTGATTGGGCCAAAATGGTACAATCATGGCGTAAAAAGGAAAAATATGTTTATTATCCTTGTTATTTCCTCTATGTATGTGTGAGGGATTCTGCCTCTTAGGATTGTTTTTCTGCACAAAAACAATTCAGCCCATAACGCAGGGATCCTTGCACCATGAGGCAAGGATGCTGGTGTTGGTGCTCGGCAGCCTCAGATGCACCAGCGGGGGTAGAGAGCTGAAGATCGCCATATCTTAGTAAGTAAGGCGCTCTTCAGCTCTATCCCGTTCACG
This sequence comes from Calotriton arnoldi, assembly GCA_963921515.1. Taxonomy (NCBI): domain Eukaryota; kingdom Metazoa; phylum Chordata; class Amphibia; order Caudata; family Salamandridae; genus Calotriton; species Calotriton arnoldi. The sequence continues at coordinate 269,398 of CAWUFW010008351.1, forward strand.
CAACGCACTGTAGCGACTTTGCTAGCTGCTTTGCGTTGCATGAACTTTTACTAAATATGCCCCTGCGTGTTCTGCAACATTAGGGCAATATCACAGCAGTAGTGTAGTGTAGGATCATGCATTGACACAGTATCTTACTCAAAAAAACGTTCAATTTTTAGCTGAAATAATGTCAGTTTTCTGCAATTGATTCATGTGTCCATCTCAGTGAAAGCATGAACAGTAAAAGGCACAAGTTGAATCCAGTGAGAAACGATTTCCCCTCTCTCCATTTCCGAGGTATGCTGTCTGCAGTTCATGCATTAACTCTAAAGATTTCCAAGCCATATGTGTGAACTTTAGAAACTGCAACCACATAGAAAAGGCATTCAGCTCTGAGCCACAGCAAGTTACAGGACTGTGGAACTCTCGTTCTATGTATGTACATGCTACTGGAGACCGCCTGCCGTTCTGCAAACATATGATAATTACCTAAGCAGAGGATTCAGTGGCTTAGTACTCCATCAAATGCAAGGAAAGCTTTAGAAACTCAATTAACGCACCATACCATACCTTTGCGTACCATACCATACAGCATCATATCATATTTGGCTATGTCAAGTTAAAACATATTAAACTATGGTATACCATACGATATCATACCATACCATGGTCCCCAGATTGTATTTAGAAAGCTTCTCAAAACCTGGCTTTTACTTCTAATTTCCAGAGGTTCTCTCTTTATTATCTCTCATTATCCAAAGCACAAAGAAGCCTGTGTGTGAGTGTAAGTGCACTTTTGTCCAGAGCAGTCAAGTGGCTGGTTCCTGCCTCGCTGTGGTACCATGGGCAAAACAATGGACATGATTGGGTCCCAAGTAATTATCAGTGGCCGGGACTAATTTAAGACCCATTACTTTTTGTTTTCCTCAGTGCAATGGGTATGCCAGATGTAAATCTCATGCAAACTATGCCATAGGGCTAACGTTGCACCCTACTGATGTGGCCCAACTAGGCTGAAACCGGTCTTGGGTACTTGTGTTCCTGTACAGAGGGGAACTGGCCAGGCTGGACTGCTTCTGCTGGAGCAGGACCAAGACTGAGTTGCACATGGCTGGTTCCTGTCTGAGGTGGCATGCTGGGAAAATGGAGGACTCGCTTGTGGCCCAGAGTAATTACCAATCACTGAAATTAATTCAAGCAAACCACCCATCACATTTTTGTTTTCCTGAGTGCACTTTACCCTTTTCCTCCACTCAACATAATGTTAGCATAACCTGCTGTGCCCACTATAACAACACACAGGTCTACTGCTGGGCCTTATGTACACACTGCTGACCTTCTTGTTCCTGAGACCGGCAGCAGGGGGCGTGCATCACACCAAAGAAGGTCTTGTCTACAAAAAGATCACCAACTGCAGTGTGCATCCCCAAAGAAGATTTACTTTATTAAGATTACCATCTGCAGGGATCACCTCCTCAAAGAAGATCCCCTTCATGAACATCAGCATCTATTGCCTAGACCCCTGCAAAAAGGATCTCCTTTCGAAACATAACCATCTGTAGTGTGTATTATCCCAAAGAAGATCTCCATTATAACAATCAAGATCATGTCAAGATCTTTTACTGTGTAGGAGTTTGATGGCAAGAAGATTCAAAGTAAACCCCATCCTTCCAACAGAATCTGCCTCTGGAGCTCCATAAGGCTTACAAGTGCTGGGCCCAGGGGAAAGGAGGTAAAGGAAACAAGGGAAGGGAAGGTGGGGGGGCACGTCGTCAGTGACTGGCGCGAGGTGAATTCAAATCTCAGCTCTAGTTTGGCCTTCATTGTGTTTCTTCTTGTAATCAATACACCCTGAAATGGATTAACTTGATTCAGTACTGTGCATAAAGAGCAATATACTGATGTTTAAACAAAAGATACAAGTTCACTTACCAGTGCGTGCTAAGTTTGAGCAGTAACAAACTCCAACGGTACCAGGAAACCTCCTATAATCCAAGCACCACAGAAGTGGGAGACAAATACAGGACAAACAGGAAGCAGCCTTTATGACGCAGCTGGAACCAGGCAGTGCCTTTACAACGCAGTCTCAACAACAAATGCATCCTAACTACGCATTCCTTTACCACGACTTGCTTTAGGGAACGCGTTGTTGGACTGGTATTGGACTTTAAGTCCAACACCTTCCCTACTGTTGCGCAGACTGGAGTTGGAATAGTAAATTATGCTGTTCCAAAGTGCAGCGCTTTCCCTAATGCAAGTCCTTGTAATGACTTGCGTGGTAAAGGAATGTGTGGTAAAGGCGCATTTGTTGTTTAGACTGTATTGTAAACGCATGGGTGGTTCCGACATACAACCGCACAAACACAGTCAGCTAACCAGGTAGACATAAGAACAGGAGAATGCTGGGAAACAGGAAATTCAAAGAACTGTGGCGGGATAATGTAACAAAGATGGAGGAAGGCAGAGCTGGTGGACGAACTACATCGAATAAGGTGAGCCACAACAGCTCCCACACAATGTTGCCAGGCATCATGGTAAATGTTTCCAGCCTCTTTATACTGCTACAGACTAGCATGACCCAGAACTACTGTGTGGCCTAAGTTTCTAAAAGGGGTAGGAGACATGTAGACACCAAGCACTCGTCTTTGCCCTAGGTGCCTTTGGCCTGTTCTCCAAAGCTGCTAAACTGTAGCACCCAGTCTTTTCCCAAGTGTTCTCTTTGAGTTGTGTCTTGGCAGGCATCTTGTCTTGCCCCGGGCTGTGTGTCCAGCCTCCTAATGATCAGCTGTGTGTATGCACCTTATGCTCTCTTGTTGTGTGCGTGGTGCCTGTTTCTTAATTCCCTGATCCCCAACATATCTTGATATCATTGGCTCTGTTGAAATAAAACCCATATGTGATACAATATTCAGGGGAAACATCCTTTACCCAGCAGGCTTAACAACGACCAGCCTTTACAATGAAGTCACTACACTGACATTACCACGCATTACTTTAACCCGCAAGTCGTTACAACGACAGGCGCGTTGTTGGACTGGTATTAGATTTTTAAGTACAACAGCTTCCATACTGTTGCGTAGACTTGAGTTGGAATAGTAATTTATACTATTCCAAAGTCCAGCGCCCCTAAAGCAAGTCGTCGTAACGACTTGTGTGGTAAAGTAACATGTGGTAACGTCGCAGTCGGGGTAGTGACTGCATTGTAACTGCATGCGGTATTCTGTCATACAACCAATATTCAGGCGTATCACACGGGAGAATACATACAAAACCGAATCATTTAAAGTCCTACATTAGATCCTCATTTCATCATCAGATTTGCCTCACTGATCATTGTCCTGTCACTCTTTAACACATTCACCTTGAAGTTATCCCAGACATTTCATGACGTGAGCAAACAATATACCTTCTTCGGAGGCAGCAATCTCTTCAAATGTCTTACGCTTTTATCGTGTACTCCCAGTGCATAAGTAACAAGCTGTGTTATTTAAAACCAGCAGTTTCTATGCTGATAAGAGAGGGATATGAATCAATGGCATTTTTCAAATCTCTTTGCAGAAGAATGCAAAATGTCTCTGGGGTTCTCGTGAAACATGAAGATGTCTCCTCAGGGTCTGATCAAGCAAAGGCTAAATCAAAAGAAAAGTGACTTAGAGATTTCTAAGCAGCGCATTGGGTGTTTGTTGGCCAAGGCTTCGTCGTGCAAACATGCCATGATGAGACGATCAAACAGAAATATTCAAATAAAGTGGTCGACTGATACCAGATTTGAATGAACACGCCAACACCTGTCTTGTCCTTCTCAAACTTCCCCTTATCACCTCCCCCATCCTCCTCTTCAAACGAATGAGCAGCTGAGTGAGTACTGTGAGTACTACGGCCATGTGACTACTACTGCCTTTGTCTCAGCTGAAACATTTGTTACTGGAAGCAGGCTGAAACTTGTGTGTATCTTGGGAGCCGCTTACTCCACTGTCATTACAGACACGGTTTCCAGTACAGTGATTTTGTGTGATAGCCTAATGCATTCTGGGTGTGGTGGTCTTATTTTGATTCCATTGAATGTATTAGACTAAGACACCTAAAACTATTCATTTTAGGTGAAAAGTTCGGTACTGGAGACAATGGGCCTTATGTATTGTTTAGTGGATGGAGCACAGTCCGTCAGGACAGAGGAGGACATTAACTCTGCCAAGCTGACGCACTACCACTGGGGAGAGTTAGAGATGACTGCCGGCCCAGCGGTAATTCCTAGGTCGAAAGGAACTACCATCACAGCAGTTCCCTTCAAGGTACAAAAAGTTTGGTCGATTTTTGATGACTGTCCACAAAACTCAAACCCAGTGTGCAGAGATAAATGTTTAGTTTTTTTTCTGGCCCTGCCCACCAAGTTTTACCTGGCAGTAATGGACAGACAAAAGGACTTTACACCGTCCACTCTAAGTACAGTAGTCTGTATACTGTCCTTCCTCCGATGGCCTCTACTCCTTTGGACTCTTGGTGGAAGCTATCTGTCAACGGACCCAACGGGCATTCCTTGACAGAACGTTTAAGTTACGCCCATGTCTAAATTAGGTGGGTGGACTGAGAGTTTGGCAAAGAGGGTAGTCTGTCAGGTTTGTAACAGAATATCCCATCCACCAATGTCTTTAATGACCTGGAGTGAGCTGGTCACTCTATGTAGATCTTAAATATTGCTTTCTGAGCATATTTTTTTGTCTCTTTTTTGAATTCTGAGTAGCATATGTGGTGTGGTTATTGGGCAAGCGGTTTCAAACAGATATATTACCCCCTTTAAGTTGGTGAAAGAAGTAATCTGTGTTTACTGTTCCACGCTTTGTTTACTCAACTGTTATTCGACAAATGTTGTAAAGCGCTCTGATACCTTCGGGTCTGGCTAGCGCTATATAAAACTCCAAAATAAATAAAATAAAATAAATAATCTAAATGCAAATATTAGGTATTAGTTGGTTGATCCCAGTAATAAAGTAATAATCACAGGCATTACTGCCTACCATCAGGACTTCCCTCCCTGTCCAGTGGTTGCAGCTGCTCTTTATTGGAGTTTGCAGAGTGAAATTAGTTAAACAAGGGTAGTGTGCTCCAGCTTCCCCAATGCAAATTCAATTTGCCTTTGGCCAACAAATGCTGTGGGGATTGGTCTTTCAGCTGGAAATCTGGTTTTGTAAGTTTTTCTAGTGATGTACTGTACTACGGATCTATTATGTAGCCTGTTGATTTAAAGATATTCTTGTGGCACCATTCAGTGGTGGCTGGCGTGACTCGCGGGTGGCGGGGCGGGCGCGGGGAGGGCACGGGGGGGGGGGCACGGTTGCACAATCCCCCAAAAATATATATATACACTAACCTTGCCGCCGGGTCCCGCATCTCTGCTCCTGCTCTCCTCGTGAGACTCGAGGAACAGGAAGCCAGGAAGAACGGTCAGGCTTCCCTGACCAATCACAACGCTGCAATGCAGCGTTGTGATTGATAAGCACCTAGGCTCCCCTGACAACGCTGCAATGCAGCGTTGTGATTGGTTTTGAGCATCCTGGTTCGACACTCAACCAGGGAATGGGGGCCTGGGCATGTTTTCCACGCAGGCTGTAATGCAGCCTCCATGGAGAACAGGGAAAGTGCGCATGACTGGTTTGGGTGGCCCGAGAGGGCTAACCAAACAGTCACTGCGCACTTAGGAGTGGTCAAACCAGTCCTCCCCTGCCCTGCTCATAGAGCAGAGCAGCCCCGATACAAAGGAAACATAAAATGATAATAACTTAAAGTTATTATCATTTTATTTTTCCTTTACTTTGCACTGCTCAAAAGCAGTGGGGCGACGCTCCTCCGCCATAGCGGAGGAGCAGCCACTGGCACCATGGTAACATCTACCACTTCTCGGTAGTGAAGAACCCCAACAAAAAGCAAAAGAGGTTTCTCAAAAACAAAATGCAGGAAAATCATTCTTATGGTAGCTTTTCCTTCGCAAAACATTGCTGCCCAAATTATAATGTCGTACATCCCCACTGTTGAATTCTTTGTTGAATATAAGCACAGGTACTTCATTGTTGGCCTCAAGTCAGTCAGTAAGATTGCTGTGCACAGTCATGACTTAGAACTATTTATTTAAAAGCCTAATGTTTATCTGAGTGACATCACCTGATTTGTAGTAGGAAGAACTACATACCGATATTATGTCATGTTTAGATACTGAGTTTCTGTAGAGCTCACCAGGCCAAACCGCGTGCTGGTACTATCACCATTACAGAACACCACACACGTCCTCAAGCTCCAAAGAGAAAGGTTCAAAGTAGATGTCAGAATGTGAATTGAAAATGTGTTCCCATGAGGGCAAGGAAAAGGGCAATCCACAAAATGGCAACATCAGGTCTCTTCTCAGGTTTCTCAAGGTGTAGTTACCCTCCACCCGCATCAAAGGTGAGGCTGCATGCCAGCGGTGGCTCCTCTGCATCGCCCCACAGGAAAAATAAAATGATAATAGCACGTTATCATTTTATTTTTTCCATACTGACCCAGTTTTGTTTTGTTTTATGTGCGGGCGGGGTGGGGCTGAGCTGTCAGCCAGCAGGGGGAGGAGTGGTAGGCACTTTCTAAGTGTGCATGACGGTTTGGCCGTCTGTTTTGGGGCGGCCAAACCGTCATGCGCACTTAGCATGTTACCCACCTGGCTGTATTGCAAGGCCGGGTGGAGAACATCCACAGGCTCCCACTCCCTGTCTCAGCGCCGAACCAGGCCGCTCAGACCAATCACGATGCTGGTGTCATGCTGGTGACAGCAGCGTCGTGATTGGCTAGAAGAGTCTGGGAGCCTGTGTGCTTCCTGTCGGCGACAGAAGAACAGAAAAAGGACAGAGGAGAGGCGGTGGCCAGCAGGTATATAAAGTTTTCTTTTTATTTTTACCCCCTCACCCCACCACTACTACCCCGTAGCAGCCCCCACTGCTGCATGCAATCCCTACTTACCATGTCCCTGTGTACAATATCAACCTCTCAAGTATTATACGGAACTTAGAGATTGAGTTAAACTCTTTCCCCTGTTTTGATACTGTACCAAGTGCTTTCTCTCATTTCAATAATACCTTGTTGGCTAATTTGGATAAATGTGTTCCTTTCAAACTTTGTAAGGTAAAGTCACATAGACCTGATATGAATTGGTTCATCATTTTCATCTTACACTTAAGCAGTGCACCATGAGGTGTTGTGCTGTTTACAATATTGAAGACGACTTTTTATGTCATCTGAAAGTAGATCCAAAAATAACTTTTTTCGAGAAATCATTTTATCTTTATGATGTTATTTTGAGCTCCTCAAACTCTACTAAAGAAGTTTTCACTACTTCAATAGCGTTCATGTCTCCTCCTTGTAGCTCTCACCCAGTCAAACCTTCCTTGCAGTTTTATGATCATAATATCCATTCCGACTTCAAGAATTCGATCTCCTTCTGAATGAAAATCTTTGCCCTGTTGAACCCATTACACCCTTGGCTCTCTGATCACATTTTACTCCTACCGCCTAGGAGAAAAAGGGAGTCATACTTGGGCAGATGAATTTGGACTCTCTGGGCGATCTTTGTCCGGTCACATTTTTACAAACATGTTTTACATCCTTATTACCTGTTTTGACAAAAACAATCAGTTTATCACTCCCAGTAGACTTCATTCCTATAGATTCAAAAGGTGGCATTGTAAAGCATCTGCTAAGAAACTAACTTAGATTCATCTATGGCAGAGAAGTATAGATCTCGTACCCTTTTGCAGTGTGCACCCTGAATATCGACCCCAGAATATCGATGGAACACAATGTCGAGGACAAAATATTGATAAAAATATCAACAGGTAAGTAGGTCTAGATTTTCTATATCTAACCCCACATATATAAACCTGCACGATACATATACCTTCAAGGTACGTGGATGAGAAGTTACGAATAGTAAATCTATGCTTCCCATTATGCACTTACCTTTCAATATTTTGGCTCTTGATATTCTGTACTCTATATTCATGTACCACGATATTCTAAGACTACAATCTCTTTTTTCAGCCCTAGATAACATTTTGAAACATGTGATAGCCAAGCAACTGGCTTGCCATCTAAATGAATCAAACTACATGAGTTCTTGGCAACCAGGATTTCTCCCTCCAGGGCAAGGAGACTGCCAGTAGTGGCCCATGGTTGGAGTGCTGCCGGGCGGTGACGTGGGGCTGGGGAGGGGCAGGGTGGGGGGTAGTAAACTACGGAATACGGCCGAATAGAGGTAAGTAGACATATAAATAAATAAAACCAATTTCGTTGCGCTTGCTGCATCGCCAAATGCAATGCACCGCGCGCAACGGAATTCGTTTTATTTATTTATATGTTTACTTACCTCTATTCGGCCGTATTCCCTAGTTTACTACGCCCCTCCCCCGCCCCACATCACCGCCCGGCAGCACTCCCACCACGGGCCGCTACTGGAGACGGCCCTTGATCTAGCCTTGGATGAGCTGAGATTAGGTGTAGGTCAGGGGCGCTCAGTTACTCTTCTTTCGCTAGAACTCTCTGCAGCGTTTAAAGCACCTTTCAATTGTCTCATATTAAACCAGAGATCTCCATGAGTATCTCAGGAGTTACTGATAGCTGACCAGTACTGTGGAAGTAGCGCTTGGAAGCAAATTCTAGCCCAGTACCAGCAGCGACCCATACTTTACGGTGGGGTGGCATCCCCGCCCCCCCCACCTTCGGCAGTGTCTGTTATGCTGAGAAAAGGTCAGACTGACAGACACTCTTTATGTTCAGGTCAGGCAGCCAGGTGCTATACATGCGCCATATGAGTAGGAGCCTGGCTGCCAGAGCTGAACTTTGCAGGGCTGAAGATGTCACTGCCCTGTGGGAGTGACCTCTGCACCCTGGCAAAGTGCCTTGAGGCATTTCCTCTCGTGATGAGATGGAGCGTTACTGGTAGCTTCGGACCTAGGCGCTACAGTTTTGACCCCATCCCACTCTGTGACGAGGTAGAGACTGCTGCCTCCTCTCATTGGTTGACCTATTGGCAGTTTCAGCCTTCTGGAACCACTGAGGCTTCCCTCTCTGTGATGCTGCAGAAGGTAAGTGTTATGTTTTTTAATGTTCTTGCCTGTGTGCATGTATGAATGTATGTGTATTTGTGTGTGTTTGATGTGAATGGATGAGTGTGTGCTTCTGAATGGCGGGGGTTTGTGTGCACGTTTGTGAATGGATGGGGAATGTGAGTGAATGTGCATTTAGATGCCTGAGCGGTCCCGCACTCACTTCTCCTGTCACGTCTGGCTAGGATTGGTCTGCCGGGTGCCGTGTGGGGCTGGTTCCGGTCCTTCTTGGAAGAGCGGGTTGAGCAGATATGGATTCCACCGTCCTCCTCCTCCCCTCAGCCTGTATCAACAGGAGTCCCCCAGGGATCCTCCCTTAGCCCCCTTCTTTTTAATATCTACGTTACTCCGCTGATAAATTTGGCGGAGGAGTTGGGAGCTAAGGTGATGGCATACGCAGACGACACTCAGTTGCTTTTTACCTGGGACAAAGATGCGGACTCTGTACTATTGGTTCACCACTGCCTTTCTTCCATCTTTAAATGGCTGGTGGAGGCGCAGCTTAAGTGTAATGAAGAAAAGTCAGAGGTCCTGCTATTTGGTAAATTCCCCCTCAACTTTAGAGAGTAGCTCTGGCCTTCTGAGTTTCCATCACCTACCTCATCAGGGAAGCCAGCTAAAAACCTGGGGGTATGGTTTGATGAATGTCTTTCCTTCTCGACACACATTAAGAAGTTGGCTGGATGTTGCTTCGGCCTGCTTAAAACTCTCAGAATATTCTTCCCCCTCCTACCTCAGACGGCGAGGAAGACGGTCACCTGTGCGTTGATTCTGTCACGGCTGGACTATGCCAATGCCCTTTACGCTGGTATCCCCGGGTACCTGCTGAAGAAGCTGCAGGTGGTTCAAAACACAGCAGCCAGACTTCTATTGGGCATCTCGGCTAGGTACAGTGTCCGTCATCAGCTGCGTTCTCTCCACCGGCTCCCCATGGTAGATAGAGTTAAATTTAAATTATTGACTTTGGCCCACCATGCTCTTCATGGTTGTGGTCCTCTTTACCTGCAGAGGCGTCTCTCTTTTTATGTTCCCGCACGCCCCCTGCGGTCTTCGTCCCTTTGTTATGCTCAGGTCCCTCGTTTCAAGTTACAGAGAATAGGGGGCAGCTCTTTTACAGTGAAGGCGGTGGCTGCCTGGAACGCCCTTCCTCTTGCCCTGCGTACCATCCATGACCCAGTTGCGTTCAAGAGGAAACTGAAGACACACCTATTTTCTTGAAAGCACACCGTCCTTACCCCGCTAGGCACCGCGCCGGGATACTCATGAGTAGCTGTGCGCGTTATAAACTCATATAACATAACATATCATGTGTGGCACGCTCGCTCCCCCTCTTGCTTGAATTATCGGCCACCACTGTCCAGTAAATCATTCAGAGGACACATCAAAGAAGGCAGCACTGCTCATCTAGAGACTCTTGGAGTGGCACCAATCAAACCAACCGATGGCCTCCACTCTATTGCACAAACGCAAACTGTGTTGGCCTCTGGGTCCCAGAGCATGATCACCTCTCTCCACACTCAACCTTTCAAAGTCACATGAGGATTGGTCATGTTACAGGCCCGCAGTAACAGTCACTCGCTATGAACACTGGTGCAATAATGACCGGTGACCGCAGCAGAAATGAAAGTGTGTGAGCTGGCTCCATACACAGCCCAGGAGCTGCGGAGAGCAGGGCTGGATCGGAAGAGGAGACAGGTAAGAGCCTACTTCCTTCAGAGGGCCAGGTGTGGGATTTGCATGCACATACGTGCATGCCAGTACACATGCATATGTGTGTATGCATTTGGGCGTTACTGTGCAGAAGTGTGCTCAAGTTTGCATGTGTATGCCTGTGTGTGTTTGTGTATCTATGCGCACATATCTGGCATTGTGTGCCTAGATGATATACAGTATCCCACCCAGCACATGTCTGGAGACAGGGACCAGCAGGGACCACCAGGAGTATCTGATGCCCCCATCATAAGGAGCTCATCTCTGTCAAACTTGTATGCATTCCTGGCATAATTTTCTTTTTTTGAGTTTTATATAGCGCAAACTCGACCCGAAGATATCAGGTATCAGAGCGCTTTACATGAGCACCAGTTTTGTTACAGATGGACACATTCATTTTGTTCGGCACGGGGAGATTAAGTGATTTGCCCAGATTCACAGGATGTTGAGCGTTGTTGCTGAGACTCGAACCCGGTTCCCCAGCTTCGAGGTCGACCGCTCTAGCCGTAGGTCCACATCCTCTCCCCTATAATGGTTCTCTTGTCATGATAAAGGTCACCCCTGACATAATATGGGCACTGTTACAGTTGGACAAGCCCATCCTTGGAGTATTCAATGAGAAGGACTGTCTTTGAGATTGGGGCTGTGGACCCCTGCACCTTAGAACCTCAATATCTCTGGTCTCCAGAAGAAAAACAGCAGGACCTGGGCAACAGCTCTGGGAACTGCTGGTGGGCCTCAGTCTGGGATTCAAATACTGAAATGCTCCTACAAAGGACGTAGGCAGTAAGGGACCATGTGGTACTCTCCACCTTTGGTACCCGCTCTTTCACCCCACAGTAAGTGACAGGTACCTTATAAGACTCGCCAAATATTCAACTTGTCATCACTCCGGCTGCATTTCGGTTCAGCATTTGGATTCCAGAACTCCTATCAGATGCATCACTTCAGTCCCAGTAACAATTTTCTGCATTATGGATATTTCATTTCCAAGCATCCTTTTATCTTCACCAATTCTACACTGATGTATTTTCATCTTCCAAAAATTGTTGTGGTTTATCTCCCCTAAATATCCTGATGATGATCCTAGAACGATACATAGGTTTCAACATTGTCAACCAGCCTGGACTTCTGATTCACGCATTATGTTCTGTGTGCAACTCTCATTTTAGAGTTTTCCTAAGAAAACCTTGTACTTTATAATCGGTCTCCAGTTTTTGAATGACAGACAGTCGAATAAGTAAACCCTTTTTCATTCCCATGCGCCATGTGATCACTTTCTTGTCATGCATTTGTTGTAATGTCAACAAATAGTTCATATTTTATTCCTTGGAACGTACAGTAGACGACGTGCAACTTTATTTTATTTGCTATGTGTCAGCCATTGATTGTCATTGTGATTTTCTAGGTTGCTATCACAAAGTAGTTTAACTGTGTATACATGTCTATGCATACCAACTCCATGGAACATTGATGCTTCTAATCAAGAGGGATCTATGGATGCGGCACTTTGAGATATACACTGGCCTTTTAAGAAACTCATCAAACTATGTAAAGGAATGTAAAGGCATTTAACCACTCTGTCCAGCATCCTGAATCAAACAACACTGAGGGGCATATTATCAAGCAGCAGCGATAATTATCGCTGGCCGCTCTTAGCGTGAGGATTTTTATCGCCGGCTATCGCTGGAAATTATCGCCATGCTAGCGCTGTATTAACAACGCAGAGCGCAATGGCGATAATTATTCCAGTGATAGCGATGTTTTCCATGGAACATCGCTGGTTTTCCAGCGATGTTCCATGGAAAATGGCGATATCCTTGATGATAGGGCCTGCGGTCTTAGCCACACCATCCACCCCCCATGTTAGGTATGCCTTAGTCAGGAATTTAACAGACGTTAAATTCCTGCGTTAAGGCATACTTAACGTGATTTCAAATATCGGCATACTTAACGTGATTTCAAATATCGCTACCCCTCCTTGATAATATCGTGAAGCTGCCTTCGAGATATTATCCCATGTTGTTTTCACAGCCACGCCTCCTTTGCATCTCATTATCGATGCGAGGTGAGGCGTGTGAAAAACGGGCCCTAACTCAAGGAATCACGTGCTAGCGTGTCCTTGATGATAATGCGATAAAATTATCGCCGCTTTTCGCCCAAAAACGGACGCTAAAGCGGCGATAATTTTATCGCAGCCCCTTGATAATATGCCCCTGAAGCCCTTAACTGATTCCAAGCGGAAGCCTGAATCACGGTTTTGTGCATGGTGCACAACACTTCCGGTCTCTCTTGACACCTCCCTTAATGGAAAGCAAACCAGGTACTTTCAGAATCTTTGAAAACTGAGCTGTTTGAACAAGCTTGCAGCTAAAAACTGGCCCTTGAGATGCAGTGAGCGTGGAAAGCCACAAAAGGAAACACTGTTTGAGAATGATGAAACTCCTATAGTCAGCAGCCACTCCTCACCACTCATGGCCCCTCTATTTCTATACTACTAATGACCCTCAGTTCAAGAACACTGGTGCAAGACCTCTTCCAGTGAAGGTATGTAAAAGATATAGAGTTATAGATGGGTAACCATGAATTACAGGGATGGTTTCACTGAGGGGTTCTGAGGGACATCAAATAAACAAGGAGAGTGAAGCTCGAGTTGTCTATGATGTCACTCAGAATCCCGAGGTGGAAAACAAACCCGTAATTCATATTTTACCCATCTATAATTTTATGTTATCTAAGGCCCCCAAAATCATCTGTCCTTGCTTTCAACTGCTGCGCAGAGGCAGAGGAGTGATGGGGAGCCATACGTTACATGGTCTCTGTTATGCATCCCCGTCACAGAGGTTCCCTGCCTCCCTTCCCATTGCTGCCGCGCTTTATGCCTTCAGTCAGTGCAGACAAGCAGTGCTCGCTGATGACAGGTTCTCAGGGAGGCCTGTCAGCCTGGCCTGGAAGGACCTTTATGACATCACAACAGTGGGTAACCACTTTTGTTATCAACTGTTGCTATGTCATGGCAGTGGGTTACGAGATTCAGAAACTGAAATAAATGATAGGGATCACTGACACAATATCGGAATCACAATATCGTGTAACACAAATATTGTGTCAAAAATATTGCTTCTCTATCCTTTTAATGATAAGTACAAAAACATTGAGAAAACATATCGTTTCACACTAATACCGTTATAAAATATACAAAAATGTAGTTTCTTTATATATATAGTTTAAATTAGTAAATCTTAAATATTTTACTATATACCCTTAATATAATGTTAATTAAATAGGTCTCACTAATATTTAATACTATATACATATATAAACACACATACATATATATGTGCATGTGTATGTTTATATGTATGTATGTTTATTACCTAGTGGCAGTCACCACTTTATAGTTAGGAAAGCTGTTCCATAGGAAAAGCAGTTTTTATATTGCTAATAATTTTGGCACTGTTCGAACAATCTCCCCGAAACTTTGCAAAAAGGCACTACACTTTGACTAGTTTGTGTATAGCAAGTTTCAGGGTGACCCCTAAAGAGGGGACCGAGAAAAAGTGGAGTCCCAAAATGCAAAATCTGCATGCATTTTCCATAGACTTCTTTAGACAAGGCGATAGCAAAAACTGCTGAACTGAATTACACAAAATTTGGCAGGAAACTTGATCTTAGTACGCAGATTGTGCTTTTTGTAATCTGGTGTAAATCTGTTCAGTAGTTTTTGAGAAATTAAGGGTAAAAATAATTGTATATCTGGAGCCGTATTACAGAATACACACATAAAGCGCCATCGCTATCTGCAGGGGTGTTCCCTCATTTGCATGGGGCGTGCCCAATGCAAATGAGGGAATCCCTTTGCCTCTGCACCCGCGCCGTATTACAGACGCGGGCGCAGAGGCAAAGAAGCCCTCAGGAGGCGCACTTACAGTGCGCCACCTAAAAGGTGGCACTCTGTCAGTGCACCCCATGATGGCAGCCCTCTGGTGGGGGGAAAGGGGGTCCCATGGACTCCACCAGACATCCCCTTGCAGGCGGGTGCAGTCAGTCTCAAATCCCCTTCAAAAGTGCAGGCGGTTTGCCGCCTGCACTGTGAAAACACGGAACGGCTGTAAAGCAGCCGTTCCGTTTTTCAACTGAATGCGCTGTCACCAGGGCACCACGAGTTCACGGCTGCCCTTTGGGCAGCACATTCATCGTAATAGGGCGCATTTTCATTGTTTACGCCGGGCGCACCTTTTTAAAGGTGCACCCGGCGCAAACAATGAAAATTTGCATATTGTGTTATGTGGCCACTGGACGACTGGGTCCACGAGAGGCTCGAGAGAGTCTCACCAGAGCACCAATTTAAAAATGGAGCCTTCTCATTGGCCCAGGGACTTTAATTTCCCTTGGGCCATCTCACTCCTGCAGGAGTCAGACTCCCGCGGGAGCAAGTGCTCTGACTGGCTGCCAGCCACATGAGAAAAATGTTGCTGGCAGTCATTACAAGACTCAGGGACTTAGTCCCCTGTCCTGAAGTAAAAATAATATAAGGGGGCAGGGTAAGGTTACCCTGACCCCCCCAGGCCCCATGGGGGGTCCCAAAGATACCCCCCGACCAAAAACAAAAAGAAATGTGCAAAAAATGCAGGGGATCGGAACCGAATAAAAAAGACAATGGTGGCCGCACTGCATTCATGAACTATGAGTCCTGAGGAACCCACTCCTAGAGCCGTATTCAATAAAGGAAGGGGGGCCACGTGGCACCCCTTCCCGAGCCATTAAAGCCCCCAGGGTGTCCACCCCAGGGCCGAAATCATGAAAAGAGGGGAGGTGGGCCACGCAGCCACCCTTACCTTTACTTAAAAAAAAAACCCTGGGGGATGGGGCCCTCAGGGCCCAATAAGGCTATGGGAGAGGAACCGTGCAGATCCCTCATCTTTATTTTAAAAAATGGCCCTTGGGGATGGGGCCCCCAGGGCCTAATAAGGCATGGGGACCTTTCATAAAAAAAGCCCTGGGGATGGGGTGCCCCTGGCCTAATAAGGCTTGGGGAGGGAGGCATGCAGCCCCCCCCTTAGTTAAAAAAAAAGGCCCTGAGGATAGGGTTCCAAGGGCCTAATAAAGCTCGGGGAGGTGTGGCACATGGCCCACCCTCCCCTTTGATAAATTAAAGGCCATGTGGGATGGTGGGGTCTCCAGGGCCTAATAAGGCTTGGGGAGGAGGGCCACATGGAACCCCTCCCCTCTAAAAATTAGGCGCTGGAGAGATAGGGTCCCCAGGGCCTAATAAGACTTGGGGACAGGGGCCACTTGGCCCCCTCTCCTTTAAAGCACATAAGACCCTGGGGTCTCCAGGGCCTAATGTGCTTAATTAGGCCCGGGGAGAGGGCCCACATGGCCCCTCCCTCCCCTTTAAAAAACATATGGCCCTATGGCCAACCCCCGCACACGGCCAAAGGCCGTGCCCAGTGGGACGGGGGGTTGGCTTTACGTATGGTAATAAAATATTACTTTACATTAAAAAAACTAGAAATTCACTGAAAGAAGCAAAGGTTAAAGTAACATTATAGTTAGGTGTGATAAAAAGATCTGTTTTTTATTTTTTTTAAACCCTTAGAAAATGAGTGAAAAAAACAAAGGTTAAAGTAATGTTATAGGGGCTCATTACGATGGCAGTCGGACTCTCGTCTGACCGCCATCGTTGCGGGGATCGGGACCGGCCGCCATGCATGTGGCGGTCCCGCACTCCAAATTAGGATGCGACTGCCACCATGGCGGTCGCATCTTGCAATTTAACATTGCGGCGGGCGCTGCTGACTGCAGCACCCGCCGCGATGTTAAAAATGCATGTAGTGCCTTTCCCTGCACTAAGTGGCAGGCACCACACGGTGCCTGCCACTCAGTGCAGCGAAATGCAGGGGGGTACCATGGGTACCCCCCCAGTGCAAATCCCTCCCCCCCAACACAAGGGGGGCTCACAACGGGCCCCCAAAACCAATCCCCGCCAGCCTTTCAATGGCGGTTTACCCGCCACGGAAAGGCTGGCTGCGGACAGCATCCTAATCTGGCGGACGGTGCCTGCTACGCACGCCACCATTTTACTGATGCCGACCGCTCCGCCAGGCAATCGTAACGATTGCCTGTGGCAGATCCGCCGCAGATCCGTGGTGGGCGGTCTTTGCGCCCGCCACGGTTGCGGTCAGATTCTCCCCTCCATCGTAATGTGCCAGGGGGAAAATTGCTTTCCGATGGCGGAAGGCCCGCCACCGCACTGCTGGCGGTGGCGGGTCTTCCGCCATCGTAATGACCCCCATAGTTAGGTGAATTTGGCAGTGGCAACATTAATGTTTTGAACTAAAAAAAACACGGATATTCACCATTTATAGTTAGCAGAGCTAATTATAACGTGCGCCCCCGCCATGTACTGCTTGTAACCTAACATATTACATCACTCATGACATGTTCTAGGACATCCTTTATGACATCACTCATGACATCATCCAATGAGTGTGTTAGTTTGTTTTACAGTTTACATAGTGATTAGAAGCTGCCATATTACCTTTCTGCCTAAATTTTTACAGCCTGTGCATCATAGGTGTATAGAGGTATTGAACACATTATAAATGTTTGCATTGAAGAATAACCCTGTTGTAGTGTTGTGTGAGTTTGTAATGACGGAAGCTTTGTGGCTCCTAATGGACACCGTAGAACTGTGTAGTAAGCATTAGAGCGTAGTGACCAGAATGCAGGTTTTGATATTGAGTTCATGTTTACACACAGCAGAATAAAGACCTGTTATACTAAGCTTCGTGTGTGGTGTAGTCATTGGCGACTACCCAGGCTGGGGAGGACGCTACACCTGTCTTCTACATACAACATACTAAGGGGTCGATTCCGATGTCGTTGGGAAGGGCTCCGAATCGGATTCGGGTTTGCCGAAACCGATCTGGAACCCTTGTTGCCGACCAAATCGTACACAGTTCCCAAAGACCGATTACGATGCCCGAAAACCGGTAGGGCTGTCTGAATCGGTTCCAAAAGGCAGTCGAACAGGTCACGTCTTTCGGAATCGAATCGTACAGCTCCATGGACTCAGCTCCCGAGCGAGCAAGTACGATAACCAATTCGGACAGCCGTTTCGATTCGGTTTCTCCGGAACAAATCGGCTGCCAGAATCTGTCTTTGGGGGCCTATAGCAGGCCCTCCTTCACCCGGGGCCTTCCGAATCAGGCCCATGGGGGTACCCAAGGGACCCCCTTTCCAACCATGCACAGTGTGGCAGACACCATAGGGTGCCCACCAGAGGGTGAAAGGTTGTCCCCAGCCACCCCTTTCTACAATGGGAGCCTGTGTTCTCGTTCGGAACCCAGGCTTCCATTGAAGTCAATGGGAGTCCGGCCGAATCGTATCCGGAAGCATCCGGATACATCCAAATTGCTCAGTCGGACTCCCCCGATCTGAGTCACCTGGAAGGCATTCCAGGACCGATTCGGTAGGAATGCTTTCCGAACGACATCGGATTTGACCCCTAACTATTGTAAGCAGCCTTGAGTTATTAGATAGAATTGTCTCATCATGACAATTTCTAAGTAACATAGAAAACAGTGTGCACCAGGAATTATGCTATGTACATATGCTTGTTTTGCTTCATAATAAGGGCTATCTGTAAAGTTTTCAACACAGTAGGAAAGTTGCAGGTAGTAATCTTTAGCACCTTCAAACGTTGCTTATTTTAAGCGAATGGTGTATTTTTTGCCAAGTGTTCAATAGACTGTACACTGTTCTTAGTAGATACTATTTAGGGTAAACTCTCTCCATAGAGAAAATACTGTTTACTGTACCCACTTCTCATGGGTTTGATACAGATAAAAGTTGTCAGTAGTAGGGCATACATTCAGTATTTTTAGGAACTTGGCTTTCTCTGAACAGTCGTATACAAATGGAATATCGTAAGTAATAAGGGGTTTCCCACATATCTGTGGTTGATTGTTAATGTGAGCTGCCCATGAAGTGTATGGTAAAGGGTCAATGTGGCACATAACCCATGCTTTCTACACCTAAGGTAGTTGTTTCTGTGATGGCATTAATGATGCCTCATATTCCTCTGAGCTATTTTGCGCTTACTTTAAGAGCTCTAATGCTATACTCATTTATAGAGCAATGTCTACAAAAGAAGCTTGGATCCTGTCATCAGTGATGTCATCAATGATGACATTTGAGATGTCATCAATGATGTGCTAAACGTTGCCACTGACAAATTCACCTAACTGTAACGTTACTATAATCTTTGGTTTTTTAAAAAAAAATATATATGTGTATATATATAGAACTGCCCATTTAGATCAATCCCAAGCACTCACTAAAATCAATAACTATGATTCTGATGACAAACGTACAGAGTCCCCCACTAGATTGATCCTTACCTACAATTTACAACATAAAGCCCTACGTAAAATCATAAATAAGAACTGGGCTTTGGTACGTAGTGACCAGGTTTTGAGTAGTCAGATCACTAGATCCCCCTGTATTACTTTTAGGAAGGCTCGCTCTATGAGCAATTCCTTAGTAAAGAGCAGCCCAGAGGTAGTGGTATCCCAAACATGGCTCAGTCCTAGGAATGGTTTTACACGTTGCACTAATTGCAAGGCATGTAAATATGGGGTCAATAGAACCAGCTACATAACACCCTTTAAACCCAATCCTGTACCTATTACCAAAAGTGTCAACTGCAAAACAGAATACGCTGTTTACGTGCTGGAGTGCCCGTGTAACCTGCAATATGTAGGAAGCACTAAGTTGCAGGTGCACAAACGAGTGCTCCAGCACTTGAGGGCCATCACCAACATTGATGTCACCTACCCGGTTGCCCGTCACTTTAAGGAGTATCATAACAGCAAATTAGATAATTTGAAATACTTTGTCTTAGATACAATCCTTCCTCAAAAACGTGGAGGCAACCGGGAGGCTATGCTTAGGAGATTTGAGACTAGGTACATCCTAGAACTGGATAGCAAAATACCCCAGGGCTTGAACTCGAGTGAGGATTTTTACACATGCCTGTGATTGATTCCAATTGCTTTTAAATGAGGATTTAAGTATGATCTTATACCCATTTAGCTGCTGCCTGCATGACAATTGTTTTTTAGCTTTCATTTTATTCTTTGCACACTTGCACTTTAGTAAGTCACGGCTGTGACTTTTATAGGTGAATTTTGGCACTGTTTGCACATGCACTTTAGGCAATTTGTGGCATAGAAACTTCTGTAACTAAGGCCCACTTGGGCAGGACTTGGCTTAATTCATTGCATTTATAACCCTTTTTGGCACAATGGTATCTACAGACCAGGTTTAATATTCATACACGGTCTGTACATTATTTGGAAATATCTAGTGATTGTTTTAAATATTTTAAATATTTTGGATATTTTAAATAGTTTACTAAGTTGTGCTTTTTCAATGCGTATATTTATGATGATAATAATATATTTATCTCTGTTTATACATGCATTTTGGTACTTTGCAGTGTTATTTTAAGCTATTTATATACATATTTATATATAAATATTTTTTCTATGTTCATTATGCCAATGCATTTTTTTGAAACTATCACTTGCTAGCACTGTCACTTTAAATATATGAGAGCACTCCACATGCGCGTCATGTGATCAAGGGCACTGTGTTGCTCGAAACGCGTCATGGCGGTGGTGCAGGGCGTCCACAAAATAAAGTAAAAACTTGCACCAGTAACGGGTCTGCATTCGTCATCTTTCCGGCAGAAAGCGCTACATGGCGAAGTAAGCTACACATATATATATATATATATATATACGTATATATATTCAATTCAATTCAAAAACTTTATTCGGTCTTAAAAGCAATAGACCATAAAAGTACATAAAAAAATAGTGCACATAACTGTAAACACACATAAGAGTTAAAAATAGTCATAAAACGAAAATATTTAAAAAAGCTAAAAGGACTTTTGACATACAAAACAAACAAGTCAGATGATACATCAGATATCCATGCTTAAATGAGCAACATGATCCATAAAATTACATAGAAATATTGCACATATCTGTTTGGCGAGATATGTCAGGAAATACATCAAACATCCAGAATTAGAAAGGGAACCTAAGATGCGGAATGGGATCAGATTGCAGCGCGCCGTTACAGAATGGGGGATAAAAACTACAATTAAAAAGCAGGAAGGGGGGATAGCGAGAGAACAAAAACCTCCAATAGGGTCTGCCATGTGCTCCTACTGTCCCCCGCTAATGGACCCTACGCATCTACCAAGTTCAGTGTACTATGCCATGCTGCGCGTAATATTCTATCAGACTAGCCCAACATAGAGGCTCATTATGATGGCGGAGAGACCGCCACCGCCGGGCCGGCGGTGGCGGTCCCTTCGCCATCTGACTCATTTCCCCCCGCCACATTAGGATGGCGGGGGGAATCGCTTTGTGACCGCGGCGGTCGCAAAGACCGCCCTCCACGCTAACGCCACAGGCAATCGTCACGATTGCCTGGCGGAGCGGTCAGCATGGGTAAAATGCCGGAGGTGCCTAGCAGGCACCGCCTGCCAGATTACAATGCTGGCGTCATGAACGGCTGGCGGAGGCTGGGTTCGGGGGCCCGTTGCGGGCCCCCTCTGTGTGGGGGGAGGGTGTATGTGCACTGGGGGGGTACCCATGGTACCCCCCTACATTTCCATGCACAAGGTGGCAGGCACTGCGTGGTGCCTGCCACGTTGTGCATGGAAATGCACTAGTGGCATTTTGGCATTGCGAACGATGCTGCAGCCAGCAGCACCGTCCGCAATGATCAGGGCCCTGGATGCGCCCGCCATAGTGGCTGGCACATCCTAATTGGCTCAGTGGGACCGCCGCCTTACCAGCGGGCGGTCCCAGCACCGCAACGATGGCGGGGGGACTGATGTCCGCCCGCCATCGTAATGAGCCCCATAGTGCGTCTAGCCCTAAGTACTGCTTTCAGGAAGGCACAGACAAAAAAGACAATTTCAGGGGAGCACAAGGATATTAAGTGGAGGAGAGCAGGTCTGCAGCGAGGAAGGCCTAGCCTCTTTAATAAAGGTATCAGAAAGTGCTGTTGTGCTAAACTGTGCAAATTGCAGAAGAACATAAAATGCAGTAATGATTGAGCAGAGTGATTATCACATGGGCAACAGGAGACCGTGTTCCCTTCCGAGTCTAAATTTTTTTTCAAAAAGAGAGACCAGTAGATTGTCCCAGCTTCGAAGCGAAAAAGTAGGGACTGCTCCCATCTAGTCAACTCCAAAGCTAGATACAGAGGGGAATCATCAGTGTAAAGAAGGCTATAATATTGCAACACCGAGGGTTTCGATAACTCAGATTTCAACCTAATGTTTGCTCGGTGGGCCTTAAATAATGTTTTCGCCTCCGATTTGGCGTTATTGGGGATGTGGACCAGGTTATGCAGAGGGAGCCAAAAGTATCTCGTAAATACCTCAGCCTTGGTATGGAGGAAGCCTTGTCTAACGTCATGCAGTTGAATAAACTGTCCTTACATAGCTTGGCGGCTGGGTTATATATATATATATATATATATAACAATAACTCCGCACCCTGGAAGCGTATTTTCTCTCCAAATCACGGACACGGACCCAATTCGGTATATATATATACACACATTTTAAAAATATATTTTTACATGAAACAGAAAAAATATTAACAATTCAATTGCAAAACATTAAATAAATTACCAAACAAATAAAAAAGGAAAAAGGACATTTACAAAAAGGAAATACAAATATAAAGAAATAATATCAAATGAAAATTATAAACAAATCTTAATAAAAAATATATTTAACCAATAGTGGGAACGGTATTGGGGACTTGGAATAATAGATATACTCTTCCCACTCCAGTTTATGTAACATTAGAAAAAGTGTAGGACTTCGGAGCGGCACTCTAAACAGCGCAATAGTAGGGGAAGCATTGGACTTCGGAGGGGTTAAATTTACTATTCCCAATCCAGTCTGTGCAACAGTAGAGAAAATGTTGAACTTCAGAGGGGTTAAATTTACTATTCCCAGTCCAGTCTAAGCAACAGTAGGTAAACTACTTTACCTCAAACACATTACATATTTGAATAACCCTGTTAAGTTAGAAAAAATATAAAACTCTATATATAAACATTATTACTTAATATTATATATATATATATATATATATATTAAAAACACAAACAACAATTAATCAGTTTTCAAAATTCATGAGCAATGTAATAATTCATTTTCAATTAAAAATAATGCTTACTTTAAGGGTGATTAGGATGGCGGGCGGACTTAAGTCCGCCCCCCACCCTAGCGGCAACGGGACCGCCCGCCTGCCATGCGGCGGTCCCGCCACCCCAATTATGATGCGACCGCCACCGCGGCGGTTGCATCTCGGATTTTAACATTGCGGCGGGTGCTGTGGGCTGCAGCACCCGCCGCAATGTTGAAATGCCATCTTGTGCATGGCAATGTAGGGGGGCCCGCAATGGGCCCCCAAAACAAACCCCCGCCAGCCTTTCCATGGCGGCATCGCCGCCATGGAAAGGCCAGTTTCCGCACAATCAATCAATCAATCAATCACAGAATTTGTAGAGCGCACTACTTACCCGCGAGGGTCTCAAGGCGCTGGGGAGAGGGAAGGGGGGGGGTGCTGCTACTGGTCGAACAGCCAGGTCTTGAGTAGCCTCCTGAAGGTCAGCAGGTCTTGGGTCTGTCGTAGGCTTAGTGGAAGGGTGTTCCAGGTCTTGGCGGCGAGGTGTGAGAAGGATCTGCCGCCGGTGGTTGTTCTTCGAATGCGAGGGACGGTGGCGAGGGAGAGGTCGGCGGAGCGGAGCTGGCGGTTGGGGACGTAGAAGAAGAGTCGTCTGTTGAGGTAGGCTGGGCCAGTTTTGTGGAGTGCCTTGTGTGCGTGGATGAGGAGTTTGAAGGTGATCCTCCTGTCGACGGGGAGCCAGTGCAGGTTCCTCAGGTGGGGGGTGATGTGGCTGTGGCGTGGTACGTCGAGGATCAGGCTTGCGGAGGCGTTTTGTATGCGTTGCAGACGCTTGATGAGCTTGGCCGGGGCTCCCGCGTAGAGGGCGTTCCCATAGTCAAGTCTGCTACTGACGAGGGCCTGGGTGACTGTTCTTCTTGTGTCTGTCGGGGTCCACCTGTAGATCTTGCGAAGCATGCGGAGGGTGTTGAAGCAGGAGGAGGAGACTGCGTTGACTTGCTTGGCCATGGAGAGCGTTGGGTCGAGGATGACTCCCAGGTTGCGTGCGTGGTCGGTGGGTGTCGGGGCTGCTCCCAGCGTCGTTGGCCACCAGGAGTCATCCCAGGCTGAGGGGTTGGAGCCGAGGATGAGGAGCCTAATATGGATGGCGGAGCCTGGTAGGCACCGCCACCATATTATGCCCCAGCTCCGCCCAGCCGGCAATCAGAACGATTGCCGACCGGCAGAAAAGCGGTGGACGCACTTTGCGTCTGCCGCGATACCCCCGCCATTATAATATGGCGGGGGGGTAAATCGGGTGGCGATGGCGGGCTGATCACCACCGCCTGGCCAGCGATGGCGATCCGCCCGCCATCCTAATCACCCCCTTAATTATTACCTAATTAACTTCTCGCCCTATACCCCTACAAACCTAGCGACTCACACCTAAAATATAACTAAATTAAATTAGTATAACAATATGTACATAATTCACAATCAATTACAATATTTAATAACTATTAATAATTAATTGTTAATTAATTATTACTTAACTAACTTCCCACCCTACACACCTAAAAACCCAGCAGCCCACACCTAAACTATAACTAAAATATATAATTATTACACAATTTACATAATTAATAATCAATTAAATATTTAATTGTACATTAAAAAATATTGTTTTTCAATTATTACTTAATTCAGTTCCAACCCTATACCTCTATAAACCTAGCAGCCCACAACTAACTTACAATTAAATTAAAGCAGTTTTACATAATGTACATAATAAATAATCAATTCAATAATGAATCATTAATTAATAATTAGTTGTTAATTAATTTTTACTTATTTAACTTCCTACCCTATACTCCTGCAAACCCAGGAGCCCACACCTAAAATATAACTAAACTATATGATTACTACACAATTAACATAATTAGTCAATTAAATAACTAATAATTAACAGTAAATTAATTATTACTTAATTACTTCCCACCCTATCCCCCTACAAACCCTACAACCCACTACAACTCTATAAATTACTATTAGCAATGAAATAAAAAATTCAAAATCACTTAAAATTACAACCTATATTTAAAAAAATTAATAACAATTCTACAAACAATAGTAATATGTACAATTAATATATGAACTAAAACACATGAAAATAATTAAAAACTGTATTCTTTACAACTATATTATTGAAAACGATATTAACAACGATATTCTTAACAACAATATTACTTACCTGAAAAAACAATATTCTTGACAACGATATTTCTGAATCACGATTTTTCTATATCACAATATTTTTCTTCCAATATTTCTGCCTCCCAATATTTACATACAACTCGATATTTTGGCCAAATACCAGTGGCAGCCAGTAAGTTTAAGAGGGAGGGGGCAGACAGGACATACACGTACACACACACATACACATACATACTCACAAACATATCCATTCACAACACTCATTACCAAACATTCATACATACACACATGCACCAAACATTAATTTAAAAAAAACACACACTTAACTGCAGCTCTGCCTCCGAGGTCCCAGTAGGTTTGGGACTGCTGCCTTCCCTCATTGGCTGACCTAAGGTTCAGACAGACACTGTTCGTAAGGGGCATAATGTAGGGGGGCGTGGCCCCTCAGCCCCAATGGACCAGCCGCAGCTGCCAAATACCAAACGATGGACGCTCTCTATGAGAGCCATATGTAGCAAACTGATAATGGTCCATGAATCCCACCGGACCTCAGCTGCAATGCTGTGTTAAGTGCTATGATGGATCCAAAATAATAATGTTTCGCAAACGATACATTGGTATGGAGGATAAATGACCTGGAAGTAACATTTCGGACCCAAATGACAACCAAGCTGTTACCAGTTACCAAATAGTGTGGTAAACCAAGTGATGAGTATCATCTCAAAGTACAACTTACTAGATTTCCACACTGGCTTTAGGCAGGACTAGAGCACAGAAACTGCCACCTTTCAAGTAGATAATGATGCCCTTAATATCCTTCACTGTGGGGAATCATGTCTCCTCGTTAGATTCATCTCTCTGCAGCATTTGACATCATTGATCAAAACAATCTCTTTGACACTATGAGTAACATTTTAAAGAACCGACATGTCACTCGAGTATCTCTGCACCAGCCAAATGCAAATCCATTGTGATGTATTTTAATTGCATTTATATAGCGCTTACTACCCCTTATGAGGCGTCGAAGCGCTTTTTCAGAGAGTAGAACGCTACTCCGGAACCCATAAAGGATTAGTAAAGTGAAATATGAAAGTAATTTGAGTGGTGGATATTAGTCAGTTATTTGGATTGAGAAGGATAGCGGAGGGATAGAAAAAGGAAAGAAGGTTTGCATTTATATAGCGCTTTTTACCCCTGATTGTGTGTTGAAGCGCTTTTTTGGTGAGTAGCACGCTACTCCGGAACCCATAAAGGATTAGTGTTAAATTAGTATAGTGAAATATGAAAGTAATTTGAGTGGTGGATATGTTAGTCAGTTATTTGGATTGAGATGGGTAGGAGAAGGATAGAAGAGGGGAAAAGGTTTGCATTTATATAGCGCTTGTTACCCACGATAGGGTGTTGAAGCGCTCTTTTGGCGAGTAGCACGCTACTCTGGAACCCATAAAGGATTAGTGGTGAATTAGTATAGTAAAATATGAAATTTGAGAAGTTGACATGTTAGTCTGTTAGTTTGATTGAAAAGGATAGTGGAGGGACAGAAAAGTGAAGAATTTAGATTTTTGGGGGGGAGGTCAGAGCAGTAGGAGGAGTAAAAAAGGGATGTGGAGTGGAAGAGTCAGAGGGAAGAGTTTAGAAAGGCTTGTTTTGGGGATCAGTATAGTAAAAGAGGTATCAGATGATGCAAGGAGGGGTAGAGGGCAGAGTCTAGAAAGGGTTATTTTGGGGATCATAGTAGTGGTATGGAGTTTGGGATGAATGAGTGGATGTAGAGGATATATTGATAGAGGTATAGCGTGAGAAATAGGGTAGTGCATTGGAAAGAGTAGTAGAAAGAGGTTTGAGATGAGTCAGAGAGTTGAGGTAGAAGATATATTGAGAGAGGCATTGGGTGAGAAATAGGGTAGTGCATTGGTTGTGCTGAATTAGAATAAAGTAATAAATATATAGATCCATAAGTAGATGGAAAGTATATAGAGGCATAAAGGAAGTAAGTATATGTAGATTAAAGATATTGATAGAGGTATAGGATGAGAAATAGGGTAGTGCATTGAATATGCTTTTTTAGGAGAAAATGAATAAATATATAGATCCAAGTACACGGAAGGAATATAGATGCATAAAGGAAGTAAGTATATGTAGATTAAAGATGCATTAGATGAACTCTGGTTTTCAAGTGTTGTTGTACTTAAAAAATGATTTTTTTTTTTTTTAAACAATTATTCTACATTTTTATACAAAGCAATACACATATATAGGTACATATCTATAGTACAAATAAATGCTTATATACAGAGGGATATGCTGTATATTTCTGTTTGGGTATGGTGCTTATGTGGGGAAGAGCCGATTCTTGAGTAGTTTTCTGAAGATAAGATGACACTGAAGGAAGCTGCAATTTCAAGCCCCCAGCAGCTCTATTACTTCTGCAATAGCTGCAGTAGCCTCCGTCGCCATTTGTGGCGGAGAAAGCAGATCAGAATTAGGCAAGGGTTGAAGACTAACATCCTTACCCAATGCAGCCCAAGAACCTTCCATAATAGGCTGAACAAAATTAACCAAGTGGTCGACTTCACCTGCATCACCTGAGACACCTTGCAATGCTGGAGAAACAGTAACAGAGCCAGCTCCGACCTCGGAATACAAAGGGGAAGCCACGGGAACCGCAAATGCTATGAGCAGCGTCTCCGGCGCCGATCGATGTCGGGGGGCGTCGTCGTATCGTCATGTACCATGAGTGGCACCTTAGAGTTAAGGAATGGGAGGAACCAGCAGAGGCCACCTCATGACGCGGTGAGGCCAAAGGCTGCTGCGATTTCGATCCTTGCAATGGGATTTTTGCGACTTAGGTGTGCGACGCTAACTGGAACGGCTCCTTGAACGACCCCAGGCAGGAACCTCAGAGCAGGAAGGAGACCGGCGTGGCCTGGACTCCGGCCGGAAGAGCCACGCCATCAACAGCTTCATTCGCCTTTCCAGCAAGGCCTTATGCTTCAGCCGTTTACAGGTGTCACACACCTCGGAGTCATGGTACTCTCCTAGGCACCACATGCAGATGGGATGGGGATCCGTAGCTCTGTTGAGCACAGGTCTCACACGTCTTAAAACCCAAAGGCATAGGCACACTGTTCCCGGACACAAAAAGGCGTCGAAGTAGGCCAAAAATACAAACTGCCCGAGGAACCACTTCTACTGATCCGTGTTACACCGCAGAAAAGAACAAAATGACGTCCACGCGCCGGGTGCGAATTATATGGCAGTGAAGACGTCGTTGCGGAGCCGTATGGCGCCATCCCCCGGCACACAGAGGCACCGCTGAAAAACCTCCGGCTCCAGTCGGATGCCTGGGGAGAATTCACAAATTAAGGAATCTGCGGCTAGATGTCTCTATCAAATACACAATGTTTCAAGCGAGTCTTTGACCCTCACACAACACCTCCCACATAGGCTGGCAGGGCGGTAATGAAGCAAGTGCAAGATTACCCTGGCTCCCATGATTGGCCAACTTAATTCTTTACTGAACTTCAAATGTACGCAGTCAGCGCTCTCCTCCATAACCCACATCGCGCTTTTTTCTGCAAGTTCTATCCTTGCTTCCATTTTGTTTATTCTTTACATGGTGCCATCAGGTGGGTGATCTTTGCGTACACTACGATACGTTGATAACGCTCAATTTTTCCTTACAATAAGCTGGGTGGACAATGTGTTCTTGTTAAATTTCTTGACCAGATCAGCTGCCGGATGACACTACACATACTTAGTCTCAACCCTTTCAAAACTGGGTTTTACTGATATCTCTGTTAGGAAAACTCCCCAACACTAAGCTGGATTACTTAAATCAAGATTTTAACAATGTCGCCCACATTGGTTTTAAAAACAAAAACATTTGCTTCAATACTGTACAAGAGACTCCATCTTGACTTGTAATGACAATCTCGTATTAAAAATAAAGATGATACCGAATATAATGAGGCTTATTCTAAAGAAAGACCAACAAAGAGCAGTATAATCATTGTTCCTGAGTAGAGTAGCCTATGTCAACGCCCTGGTCTCTTTGAGTTAAAATTAGTCCCACTAAAAGCTGTTCTTCATGCAGCTGCTCATCTAGTTTGAGGCACCAGCCGGAAAGATCACATCACTCGCTCCTTTATTACATGATCTCTGCTTGCTTCAACTTGAAGCAAAATGCCAATTTAAACTTGCTATTATAACATATCCCCGAACACCTTAAAATGTATTGGACAGAAACTTAAGGCCTCTGACGGGCATGCATGTTCAGAAGTAAGATGTAAGTTAGAAGTAGGTAAGACGTCATACAGAAGTAAAAGGTATTTGTGCCAGTAATTTCTAATGTTTACGAAACACAGGGACCGGAAGAAGGCCTTCTACAGAGGAGCCTCAAAGCTCTGAAACTCCCTGGTCCTTCCATTAGAACACCTTCAAGGCGGAACTCAAAACCTTCTTACTTAAGAGAGTTGCACAAGAGAAGGGAAAACTCCAGTTTAACTCACAGTCATTGTTTTCATTTTAAGGTTCGCCACATTGCACCTATTGATGCGCATGCGCGTGGAAGCCATGTTGTGCCACAGTACAGCATGCTGTTTACAATTGATCATTTTACTGCATGACATGCAAACATGATACACAAATACTGTAAAATGTATGTTACTGTGAACCCGATACCCCGAGCGGCGGTTCAAAGTATCGATACATTTTCTTTACTCCATTTGCTGACCAATTTATATAATGCCGCTCCACTTCGGCTCTATATAGGACAACATCCCATTGTTTAGAATCCAAAATATGCATTGTTATTACTGCCCTGAGCTTGTGTTGCTACATTGTGCTCTGTTTGATTACTCTACTCCTGCGCCCTTCCAGCGTGTTGTACTGTTGTGCGTCACTCTAGGGCCCTTGAAGCCTGATTTGCACTTCAAAAACTATGGGGCATATCAGCAAGGGCTGGCGATAATTATCGCTCAGCGCTCTTAGCGTGAGGATAATTATCGCCGGCCAACTCTGAATTTTATCGCGGAGATAGCGTGCTATCAGCAACGCTTATCTCCAAAGCGATAAAATTCAGAGCGCAAGCTGCCAACTGTGCGATTATCGCTGGAAATCCAGCGATAATCGCACAACTTATGGTGATAGCTTGCTGATAGGGCTACACATACTTAGCCATGATATCCACCTTCCATAGGATATCATGGCTAAGTCAGTTTCAAAGCAGGCGTAAGGAAAGTAGCGATAACAGAGGTTATCGCTACTTTTCTTGTCGCTATGCTTCTTTGCCTGAGGCTTGATAATAGGAGAAATGTCGCTTAGCGACATTTCTCCCGTTATTCTGGGGAGGAACGCCCACTCTGCATCTCATTAGAGATGCAAAGCTGGGCGATAAGTGAAAGGGCGAAGAAGCATGGATTCACGCGTTAGCGTGTCCTTGCTAATAGGGCGTTATAATTATCGCCGCTTTTCGTCCGAAAACAGACGCTAAAGCGGCGATAATTTTAACTCCGGCCCTTGCTGATATGCCCCTTCTTTCGGTATGGTGTGCATTAGACTATAAAAAAACCAACATAACCAAAGTTTAACATGAAAAGCAGGTTCCAAATAAATTTAATGTTGTTGTAACAGAAATAAAAAATAAATATTGAGTTTCATGTGCGCATCACGCACCGCCCCTTTAAACGTCGACCCTGGGATTTCACTCAGAGCTCGAGGTAGCTATTGTAAGTATGGAATGCATATTTCACTAGGGTACTCTCTTTTATCACCCTCAATTCAAAGTTATGTTTTAAGGCAGTGTCACTTTAACAGTATTTATGTCAGACAAAGAGAGAGCATGTTCAGTATTTATAGACATGTTTCGGCCAAGCATGAGCTTCATCAGAGCACTGCAATGTAACTGAAACAATATGATATTGATAAAGCCAAAGGCTGGCTAATTCTTAATAAGCTTAATAAAATGACAATTCAACCCATTGTCTTATGAAGGAGAAAATGAAGATGCTCCTGTTTTATCAGCTACACACCAACCAGGCCTGATTGATATATTTAATGGAAGATTCCAAACCTAAAACAAGGCATAGGCCACGGATGAGCACATTTTAATTTTGGAAGACCCGTGCTTACATTAGAATTCAATTCATTAATACATTTCTTGCAATGGCAAGCATTTCACTGTCATGCACCTGACATAGCGTTCCTGACTCTTTCTTATGTGTTACCCCTTGCTTTATTTCCTTATTACTGTGTAGCATCTCTGGAATCGAACAAACTATGAGGAAGGGAGGTCTTGGAAGTACGCAAAGAGAGTTGAAAATTTATCAGGTAAGGTATAGTCTTTATATTTTTTATATTGTGTCTCATTTGAATTTCCACAGGTAAGGGCACAGGTGTAAACCTGTATGCTATGGAGTATGCTATCAAGAGACTTCATTTCGTTACTCAGCACCTTAACCTGTGCACTGATGTGTACATTGGTTAGAAACTATTTTGTATACAGCGTATTTTTGTAAAGATATGTGTGTGTGTGTGTGATTGCACACATAAGGAAGGTGGAAAATGGAGCAAAGGGAACATACCTAAGTCCCTCAACAAATATATGTCAATCATAAAAAGAAAGACAGCCAAAAGAAGAGAGACAAAATATCTTGAAAAGTCTTCCCGGCTTGTATCACAAGGACACCCTTGTGTCTAGAAGGGCACGCACCCACATGCTAATCATGTGGCATGCTTCATCTCTGGAGAGAGAATCAACTCTAGACGGGCTCGACCTCGCAATGGGAGGGAGCTCTTTGATATATCCTATGTTGACAAGTGGATCTTAGGCCCTATACTACAGGGTGCATCCACTCACACTGTTGTAAAAATATGCACACACCCATTAGAAATAGTTTTTATGCTGAACTACGCTATCCAGGGTTGTCCTGTAGTCCTATACTCTTGTGTGAGTCCTCATTTTGGAACTCAGCCCTGAGTGGCATTTACACAACCTGGGAGAATGAGCGGGCCACAGTCTCTGTGTCACACTTACATCAAGAGAACCATTGCACAATATGCCTAGCTCCAGCTCGCATCCCCAGTGTCAAGCTTTTGGAGATGTGGGCTGGAGCTAGGCGTACTGCACTATGGCTCTCTTCTCCAGGTTGTACGAATGCGACTCTGGCAAGAGTTCCTAAATGAAGACTTTCACAAGAGTTTAGGACTATAGGACAAGCCCAAACAGCCAGGAAGACGTTTTGAGAAATGTTGTCTTTGAATAGTCCCTCTTTTTATGATTGACATATGTGTGTGTAATTGTACAGTATGCACACGCATGAATAATATTATATGTCGTCCTAATATAAATAGAACAGTAGTTTTGTATTGCAGAAAAATACAGAAATATGGGATTCCTTTGTTTTTAGCAGGAGAGGTGGACCTGAGACTGCAGTATAATGTCCCTAGACAGCAGGTAACATCAGGCACCGCACATAACTGTTATATGCATAGCATGCTGGAATAAGCGCACATCTATCCGCTACAGTACACAGTGTGACTGTGTGTGGTTTGCTCCTTTGCGTCATAATTACAAACCGAAAATGTAATATTTTAATAATATTAATAATAATTAATCTGCCTATCACGGAGTTGGAGGACAGGAATAGAAGGAGCAACCTTTGCATTTTTACGCTTCCAGAAGGAGCGGAAAGCCAAGCCCCTTCCTATGCCGCATTCATCGAAAAATGGATCCCTCAGTTGCTACGATTAAGCTTTACCAAAGATTTTGAACTAACCTATGTGCACAGAGTTCCCACATACAGCCCCAAAAACAATGAGGTTCCAAGAGCCCTCATTTTTAGACCCCCCCCCCGTTACTCGCACACTGAGGCTATCCTTACACAGATAAAGAAGGTACAGAGAATCAATTGGGAAGGCTCCTCTATTGGATTTCCCAAGACTACTCTAAAGACACTGTCAAAATAAGAAAAGTGTTCTTATCCCAACCTCAAGCTCCTAAAGACTCAGAAATACCATTTTTAGGTCGAACCTAAACAGCGCGTGCGCTGTAGGCGATCTGTTGTATCTGTTTTGTGGAGTCTGGCTCCTCCCACGCTTCAGATTGGCCTTTTTGTGTCTCATTTAAAAAACATTAGCCTACAATTGGCTAATGGTTGGTGCATGACCCACCTTGTTTAAAAAGTTGACTCCCCTGGAGTATTGCTGCGGGAACGAGCAGTAGCGCGCACGCAGTCTCTGCCTTTCCATTTTCAGCGAGTGCGTGTGTTCCACATTGCTGTTATGTAGCCTGCACTTTATAGTGCCCCTGGGGAACAAGCAGGGACCGACTACAGTGCTCCTGTATTAGCACTATGTCTACGGTCCCCCCGGGGTACAAGCAGGTATCCACTCCAGTGAGTCTTTCTTGTTTCACCCGGCTTCTTCTAACAGACAACGCTGCTGCTTCCCGGAGAATGAAGCCTCTTCCAGGCCTACTAGGAGTTTGTGGAGCCTTTTTAAAAAGGGATTTAAGGGTCATTTGGCTATTATTTATCAAACATTTCTATTCAGTTTGTGTTTTCTAGGTTGTATCTTTTGATTAGCGCTTAGTGGGTTAGCTCGTGCAGCCTTTCCGCATCGGAAGATGATCTAATTTATTTCTAAAGATTACGACAGAGCTGCTGCTATCCCGCAGCTTCAGCTGCTGAGCTTTGGCGCTCACCTCAAATGGAACTGGACCCACGCGCGAGAGTTTTGTTCCACATGGGCAGTCATCAGTGTGATTACGCAAACCTTTACTCCTACCTTTCTCGTCTAAACGTAATGTAGATGGTCTTTTATTTGCCTACTAAAAGTGGTAGAAGGGAGAAAAACAATTCAAGATCATACTTTCGATTTAGTCAAGCTGTAATAGACCACAGACTCCGTCTTTAGGTTTTGTGGATTTATTATAAGGCCAAAAATAATTGAATATAAACACACCTCAATATTAGAGTGTAGAGATACAAGAAAATCAATACAGAGCCGATTTTACGAATATAAGTCATTCGGCACAGAAGGCATAATATGATGAACTCCAAAATCAAGATACAGCAAAGAATGGAAGCGGAGTCCAATTCTCTTTTCATTTAAGAAGGAGCAAAATCTTTCCCTACTCTACTCTCAAGGAGAATCCTACCTATCTCCCTTGTATCATATCCCAAAGGTGTCAGAACGTGTTGACTTCCTAAGAAGAACTCACGTCAAAATGGGTCTGATAGCTTAAAGCTATTGAGCTCGCTCTAAGATGCTCCTTCTCCTCCGAAAGCTGGTAGAAGTCTGTCTAAACTGTCCCTGCACATTATACAAAAAGGCGATAATCGACTCCCAATACGTCATGTGTTAAACTTTTCAACTTGCAACGGTCTTCGGTAAGTTTCCATAGAGCTTTAATTAGCTGGCTCTTTTTCCAGTGGACTTGGTTCCTAGATAGGCCGTGCACGAAGGTGTCCTCCCTTCTCGCCTTCCAGTCTTCTTCAAAGACATTCCGAGTATGTCCTTAAATCTAAGAATAACGAGTTCGAATTCCTGCACCTGCAGTAGGATGAGAACATACTGTCTTCGAGCACACCAGAATTTATTTAATTAATACTTGAGCAGCTAAGGAGAAACAAAACTAAAAACAACTTGCAGTTGGGCCTACAAACTGGGTAACTTGACTCAACATGGTTACATTATGTGAATACAACGTCATCCTGCACATTACACATATAGGAATTAAAATTGTAATACATACAAGATCCTACTTAAATGTGCTCACTTCACTTTAATACTAATATAACGTGAATAAATGCATCTTAATAATTGTGAAACACTGCACACAACAAAATATATATGAATACGGTTGTATCGGGAGTATAGTGCACCTCTACAAATTAGAGTGCTGTAAACGCTCTATCAGTCCCCCTCCTATGACTAGTGTCATAACACCAACTTTTTCCCTGCTTGTGTTTCTCCTTGTAGAAGAGGCCGACCTAAACAGGGGTTGTAGCTTGCCGTCCCTGCCTAAATCTTCCCAACCCTTTCAAATGTAGATAATGTCTGTCCTGCAGTCGTTCTAATTGTTACTCTCGCTTTCTCAAAGAATTTTCAGCATGTCGTGCCTTTTGCCATTTGTAAGCCTTAATGACTCCCAACAGTACAATTATACAAATGACAGCTATTATGATAGGTTTCAAGAGGTCTCCTATTATTCCTTGTCCCAAACTTTCAAACCTGCTTCCTACCTTGCCAAAGCCCTTGCCAATTTGTTACCAGAGTCCATCAGCAGCCAGATCACGTAAATTTTGATGTATCTCTGAAATATTGCTGATGTACTTCCTTATATCCCGACTATTGTCAGGAATATAAGTACAGCACTGTTGAACTTTCAATAATTTACAGACTCCTCCAGCCTTTGCTAGTAATACATCTAAAGCAAGGTGATTTTGAAGAACCATAGCCCTTATCGAAACCATCTCCCCATCAACAAGTAATAGGATTTGGGCCGTATTCACAGAGAGCTTATCTACCAGAGTTGCCAGCTTTCGAATCTTCACATTATTCAAAATCACACCCAAACTAGGTATCATAGCTCCAAATACATCCCCAATAATTTCTCCAGCACTCGCACCACGTTTTCCTCTATGGGATCTCTTCCCTTCCAAAGGCCATAAATCATCCACATGGAACATTTTGGGGAATACTACAGCTAAATAACATGTCCCATACCAATTTTTAGGCAATTTCACATAAGCATTTTTACCGCACACAAAGTACACATTTGGCACTATGGTCAATTTATCCAATAGCGCCTTTCTAATGGATTCTTCAATCAAGAAAATGTGTTCACAATCACTCTCACCCACAAATATTTTGTCATAATGTGTGGACGGGTGCCTAATGCACAGTCTCCCTTTTTGCTGGAAGTCTAAAGCTATTGGACCAGAACTCCCTTTTGCCTTATGATCTAGTTCTTCCTTTGTCCATGGGATCACCTTGTGCTTCGGGTCTGGTCTAAATAAGCTCTGCCTATGTCGATCTTCTATCTGATCCACAAACTTCTTTTCAATGTCAGTTAACATGCAGGTCAAATTGTGTCTATGGGCATAAGATGTATCCAAGGTAATAGTAGGCACAAAATATGCAGACATCCTTTCTACCTGTTTGTAGTAATCATATTTATTCATGTATTTAAGAACGGGAACTTCTGAGAGTACCACATCATAGTTGGAGAAGTAGTACTCAAAATGTGCCTTGCTATAAAACATACTTAGTAACACACTGCATGCAATGCCATAGGTCACAGGTAAATGATGGTATCGAATGTCTTCCTCTACGGATGCTGGCAGTTGCATACACACATAGCAATCTTTCGCTTCCATTGTATCAACATCCTCATACAGCAAACGGGCATATGCATTCAGCGTGAAATCACCCTTGGACAAATCTACATGTAGCATCCGACTAGTTTCCCTAATCATCTCTCTATCTTTTGCGGAGGCACCCCCTTTGAGCTCTGAAGTAGGTGGGGTAAGTGTCGTCTGTTCCCCATTCCTTTCGGCATTGTGTGATTCAACCAAAGATGTAACAATCACCACAGTTATGACAATAAGTACCACAACGATAAGGGTACCAATTATGCATTTCTGCTTGCATCTTGGATTTCCAGTTTCCATTTTGAACCACCTTTAGTTTTGAGGCGCAAACAAATCAAAGTCTCTTTTTTTTTCTGCTTGCCTTATTTTGGTATTTTCAATGCCTTATTATCGTCTTTTTCCCATTCGATTATTGCAATGTTCAGTTCAATAACTAAGTCCTATTGAAGAGATGTAGTCAGCCCTAGCCCTCAGTTCTTCTTCTATTGAAAGTCCCCAATTTAAATCTTCTTCCACTCGGGTCTAAGTTATCTTCTTTCTAAAGCCTAATGAGTTCTTCTTTTAGAGTTCAAACTTCATCATTAATGATATTAGATCCAAGCATAGTAAGAACAAGCTGCAGAATTTCTGCACAAATTTCTCCCAGTTCCTGTGCAGTGGGTTGTCGACCAAATGTGGGGAAAGCAACCTGATTATGAATCAAAAAGCACAAACCACTTAGCCTTGGTTGATCGGGGACTGTCAAAGTTAGGAGTCCGAAGGCTTCAACTCCAGGGACCAACAGCTGAATTTCAATCGTGAGGGTGTCCCCTCCGTAACTCACTGTACCAGTTCCCAACCTTCCGGAATTCTTCGGTTTCTGCATTTGCAGCCAGATACTTCCACTCAGGAGAGGCGTACTTCTGAGATGGTACCCTCTCTCTTCTGGATCGTCTTAGGCCATCCGATCTTTCCTCAGTTTCACTTTGTTCTGATTCAGACATTTCAGGAATTGGAGCGAGATTTTTCTCAGATGCAAGCCTTATGTTCAGCCTTCCTTTTCTCGTTGGCCACTGCTCTGCTTCTGCACCTGTTCTCTCCTCCTCTTGATCTGATCCTTCTGCACCAGGCCGTTTACTTTGATCTGGGTCAAAGTTCACTTCTGCAATGTCATTTATCTCCGGATCTGTACTCAATGCTGGAGCGGAGGAATCTCTTTCTTCTTGCTCGATTGGTTGTTCAATCCCGTCAAGAATTCTTACGACTTGACCTGATCTTTCATTTCCTGTAGCACTTTCAGGAAGAGGAATCATTGTTTCCTCCGGTTCTGGAACACAACGAGTATGCGAAGCGTGGATCCAGTTCGGTAAGCCTCCACACTTCACAGCTGTACTTGTCACCAAGATCACCTGGTATGGTCCTTGCCAGCGAGCATCAAGGCAGCTCTTCCTCACGTGTTTTCGAACAAGCACCCAGTCACCAGGGTTAAGGTCATGCAGCAGATCTCTCAAGGTGGATGCAGTCGCAGCCTCGACCTGGTGAGACACAGAATTAACCACATCAGCCAGTCCCCTACAATAATCCAAAACCAAATCATCTGTGATGTTTATCAATGCTGTAGCTGGTACCATAGGCAATCGCATAGCTCTTCCCATCAATATTTCGTATGGGGAGAGACCGGTTCTCCTATCAGGAGTACTACGCAGACTCATTAGCACCAATGGTAGCGCGTCTGGCCACTTCAATGAAGTCGACGAACAAACTTTTGACACCCTCATCTTGATTGTGCCATTTATCTGTTCTACAAGGCCAGATGCCTCAGGCCTGTAACTACAGTGCAATCTCTGATCAATGTTTAGAGCTGTACATAATAATTTCATGATTTCGCTATGGAAGTGTGTTCCTCTATCTGTCTCCACTGAGGACGGGAAACCGAAGCGTAGTATCAGTTCCCTCAACAATAGTTTTGCCACTGTGAGACTGTCACATCGTCTAGTTGGATAAGCTTCAACCCAACGCGAAAAGATACACACTACCACCAAAACATATCTCAACCTATTACACCTAGGCATTTCGATAAACTCCAACTGAATCCTATTAAAAGGTCCTCCTGATCTTCCAATATGACTCATTGCAACCACAGTTCTCTTTCCAACATTCATTTGTTGACATGTAACACATCTGTGACACACCGCTTCAGCATGCACACGAAAGCGCGGATTGAACCAGGTTTGCCTGAACACTCGCACCATGGCATCTCTCCCTAAATGAACCACTCCGTGAATCTGTCTTGCCATTGGGCTCAATAAACAGTTAGGTAAGACTGTTCTCTCATCTGTTGACACCCAAATACCATCTTCTCTCTTTTCGCAGCCTGCTCTGACCCATGATGCGACTTCCTCCTCTGAGGCTTCATCCTGCAGTCGCTTTACCTCATCCCAGGTGTCGGCTATAGCTAACATCATGCTGAGCTCCGTCTCTTCTGTGCTGTCTCCTACATATGTTAAATTAAAAACACAAGCATGTATAGCACAAAAACGCGCTACTTCATCTGCATAGTTATTTCCTTTAGTAACAAAGTCCTCTCCCCACCCATGGGCTGCACATTTTACCACAGCTATTTCTTTGGGTTTTTGCAAAGCTTCCAACAGTTGGCGTACAAATTCTCCATTACGGATAGGGGATCCTGAAGATGTCAAAAATCCCCTCTGTGACCATAACTGGCCGAAGTCGTGAACCACTCCAAACCCATATTGGCTGTCCGTATAGATAGTCACTCGGACTCCATTTGAAATGATACAGGCACGTGTCAAAGCAATAAGTTCAGCGACTTGAGCAGAGTATACTCCTGTCAAACAGGCAGCTTCCACCACCCCGAAGATGGTGCACACAGCAAACGCTGCTCTCAAACACCCTTCATTGTCTCGTAAGCATGAACCATCAACAAAAAGAATCAAATCCGTTTCAGACAGAGGTTCATCAACAATGTCAGGTCTGGGTTTGGTAGATAGTTCAGTAACATCCAGGCAGTCGTGTTCTTCACAATCTTCTTCCTCCTCTTGTGGAAGAGGTAACAATGTAGCAGGGTTCAAGGTGGTACAACGTTTCAAAGTGACATTTTCAGAAGCCAATATAACCTGCTCATACTTTGTAAGTCTGTTATTTGTTAAATGCTGTGTCTTAGTTCGTGTCATCAGCAATTCTACTGAATGAGGCACGTAAACAGTAAGCGGGTGACCCATCACTATGCCTTCACATCTTCCAATGCTGACACCTGTTGCCCGGATGTCTCAAATCCGTTGCTGCAACGCAGAAGCTACTGGATCTAATGTAGCTGAAAAGTAAGCCACTGGTCTGCGAGCATCTCCATGTGTCTGCACAAGAACTGCTAACGCACATCCTTCCTTTTCACAGCAGAAGAGCGAAAACGCTTTATTATAATCCGGCATTCCCAGAGCTGGTGTGCGACATAGGCTCTCTTTCAGCTCAAGTAAGGCTCTCAGGCAGTCATCATCCCATGGTACCGGATCGCTAATGTCTTTTTGAGTTAACTTTAACAGTGGCTTTGCTGGCAAAGAAAAATTTGGGATCCACTGTCGAAAATAGCCGACCATTCCCAAAAACATGCGGACTTCTTTTTGTGTTTTCGGAGTTCCCATTTGCAGAATTGCCTCTATGCGATCTGGTGACACCCTCCGTTTCCCTTTCTCAATCCGATGACCTAAATACTGTACTTCATTCAGACAATACTGGAGTTTGTTCGGAGACACTTTGTGTCCATTGTCTGCCAAATGATTCAGCAAAGCCACAGTATCAATTCTGCAGGCATCCTCGGTCTCTGAAGCGACCAAAAGGTCGTCAATATACTGCACTAGAACTGAGTTCTGGAGCATCATCAGCCCTTCAATGTTCTTCTTCAGACTCTGACTAAAAATAGAGGGGCTTTCTGTATACCCTTGAGGGATTCTATACCATGTTAACACATGGTCGTCCGTCCTAAATGCAAATAAAAACTGGCTGTCTTCATGTAATGTAGGTCGACATGTTTCACGCCTTAATGGTCCAGAAGGGATCCATGGCGTTTCATCTGGACCGGGGGGGGTGGTTTTGAAAAGAAAAGAAAATAGCCCTACTGTTACTCAGGAGTAGGGTTGGGGGTGCAGGTATCAAAAGATTACCTTACTTTTCACACGCAATCATCAGTATAATATAAATTGCAGGTACCTAGTAGAGGATAACCTTTTGCAGTTGTCTTATAATCCAGCCCCACTATCGCAAAAACGGTGCCACTAAGGTCGGAACAGGCGCCCACGTCAATGCTGCAGTACTAGATATTGTCTATGCGTTATTAGGTATAGTCACCTACCCCATCGCCTGCTCACCTGTTTCGACCCTACATTGTGGAGCAGTGGAGTGAGAGGTCTAGAAGGTAGGAAGAATGTACATCTAAGATCTTTCGGGTGCAGGAATATCTAGAGAAAACCCAGTTGGGTTTGGACATGGAGCTAGCTAGACTGGAGGAATATAGCATGTTACTACGCATGCTATTACATTGCGTTCTATTACAACGCGGTCGTTACAACGACCCCGTTGTTAGAATACGATACCTTTACTTCGTAAGTCATTAGATCGACTTGCTGTAGGGGGCGCGCTGGAAGTAGGAATAGTATAATTTACTATTCCAACTCCTGCGTGCGCAACAGTAGGAAAGGTGTTGGAATAGTAAATTATACTATTCCTTAGGTTAGAGCGCCCCCTACAGCAAGTCGATCTAATGACTTACGTTGTAAAGGTATCGCGTTCTAACAACGCGGTCGTTGTAGCGACCGCATTGTAAAAGGAATGCAATGTAATGGCTGCGCTGTAAATGCTGTTTCCCGACTGGAGACAAGTGAACCAAAATGCTCACAATGGCTGTTGCTACTAAAAGGAAGATTTAAGACGACTGGTCCCAGCTTGATAAGTAACCTTACAGATGCCACAGACACAGGCTATTTCAGGAGGGAGATAAATCAAGTCGCCTTCTGGCACTGCTGTCAAATGGGGAGATACCTCGCACCCACATATTGTCCCTACGGCGGTGTGATGGTAATCTGGTTCGGTTCAGAGAACACATTAATGACCTCTGCAAGACTTATTTAGAGAAGGGTGGAGTTAACCTCTTCTCAACGGATAGACAGGAAGTTGAAAACTTCCTAGGTCAGGTATGACTGCTGCGGCTCTTGCCCGTGCAGTGGTGGTTCCTTGAGGCCCCGCTTGGCATGAAGGAGTTAAGGGACGCTTTGGTCAGGATGGCCCGGGTTTGCGAGACTCTTGCACAATTTACAATGCAGTTCCTTGAAGAAAATAGGAAGGGACGGAAAAGAGGAAGAAGAAGCAAGGCGAGTCATAGTCCCTGACTGGCTAACCCTTATGCGACAAAGTAAAACCACCCCATTGGAACGATTAGGAGCGGCTAGTGTGGACTTCTAGAGTATACCATTATATCAGTCTAGTTCCCTGACAATGTATCAGACATCGTTAGCCCTGTGATATTGGCCGGACCACCACATCGTGGCCATCATCACGTTCATTATAAACAGTAAGGGTACTGGGCAGTGAGAGAAATATACAGGGGAGAGTTACGGTATTTGTACCCAACGACACACCAAACATCATTCACCCCTATAAGATCGAACAGACCACCACATCGTGGCAACCGTTACGTGCCTCACAAACAATAATTTTACAGGACGGTAAAAAGGGGGATAGTTTCGGTACTTGTAAGCGCTAGCAAGCATGCTGCCTTAAAGAGAACCGTTGCTATTCAAGTTCAAGTTTATTTTATTTTTTGCTTGACTAATTAAAGCCATTGCAAATTAATAAAACATATAAAACAACACAATTAACATGCCATTAAACATATAATTTGATGAGATTTTTTCTTAAACAAATATTATGTAGTCTATATCACAGATAGAAATGCTTACACATGATAAAAAAAAATGTTGACTGGTGACTTTGGACATCAATAACAAAGATTGACAGTATCTTGTGACTAAATTAATAGCTATTTATTATTTAATAAAAACACCAGCATTGCTGTTGCACTCGTTATGACGGAGCATTAAAGTGTTGGCGCATGAATAAAAAT
Organism: Calotriton arnoldi; assembly: GCA_963921515.1. Classification (NCBI taxonomy): domain Eukaryota; kingdom Metazoa; phylum Chordata; class Amphibia; order Caudata; family Salamandridae; genus Calotriton; species Calotriton arnoldi. The sequence goes on from CAWUFW010008351.1 coordinate 312,134, forward strand.
GGGCACATTAGCTGAGAGCAAGATTTTTTGCGCAATCTCTGTGTTGGCCGACAATTTCATATGTACATTCAGGTTTTTAAATATCAATCTTGTATATTTGTTTGCTTGCAACTGTTGTCCCATAAATTTCAGTTGAAGAGAATTAAGTCAAAACGGACGAATAGCGCTTCTATGGATCATGAATATACTGAGTAATCAGTTTATACAGTACATTTGATATTGAGAAGGTAACAGGGCTTAGTCTTTAAAGTGCCGCTGTGCATAGTCCAGAGGCAGTGTCTAGGGCTTTCTCGCAAATAGGTAAAAATTTTACTAAATTACAGTTAAGCTGCGGGTCTTTTGGATCGAGACATTTAAGGATGGCAGTTCTGCAAGAGCGAATGCCTCTTGTGTTGAATAATTTCTTCAGCAGTTTACAACGGTGTAGATTTAAAGCTGGGCAGATGCATATTAAATGAATAAAATCCTGAGTTGGTGATCCACAAAGAGTACATGACTTTGGGCCCTGATATTTCCAGTGGGGCTGATCTGCATTGGACGGCAACCTTCCTAGTCGTGTTGCGAAAAACCTAGACTTTAGATAAGGAGAAAAGGGCAGACCCAGATAGGCGGCTGGTTGCAGTTTTGTGTACGATTTCAGTACCATCCATGCATGGGCTCGTTTGCTCAGGCTGGCTTTGTCTTCCCTTAGTGAGTGCTTTTTTGCCACCTTCTTTAGAACTTGTTGAAAGGAAGTGAATGGCAGGTTCCGCTGCCATAGGTCTACCATGTTGGTGAGTTTTAATGAAGAATGTAGGTACTCAGTGTACGCGGACTTAGGGTCATCTTGTAATGCATTCCAGAGTGTATTATTAATCTCGTTTCCTCCAGATTTTGTGCCATGTTTTTATTATTACATATAATCTGTATATTAGTTGTTGTTGCAGGCCAAATTCCAACCGGATCTGAGCCGGCGAGGAGTTGCGTGGTAAGGAGAATACTGTTCTGTACACCAGTGTTTGGAGGTTGTCCGTTGCTATTCACATTATAACAAACCATGGATCAAAACCCGCGTAGTTGCTGAAGTGGCCATGTGCGGGTCACTGTCACATGTATGTTCCAGCTATGTAAAAACATCTAATCTATTAGCAAGTGCGCAGTAGCGCCTCCCTCAACCATGCCGTATGGGTCAAAGCGTCAAAAACAGGGGAATAAACACAGTTCAGAAATCTAGACCAGTACCACTTGGACCAGTATGACATTGACAACCTGTTTCTAAAAGTCAAGCCTGCTCACCTTACGTGTTGCGAATCATAGACGCGGTAGAGATGAATGGCGGGAGTGATCGCGCGAGGCTCAGGCGCTTCCTTTGACCTATAGCCCCTAACCGGAAAATGGAACAAGGTGTACCTTGTAGTTGTAGTTCCTACTAACGGATTCAGACATCAGCTCTCTCACAGCGTATGCCTTACTACACTCTGTGGCAGGGTGATGTAAACATTGTATGCTATGTCATGACACCTCGTCAATCTAAAGAAATGGGAATAAAGTCCAATGCAATGTCAGTACGGACTATAATTATGTGGTGTACATAAGGTTGAGCAGAGGTGACGCATTAACCGTCTATATAAATATACATGTGACAACAGGGGTTTCTTTTGACCTGAGGCCCCTAACCGGAAATTAGACAATGTATACCTGGGAATTGTAGTTCCCACTAGCGTGTCCGGCGCAAAGAGGACGCCAAGATGGCCGGGGGGAGGCATAAATACCTCCCCACCTCCTCTGCGTGCCGGAAGTGACGCGTCTGGTAGGGGGACTCCTCCTTGAGTCCCGCACATCATTGGGGGGTGGGGAAGTGCCCAAATGGCACTAAAGGGGCCGCCCGTTTAGGGTGGCCCCCTGCGGGGGCCGCGGGCAGCCGCAAAGTCTGCATTATTATCCTTTGTGGAACGATGATAACAACAGTGTGTGCCATGACCTGACAACACATAAAGATTGGAAACAAAGGGATAAAGACCAATACGGTATCAGTGCGGACTATAGCTGTGTTATACACATACAGTGGACAGAGCCATATATAAATGCATGTGGCAACACAAGCATTGTCTAACATGTATGTCTCTCTCCACTTTAACTAAGTGTGTCATAGACATTCCTAACTTACAATGCACACCAAGGAATATCATCATTAAGACCGCTAAGTTGGCTGCCCAGTCTGAACACCCAACGCTATTCTCTACGGAAAAGGACTTTATTCATGTTCACAAGTGTGCCACGTGTTTCTTTGAGTGCTGACAGCAACTTGCACCTTCATCACTAGTGGCATGCCTTGATTTGCTATGCATGTCACTGATCAAATAACTTGTATATCACTGTCTTTAGGACGCAAATTGTCTCGCAACTTTCTACTTTGTGTTCCAGGTCAGTTTTTAAACTACTTCATGAAGGTATCTTTATATACAGTTCAGCTCACTTTGCAGTGGTAAATAGTGATTGGTTACCTTTACTAATACATGTAATATGATTCCAACCACTGTGTAGATTAGGGACCTCAGTCCAGAAGAATTGCCATTAGATCGACAACGACTAACAGCGGAAAAAAACATGTCGACCCGCCTACGTCCAATACGTTGAGCTGACAGATCATTATCTCTGCTGTCAGCCATTACTATTATATTTTTGACTAGACAAGAGCACCAACCTATTAAATTGTTAGGGTACTACTTAGTCAATTTTAAACACGCTTTCACTACACCAATCTACACTAGCAGGCCCACACTTCACGTACGGCTAAAAGAAAAAATCTCTGGCAAAGAGGCGCCTTGGGGCATTGCAGCGCCGGCCCGACGAGAAGCATGCCCTATGATGAAGCATGACACCCATCTGGTTGTGTGAGGGCTCTTGCTCTTGGGCAATCAGACCCCCGTTGCTTATTCCTCAGCTTATCACCGACCTGTCTTTCACATTCTCTTCCAAGGAACTGCATACCCTTTTGTTGTTACTCCAGATTAATTGATGAGCACGTATGCTGGACCTACATACGCTCCTTGTCCCCCTCGTTTTATATTACAATTTAGAATGCCTCAATATGCTTGAATGTACACAACGAGTTGGTGATTAGAATGCAAAACTTGAAAGCCTGTTGTTGGTAATATTTATTGGTTCTCCTGTACAGTGGAGTGGTGATGGTAATGTACTGTTAGTACCGATAGGTTCCTAATTACGACGTCGCAATTTTGATATTGATAGCATTAGGAATCCATACTGAGGCCCCTGTTGAGAAAGAACCTCAGGATACCTTATGAGCAATCAGAAGTATAATCCCAGAGAAAGTGCCGGGTCCAGATGGGATACCAAGAGATGTATGCCTAAGAGATCCTAATGGGTGGACCACTTATATTACCTTGCTACCAAATGTCATCCTAGGGGCACTCCTATGCCGAGCACCTGGTCTAGCACAGAAATTGTTTTGATACACAAGAAAGGGGATCGAGGCATCACATCCAACTACATACCGAACAGCCTGATCGACAGTCTACAAAAAAATATCTGTAGGCAGGTTCTTGATAAATTGCATCAATGGATGGAGGAGGGTAGCATTCTCGATACCTGCAAGCCAGTTTCAGGAAAGACGTTAGCACAATTGACCAGGTCTTCAGGATGTATGCACTGCATTTTAAACAAGGGCCACCTGTATGCTGCTTTTGTGGACCTAAAATCCGCATTTGACCCAGTGTCAAGGTATACAATGTGGACAATCTAAGAAAGGATGGGAGTCCCTGGCAGCATACTGTCTATATGACTTTGGTTGCATAAAGAGAATTATGTGCAGGTGCGCTTGGGCGGCCAGTGTGAATTGACAGAACGCATCCCAGTTGAAAAGGGAGTGAGACAAGGATGCATTCTAGCCCCGACACTATTGTAATTGCACTATGTAATTGCACACTTGGACACATGTGAGATCGATTCTCCTATCCTGGCAGGTAGCAAAACTCCTGTGTTGCTATTCGTGGATGACACTCTGCTGGTTTCAAAAACTGCCAGAGGTTTGCACAGTTCTCTTGACTAATTTGCTAGCTTTTGCAGAGATTGGGGCTAGAGGTGAACCTGTCTATGACAAAATATATGACTATCAACCCACACAAGCAAAATAGAGGGAAGATAACTACAGGTGATGAAAACCTCGAAAGGGTCAGCAACTTCAATTACCTGGGTATTAAACTTACGGACAGTATGTCCTGGGTCAAGCACACCAACAAGAGCCGATTCACGCTCCAACAGAACATAGCAGGAATATTGAAGGTTTTTAACGTCAAAGCCTTGAGTAGCGTAGGGAGCATCTCAACTAGGCGATTTGACATCATTCGGAAAAAAAAGTTTGCAGTTGCTGGTTAATCTTGCTCAGAGCTCTCCATTGCTTCCACAAGATTGTCTTCGAAGGCAAATTGGAGACTGTTGTTATAATGGCGGAGGGTGTGGTATACACAGGAACTAGAACCATTTTGTGCAGCTTTGGAAGAAACTATGCCCTCGATAGTCAAAGCAAGATTCCATGGATCCAAAATGTAAGCTCCATGCTCGTAAGACTCGGCTATGACAAACAATGAAGAAATAGGACAGGTTCTGGCACCATAACCAGAGAGCAAATAAAAGAAACATATTAGAATTATGAGATAGAGAAAGATGTGATTAATCCTCATCTTGGGACTTTATCCCTTACCATTCTGTACATTAAATGTATTTGATCCTATGAAAGCTATTTTGATTATATCCCCCATCCAATGTCTAAGCAACTGTATGAGGATTTAGATCCAGCATTCTAGCAGTTTATGGTTTCTTACCAAGATGGCAGATTTCTGAACATCAAGAGTAGTGCTTGCCCGATTTGTAATCCTACGGTTGAAACAGTGGCTCACCTAAGTTCTTTGCACAGCCTACAAAATTCGGAGGAGAAGGTGGTTAAACCCGGTTTGCAGGCTGTTAGGAGCAAGCAAGTATGTTGTGGCCTTAAGGCTACTGAGGTCAGACATGCGGAAATCCACTGTGTGTATTGTGGCACAATATTTATACAGTGCATGGTGCCTTATGAAAAAGTATGCTAAGGAGTAGACAGCATTGAAGTATGCCTTGGACATTCACATGATAGAAAAGTAAGTAGTCTGCTTGTGTATGTCCCATCCTTGTAATTAACTGTAAGGATTGTTGCAGATATTTCTGTGGGATATTACAGATTTAATCTTATTGGTGATAATATTGATACTTATGAATTGCATTTTAACTTAACTTTTAGTGAGAATTTATTTTGCCACTTGTAGGTTTTTAGCAGTATGTATTGCAGAGTGTTTACCTCTTATTACACTTGCTTTCCATGTGTTATAAATGAATTATAGTTTTGACGATTGGTTGATTCATCTTGTATGGTATTGAGTGTTTATAGATGATACTGGATTATTGATGGCTTGCATTGGGCTTGCAGTGGGACCTGGATGGGTTTTGATATCCGGGGATATGGGTAACCAGGGACCCGTTAACACAGTACGATCGAAATATGGGTAAAGTGGTAGCAGGTCTGCATAGTTCTGTGGTATTTTGGAAGACTTTCCCGCTGACCATTATGGGTTGTATCTCATTGGCAAAGCTGGTGTTTTTGATGCCTTTATGTCCTCCAAAATACTATGGGCCATATGTACAATGAAGTGGCGGAGTAAGGCGTTAGCCGTCATGGCTTAACGCCTCTCTCCGCCACTTCTGAAACGCAAGGCTGCACCATATTTACAAGAATATGGTGCAGCCCTGCATTTCCCCCTGCAATGGCGCTAAGTTTAGCAACTTAGCGCCAACGCAGGCACCCTTGCACCATAGTGCAAGGGTGCCTGCGTGCAGGGGAGGATTGTTTATGTGTAGGAAGGTGTCCCTTCCTGCACATGAACAATCCTAAAATGCCATTCTGGCACTTTCATGTGTGCTGCTTCGTGCAGCACACATGAAAGTGACAAAATGGCATTTTTTTTTTAAAAGTTTGTTTATGTACAGGAAGGGACACCTTCCTGTACATAAACAAACAATGGCATTTTGCTTTTTCCATTTGTGCTGCACAAGGCAGCACACATGGAAAAAGCAATAACGAGGTGAAATAATGCATTTCTCCTCGTTTCGCCAACTTAAGACAAGTTTTTACCTGGTCTTAATTTTGGCGCTGCCTCCTATGTACCCCACCCTTGTACATAGGGGGCAGCGTCAAAATGAATGGGTGTTGCGGTGGAACGGCCACGGCAACACCCACTGCCCACCCCTTTCACGCTAACCATAGCGTGAAAGGGGGCCTTATGTACAAGGTAGCGTTAAGCCACGTTAAGTGGCTTAACGCTTCCTTGTACATAAGGCGCAGCCACTATCGCCACCACAACGTCACCATAGGTGACGTTGTGGTGGCGTTAGGGGCTTGTACATATGCTCCCATGTGTCCGATTCCGATGGTGACATTTTGCAAGTTGGATGTTTTGCTCTGAGATTTGGTTTAGGCGGGCATGCACAGCAAAGTGAAACTGGAAGTGTTGAAACTACCTTGGGTCGAAGGGAGGTGCGGCTGCCAGACAACTCTCTGTATTACACAGCAGCCCACCTGCAACATGCCTCACACTGGTTTGCGGAGAGCCCCAACTGGAGGAAATCCTCCTAGCGGTGGAACAAGGGCAATATACACTCCATCAATTATTTTTTAGGGGCAAAACTAGACCAAAGGAGATGCCCTACCTGGTAAAGCCAATGGGGGAGCAATTGCACAGAGTACTAGTGCGGGTGCTGAAGAGGTCCCCGTTTGCTTTAGATATCTCCCTGTGGACACTAAGACCCTTTTAGATTCTGCAGCGGAATATCTCCTTTCGCACTTGGAAATGAGGGGGTTGGGATATGGTAGGAGACCTGTACTTAAATGCTAGATTTCTCTTTTTGGCCCATGTCATGAATGGTTTGGGGTGGGGCCTGGGCAGTTTATACAATATGCATAGACAGCACATGTGATGAAAGAAATGTGACTGGCATTCTCCGAAGCCCCTCTGGAGCACTCAGCAATGAAGCAGCAATTGGAATTAGGGGGTGTCGACAACTGATCACACACCTATATGAAGCACTTGTCACAGACCGGGGAGGGGGAACATGGACATGGCCAGCCAGAGGTGGGAGGAAGGTTGCTCTGAGCAGCTAATGGTGGGGGGATGGAGGAGGGCTTGTGAGCAGGTTAAAGGGGTCTACCTGAATGCCCAGTTTAAGTGAATCCAATTTCACTCCCTTCATCAAACCTATCTAACTCCCCAGAGACTGGCTCGGATTTACCCTCAGAGACATGCTGTGTGTGGGAGATGTAGGGAAGAGGGGGCCTTTTTCATACATGTCATTTAGCCTTGCCCACAGATAGGAATGTTCTGCGAACAAGTAAGGCACTATACATCAGTAACCATGTGACCTACAGAGCTCCACCCAAAGATGGCGCCCGCCACCATAAAATTGCTAGTAGCACCTTATCTCAAGCACAATACAATACATTGTGTAAGAGGAGTGGCTATCTTGTTTAAGCTCAATACTAGGGATGGGCGGAACTCGCCGGAATTCTATGGAGTTACATGAAAACTCTGCGGGATTCCGCGGAGTTGCACAAACTGGCGGAAATCGGCATGTTGCGCTGATTTTTAGCACCGGGAGATTGTCTCCTTGTTCAAAAACCAGCCCAGGGGTTGGGATGCCCGGGCCTCAGAATCTCAGAGGAAGGGGCCCCAAGAATGCCCCGTTTCAGGATTCATATATTATTATTATTATTAATGATCCTTACATCGCCCCCCCGAGGGCCCACCCTATGGATAATCTCCGAAATCGCAGCAGTGCCCCTTGCGCTCCATCGCTCGGGCGGATAGGAATCAAAGGTCCAGATTATTTAAATGTGGATATCTCCTACCCCGTTGGGACGTTTGCACACTCTTGGGCATATTGCACTCCTGGTGGTGAGCTCTAGGAGGTCTCCTTGCCTCAAAAGCATTGTACTTTGCAGGCTCCTTGTGCCGGCTTTCCTCCTGGTCTTTATCTCTGGTGCTCCTCTCTTCCTTCTGGGTGCAGAGGTCCAGATTTTTTTGGTCATGTGGCCCAGATGGGCATTGTCGTCTTCCTGATGTTAGCATGAGCACGTTGCTGACTGTCCGCTGATTTGCGCTCGTTACTACAAGAGTTTATTTTGCTTGTGGCACATTGCAACTTTCACACAAGAACTTACTGTTGTTTTTACACTTTTCTCGTTCCTGGGATTTAGTCTGAACATTGTGAACAAGGTGGAACAACAATGCCCCTTGTTATTTTGTTCTGGTCAGGCCCTAGCACCTAGACAAAACATTCAGATGCAGGTGTTGTTTGGGAACACGTACTTTGGTGATATGAGGGTACAGGGATAGGTGGCAAACACTTGGAGAGGGACCTTTCCAGGGAAATGAGCATGACAGCACCTGTGATGTAGCTCTACCATCTATAGACTAAGGTACGGGGTCTGCTGATAACACCCAGAGATCTTCTAATATATAATCATCTTGCTTCTATACAAGGGGAGGGAGGTTAGGCTATTTGGTCATTCATTATGCCAGCTCCTTTTATGATTTACAGACTACTTGCTATGCTGACCGTATTTGTGTTATGCATTTTTCTACTGATTGTGGCACGTATACTGCATACTAGAGCACATTAGTTAAAATAAATATTTTTAACTTTTTTGTGTCTCTCAGATCTTATTGTGGGCGAGTACAAGAGTGTGAGCAAAAGGGTGTGTCTTGCAACCGCGATTCCTGAGAGAGCCAGGAGTGTTGTGTTCTGAGGTGTCTAATCACTTGTTCCTCTGTGAGTGAGTAGGAGGGCAAGTGAGACACTATAGCTAGTCGGTCCCGGGCTCATGGGTACTAAGGTGGTAGGGCAACTCAGTCTCTGCCTACTAAGGTCCCATAATCCCACGCATAGTGGGATTTCACAGAGTCCCTGCAACACTTTCCCCCAACTGGTCCTCAAGGGGCATAAGGGGACCAGTTTAACTGGCCCTTAGAGAGACCCACTGATCCTGGGGACAACTGTGGGCAGAGTCCTTAATTCCTTAGGCTTGTCCTTCTAGCCATCCATGGCTGTTGTGGGCGTCCAGTTCCAGTAGAAAGTACTCTCTCTCCCTTGTGCAAGAGTTTTTAAATAGGGGTGGAAAGTTTTGGAAGCCATTCACCCCTGGCCAATAGTAGGCTGCCACATCACCCCTCCACCCTAGTCCCAACCCTCCTGCCAAGCATGCTGGGATAATCCAAGATGGCGCCATCCAGAAGTCACTGGTTGCGGCTCCTCTGGGGGCCTCAGCTCTGCCCCTCGCTGATATCACTGCAGGGCCTTTCCCACCAAAGCTTCAAAGAGGGGCTCCCTTCTGTTTTGGGTCTAGTTGTTTGGGCTTCCTCCTTTGTTCAGTGAGCCTGGGCTGTCACCAGCCCTGACACAGTGCGACAGCTAATTAACAGATGTATATAATAAATAACAACGTCTCAACAGGTAATACTTAAAGACAGTTTTTAGAAAACATGCACAGTAGTTGCAAGAAGAAGGAGACAAGGAGGCATTAATGGTTGTTGCAATAAATGTGAAGAGCAGTCTGTATTTAAACAAAGTGGAATGACGGCAACGTAATATAGTGCCATCATCCCATTTTGTTCAAATGCAGACTGCTCTTCGCAATATACCAAATTAACAGATGCAGATTTTATTTCCCACCCCTTCCTCCTTAGAAGCTGAGGGAAGCACTGTAATTACTCTTTTGGTGCGGGGAGGCCTTTGTTCCCTCTGATGGTAAGCAATGTAATTAACCTGGCCCAGGAGGGTAATAAAAGGCTTGGACTCTGATCCTGGGCTGAGCCATAGAAATATGAAACTTCTGAGCAACACATAGGATGTACACATATCTGCTTGGGACTGGCATTATTTGAAGTGGGTGCGCACTTTTCAACCAATTCTTGATATCTTGCTGGACTTTGGAAGCTAAAGGTAAACAAAACTGCACTCTAAGGCAGATTTCCCCCTATGTGTATAATAAAGTGTCACTGTAGACAAAACATTAAACCATACTGACTTTACCTATGAGTGCCCACTAATATTATAAGGCCTATCCTGGTTAATTTCAAACCCTGCAGAGTACCCCTGTGCCATGCTGCTTGTGTGCAGTTACTGGGCTGCTTACTACGGTGGACTCACACATTCAGTCCGCACACGGGTAAACACGCATGAGCACACGTGTTCATGTGTAACCAACCAAGTGCCCCTTGTCCTTGCTGCATCACTCCATCCTTATCTTAAAAGGCAGACACTGGCGGTAAACATGCACAGTCCATTTACCAGATGATTACAGTGGGTGAGACACAAGCAGTGAGACTGACCCACAGTAAAAAGTCCAAACCCAGGGGATCCAAAAAGCGAAAAATCCAGTTGGATTAAATTGGCGAACCCAATTGCAACACAATGGCTGTCCAGTTTCAAATGACAACCCTGCTTCTGAGCCTCCTAAGTAAGAGAAATTATTATTGGGTTTTTAAAGATCGAATTTGGGGAAGTTTTACAGGGAACAGTTGGCACAAACAGGCTATTGGCATACAATGTGGATGAAATGAGATATTTGATTAAAGAAGTGAGATGTACAAATGAACATCTGAAAAAGGAAGTTATGCTGTTCCTCAGTGATCAATGTCAGGACAAGGGAAAATGACACCAACCTGACCACTTTGGTTCAAAGTTGGGAGTCCATATATTGGATTGTAATGCCCTCACACACCCTGTTGGGTGTCATGCTTCATCATCTGGGCTGCTCCTCGTTCGGTCGGCGGTGCAATACCCAACGGGCTCCCTATAGTAGGGGCACTTTAGAGGAGATCTTCTTCCAATAGCCGTATGGTGAAGAGGGAGTGAGGGGCCAGAAATGTGTAGATGTATGGATTGAGAGTGTGATTTAAAATAGGGCTCGGAGTGCCTGTGAGAACAAACTTTAAATCAATAGGTCTCCTACCCTAAGTAAAAACAAACAATAAGGCGCTCGGCTAAGTGTTATGTCTTAGGTCTAAGCGTCCATATTGGTGAAATAAGGTCTACATGTTTCTCGCTCAATGTAAATTCTACATGCGATTCGTCAGGACCAATAGTATGAAGACTATCTACACTCTAGGGTTGGTGACATGGAATCATACTCACATCAACCAAACAACTAACTATTAGTGTACCTGTCAGACCTGGAGCTACCCAAAATTGTAAACTAACCAGGCATCAGCAGTACCCGGTAGGTAAAACACGAGGAGTTCCTCATGTAAGTTGTGTAATATCACGTGTCGTCTCGACCTACCCACTCCTACCGGACCCGACCGGTACGGACCCAACGAGGAGCAGCCCAGATGATGAAGCATGACACCCAACAGGGTGTGTGAGGGCATTACAATCCAATATATGGACTCCCAACTTTGAACCAAAGTGGTCAGGTTGGTGTCATTTTCCCTTGTCCTGACATTGATCACTGAGGAACAGCATAACCTCCTTTTTCAGATTTTCCCAGGGGCACATATGCTGGACCTCTTCCTCTATACAGATAGAGGAAAAAAGCCCCATAGTCCCTTCTTTGTGTATAGATGTGCAAATGAACCACATGATAAGTAGGGGTGGGTGATAAATTCTGCTCCTCCGGGGGAGTTCGCAGAGTTTTGCCCCCTCCACGTTATGCTTGTGATGCGCAGCTCTAGCAAAACTCTGCAAACTGCCATATGGCGGAGTGTTTTCCCAAGCGCTGCTCACTAACAATAAGTTGGCAAGCACGAGCGAGAATCAGCGGTGGGCAGTGTCACAACCATTCGCAGTGGGAAAGCTGCCGCTTGAGTAGAAAAACTACTCAAGCGGCAGCAAAGAACCAGCATCATCTGGCACACCACATGGATGGTACAGTTCACACTAATTTTGCAGTGCAGAACAAGCTCCTGGTCCAAAAAATCAGCGCAAGCAGCGCAACGTGCTGATTCTGCCTGCTTGAAGAACTCTGCGGAATCTCGCAGAGTTTCCATGTAACTCTGTGGAATTCTGCAGAGTGAAACTTTCTGAGTTCTGCTCACTTCTGATAATAAGCTTGATGAGTAAGAGGCTGACATCAGCAGAAGAACACAAAGGGGTCTGTTAGTGATTCACAGCTAGAGCCAGCTTCAGAGTTTCATCTGAGAGAAGTGCATGGAGGGAAGTATGTGTCTGTGCCTTGGACAAGGAGTGATTTTTATGCCTTCACAACAAATTTTCAAAAATTTCCATAGGGAGGCTGAGGAATGGTACAAGGAAGTTCACAGGTTGACAACAATTAAAAAAATGCTTTGGACTGACTTGGATGTGCTGTTAGAGAGTGTTATTGCTAGTGATTTGTGGAGTGAGTGCGAGGTTGCTGTTGATTGGCTAATGTTATATTTCGTATAGAGGCCCTAATATAGACACGTTCATATGTGCAGTATATGGTCATAATCGTATGTGCCCTATTATGGTCATGATCGTATATGCCCTATTATGGTCATAATCGTCTATGCCATATTATAGTCATGATCTCCTATGCCCTAATATAGGCATGATCTTTCACCTACATTAGTTCCCTACAGTACACAACGAACTCTGAGGGTTGAACGTTATCTAGTTTGTTGTTTGAACACTGCAGGGTTTTTCCCGAACACAGGCCTACAATGTACTCATAAATTATGCGCATTCACCAGGTACATCTCCCGGATAATATGTATGTACAAAGTTCACCCCTGACGTCTTCCTCATGTCCAACAAAGACCAATACAAACCATACTAAGGGATGAGACACATTAGGGTATAAATACACCACATCTTGCCACGGTAAGACAGAGGAAACCGAGACTTCCATGCTGACACACTGACCAGAGACGCTGAGGCTCCTGCATGCAGTTGCTCCAGCTGACAGCGGTCTAACACAGCCCTTGCGGGGTGTCCAACTCGAGACCAGGACGGGGTCCCACACTCTCTCTATTCAGGTAATGGGGTTCGACTAAATCCTAGAAGGATTCTTGGCTCTTAGGCTTTTAGACCTACACACATGCTAGGTACACTTAGGTACATCTAGTTAGGCATCATAGGAGTACGCACACTTTTATAATGCTTCTTATATTCATGTATGTATTCATGATTCTTGCAATATGGTAGAACTGTACTACCCTTTCACTTTTATCGTACTGCTGATAATATATCTCTGCTATTGTCTGCTGGTTGCTGCAGCACATATATTATACACTAGAATAACAACTGTTCAATAAATACTTATTGAAACGCCCAGACTGTTTATTCTGTGTAACTCTCTGAGACAAACCGAATAAGTAAGCACGAGTGACTGAGCGAAAAGTAGTATATTGTTTCCACGATTCTGAGGGATCAGGGTTGTCATGATCTAAGGTTGCCAGAAACGAATCTCTCCCCGATAAGAGGAGATTCTAGTGGCACTGTGAGCTAGCTAATGCAAATCCGGCTAACATACGCGGTGGGGGTGCACAGAGCCAGTCTACCACCAAGCCCACAGTTTATGTTATCCAAACGCGCAGGTCCTGCAGGGGTACTATAGGAACTACACAACATGGCACCACCAACGTTGATTGGGTACTTATTTAACAGTAGAATCTGAGTAGTTCAGTTGTGCTATTCTCAGAGAACCTACTCACAAAACCCCAGAGACATCTGGAGTGGGTGGGCACAAAATCCGCCACAGCTAAGTAGTACGAAAATACTATTTATTGGCTGTTGGTTATTCAAGCTTGAAAGGACATAGTGTTCCTAAAAATTGTGCATAACACCTTATCTTAGTTCCCTTGGAACACTTCTTCCTCTAAACATGACTGATGCCGTAAGGGCAGAGAGAGTTGAACTGAATTTTTCAGATGAAGGAGAAGATCCTGCGACTGTAATACAGATTGCACCAAAGTTCAGAAGGACAGTCACCCTATGACTAATAGAAAATGGTTTACAAGCTAGGGGTGGCATGGTAGTTTTCGTGATTGAGGCACACGAATCAAACAAAACAGAGGTGTTCTATTCATGGGCTACATTCCCGGCAGCAAATGCAATAACAAATACATTTCACTACTATATAGAAGGAGATGGACCACCGGAATAGTGTCCGTTTGAGGACATAGAGATTCCACTCACTTACCAGGAACATTATGACTGGTTTAATGGCGCCCTACCCCACGTACGAAGAAGAGTAAGGTTAGGCCCACTCGGAGGAGAAGGAGCCACATGGCCAATATTAGCGGCCTACACACCACATCCTGACATTGCCACAATGCCACCAGGAGACTTACTCGTACAACACACAGATTTAATTAAAATCTACAGAAACCTGACACAATTTGTCATGAGGACTTTAACAATCCAACCTGCACCAGGTGCAGCAAATAGTACTCCAGCTCAGGGTACAGGAAATAAAATTACTCCTCAAACATTACATAATGGGCAAAATGCCCGCAAAACGCGAACAAATACCATTCTGGATAGCTCAGAAAATAACTCAGCTTGAGGCAGTATTCCCGAATACTACCACCTGTGATAAACACAGAATACTAACAATCTGCTTGCCCATGGGGATCACACCACAAATAGAGGACTGCACCTCTTGGGATACAGTCTTTGCTGCCATATATACCAGAACGCATGGTATCCCGTCATTAGCAGTAGTACCTGATGTATTGAGACAGATACAAAATGAGTACGGAGCAGAGCCTGCCCTTAACTTAGGGATGAAGTTACTAGGTAACTACAAACAGGTATCAGCCATATTACTAGCTAACATTAAGAGGGAAGCAGCCTCAGTGGCGATCCGCCAACGCCTAAGGGAGTTCAGTCCAGTAGATCAACAACACGAACTACCCAAAATAATTGAAACTGCATATGCAGAACTAGGCAGAGACAGTTTAGGTGGGAAAGCATTAAAACCACAACTGGTGGGCAGTTCTGAAAAGGACACTACAAAGCAGACATCTACTTCTTCTAAAAAGAAGTGGGAGAATGAGGGGCGTGGTCTGCCGAGCAGCGGAATGGCCGCTCTTTGAGTGCGCTCCGCCGGCTGGGTGTATAATCCTGAATTAATCCTCAAATAAGGTGTCGTGGGGGCCTATCTCTGGCACCCCTGCATTGCTGACCTGCTGTGGTCTGTAGCGGTGCGAGCCTCGCGCTCCGGGGGCTCTGCGGCGTGGTGAAGTGGACGCTGTCTGGGAGCTGCGCGACCCCTGTCAGCTGCCGGGTGAGGAGGCCGGCTGTCCCGTCAATTGAGCCCGCGGCTGCCGCGGCGGTGTGGGCCTGGAGGCGCTGACGAAGGTGCAGAGCCCGTGGGCAGACCCGACTTGCTGCCAGCTGAGGCTGAGGTGCTGGCGTGAGGCGGAGGGACGCTCAGGCATTGGGATATCTGATACTGGTGGCTGCTCTTGGTCGCGGTAAGGAGGAGCCCCGCTGGGACGAGATGGAGCTTCCGCCGCAATTTTGAAGGAATCCGAGGGTGAGTGACGGCGAGCATCCGTAGTGAGGGTGCCCCGCTCCCCCCCTGAGAGCTGTTCCTCGTTGATGTGTCGAGGGGAGCAGCCTTTGGAGCCGGGACACAGGACGTGGTGAGTGCGGCTTTGGTGCGGCGCCCGATGCCCTAGTGGTGGAGAGAGGGTGAGCGCTGCTGCGGGAGAGGAGCCATTTTGGGGCGAGTGAGGCAGAACTGAGGCGGAGAGAAGATTGTGATTGGAAGAAGCCTGGATGCCCCTGGATGTTTTTATAGTTGCATTTGCCCTGAGCAGCGCTGGTTGGCGTCGGGGCGATGGGATCCCTGAAGCTACAGCCGCGAGCCTACCTTGCCGCCCGATCCCTACGTTGCAGGTGGAACTTTGCGGGTGCGGGCGAGGGGTCCCTGCCTCCTACCATTGAGGCGATCTGAGAGGTGAACCCCCCCGGGGTACTGTGATGTATAGGTGTTCCCCTGGCTACCTGCGTGCTTCCTGGAACTGAGTCTGTACGCTGATTCCTGCGCTGGGCCTGCATATCCTTGGTGTTCCTCCTGTCCCCTGAGGAGGCCTAGGAGTGGCTTTCCCCTCTGTACCCTACGCCAAGAGGAGGCCTGCGGGCCCTCCTCCCTTGCCCTAACTGGCTGACGCTGGCGCCGCGGTCCATTGAGGGTGACTGAATGGAAGAGATTACAGCGTGACACTGAAGACCTGTGGCGTTCTTGTACTGGGGAGGACAACCGGTATTGTGCTGTCTGCGAGGAGAAGCCGGTGACTTGGAGGGGCCGGAGCATACTTGTGGCCAGGGACTCTGTCTTGACTTCAGCCTCTAGAACGTTGTCTACTTGCTACATCATGGGCAAGCCCGATGCCAAGCAACCCAAGCTTAATTTTGACAAGCGCTCTACGCGTCAGAGTGAATCACCCTCTGAGTCGCACGCAGATGCGCAGCAGGAGCCGCACTCTGAGGACCAGGGAGAAGATCTGCGCACCCTCATGTTGGAAATGCGCTCCAGCCTACGGAATATAGACTCTAAATTGGATACCCTGACCGTGCAGCTGGACTCTGTAAAGGCTCAAGTCACTGTCCATGAAACTCGCCTAGATGTCCTGGAAAACCGACAAACCGAATTTCACGAGTTTCAAATCGGAACCAAGGAGCAACTGTTACATATGGATAAGCTGTTGGGGGTGATTCGAGCCAAAAATGACGATTTGGAGGCGCGGTCACGTAGAAACAACCTACGTATTATAGGGATTCCGGAGACCACTGCAATGGTCAAGATGGAAACTTATGTGACGGAACTCCTTCATGCGCTGTTTGACCCTCAGTTATCCCCTGTATTCGTGGTGGAAAGAGCACACAGGTCCTTGGGGCAGAAACCCCCGGTGGGAGCGCCACCTCGATCGATATTGGCCAAATTGCTCAACTACCAAGACCGGGATAATATCTTGAAAATGGCGAGGAAAAAGGCCGGTTGTCCTACCAGGGCAACAATGTCTCATTCTACCCAGACTTTACCCCGGCTGTCCAAGCGGCGAGACGTGAATTTCTTCAGGCCAAGCGAATTCTTCTTCAGGCACAGATTCCCTATTCCCTGCTTTACCCTGCCAAACTAAAAGTTTCATATGATGGTACCGCGCACTATTTCACTGATGCGAAATCTGCCTTAAAATTCGCCAAGCATGTAGGGGGTAAGAAGAGCAAAGAATCTTGTGGAGCAGCGGCGTCGACGACTGATCACCTCAGTGATAATGACTGATTGGGTAACATTTTATTGGATGTCCTGGGGGCATCTTAGGCGAGACGTCGAAATATGTGATACCTTTTACAGATGGGATTGTGGGTCTTCATGTTCTATCTTCTTTATTAGGGGATTTGTTTAGGGGTGTCGGGGAGGGCTTATACCACACACTGCAGAATTCCTGGCCACCCTGTTAACTCAGGGGTGATTGCTAGTGCTACTGCGCCCCCATGGGAGGTTTCCCTTTTATCTTCCAGAGACTGTTCTGTGTTTGTTCTACAGGGAGGCTTACTCTGCAACCTGATTGGGGGTTGGAGTGGGTGGGGGTTGGGGATGGGGTTTGTTAGTTTGTTTTATGCCAGTACGAGTCATAGATGTTGGTCACGGTGCACGCTCTGCGATTGGTCCTTTAGGCTGAATGAGTACCTGCTCCCCATGGTTGGAATTTGGTTAGACGCACACACGGAAAACCTTTGAATTTGTTAACGTGGAACATTAGAGGGCTGAATGATTGTCGCAAATCTAGGCTTGTACATGCCTATCTCTCCCGGCACAACATTGACATCTGCCTGTTGCAGGAGACACATCTAAACGCTGCGCCGTCTCAGCGGCTGCGACATCGCAGATGGGGGCACATGTACTCGTCCATTTACTCTAATTATGCTAGATGGTGCATGGTCCCGCTTGGACTTTTGGCTGATTACCAGAGACGCTGCGGCCTGGACCGTGGACGTTTCGCATTTACCACACACGCTGTCAGACCATGCCCCGTGTTTACTGCAATTATCCCTCCCGGGGTCGCCCCCCCACGCGTTCAATTGGAGACTCCCACCTCATGCACTGTTAAATGAGGCCTTTAAGGAGGAGATACGGGGCGATATAACTGACTACTTTGCTAACAATGAGGGCTCTGTGGACACTGAAGCATCACTTTGGGAGGCCTTTAAGGTGGTGATTAGAGGCCAGTGCATTGCTCGACAGGCGGGGGTGCTAAAAGCAATTCGGGGTATGCTCGTTTCTTTGGAGACCCGGATCAAGGCACTTGAGGACACTTTTTATTCCACAGCCGACTCCAATACGGCGCAGAAATTGAAATCGCTATTGCTAGATTACGCGGAGGAGGCGCAGCGCGAAACGAAGTTCCTAGGCAAGTATGCCGAGGCTCGTCGATATGGCGAAGGGGATAGACCGGGTCGCACTCTAGCTGACATGCTTAGACCATCTAAATCAGCGTCATTTGTCCATGAGATACGTAAAGCGCAGGGTGACATGGTTAGGGGCCATGAGGGGGTGTCTGGTGAGTTCTTTACATTTTATTCCCGGTTGTACACGACCGCCCAGGGAGCCTGTACCGAAGAACTGAAGTCATTCCTTGACACGCTTGCACTGGCCTGGTTCAACGATACACACAGGGAGTATATGGACCTCCCGTTTACGGTGGAGGATGTGGCCCAAGTCATTAAAAGCCTGCCCCTAGGTAAAGCTCCTGGCCCTGATGGCCTAACTACGGCCTTTTACAAGACGTATGCTGAGGAATTGGCGCCTAGGTTATTGGCGGTGTATGAGGAGGCACTGGAGGAAGGGGTGCTACCTCAGACTATGAGGGAGGCAACGATTCTTACGCTCCTAAAACCTGGCAAACCCGAGGAGGAATTAGACTCCTACCGACCACTCTCCATGATTAATGTGGATGTAAAGATATTGGCAAAACTAATTGCTAATAGGTTACAGCCACTTCTGCCAATGATTGCATTGCCGGATCAATCTGGATTTATTCCGGGGAGGTCGACATCCCATTATCTACGGACGCTATTTTCGGTGCTGCATTATCTCCATCCAGGCAAAAAGGCTGCGGTGGTGTTCCTTGACGCTACTAAGGCGTTCGATACGCTTGAGTGGAACTACCTTTTTTTCGTCCTCGGGCGCATAGGGTTTAGTCCCCTTTTTTTAAACCGCATCAAACTGCTGTACTCCTCACCCATGGCGCGCGTGCGGGTAAACGGCTTACTCTCAGACCCCTTTTTGATTTCACGGGGCACTAGACAGGGGTGTCCGCTATCCCCTTTGCTTTTTGCAATTGCAATGGAGCCCCTGGCTGCTCGCATCCGACAACACCATACCTCACGGGGCATTGGCTTTAGCTCTCGAAGTCTGCTCATATCCTTATATGCGGATGATGTCACGCTTTACATTATGAACCCCGAGGAGAATCTGGACCCGTTGCTGAGGGAGTTCATACGGTTTGGTGGGCTTTCGGGTGTTTTTATAAATTGGGCGAAGTCTGAGATATTCCCGTTGACAGAGAGTACCCCCCCGGTAGTGTCAGAATTCCCCTTGCGTTGGGAGGCTGGAGAAGTAAAGTATTTGGGAATCTGGATAAGCCGGGATACACAGGAGGTGTGGCGGCTAAACTACGGCCGCACGATGACGTGGCTGGAGGACAAGGTAAAAGTGTGGGCTAAACTGCCGCTGTCGCTGGCCGGCAGGATATCACTAGCCAAAATGGTTATCCTGCCAACATTTTTATATCTGTTTGTTAATATCCCGATCCCACTCACTAGACACTTTTTCGACACCCTCAACTCCCATTTGACCACTTTGGTATGGGCCGGAAAACAGGTTAGAGCCTCTTGGGATTTACTGACTCTCCCTATGCGGCAGGGAGGTTTGGGAGCCCCGGATATGCGGCTGTATGCACTGTGTGCTCAAGCACAATTTTTACATTACTGGGTGCATCCGGCCCCCTTCCAACCACATGTAGCGGTCGAGGCTGAGGTTATGGCCCCCATCCCACTCAAGGTTGCGCTATACCAAAAGCCGCGCCGCCCTCGAGGCGACATAGACTCTGCGGGGACCCTCTGCTGGTTGTGGGATGAGCTGCGCAGGAGGGCGGGGATCCCGTTGCTATATGCCCCCTCTGTCCCTCTCCTACAGAACCCAATGATGCCTTGCATACGGGACAGTATGAGTAAGTCTCTAGCTCAAAAAATGAATCTCCAGACATTTGCAGACCTATACCCAGAGGATGTATTTGGACCTCCTCCGGTTGCACCCGAGGGACAGGTGGTGCCATTTACTGAAATTTTTTATATCATAGAATACGCACGGCGTGCCGTTCCCTCTGGAAGGAATTCCCGAAGGCGCCGCCGACCCTGCATGCACTAGACAACTTGCTGACATTTCCAACCCCTCGCAAGCTTGTTACACGCCTCTACACTCGCATGCAAGATACTGCCCCGATAGTAACACCAAAGTCTCTCACACACTGGAATGAAGAGCTGGATATACCATTGACAGAAGCCCAATGGGAATACTGCTGTGGGCAGCTCTCGGAACTCTCTCCGAACTACAAGTTAAGATTGATTCACTTCAAGTATTATCATAGATATTACAGAACTCCGGTGAGTCTCCATCGTATGGGACTTCGAGCCGAAAGCGACTGCTGGAGATGTGGTTATGCCCCAGCCACGTTCCTCCATGTGGCGTGGCATTGCCCCGAGATTGCCGATTTCTGGGTACAGATCTTTGAGGCGGTCAACAACATACTAGGGATGTCGCTGGACCTGTCCCCCACACTTGGTTTATTGGGATATGTAAAGGACACCCAGCCCAAGTTACGTAAACTGCATGCTCTTCTCCTTCTGTTTGCAAAGCGCCAGGTCGCTGTGCACTGGGGCAGGAGACGAGTGCCCTCCATTAAGGAGTGGGTTAGAGATATCGCTTACGGGCACGCCCAATTAAGTACCTTCTGGGAATTGTTGCCACCCTCATCTAGACCCCGAAATATATGGGGTCCATTCTTGACTTGGAATGCGGGCTCCCCAGAGGCGGCTGTGGGGCTCAGGGGGGAAGGTTCACAGACGTCATTACATGCGTGATACATACGCACCTCCCACCACCTCCCAATTGTAATGAGTGGGAAATGCTGCATTCGGACAGGTTGTTGGATGGGCAAATGTACTAATAGCCCTCCCAGAGATACATGTGTGTAGCATTATTATATTTGAGATAGCATTTATAACATGTGTGTACATCATATTGTAAATTAGCACCATGAGTGGAACCTGGGGAGGAGGGATACGGAGACATATGTCATGCAGAGTGTGTACTGTAAGGTAATCATGTGTAGATGCTCCTTTATTGTTTCATATTGGACTGGCTTGTTGGAACGTAATGACATTGTTTGTTTGAACTGTCAATAAAGATTTTTTTTTTTAAAAAGAAGTGGGAGAATAAAAAGCAACAAAAGTCTAAAGACAGCAGATCTCAATCCAGAGGTAGGTCTCCTCAACAGGAGCCCTCTGAAACGAGGTATAACCTCAGGAATAGGGATAATATTAAAAAACCTGACAGGTATCAGGATACTGATACACGTTCCTGTCTTTCCTTTCAGGGTTCATCAAAAAGCTCCTAGAGGGAAGGAAGGTCAGAACAAAGACAAGAGGAGCGTACAAAGTCCAGAGACAAGCACCGTGCTGCGGACTACGCACCTAAAAAAGAAGATAAACAAAAATCAAAACCTCAGTTCAAAAAGAAGAAGGTAGCAGGTATCAAGATCAGACATGCCCAGAATTCTGAGGACACAGCTTCTGAACGGGGAATGGGCTCTGACGATGCTAGACAGCGCGGCAGAAGTAACAATAGCTCGCCAGAACCTGAAGTAATTTCTGGTGACAGCGGTGTTGAGTGAGAATATCACGGTGGAAACACCTGATACTCGGGTAAGGGTCCCACATAAGTTACATGAGATAACACTCCGGATGGAGGGGGACAAGCCCAGGAAAGTTAAAGGTCTATTTTTGAAAAATCTGTCATCTGGATATGACATCCTATTAGCAGAGCAAGACTGGCCGCCAGCATTCATCATTGAGTGCCCTAAGGGAGAAACGATAATTTTTCCAGCCTTTTCCGACCTCGTTACCATACATTTATAACATGCATATGCGCAGGAGTGGGAAGTTGCCCTAGCTCCGGCATTGTACAAAAATCATGCTGGTTGGGATGAGGGTTCAACCCACCACGTGATCCCGTTAAAAGTTTCCCCAAATGCTCAGAGACAATACCCTATAAAGCAGGAAGCTAAAAAACAAGTCAGGGAGATCCTAGATCAACTTGAATACCAAGGGGTGATTGAAAATTGCACTTCACCTATGAACAATCCTTTGTTTCCCGTAATGAAAGCTGACAACACATATCGTTTAGTTTTGGATTACAGACATTTAAACACTTGCACAAAGACATTTGCAGTTCAAAATGCACACAGTTCTGCATTAATGAATAACATTGTGCGGAAAAAATACAAAACAACACTTGATATCTCAAATGGATTTGTCTGCCAAAATACAGCACCTGAAAGCAGGTATTTGACCGCATTCTCAGCGCTAGGGTCCCAACAGCAATTTTGTGATCTGCCCCAAGGGTATACGAATAGCCCGGGGTTGTTTTCAGCAAGGGTAACAGAGTTACTCCAAAATTTGGATGAAGAAGCATTGTCTTATGTGGATGATATTTATCTGACGGACGATGACTTACCGAGGCACTTGACAAGGGTAAGCACCATTATTATTGGATTCGCCTCTGAGGGCTATAAATTTAATTTCAAAAAATCAAAAATTGCCCATCTCAATGTCCTGTTCCTAGGGTATGAGCTGTCAAGTGAAGGAAAAAGCCTAGCAGCTAACTTTTAGAAAAGTGTGCGCTGCTCCAACCTCCAAAAGAATTTACAATCAATTCTGGAATTCCTAAATTTTGGTCGAACATATATTTTGGATTACGCAGAAAGAGTAAAACCTTTCTACGACTTAATAAAACCTGATTTTTCAGTCAGACAATGGACACAGGAACATACAAACATCCTACGTTCACTATAAGAAGACATGATAGCTTCAAAACACTTACAGACACGCGTAAATGTACGAAACTTAGTGATCCGAGTAATAGCGGGTCAATGCGGGTACACTTACTTAACCTTCAATGAAGGTGAAACAGTACCAATCGCATACAAATCACACCTGTACACAAATGCAGAGATGCGTTTCACCTCAACAGAAAAAATCCTGACATCAGTGCAGACCCCTGTAACAAGAGAAAGAGCTCTGGCTGAGGGAAAGCGCATAATAATCGTGACCCCAGTACCAGCCTTAGAGGCTGTTACAAAGGCTAGCATTCCAAATGCGAAAGCCTTACATCCCAGATGGATACAATGGGCTAATTCTCTTACTGCAATGGATGTTGAATACAGATTTGATCCAAGTTTAACAACACAAGCATTTCTGCAATACGAACAAGAATATCCTCTACCAAATGAGATTTTGCCTCTAGATCAGTATGAATACATTATTTACACTGACGGATCTGCTCAACCGGCCATAGGGAGTAAGCAAGCTTACAGCGCAGCGTGTGCAATCGTTAAAGGTCGCATGCGCGATGGAAAGTTTCATCCAAGTTGCACTAAAATGCAATCTCTAGGAGACTGCACGGCTCAGTTAGCAGAATTAAAAGCACTGATACTGGCACTTGTAAATACGGAACACGAATTCCCCACACTAATTGTGTGTGATGCCTTTTACTGTGTACAGTCATACAATGAATATTTACATCATTGGGAACAAAACGGGTTTAAAGACACAAAAGGTGGCACAATTAAGCATAAAATGTTATGGGAACAGGTAGTGGAGTTGAGAAACGAACTACCAAGGGCTCACGTGATACATACACTGAGTCATCAGCGTGATGGCGTTCACGTTGAATGGAATTCATTGGCTGATGAGGCCGCAAAGGGGGCTGTACGCACAGCGTCCGTAGCTGCAATCACTCATTCAAAAACAAGAATAGACGGCGAGATTATGATAGCTGTCATTGCTTCAGGCAAAGGCAGCACAGCAGTACCAAAGAAAATTCCACTCAAGTATTCCTACAAGTTAGATGCAAACAACATTCCATATGCTCAGATTCCTGGGGTGGGGGATAGAGTAATACCAAATATGGATCGTAGGCAAGGCTTAATACTAGCAGCACACGAGGGTTTGGGTTCTGCACATACAGGCGTTACAGCGACTATTTCTTTATTGAAACAGCGCTACTGGTGGCCAGGGTTAACAAAGCAGACTAAAGACTACGTCTTAAAG
Source organism: Calotriton arnoldi (assembly GCA_963921515.1). NCBI lineage: Eukaryota > Metazoa > Chordata > Amphibia > Caudata > Salamandridae > Calotriton > Calotriton arnoldi. The sequence continues at coordinate 336,542 of CAWUFW010008351.1, forward strand.
TACAACATCTGTCAGCAGAGTAAAGGCTCCACCGTAGCACGCCCTGCGCAGACACCAATACTAAAATCAGACAAACCTCTCGCATGTGTGTATTTGGACCACTGCGGACCCCTATAATCTGATGGGGCCAAGAAATATATCATGGTTGCAGTGGATTCCTGCTCTAGATTCCTATGGGTCTGGCCTCAGCGCTCGGCTGACGCTCGAACTGTTATAAAAGATTTGCAAGTCTATATCGGCACATACGCAGTTGGCACGTTACATTCTGACCGTGGCCCGGCGTTTAGCTCTCGGGCTTACAAAGAGGCCATGGAAGGAATGGGCGTAGCATTGTGGTACTCCTCTCCTTACCATCCTGAGGGTAATTCGGTTGTGGAGAGGAAAAACCGTGACTTAAAGCAATCTTTAACAGCTAGGGTATTAGGCAAGGGCGGTAGTTGGGTCAGTCACCTTTATGGGGTCCAAAGAGCAATTAACAACCAGCCAAGAAGCTCTCTAGGGGGTGTCACTCCTTACGAGGTCCTATTTGGGACAAGAATGTGGGTACCTGATCTTGATTGTGGAGGCACAGTGGCGGATGAAAAACCATTTGATATCCATGATCGTTTGGCTGTTTTACAGGATCTAAATGAATCCAGGACACAACAAAGCAACGTCCATTTAAAACAGACCGCCACTGAGGAAGTCAAGGCAGTAACGGCAAGACCTGTCTGGATCCCAAAAGTCGGGGATCTGGTCAGAGAAAAGATTGCAGACAAGAAAGAATTCGGACCATCCTACAGAAGAGCTGTACCGGTCCTAGCAATCCAAGGCACAAGAACAGTACTTCTGCCGCCTCTTGCCGGGAAAAAGGAGAAAAGATTTGTCTCAATCGACTTAATCAAACCACACTATGTGGCCGATACTAAACAGTAGGCCTCGTGGACTCCACAGTAGCAGATGCCCTCCTCTCGCTACAATCCAAGAAGTTCAAACAGAAAGACTCATTACGTTTGAAGAGCCACCTGTACGGAATGAAGGACTAAGCAACAAGAAGTTCGACTTCAAAATGAAAATCAACTTAACAACGAAGTTGCAATAAGACCGACTACAGACGTCTACGTCAACATGCCTCGTCAAGAGCAAAATCCGATCTCAACAAATCCCGATGCAATTCCAACAATTGATCGAACTGCTTCTGGCTACTTCATGAACTTTGATACGTTTTCACTGGATCCAAGCGAGCCGGAAACAACGCCAGACCAAGAATCACACAAACAAAAACTCATTGACTTTTTGCACTTTTTTAGAAAGATTTACCTGGTGTCACGTTGGATAGAACTATGGTATATCACTGGGATTTTCTTTTTTCTTTTCTGGCTAGGTTTAACTATAACTTTTAGTATGCTTATTAATGGACGATATCTCCAGCAGAGCTCTACAGCCCAAAGAGTCAATTTGATTTTAAAGCCACACCAGTCTTCACATCGTGAACCAAGAGACTTGTCTTCAGTGAACATCACAGCAGTTCCTATACCGGACGGTATAGTATGGGACAAGATTGATTTCGATATATTCGGTCCGACTGAACTTTTAAAGCTTAAACATGTATTTAAAATTTCTTTAAGTGATATCACTACCTCCAGTACATTTTCTGATGATTGGGACACTGAAACTGTAAATAATATGATGTCTGATTTGGAAAAAACTGCAGCATTTCCGAACAATGAAATGTTAGAAGGTACTTAAGACTATGATACACTGTACTGTTACCAACATTATGGTCATCATTTCTTGCACAAATCTTTAACACCTAGAAATGTATTTGAATACCACCAGTGGGAACACTGCCCAACAACTCCAAAAGGTAGTTCGCAAACTTTTGCACAGAAATTCACATACTTTTCAGGGTTTAATACATCTGACCCAAAGTCATTTTATTACAAAGTGGCAACAACATCAGCACAGAAAATTATGTTGACTAACACCAAACAGATTTACTCTGCTTCCTTCATGGCCCAGTCGTCTACACAGGGTTTCGACCTATGGAAGGACACTATAGATTTAAAATCAATCTGGGGTTCTAGGGACTGGCAGGTCCAGGGAACAGAAGCGCTTTTTAGAGCATGCCTCATTCCACAGCACATGATATTTCTAAATGAAACTGTGCAACAGACATCCTGTCTTGGACTAGCCAAGAACAAGGAAATGAACACACCTGGGTTTCCGGCACCATCACAGATGGGTGGGGGGCAGAATTCAACTACACATGGTGTAGGATTAGATGATATTCTCCAGTACAATAGGTCAGATCCCAATTGGACAGAATGGCTGATTTGGCCCATTGACACGAACACATGTCAACAGAGATTCCTAGGTACAACCGAGGGGTTTAGTATCAGTAGGCTAGATACACGCTATGTACAAAGACAACACCCAGGGGTAGAGATATCCTTTAGTGTTGGGAAGTTGTGCCTTGATTGGCTAGAGACCTCAACACTCACAGAAGTGAAACATCACTTGACCTTACTCACATCTGATGTAGACCTTAGTGATTTTTTACTAGTCCCGAGGAAAACACGTCAGAAACATTTCATATATGCTAGCATTTATGCCTACTATAATGAAAACTGGAAAATATCCCAACAGGAGGCCGCAGAAAGAATACGGGAAATAGACCGTATTAACTTAGAGAAGGCATTAGCTGTAGTGGATAATGGGTTAACAACTTTGACCTCCAGGATTTACTCCTTAGGCAACATTGTATCTTCGGCAATTGACGTATTAGAACAAGACTTGGCCTTGTTACAACACGGACAATCTCAGTTACGTTCAATTATGATGCTAAGCTGGACGCTGCAATCTTTGCGTGCAGACTACATGCCCTGGCGTTTTTTATAAACACGTCTCTGTTTTCAGGATACAATCTAACTGATAAACAGACAGAAATGGCACAAAGGGGAGTCAAATATACAATGCTGCGTATTGAGAAACTGGAAAGGTTACCATTCACTGTAGCTGAATCACCATCAACCGAATGGCTAATTCATGGCCAAATCACTCTGCCGGTCACTACGTTTCAGTTTCAATATTGCCTTGAGCAAAGGCAGGCAGGCAGATATGAAAAAATGGGTAAAGGATACATTAAGGAAACTTGGGAGTTACCATATAAATATCGATGCTGGAGTGGGGATCGAGAAGTGTTTCTGAGTGGTACAAACTGCAAGAACGCTTTAAGCGGTTCTCTCATGTGTCAGGATATTTCTCTGCATGGAGCATGTAGTTGTTCAGTAGCGAACTTATCTTGTCACATGTCAGGGACCCCAGCGGCCATGATCATGCCGGTTTTCCAGCTGCTCTCGAATGGGAGTTACTTGATGCTAAACGATCAAGGTTGCTGTGGGATGCTTCCGGGCATCGCCTATCTGGTCACTGGTAACTCCAGGGTTACTTACTGTATGCAAGTAATATTTCCGCCACTGAACACAGTCAGGGAGGCGCCGTTATGGCCTTCGTTGAATGTTTCCTTTATACAATTTGATACTTTGAGCAGACTGAAAGCCATGCTTTTACAGCAACCCGTGCCCTTAACCTCCGCTCGAGAAACCTTTGAACTTCAAGTTGCAAGGACCTCGACTGAGATACAGGCGCTTATACATACGAACTGCCCCTTTCATTTAGCAGAAATGGTGGGTCGTATCTTTAACATGTCTGATACGAGCGGTATTGTACACCTATTTAAGACCATAGGGTCAGGACTATTAAGCACCTTTCAGACAGTCCTCGGAGTAATCCCAAATTTTATACACTCCGTATTGGGAAGCGTCTTTGGAGGTCTCCCGCTTATCCTGTTCCTAATTGCAGGAGTCCTGATTGTAATCTTACTGCTACGCAATGGACGGCCCAATTTCCGAGGAAATGGCGAACATACTCATGGAGCGGAAATACCGTGAACGCATGGTGCAGCTTCTGGGTATACCTTGCCTAAGAGAACTGAACGCCTCTTGGTTTCTATCGTTTAGACCAGTCAGGGTGGACTGCATCTTACCTGTTCTTCGATGCCTGTTTTGCGGAGAAGAATGCGCGTTGGATCTCTGTCTAACGTTTCCATCAGATAAGCCTCCGGACATGGATGCTATGCTGGACCCCCTAAAGACCCATGCTCTGCGTTGTCCCCAGCGTCTTCCAATTCTGATGAACGCATTCCTTGAGAATCCACAGGTGCCGTTGGCTCCTGCTGGGTTAGGTGGCTCCTCCACAGGCACTCAGGTAACAACTGCCGCACAAGCTGCCGCAGCACCGACTGTTGGCAGTGCTGAATACCATCTATGTGCGATTGACGTTCTCTGTGAGGCGTTGGATTTGTCGTCTGCAGTAGCTAACACCGATAATGCTGTATCTCCCGGCCAGGACACTTAATCTTAAATTGGCTCATCGCGTCCTGGGAAAGAATTCGGCTTCTCCACTCTGTTTCATAAATAAACGGACTAAATTTGGAACATTTCCTAAATTGACACTTTTCACTTGAGAAAGAATGGCCTTCTTCTGCTTGTAGTAATGCAACTTTTGTAAGTGAGACAGAATTGACTTTTTCAAGTGACGACTAAAGAATAGCTGATTTGTAACATTTTTAAACATTTTTTAAATGTCTTTTTAAAACCATGTTTTTAGCTTTTTTAAAGAATTTTTTTAAATTATCCAGATTTTAAGTATGGTCATTGTCATCCAATTCGAAAGAGGAGTGGGTGTTATGTTTCGTATAGAGGCCCTAATATAGACACGTTCATATGTGCTGTATATGGTCATAATCGTATACGCCCTATTATGGTCATGATCGGATATGCCCTATTATGGTCATAATCGTCTATTCCCTATTATAGTCATGATCTCCTATGCCCTAATATAAGCATGATCTTTCACCTACATTAGTTCCCTACAGTACACATCGAACTCTGAGGGTTGAACGTTATCTAGTCTGTGGTTTGAACACTGCAGGGTTTTTCCCGAACACAGGCCTACAATGTACTCATAAATTATGCATGAGCATTCACCAGCTACATCTCCCGGATAATATGTATGTACAAAGTTCACCCCTGATGTCTTCCTCATGTCCAACAAAGACCAATACAAACCATACTAAGGGACGAGACACTTTAGGGTATAAATACACCACAACTTGCCACGGTAAGACAGAGGGAACCGAGACTTCCATGCTGACACACTGACCAGAGATGCTGAGGCTCCTGCATGCAGTCGCTCCAGCTGACAGCGGTCTAACACAGCCCTTGCGGGGTGTCCAACTCGAGACCAGGACAGGGTCCCACACTCTCTCTATTGAGGTAATGGGGTTCGACTAAATCCTAGAAGGATTCTTGGCTCTTAGGCTTTTAGACCTACACACATGCTAGGTACACTTAGGTACATCTAGTTAGGCATCATAAGAGTACGCGCACTTTTATAATGCTTCTTATATTCATGTATGTATTCATGATTCTTGCAATATGGTAGAACTGTACTACCCTTTCACTTTTATCGTACTGCTGATAATATATCTCTGCTATTGTCTGCTGGTTGCTGCAGCACATATATTATACACTAGAATAACAACTGTTCAATAAATACTTATTGAAACGCCCAGACTGTTTATTCTGTGTAACTCTCTGAGACAAACCGAATAAGTAAGCACGAGTGAATGAGCGAAAAGTAGTACATTGTTTCCACGATTCTGAGGGATCAGGATTGTCATGATCTAAGGTTGCCAGAAACTAATCTCTCCCCGATAAGAGGAGATTCTAGTGGCACTGTGAGCTAGCTAATGCAAATCCGGCTAACATACGCGGTGGGGGTGCACAGAGCCAGTCTACCATCAAGCCCACAGTTTATGTTATCCAAACGTGCAGGTCCTGCAGGGGTATTATAGGAACTACACAACACTAACAGAGGAAGCAATAAGTTCTAGGTAATAATGCACCATCTGACGTGGTTGCTGACAAGTACAAGGCAGTAATAGAACATTTAGAAAAGAAGAAGGAAATTATTTGGGCAAAGATTTTGAGGTCTACACAAGAGCCGAAGGAGTCTGTGCCTGTCTTTTCTGAGACACTTATGCAGATTTTTAAGAAACATAGCGAAGATCCTGAGAAAAATGATGCAAGTGGTTTTGTATCTGCTTTTGTTATGGGTTTGTATCCTGAGCTTTGTTCTTATATTCAGTAGAGCGTGATGTGTTGGCAGGATAAAGGTATTGATCAGAGCCTGAAGAATGCCAAACACAGTAGTGATTGGCTTGAAGCAAACCAAAAAAAAGATTAAGGAGAATTTGATGGTTGCACAGATGAAGCAGTTTCAGAGGAATGGTAAGAACCAGGTGTTGGGACCTGATTTGGGTTTTTGTGTTGCCTAACAATGTTGGAGTGATAGGGATGCATCAAATGAAAGGAAGGAGAAGGGGGAATGAGATGATATGCAAGGTCGCCAAAAAGGAATTGTAAATAATTATGTGATGAATGCAAATATTGACTTTTTGAACAAGAGTACTGCTTGTCATTTCTGTGGTAAAGTTGGCGATTGGAAGCGGGACTGTAGACAGAATTTAGATTGAATCCAGAGTTATTTTATTCCCCAGATGCAGCTAAATGTGAATCAGAACCAGATATAGTCAGTAACTCCAGCCCAAACAGCTTCTGATCAGAGTGTGCAAAATGAAGGGCAGTTTTTTATTAATATATCTACAGCTCCAGGGTTGCAGCAAAACTTGGGAATCCATATGCCTTATAGTCCAGGGAAACAACAGAATCCATTGATTCTGGATAATGATTTATCTCAGTTTCCCCCAGACTGAGGGCCAGTTGGTGGTATGCATACTCCGTCACCACGTAATATACATACCGCCAACATGAAGGTCCGCCAGCCAGATTTAAATGCGGGCGGACATTCGGTTTGGCTATGGTGGTGACTACTCTGACACCCCATAGCCAAACCTCTCTGACCGTTTAAGGGCCATTGAACAAATGGCCACATGTCTGCCTACTCAATCAGGAACTGTTGTGACGGTGGTTCCTGTCTATGTTTTGAAAGTGACTGCCTGCTTGGCGGTCATTTTTAAATTTGACAGGCGGTCCCTCCATCATGGGAACAGCATAATTTACTCTGTCCCAATGTCAGAAAGGTAGGCATTCATGTATATATAAATTAGGTCCTAATTCTCCATGACGGTGCTTGTGGGGGGAGTAGGATTGCTTACTTGGAGCAGTCCTGGAAGTAGACCAAATTAGCCCATATATTGATGGTGAAGTCAAGGGCAACCCTGTATCTTTCTTGATAGGTATGGGGGCTACTCCCTGTACAGCTCATTCTGTGGGGTTAGAAACCGACTGCTCTCCAGAAAAGAAGTCTAAGTTGTAGGCATCAATAATAACAAATTGTTAATCAGTTTACAGCAAATATTCCTGTTAAAATAGGATCAGTGAAAAATAATCATCAGTTTATATTGTGTGATTCGCGTCCTGTTAACATATTTGGCAGAGATTTGCAAGATAAACTGTGTAATTTATTGTACACAGGATGGCATTGCAATTGAAACAAACAATGAAGACTAAGCGGTTACAATTAAATCACAAGATAAAGAGTTCAATTATTTTCATTTCCGATTAAAGATGATTTGCCTCTGATTTAAGACATACTGTAAAGCAGAGGTATGGGATTATATTGGGATAGAGACGGGATTGATAAAAAAAATGCAAAGCAAGTGAAGATACATTTCAAACCAAATGCAGTTTTTCCCAGATTCCAAGAGAAGCTCTTCAGGTGGCTTCCACTCAATACCAGAAGGACCACCACACAGGCCCTCGTCACCACCATGCTGGACTACTGGAACACACTGTACATAGGAATCACCGGACTCCTCCTGAAGAGACTACAGAAAATACAAAACTCATCCTTGCCCTCCCCAGACGGACCCACGTCACACCCCACCTCAAGAAGCTACACTGACTCCTGATCCAGAAGAGATGCCAGTTCAAGATGTTAACCCACACAAACAAAGCCTGGTACAATGAAGAGCCAGCATATATCAACAAATGCATGACCTTCTACCAACCAACCAGAAACCTACGATCCACCTCCCTCTTCCTTGCAGACACCCCCACCCCCGGATTCGCTGAAGCAACAGCGGAGGATGCTACTTCACACATATGGCGGCCAAAGCTCGGAATGACCATCCCCTGCACCTCACAACCACCTCATCACTCCAGCAATTCAGGAAAGGACTTGAGACCTGGATGTTTGATTGAACAGATCACCACTGAGCAGTTAGCAGCTCTAGCACCTTGAGACCCTCACAAGTGATTTGCCATGCTTTATAAATCCCTGATTCACTGAGCAGAAGAGGGAATGAAGCCAGTAATTGAGAAAATGATTGAGCAAGGGATTCTGTGAGTCCTTGTAAGTCTCCTGTAATAGGAATCAAATAAAGGAGTGGTAAATGGAGAATAGTGCAGGATCCGTGAAAAATAAATAAAATAGTGATCCCATGTTGTCTGTTGGTTCCAAATCCTGCAGTAATTTTGTTCCAAATTCCAACAGATGCAGAATGGTATAAAGTCATTGACGTATGCCAAGCGTATTTCTCCATTCCTCTGCATGAGTACAGCTAGTATTTATTTCAGTACCAAAATAAAATTCTTGTTTGGTGTCAAATCCCACAGGAGTATAATGAGAGTGTTTCCATTTCAAGTCAGATCCTAAAGAAAGATTTGGAGAGTTTGCAGTTTCACTATAATTCAGTTCTGCTGCAATATGTAGCTGTCCTATTCGTGGCGTCTAAGATAAAGGAAGATTGTAAACTTGATACGATTGCTCTACTGAATCATTTAGCTGACAATGGTCACGAGGTGTCTTCTGCAAAAATGCAGTATTGTAAAAAAGAAGTGATTTATCTTGGTCATCACATTGAGACAGGTACAAGTAAAGTGTCAAAATAAAGGGTTTCTGCAGTCCAGAAGATGGATCCTTCCACAACCCAGATGGAGGTGAGGATGTTTCTGGGAATTTTACGCTACAGTCTGCAGTGAATTCCAAAATTGTTCTTAATTGCATATCTTTTGGTGAGGCTAACCAACAGTGACACTTAAGATCTGGTACCATTTGATGACAAATGTTTAGAGGTGTTCCAGAAATTAATGAAGAAATTATGTTATGCACCTGCCCACGGAATGCCTGATTAAAGCAAAGAGTTTTTCCTCATTTGCTAGGAAAAAAGTGGGTGTGCATTATCGGTATTAGCTCAAAAACATGTTGGGACTATGACACCTATAACCTATCTTTCAGCTGCACTAGATCCAGTAGCAGAGGGTCTTCCTTGTTGTCTAAAATTGGTTGCAGCTCTTTGTATTGCAACTGAACAAAGTGAAGGGACTGTTATGGGACATACATTAATTGTGATTGTGGGCCTGATTTAGATCTTGGCAGGACTACCGTCATCCCGCCGTGGCTGCAGTCCCAAGTACTCTGTTAAGCTGACGGCAACCCACTCACCATATTTAGATTTAGAGAACAAACAGTTTCCCGCCATGTCAGCGGTCTTCTCTGCTGTCTACCAGTACTCTGATACCGTCATGCCGGCAGGTTTGCGCCGAGCCGATTTAGATGTCCCCATTGTGCTGACAGTGTCCTGGAGTAGTTTTGCTGATGGAGTGAGTCCCTGGACTGGTAAGTAGTACTTTTTTATGTGCCAATATACACATATGTTGTGTTTTCAACAATAAACATATGTTGGTAATGTGTAATGGCCTTTTTTGTTACATACTGCATGCCACACGAACAACATACACATACCATAATATGCACACCCACAGGCACCACAAGCAAAACACACACAAGCATCACAACAAGAATATTTTTTTTTACGTGTCAATACAGGTGTGTTCATTTTACCTTCAAAAGTTGTAAAATGTACACTACTGCCTTACACATAGGAGAAAAATACATGTAAGAACAATGCAAAAATACACAAGGCTACAGCAATTGTCAGCACACGATTCATAGTAAGACAATTGTAAAAGTCGCTTATCTTAGATCCTGGCGACAACAGAGTCATTTGGCGTCATGGTGGAGTCGGAGCAGCAAAGAAGGGACCTGGATAATGGGGTTGAAGAATGAAACGGACGTGGATAACAGGAAAAAAGGTACGTTTTTACCTCATTTCTTTCGATTCCGCCAACTCAAAGTAGGAGGCCTTGACGGAAAGGCACTTCGTAACTAGCTTGGCGGGAATCCTGGCAGAGTCAGCGGGATTTGAGCAGTCTTTAGTCTATAGACCCACTAACATCTAAATACCGCGGGCGGACCTCCAAGTAGCTGGGTGATCAAACCGTCGAAAAAGCGACGCCGGGACCGCCAAGATCTAAATCAGGCCCTATGTTTGTTCCACATTCAATTGAGATTTTGTTCACCTGTACCCCGACTCAGCATATGACAAATACTTGTCTGACCAGATATGAAGAAGTTATGTTGGAAGCTGAAAACATATCTGTTAAGCGATGTAATTTCCTGAATCCAGCAATATTGAAGAAACAGACAAGAGTGATCCAAATGATGATGATGAGCCTATGTCTATAGCAGTGTTACAGAGTTGCGCAACAAACCAAGACCAGATATCAGAGGAACCATCAGTGTGTTCCATTTCTGAAATGCTTGAAGCATCATACCTGCCAAATGGAACTTCAGCTTGTTACCTTGCAGAAAAAGTGTGACAATTTATCAGACAGCCAGTATGGTTTTGGAGTTGTTCATGAAATTGGCCAGTTATGGTCACAAAAGGGGTTTTATGACATCCTCTGGAACTCCCATCATGAACAGTTCCAAAAAACTTCATTTGTTGGCAGCAATACAGCAGCCAAAAGAAATTACTATTGTTAAGTGTGTTGCCCACAAGGCTGGAAAAGGTATGGTTGCACTTGGTACAGATATGCAGATCAGGTGACCAGATGCTGCGCACTTGAAAATTAAACTGCAATTCAAGAGATAGAGTAAAATTAGTCAAGTGAAAATACAGTTGAAAATGATGAAAATATTAATTGTATCTCTTTGAATCCAATCTAGACATCTTTAAATAATGAATGGAGCTTCAAGAGGAAGCTCCAGAAGATGAACAGAGAAAATGGGAATTGTCAAATTACACAAAACATTATCAGGATGTTTGGGTTACTTCTGAGAATACATACCTAATTGCTATTTTCATGTTAAATTGCATGGCTATGTATCTACAACATCAGTCTCATGCACTTAAACGGACACTTAAGTATTGGTCAAATTCTATAATTCAGACGTGTTGCATAAGATTTGTGCCAGAGGTGTTGAATTTGTCAAAGAAATAATCAAGGTAAAAGAACTACTGTTCTCATAAATCATATTGGGAAATCAGAGGATTCATTTACGAGACTTCATGCAGACTTTATCCAGATGTCAGTTTACAATGGCCTTAAGTACATTCTTATGATTGTCTACTTATTCTCTAAATGGGTGGAAGCATCCCACCAGAAGATCTGATAGATTGACAGTTACAAACTTTTTGTTGAGGGAAATGATACCATGCAATGGCATACGGACTTCTTTTTTTTAAACAATCTTTATTCATTTTACATTTTCAACCCCCGCTGACCCTCCCGCCTACCACCCAACTCAGACAGGTAAGATTTTAATACAACAAATAGGTCCCAAAATTCATTACAATATTTCATGATTGTACAGTGAACTGATCCCGTCTACTACTACTTAGTACGGTACAATTTAATCCAACTGAGAAACAACAACTAGTGTGACACCATTAAACAGTTCTAAAGTGACATGTGCGGAATTTTTCCCTTATGATATAATATAAAGGTCTTTCTTTCTTGTTCTACAACCCACAGAATGGGGTGAGTATTCTTACTCCATCATTCCCCACTTTGGGTTTGGATCCAAGTGCGTAAGGGGTTCCAAATGTTCATACCTTTTCTATGCAGGTTACTCCCTTTTCGCTTATATATGGCTATTTCTAAACTACAAAGATCAAAAATAAGGGGGGGGAATGGACCACTTGTACCTGTATCACCAGGGTCAAAAACGGTTTGTGTCTTTCATAAAAAAACACTCATACACGTATGTAGGTAGGAAGGCAGTATATCTTGGTTCTCCGCCTAATTGTAACGTGACAGCATCATCATAGGGTTATTTTTTGGTATGATATGCTGACCTCCACCTGGAGGTAAAACCACTGGTACTACAGTAGTGCCCAAAGACCAAAAAAAGGGGAAAAAGTAAGGTGCTCAATGTGAAGTGAAGTTATAATTCTTTCTGCATCCCCATTTTAGTAGATTTATTAATTGTGTGGGGATGTGGAAGAAGTTAATAACAGAGAGTGTGCGTATGTAGATCGTGTTACTAATCTTACGCACTAGCGAAGTCCATATGTTAGGTCGACATGTTTCAGCCCCATTATTGCCAGCCGGGTCTAAGGGGCCTTCTTCAGGACCAGTGAAAGTGAACTGTCACTATTTGTGCGGCAGTGGGGTGGATTATATTTTAACCACTCTATTTGTCAGGTCAAAAGTACCTCTGAAACCTTATTGTGGGCTTCCTCGGGGGGATCGGCGAGATTCTCCCAGCTTTCTGCAGCTGTCGGAGTACCTGCTTGTGCTCGCTCTGGAATCGGTGCCCTCGGTATTTCTAAACTATACATTGCTAACAACCTGGCAAGCCATTGCTGAAAAACCAGTGCGTTGGGATCCAACCAGGCAGACACAATACACATTCTTAAAACTGCCATAGAGATAAAAATCAGTTCATGCCCTACCCCTAAAAGATTAGCTTCCGAAGTCCCTAGCAGAATTACGTCATCAGACAATATTATTTCAGTGTTTAAAACTTCGGATAAAAATTTTGCTATATCTTAAATTAGTTTTTGCAGCACATTACATGATGCGAAAATATGGACACTATCTGCATTATAAAGTGCACATCGAGGGCAAAATGTTCCCTTTCCGCCCCCCCATTTTGCAATTTTGTCAGGTGTATAATACAAGAAAATACAAGATATATAAAACTGTGCCTGTAACCTAGTAGACATTAAAATAGACTGTGACAACTCAGAAGCATACATTATGGTCCCATCTGACACCCCTACTTTCGCCTGCTACTTCTGGGAATATTTGTCCAAATCATCTGGCAAGGCTGCGTTTTTAAGCATGTATATCTCACCAATAGAACTTACTTTGTCTTGGGTTATTCTTTCGATGGTTTCCACTTTCTCAAATTTGGCCCGCCCCCTCCTTTCCGTAACAGAAAGTCTCTAATCTGGAAAAATTTAAAAAAGTCATGCCAGTCTAAAGTGAAATCTTTTTTCAGTTCTTCAAAGGATCGAAAGCCAGCGGGGGAGAAGAAGCAACCGATTGGATCAATTCAGCCCTCTTCCATTTTCCCATACAAGAATCTCTAAAAACCTCTGGGAGAGTATAATTATTATCTAAGGGTGTATAAAAAGATAATCTACCAATTCCTAATACTCTCGGTATGGCACTCCATACTTTAAAAGCACTAAAGAGGGTTTTAAACCAGACTTTTTTGTAGTAGCTATCATGTAGTTGACACCACAAACAACCACTGGTCTCCCTCCCCAACAGCAGTTCAAAGAGGGAGGGTATTTTATCGTTTCGTATGTTATCTGTTTTGGTCTGAAGTAACTCTCGGCTATAAATTAGTGTAGTAGCCCAATAATATAATTTCAAGTTCGGGAGAGCCAGTCCCCGCCTGTCCCTCAGGAACAGCAGTTATCTCCACGGACATTAGCTAGAAGCTCTAAAAGTTACCTAGGCTGTTTTTAACTGTATTTGTTTTAAATCGTCACTGCTGCTAGCGCATTTGCACTTCATTGACCAAATCGAATTGCTAATACATTTTTAACGTTTTAAACAAGTATTTTAGCCGCACCTTGCTCTTTGCACAATTGCTCAGGAATCTTTATTACCTGCCACACGCCTTTCATTCGACTCTCCCCGGTCCACTGCAGTTCTCGTAGCTGATTGTGTGGAGGGAGAACTCCCCCACCCGAAAATACTCACTTCCGGGGGGGCCACTAGATGGCTGCCATTTTGGGATTTGACAGTCTAGTCATGATTCTCGGCACCTCCCTGGTCAGGATTTAAGACCGGGATAGCGCCGACGCGCGCAGCGGGCGCGCCGTTGGCGCGTCTAAGTCTGCGCCCGTCCGGGACCAGGGGCCTGGAATCCTGTCCAAACCACCCGGGATCCGGAAAAACGTATAAAATATACAAAAAAGGAGCTTGAGGCACTAAATATAGTAGTTCACCCCTCCTGTCTGCACTCACTGGTCGCTATTGAGCCCCTGAGCTGCCCTATCTGCGGATTTACAGCAGGGACCGTGGTGCAGCAGGGAAAGGGCGAAGGGAAGAAGATAGACCACATCAAACATTGGAAGATGGGACTAATCAACTGTAGATCACTTCCAAAGCACGCAATCGAGATCAGGTTACTAATCGAGGAGGAAGAGCTGGAGGTTCTATTCCTAACGGAGACCTGGCTCCGAGAAAGCTCTATCCCCAGGGCTTTGAAATATACCGACTTGATAGAGTGGGCACAACTAGAGGTGGTATCGCCATCATTTGCAAATCACATCTGGCTTGTACCATCACCCCCATCAATATTGTCAAATGCGAGGCTTTTGATTTTAGATTGTCCCTCACCCCGACATGCTCCTTTTCGGGCAGTCTTATCTATAGGCCCCCAGGGACCTGTACGCCTTTCTTAGAGGCTGTCCCGGACATTCTGGCCAGCATGATGATAGGGAAAAGTGCCTTCACTGTATTAGGCGACTTCAACATTCATTTGGACAATCATACCAATCCATCGACTAAGAGATGTTTAGCTGACTTGGATGCCTTACAACTCACACAGCTGGTACATCTGGCCACCCATGAAAAGGGCCACACTCTGGACCCTATTTTTTCTAATGACTCCAGACTGGAGCTGCTTGCCCCCATACAGATGCCATGGACAGAACATTTTTTCATCTCAATTCAGTTTCTAAAACCCCCTGTAGCAGAGCACAAAAGTGGGTGCCCAGTACTAGGACGTAAATGGCCAAGGCTGGCTCCCGAAGCTTGGATCACAGACCTTGAAGCGACCTCCCCACAAGATACAAAAGATCTAGAAGAAGCCCATAAAAATTG
Organism: Calotriton arnoldi; assembly: GCA_963921515.1. Taxonomy (NCBI): domain Eukaryota; kingdom Metazoa; phylum Chordata; class Amphibia; order Caudata; family Salamandridae; genus Calotriton; species Calotriton arnoldi. Next base: position 351,745 of record CAWUFW010008351.1, read on the forward strand.
GCTAACTTGAATGAAAGGATCCGTGGATCGGAACTTCAGGAAACCAGGTCCAATAAAGCCAAAAAACTCAAACAGGTCGTCCTGGTTCAGCCCTCAGTTGGTCGCTCAAAAGAAAAGCTGTAAAAAGTTAGAACGAAACTGGAGGAAAACGTATGACCCTGAGCTTAAAACAGCATATAAAGTAGCTATTCAGCAATACCACAAGAACATTAGAAAAGCGCAAGCAGCCTTTTTCAAAGAAAAAATAGAGAAGTCCTCTAACACTTCAAAGGAGCTGTTTAAGATCGTAAAGTCTCTCACAACAATTGAATCCGGTACAAACCTTTCTCAATGTTCAAAAGAGAGATGTAACGGGTTAGCTACATTTTTCAAGAGTAAGGTGGAAAACATTTACAACTCCCTTCACTCAAACACACAAGCCAGACATCAGTAGCAACCGAAGCCTCCAGGAGCACTCCTGAACTCCCCAACAGCACAGAGCAGTCAGTAACCTCCCTTCCCCCTGCTCTGTTTACCCTCCTTAAACTGAGTGAAGAACAGGCTGACTCCCTTTTACAGAACATTAAATCAGGGTCCCCTATAGACCCGGCGCCGCCCCATATCCTCGCCCAAGGGGGGAAAGGCGTCCTAACTCAACTTTCTAACCTCATCTCCCTATCCCTCGAAAGATTCATAGTGCCCAAAGAGTGGAAGCATGCCATTGTAAAACCGTTGCTGAAAAAACCCCAACTTGACCCCGCCTCTTTGGCAAACTACCGCCCGATCTCATTGCTGCCCATTCTGGGAAAGATTGCGGAGAAACACGTGAACAGCACCATCTCACGCTTTCTAGAAGATAATGGCATCCTACACCAGACCCAGATGGGGTTCCGACCGGAACACAGCACGGAGTCAGCATTACTGGTTGTCACTGAAATATTAAAAAGCATACTAGATCAGGGAAGAGCCGCCGTGATTGTGTTACTAGATCTAAGTGCGGCCTTCGACACGGTAGACCACGTAATATTGGTCAACAGGCTTAAAGATATCGGAATTAGAGGTACAGCCAATAAATGGGTGGCCTCGTTCCTGAATGATAGATCCTTTCAGTGTATGGAGGCCGGCATTCTATCAGACACCTTCTCAGCCCCTTGGGGAGTACCTCAGGGATCTTCCCTGAGTCCGACCCTCTTTAACATTTATTTGAGCCCACTAGCTCACATAGTACAGGAGTTCGGACTCTCCATTGTGTCATATGCCGAAGACACACAACTAGTGGTCTCAATTGCAGATTCCCTGACCCCTTGCCTGGAAAAAATAAGAACTTGTGTAGTGTAGTTCCTATTTCCCTAATAGGCTCTGCGCATTGGAATAATATAACCTATAGGTTTGACATAGGACTAAGGTCGGTATGTCCCTATCGATTATATTAAACTTAATTACCTGTGCCAGCTAGCTCAGAGGCCACTAGAAACTTCTTGAAGACAAGAAGGGAATAGCTTCTGGCAACCACATAACATAAAACCCTGATCCCTCAGGATCGTGGAAACAATATACTACTTTTCATTCAGTCACTCATCTCAGAGAAGTACATAGAAGAAACAGTCGGGTGTGCTTACAATAAAATTTATTGCACAGTTGTTGTTCTAGTACTGGTTATATGTGCTGCGACAACTGTTGGACAGTAGCAGAGAAATATAGCCAGCAGTGCAGTTAAATAAAAATGCATGGTACAGTTTTACCATTGTGCAATAGTAATGAACACATACATGAAATGCAGAATGCATTAAGATAAAGCCTATACCCCTATGATGCCTAACTAGATGTACTTAAGTGTACCTAGCATGTGTGTAGGTCTTAGAGAGCCAAGAATCCCCCTAGGATTTAGTCTAACCCCATTACCTTAGTGGGACTTCACCCTGGTGTTGAGCTGGACACCCCAGGATGGGTGGATGGACCTCTGCCAGCTGGAGCTGTGGCATGATGCAGGTTGCAGCGTCTCACGTCAGAGTGTCGGCATGGAAAGTCTCAGTCCCCTCTAGTTTGCTTGGGCAAAGGGAGGTATATTTATACCTGATAGATGCCTTGGAATGTTAGTATTGACGTAAAGTCGGTCAGAGGAAGACGTCAGGAATGAACCCTTAGGAAATAGTGGTTCATGCATATTTAATGAGTTCTTGGAGAAATCAATAATCCTGTGCTAGGGAAAATCCCAAGAGCGAAGGGTCTGTTTCTAAGAACTCGTTGTGACATAGGTTAGTCACTGTTGGACATGGATATGACGTATTTAGGATGGACCGTCTTCTGCACCCAGAGCACACGTCAGATAAGGGACAGACTCTGTTGCTCGTTATTTGTGAAGGAAGGGCCAATGTAGGTGAAAGGTCCTGCCTATCTCTGTGGCACGAAGGATTATGCCACAGAGATAGGCAGGACCTCTGTTAGGGCCTCAATCCAGCACATAACACCCACTCCAATCTATGGACAACTGTGAATAACCCATTAAAAGCAAACTACGTGACTAAAATAGGCATTAGCATATGATTGGCAGGTAGTTGCATGAGAGTGGTTTATGAGCTGAAAAAATAGAAGCTGTTAAAATATGTAAAATTACTATAGACTCTGTGGAGACAGGAAAAATCTATAGTGTCATTAAAAAATACTCTCTTAGAGTCAGTAGTTACTTATAAAAGTTCCTGTTTATAAAATTGAAAACTCTTACAGGCTGTTCAGAAGACCATGCTTTCTTTAGAGAAAAAAAAAAGAAAAGTCAATTTGGAGGGAAAGCTCCAAGCACTCGGTCAGAGTTGAAACAATAAGAGAAAAAATGTGTTTCAGGACATGTTTTAGAAAAATCGAGATAACAAGTGGCTGAGAGAGACAACATTTCTGTTGCTAGTTACTGCAGGGGACGGACCTTTGTAATACCTCGCAGAATCGTTGTGGGAGCACAGAATGAGCAGTGCTGCCAGTTGCTGGTTCTGAGGCAGCCGGTGCTGCTAAACGAAGCAAAAAGGCACCCTCCGGATTTGCAAGGAATGCTTGAGTTTGATGGGAATACGCTTGGGACACAGCCAAGCATGGGACTTCAGCAGTTCCAGCCTGGTGGTAAATGCCGCTGGCGTTTCCTTTGGAAGTGTCAGACAGATGATGACCACGCATTCTTCACTGCAAAAAACAGGCATCAGAGAATAGGTATGTTGCAGTTGCAGTCTTTTCAGGCTGGTCTTTTAAATATTAGAAACCATGAAAAGCATAGTTCCTGTTTGTGAGGTATTACCAAGGTGTATCACACTGCTTGTATGTGAAAGATAAAATTTATCAAAAAGGAAAGAGGGGCAGTCTGTATTTAAGAGTGCTATTTTGCAAAAAAGAAAAAATATTTCTTTAGCTGATGTGAAATGAAAAATAAAAGTGCTGCACAAGCATGGTTTTCAGATTGCTCAAAGCATTTGAACTTTATAAAGGAAACTTCTGGTTCACTACTTTCAGTGTTGGGGCTTCTACCCAAAAAGGGCACAACTTCCCTACACTTGTAGGATTTCACTACCTCTGGATTTTATCTGTACATAACGTAGGTCTGGCTTATATATACTGAGTCCCTTGGTGATGTTCAGGAATCATTTTTGTGACAGGTATTTGTGTCAAAGGGCCAAACCATCCATACTTTCCTAACTGGGTCTGTCCTGTTGTTTTGTAAATGGCATCTAATGTTGCCCCTGCTGATGTATGTCAACTATTCCACCCCCGTGCGATGGTGTTTGGTGGTGTTTGGCAACGTTCCTACTGGTGTTTAAACAACCACATTTCTAGATGCATTACAATTGTGTAGGAGTTGATAACCTTAATGAAGGTAACAGGTATAAAGCGTCACAATAAGAATAAATCTCTAACATTTCATGATCTGAAAATGTAGCAATTATTCCTAAAACAGACAGCATATTATTCACTGTATCAGTAACCCAATTTTCAGAAAAATGTACTGCAGGTAATGACATCACTGAATGAATGATAAAATGAATGAAAATGAATAAAAGTTCAAAATACATTAATCAGAATTAAAAACCGGATGATTAAATACATCATTTAGAATACAAAGGCTTGTTTAGGCCGAATACATTTATAAGTCTCTTTTGCATTTGAATTGAAAATGGACGTGGCTTCAGTTTTATGTTGATCCTGTGTTGTAGAAAGTGTCCACTAAGAGTCATACTAAAAGCTAGCTCTAAGCAAAGCTAGAACAGAAAAAGATGAACCCAGAAATACTCCATAGTTCTACCCATGGTGAAGCCAGGTCTGTATCTTTTTGGAAAAAGAAAAGGTTCAAAAGTTTGTACTTGCATGTTCATTGTTTGTTTTTGGGTGGCTGCGCTTCCTGTTCACGTGGAGCCATGGAAAACGTAGTACAGTTAATGAAATAGCCAGTAGCTGTATGATCAATTGTTGAAATTGCATCGTGTTTAGTTGAAGTTATATCTGCTGTTTTTGATGAAAAACGTTTGAAATGTTGAAATTAATAGTTGATGTCTTTGCTGAAAAACTTTCAGATGTTGAAGTTAATATTTTATGTTTTTGTTGAAAAACATTGAATCATTTATTAGTTGTTGCTTTTGTTGAAAAACATTGAAGCTTTTATTATTTGATGTTTTTCTTGAAAAAACGTTGGTGTACACATTTGTTTGTGGCCAAATTGCAACTTGAGTGTTGTCTTGACTTTTATTTTGAATTTGAAAGGTTGGTTCAAGGAGAACTAGTTCCATTGCATTGTTGCATAGTCCCCCACTCCATGGATTTGATTTCTCAAACGTGATGAGCTTTTCAGTTTGAAGTTCTTGAATAGTAGTGAGAGGGACGTCTACTACTATGGAGTTCACGAGGCCTACTGCTCAGTATTGGCCACATAGTTTTGGTTGATTCTTTCATTTGAAATGAATCTGTTTTCCTTTTTCACGGCGAGATGCGGCAAAAGTACAGTTCTTGTTCCTTTCACTTCAAGGAATGGCACAGGTTTTCCTGTACGAGGGGCCAAATTCCTTTGTGTCCGCAATCTTTATCTCTCTCTGCCCAGATCCCCGACTATTGGGATTCAGACAGGTCTTGCCGTGATTACCTCGACTTCCCAGTGGCGGCCTGTTTCACTTTGACAGAATCTTTGTTTGTTTCTTTGTTTCCTTAAGTTCCTGTAAAACAGCCAAACGATCATAGATACAGAATGGTTTTCATCCGCCACTGTGCCTTCACATTTATGATCAGGTTCCCACATTCGTAAATGAAGTCAGACCCCCTAGAGAGCTTCTTGGCTGGGTGTGTATTGCCCCCTGAATCAATATAAGTGTTTGACCTCACTAGCGCCCCGCCTAATACCCTAGCTGTTAAGGATTGCTCTATGCCCCAGTCCTTCCTCTCCTCTACCTAAATTCCCTCAGGATGGCGTTGGAGAGGAGTACCGCAATATTACGTCCATCCCTGCCATGGCCTCTTTGTCAGCCCGAGAGCTAAGCGTGGAGCCACAGTCAGGGTGTAACGTTGATTGCGTATCTCCTGTTATGGACTCGCAAATCTTTCTATAACAGTTATGAGCGTCAGCCGAGCGCTAAGGCCATACCTATAGGAAACTTGAGCACGGATCCACTGCCACCAAGATATATTTTTAAGCCACCTCAAAATTTGAGGGGCCACAGTGGTCCTGTTACATGACACGATCAAGTGGACAGTCTGATGCTGTCTAGCAATGGGACCTGCGCGGGTCTTGCGATGGTGTAGCCTGGCATTTGTTTGCAGATTTTGCAGTTCAAGACAAAGCCAATAGTCTGACTTCTGAACCTTGGCCACCAGTAGCACTGTTGCAATGAAGAAATAGTAGCTATTACCCCTGAATGCGCGGAGCCCAAGCCCCTGTGTGCTTTAAATGATTAATTCCTGCCTACTATCCATATTTGGAAATACTCTATCCCCCACTCCAGGAATCTGAGCATATGGAATGTTGTTTGCACCTAACTTGTAGGAGTATATAAGTGGAAATTTCTTAGGCACTGCTGTGCTGCCTTTGCGTGAAGCAATTACAGCCACCATATTCTAACCGTCTATTCTCGTTGTTGAACGAGTGTGCGCAGCTACGGAAGCTGTGTGAACAGCCCCCTGTGTGGCTTCTACAGCCAATGAATTCCCTGCAACGTGCACGCCATCACGTTGATGACTCAGTGTGTTAATCACGTGAGTTTTTGTTTGGTAGGTCGTATTTTTCAACTCCACTACCTGTTCCCATAATTTTTGTGTTTAATTATGCCACCTTTTTCATCTTTAAACCCATTTTGTTCCCAATGGTGTAAATATTTATTACATGATTGCACACAGTAAAAGGAATCGCACACTATAAGTGTGGGGAATTCGCGATCCGTGTTTACAAGTGCAAGTATCAGGGCTTTTAAAGCTGCCAACCGAGCCGTGCTATTACCTAGAGGTAGTTTTTTGGTGCAATGAGGACGGAACTTGCCATCCAGCATCCGATCTTCAACAAAGGTCGCCGGTGGGGCAGACCCATCAGTTTAAATCTTAAAAATTCATACTGATCTAGAGGCAAGATTTCATTTAGTAGATAATGTTCTTTCTCATATTGCAGGAATGCCTGTGTTTTTAAACTTGGATCAAATCTGGATTCAAAGTCTGATGCAGCAAAATAATTAGCCCTTTGTATCCATTCTGGATGTAAGGCTTTGGCATTAGGAATGCTAGCCCCGGTACTGGGGTGACGACAATAATGCATCTTCCCAAGAGCCAGTGCTCTTTCTTTTGCTACAGCAGTCTGAATGGTTGTCAGAATTTTTTCCTGTTGAATTAGAACTCATTTCTGTGTTTGTATACAGATGAGATTTGTATGCGATTGGTACAGTTTCACCTTCATTAAAGCTTTAATAAGTGTACCCGCATTGACCATAAATGATACTGAGTACCAAGTGGTGCAAGTTTACACATGTGTGTATGTGTTTGGAAGCAATAATATCTTCCTGGAGTGAACAAAGAATATTGGTGTGTTCTTGTGTCCAGTGTTTGACTGAAAAGTCAGGTTTGAAAAAGGTCGTAGAAAGGTTTTACTCTCTCTGCGAAATCCAAAATGTATGTTCTGCCAAAATCTAGGAATCCCAGTACTGATTGGAAGTTGTTTTAATGTCTTTGGAGGCTGGAGCAGCGCACACTTTTCTAAAAGTTAGCTGCCAGGCTTTTCCCTTCACTTGAAAACTAGTATCCCAAAAATAGGACACAGAGGTGGGCAATTTTTGATTTCTCAAAATTAAATTTGTAGCCCTCAGAGGCGAATCCCATAATAATGGTGCTCACCCTGGTCAAGTGTTTCCCCAATAGGTCGTCCGTTAGATAAATATAATCCAAATAGGACAACGCTTCTTCATCAAAGTGCTTTAGCCATTCAGTAACTCTTTCAGAAAATACCCCTGAGCTGTTCTTATACCCACGGGGAGATGACAAAACATTGTCGCTGGGACTCTAATATACTAAATGCTGTTAGGTACCTGTTTTCAGGTGCTATAGTTTGACAGAAGAATCCATTTGAGACAACAAGTGTCGTTTTGTATTTTTTCCCGCATAATTTTATTCATTAATGCGGCACTATCTGCATTTTGGACAGCATATGTCTTTGCAAGTGTTCAAGTGTCTGTAAATGAAGACTAGATGAAATGTATTATCATGTTTTGATAAGTGAAACAAGGGATTGTTCTTTTGTGAAGTGCATTTTTCAATGATCTCCTGGTATTCAAGTTGATCTAAGATCTCCCTGACCTGTGTTTTTAGCTTCTTGCTTAATACGATATTGTCTTTGAGCATGTGGTAAAACTATTAATGGGATCACGTGGTGGGTTGAGGCATCATCCCATCCAGTGTGATTTTTATACAATGCTGGAGCTTGGGCTACTGCCCACTCCCGTGCATATGTATGTTTATGGTGAATGGGAACATGGTTGGAAAATGCAGGAAAAATATACTTTCTCCCTTTGGGCGCTCCCTGACGAATGCTGGCGGCTAATCTTGTTCTGCTAACAGTATGTCAAAACCAGACAATAGGTTCTTCGCAAAGAGACCTTTTACTTTCCTGTGTTTGTCCTCCTCCATGCGTAGTGTTATTTCATATAACTTGTGTGGGACGCTAACCCTTTTGTCTGGTGTTTCCACCGTGATGTAATCATTCAATTTTGCTGTCCAGAAATTCCTTCAGCTTCTGGCGAGCTATTGTTACTTCTGCCGCGCTGTCTAGCATTGTCTGAGCCCATTCCCCGTTCAGAAGTTGACTCCTTAGGATTCTGTGCATGTCTAACTTTGAGACCTGCAACTTTCTTCTTTTTAAATTGAGGTTTGGATTGTGGCTTGTCTTCTGTTTTAGAAGAGTCCTGAGCGTGCTTGTCCCTGGACTGCTTGCGCTCTTCTTTGTGTGCTGACTTTCCTTCTCTCCCTGTGTTGTTTGTCAAGAGGAATGTGTATCAGTATCCTGATACCTGTTAGGTTTCCTAATATTATCCCTATTCCTAAGGTTATACCTCTTTGCAGAGGGCTCCTGTTGAGGAGACCTACCTCGAGACTGAGAATCTTTTCTGAAAAATTTTGTTTTTTATTATTATCCCACTTCTTTTTAGAAGAAGTAGGTGTCTGCTTAGAATTGTTTTAAAAACTTTCCCACCCAAACTGTCCCTTCCCAGTTCTGCATATGCAGTTTCAATTATTTTGGGAAGTTCTTGTGGTTGGTCTATAAGACTGACCTATCTTAGGTGTTGGCAGATCGCCACTGAAGCTGCTTCCCCTTTAATGTTAGCTAGTATTATTGTTGATACCTGGTCGTAATTACCTAGTAATTTCATACCTAAGGTCAGAGCTTGTTCAGCTCCATACTTGTTCTGTATCTGTCGTAAGACATCTGGAATTACCGCTAAGGAAGGAATACCATGAGTCCTGGTATATATGGCAGCAAAGACTGTAGCCCAAGTGGTGCAGTCCTCGAACTGTGGTGTGATCCCATGGGCAAGCAGAGTGTTAGCATTATATGCTTTCAAATGGTGTGGTATTTGGAAATACTGCTTCTAACTGGGTAATTTTCTGAGCTACCCAGAAAGGAATCTGTTCACATTTTGTGGGCAGTTTGCCCATTACTGTGTGTAATGTTTGTGGAGTGATTTTAGTAGCGGTGCTCTGTGTTGGGGCTGTGTTATTTGTAGCTACTCTGGGCTGGACACCAAGTGTCCTCATGATGAGTTGCGTCATGGCTCTGTAAGAGTTTTACCAACTCTTTGTGTTGTAAGAGCAGTGCATCTTGTGGCATTATGTCAATGTCAGGGTGTGGTGTGTAGCCGGCTAATGTCGGCCATGTAGCTCCTGGTCTACCTAGTGGACCGAACCTGGTTTTATTTATTTGTTGTAGGGTGCCATTAAACCAGAAATTGTGGTCCTGGTCAGTGAGCGGAATCTTAATCTCCTCGAACGGAGTTTAGACCGCTGGGACTTTTTCATGTATGTAAGAATGAAAAGTCTGAGTTGTTGCATTTACTGCTGGGAATGTAACCCAAGAATAGAACACATCTGTTTGATAATCTTCGTGTGCCTCTATTAATATCACTGTACCCTCTCGGTCTGTTAAACCATGTCTGAGGGGTTTTTGTGTGAGTGTATGCCTGATTTTGGGTGCAAAATGTATTGCATTTGCTTCCTCTTCGTCGTTTGAGACCTGTGTCCCAGTGACAGGAGCAGCTGCCTCGACAGACATTGTGTTGTGAAAACAAAATGTCCTAAAAAGGGGTTTTAAGATAAGGTTTTAAAAGGCACAATTGTTCGGGAACTTTTTTCTTCAAGCTTGATTAACCTACAGCCAATACATAGGAAGATTGCCTACTCAGCTGTGGCGGAATTTTGTGCCTACCCACTCCAGACGTCTCTGGCGTTTTGTGAGTAGGGGTCTCTGAGAATAAGCATGACTGAACTACTCAGATTCTACTGTTAAATAAGTGCCAAATTCACGTTTGGGCGTCATGTAGTGTAGTTCCTATTTCCCTAATAGGCTCTGCGCATTGGAATAATATAACCTATAGGTTTGACATAGGACTAAGGTCGGTATGTCCCTATCGATTATATTAAACTTAATTACCTGTGCCAGCTAGCTCAGAAGCCACTAGAAACTTCTTGAAGACAAGAAGGGAATAGCTTCTGGCAACCACATAACATAAAACCCTGATCCCTCAGGATCGTGGAAACAATATACTACTTTTCATTCAGTCACTCATCTCAGAGAAGTACATAGAAGAAACAGTTGGGTGTGTTTACAATAAAATTTATTGCATAGTTGTTGTTCTAGTACTGGTTATATGTGCTGCGACAACTGTTGGACAGTAGCAGAGAAATATGGCCAGCAGTGCAGTTAAATAAAAATGCATGGTACAGTTTTACCATTGTGCAATAGTAATGAACACATACATGAAATGCAGAATGCATTAAGATAAAGCCTATACCCCTATGATGCCTAACTAGATGTACCTAAGTGTACCTAGCATGTGTGTAGGTCTTAGAGAGCCAAGAATCCCCCTAGGATTTAGTCTAACCCCATTACCTTAGTCGGACTTCATCCTGGTGTTGAGCTGGACACCCCAGGATGGGTGGATGGACCTCTGCCAGCTGGAGCTGTGGCATGATGCAGGTTGCAGTGTCTCACGTCAGAGTGTCGGCATGGAAAGTCTCGGTCCCCTCTAGTTTGCTTGGGCAAAGGGAGGTATATTTATACCTGTTAGATGCCTTGGAATGTTAGTATTGATGTAAAGTCGGTCAGAGGAAGACGTCAGGAATGAACCCTTAGGAAATAGTGGTTCATGCATATTTAATGAGTTCTTGGAGAAATCAATAATCCTGTGCTAGGGAAAATCCCAAGAGCGAAGGGTCTGTTTCTAAGAACTCGTTGTGACATAGGTTAGTCACTGTTGGACATGGATATGACATATTTAGCATGGACCGTCTTCTGCACCCAGAGCACACGTCAGATAAGGGACAGACTCTGTTGCTCGATATTTGTGAAGGGAGGGCCAATGTAGGTGAAAGGTCCTGCCTGTCTCTGTGGCACGAAGGATTTGTGCCGCTGAAACGGTGCACCTATGTTAGGGCCTCAATCCAGCACATAACACTTGGATGGCCGACTACAGTCTTAAGCTGAATGGGGATAAAACTGAGCTTATGATCTTGGGCAGCAACTTCAGCCCACGCTCAGAGATCCCCTGGCCAGCAAACTGGGGCTCTCCCCCCACCCCTAAAGCTTCCATAAAAAACTTGGGGATGTGGCTGGACCAGAATTTAACGATGGAGACGCAAGCCAAAAAACTTTCAAGTACCTGTTTTGGGATACTTTGAATGATCAGGAAAATTATGAGCTTGCTCCCAGAGAACTCAAGGAGGACGGTGGTGCAAGCCTTGGTAGTTTCGAGGCTTGACTACGGCAACTCACTATACCTAGGCTCTCCCAAATACGTCACTGACAGGCTACAAGTGGTACAGAATGCAGCAGCCAGACTGCTTCTTAAGAAACACAGACACCAGTCAGTAAGAGCATCTCTGAGGGAGCTACACTGGCTTCCGGTTCAGGCCAGGATTAAATTCAAGTCCCTCTGTTTGGCCCATAGAGCCATGCATGGGAGAGGCCACGCCTTGTTACGAACTCTGATGTCCCACTATTCACCCCGTCGCCATCTCAGATCAGGGTCGAATTTTCTGATGAACACCACCAGAATCAAGAGATCTAGGTGGGGTGGAAGGTCGTTCACACACTTGGTGCCCAAACTTTGGAACAGTATGGACCCAGAGCTACGACTGATTGGAGACGAACAGCCCTTTAAAAAGAGACTTAAAACATGGCTGTTCCCCTAATCTCTGTACAAGATATTCTCCTGTCCCATTTCTTTATCAGCGTTGGGATGCCTGCGGGTAGCCATGCGCTTTACAAATCCCTAAACCTAAGCCTAAACCTAGGTAGGGTAAGGAATCGGAACGCACGCCATGGTCATAAGACAGCCCAGGTAAGTCAGGAGAATATATGCTCTATTGCTTTGAGCCACTGTGGCGTGAATTCCAGACAGATGGCTCTAAAAAGATATAGGATTTTCAGACAGAAGAGCATTTTTATAACATTACACCTTCCTCTGCTAGATAAATGTAGGTTGTTGAGCCATTGGAGGTCTTTTTTGATAGTACCCATTAGGGGTTCCACATTATCCTTGACCACATTGTCTAACCTGGAGGATATGTAAATACCTAGGTATGTGGCCTTTTCTACCACCCATTTATCAGTCATCTTGACCTTGTCATTGAGGACAACCTGGGTCTTATCTTGATTAAGTGTATACCCAGATGCCTGTCCGAAGCGTTCTGCCTCTTCTTCAATTGCCGTTATGGCAGATTTTGGGTCTGCCGTCACCAGAGCAATATCATCTGCATAGGCCAGGGTCTTGGTAGCCCAGTTCTGAGACCATATTGCTGGTATTTGTCCTTTGTTTTCTAGTCTGCGAATAAACGGATCAATATAAATCACAAACAAGAGAGGGGAACAAGGGCAGCCCTGCCTGGTACCACGGGAAATTGGAAACTCTTTTGAAAGTATGCCCTTTTCCATCACAGCCGCTGATGGTTTGACATATAATCTTTTAATCGCTTGGATGAAACCATCCCCAATCCCAATACTAGACAAGGTAGTCCATAGATATTGCCAGGAAACCCTATCAAAGGCTTTTTCTGCATCTAACGGAACCAAAGCCCTAGGGTCTCCTGCAACATTAGTGATGTCAAATAATGCGATGACTCTCTGGATATGATCTATTGTGGACCTCCCAGGGATGAACCCGTGCTGGCACTCACAGATAACCTTATGTATTATAGGTGCTAATCTACTAGATAGCAATTTTGAATAGATCTTTGAGTCGCCATCAATTAATATAATAGGACGGTATGAACCCAATTGTACTGGGGATTTGTTTTTGTTTTTTAAAATCACAATTTTTGCCCCTGACCATGATCCGGGGGGTCTTCCCCCATTGAATACATAAACAATCAACTCATTAAGGATATTTTTCAGCTGGCTTGCGAAGGTGACATAAAACTCGATCAGTATGCCATCTGTTCCCGCAGCTTTCCCCCTTGCCAGGCTATTTAAGGTCAGCAATATTTCCGCCCAACACGGTGGGCTGTCTAAACTTTCCTGATCTTTCTCAAATTTTTCATGTGCTACGGGGTCTACGTACTCTTCAATATCACCCTGATCACTCCTATCATTTGCCGTATATAGAGAGCAGTAAAACCTCCCAAATGCATCCCTTATTAAATCTGGGTTGGTGCTCTGTCCTATCACCGGGTCAATAATCTCTCTGATTATATTTGATGAAGTTTGTTGCCTAGTGCAAACAGCCAGCTGGTGACCAATCTGTTCATTGAGCTCATAGACCGTTTCTTTCTGTGATACAGCTTTGCTCATGGCTTTGTCTGTAAATACGTTAGTGATAGCAGCCTTCGCGATTGCTACCTGCCGCTGTGCTGTCTTCAGATCCTGGCCTTCTCTAACAACTTTAACCAAATCCTCTTCTGCCACCCCCAGATTATCCTGCAGCATCTTCAAAGATTGCTCAGCCTGTTTGTTAAGGTTGAGGGAATACCGCAATGTTTCTCCCCTAACACCTGCCTTCATGGCATCCCACACCACCTCAATTGAGGTACCCCCCAAGTTATCCTCCAGAAACATTTGGATCCACTGCCTCATGTGAGCACAATATCCAGTATCTAATAACAGAGCTCTCTCAAACGTCGAGGGCCTCATGTTAGCGTTGGCTAGCTCCATTTCTAGCTCAAGCACCAACGGGTTATGGTCCGAGAGCACCAGCGGTAGTTTTTCGATATGACATGTCGAATTTAAAGAGTTAGAGATAAACATATAGTCTAATCTGGCGTGGGTCATGTGTGGATTAGAAAAATAGGTATACCCTGGGTCATTCGGTTTTAACAGCTGCCAACAATCGACCAAACCATGAGTCTGACACATATTCCTTCGAGCCCGAAACACTTTTGGTTTCCTACCCGCATATCTCCATCCTCCCGCCATAGACCAATCGCTGGGCAGGTTAATATTGTAATCCCCGCACACAATGAGTGGGAGAGGCCTGTGAGCAAGTTCACTCGAGATAGTATCTAACACAGTAGAGACATCTCTATTACATCCATATAGTGTGCATAACGTTAATTTCTTTCCCACACCATATTGACATTCTGTGATCTCCCAGTGGCCAAATTTATCCAAGCACGAACAACTGTATCCCACCACCTTTAGCCAGGATCACCACGCCCGCACCCTGGCCCCCTGCGTTGTTGCACTTATCACTCGAAATCCCAGTGTTTTTAAGATATGCAGCTGTGCCCCATCTATGTGTGTCTCTTGGAGGCAAATATTAGTACCCAGCGACTGTAACCCAACCACAACTTTCTGTCTTTTTATCACATCATTTAGGCCACAGATATTAATAGATGCAACTCTCAGTACACCTATACGGGCTTGCGACATAAGCTTAGCACTGTTACCCCATCTCTATGAAACACTGCTATCCCTCCATAAATCTCTATCCTTTTTACGAGAAGCACTGCACGATACGAGGAATTGGTAATTCCCACACTGTCCCTTGAAGACCAGAACCTCAATATCTTCAACACTAATCCTATGGCACCAGAGACCGACATCCAGTGTCCACAGGAGGCAGAAGCTAGGGTAGCATCTATCTCAATTGAAGCCAATAGAGAAGAATGGGTGACTCCACCATTGGCCCATACATACCCCATCAACAATATTTCTGACTATAGTCTTACTGCACCAGAGAAAGACATTTTATCCAAAGGTCTTTCCTTCATTCCTACTGTTCCTCCAAATTCATTTAACATTAAATTGGAACTACAGCAATTCTTTAGGAAAATACGACTCAAATACTTTTTCACCAACAACCAATCATCTTCTAACTTAGCAGCCACAAACTTTAAACCAGCATCTACATTTACTCCAGCGGCACATCTAGTGGGTCAAAAAATTCTAGCTTACAAACAAATTGTGCTCAAGGAAATCATGGATTTACTAGGTGATAGGAAATACATAAAATACAATATAACCAAAATGGAAAGAGAGGGGCTGGAATCACTAAAAAAGAATCAGTATATTGTTATTAAAGCAGCAGACAAATGGGGTGCAGTTGTTGTCCAAAACACTTGTGATTATGTTGCCGAGATTAACCAACAACTTGGGACACAGGGCAGCTACCTTAGGATCAGCAAAGATCCTACTCAGGACGTAGTGAAACTCATCCAGACACTAACCCAGAAGGGACTAGATGAAGGTTTTTTGAGTGAACCCGAGTACAACTTCCTCAATAAAATAAAACCCCGGATACCCACAATCTACACCCTTCCTACGATTCATAAGAGCCTTGATCATCCGCCAGGTAGACCTATAGTCTCTGGATGTGGGTCCATTCTGGAACCCCTTAACAAATATATTGATAGCCTCCTGCAACCATGGGTCACCGAGACAAAATCATATGTGCGAGATAGCATGGACATTATCCAAATGGTAGAAAACCAACCCTTTGACTCTAGAACACAGTTCCTAGTAACCCTTGATGTGACATCACTCTACAGTAGTATACCTCAGGATCAGGCAATGGGGGTGATATGGGAAATTCTTGAGAAACGACCTAGTCCACGCTGGATTCCGACTGAATTCCTAGTAGATCTATTAGAGATTGCCATGACCAAAAACTATTTTGTTTTCCAGAATGAGTACTTCTACCAGTGTAAAGGAGTTGCTATGGGAGCCGGATTTGTACCTAGCCTAACAAATTTGTTTATGGACTCCTAAAAGGGTAAGTATATATACAACGTGGAAAACCCATTCATTGATAACATAAAGATGTGGAAGCGCTACATCGATGATGTGTTGATGATTTGGACAGGGAGTGAATTAAATTTGACTGACTTCACCACATGGTTGAATTAAAGATCTCCTGACATAAAATTTACAATGACTTATGATAGAGAGACGAACTGCTTTCTGGACCTCTCACTCAAGATAGAGGACACCATGATTTACACTACTCTCTTTAGAAAGCCCACTGAATGCAGCACACTCCTGAGGTGCAACTCCTATCACCCTAGGAGTCTACGAGCCAACTTACCACATGAACAGTTTTTAAGGCTACGACGCAACTGTAGACACACATATCTGACTTCTTTAGTGAGACAGATACACCCATTCAGATATTGAGAGAAAGAGGTTACCCAAAACGTATACTACACAGAGCAAGGAAGAGAGTGTGGTATTGTCTGCGTGATACTCTTCTAGAGGTGAAACCCAAAGAAGACACAATGAACAAATTAGTTTGTGTCACCACATTCAACACAAGAAGTCACGATATCAAGAAAGTTATCAAAAAATATTGGAACCTTGTGGGCACAGATTAATATGACAGAGAAACCACTGTTTGCTTTCAAGAGGGCCAGAAATGTAAAAGATTATGTGGTTAGCTCATATCTGGAAACCCCTCGCAAACCTGACATCAGGACACAACTGAATTTACCACCACTATTAGGTCATTTCAAATGTAGCCATTGTAAAGCGTGCAAACTTACAATTGAAGGCACAACTTTTACACACCTAGGCCACACATACACACTGTCACATCATAAAACCTGTAATAGTTCAAATGTTATCTACACGATAAGATGTCCCTGTGACACGATTTATGTAGGTAAAACTACCCAGAAGGTAAAAACAAGAATTCTGCAACATTGTGGTAGGATTCACTGTAAAGTACGGGGTACAACACTGGTTGAGAACTTTATTGTCACAGGCCATACTGCAGAGAGTTTATCCTGGTGGGTACTGGAAAAGGTTGTCCAACATCCAAGAGGTGGAAACATTTTGTCATCTTTGAATATCAAGGAATGCAGATGGATGCATGCTCTCGACACAGTTATGCACGGGCTGAATGAATCTGAAGAATCCAACAGGCAATTGGGTCTAATTAACTATACATAAAGACCTCAGGCTTATTATGAGTGGCACTTAAGCCGACATAACTCAATTGAGCTACACTTATACTTTTGATGGTTGCTACATCTCATACTGGGCGCAGGCTAGCACCACTTAGGAATCTTGTCCTATTTTAACCCCCCTTGATACAGTACCTTCCCAATCCTCTTCCAAGACAAATCTGATTTTTAATACCTTGTTCTCTGCTTGTGCACTGAGTGATGTTAACCCTTCCCATTCGAAAATGAATTGTAATTCTTTGTTTTCTGCTTACGCACCGAGCAATGATTATCCATCCCATTTAAAGACGATGTGCCTTTATCTATTCAGTTTTATAAAAAAGCTTACCGCACTACTGTAACTGATTATGTGCTCTCAAGATCCGATAAATCTATTCATGACTACTGCAACCATTTTTTCTAAATTTCTTTGGTGATTTTAATGCGTTTCATTGTTGCTGCAACTGTGTTTTACAAATCGATTCGATATGATTGATTTAATATAATGTGGCAATTAAAAAATCGAATTGACAGGATTCATTGTCACGGTTGCTGTGTTTTACACATCAATTTGACAGGATTCATTGAACATAATGTGAAGATATGCTAACAATTAACTACACGGGTAAACATGCTTGCGCAGTTCTTGTTACACATCGACAGTCAAATGATGCAAGCTAGACGCACAAGCAGCTCCCGATTCCTACGTGCGGCTTGACACACTCTCTCAGTCAGCTGTTCACAGATGCTGCGTGCATGCTCACTCAGCGTCTCTACTTAATGACCTTGGATTTCATTGCGGGCCTCGCTGCCTCGCTGATGTATGAAGGCATTCGTTGCCACACCATGGTAAAGGTAGGCCGCTGTTGCAGAAAAACTTCTCCCTTTTTGTAAATTAGCCCGTTCAGGCGCAAAACTATGCCTCAGATTTTTTCTCTTTAGATTCCAATCGGATGGTGGAACTCCCCCTAAACATTGTCCTTTAATGAAAAGACACTTGTGGTAAGTGCACCACAAGTTTTATTTAGTACTTTTTGATTTATCCTTACAGACAAGGGTCATTTACCACTTGTCCTTCATTATCAGCTTTTAGATTCTGAATGGAAACTGAATCTTGTGGATGGAATACCCAAGACTACAGATAATTCAATTCGCCGGTGGTAAGTGTACCACTGCGTAATTTTCATTAAGTCTATTCACATTCTCCCGATACAATGAAATTGATCCAAAACATTTTTCATTAGATTGAGTCACAGTAACCATAGCTGAAGGATGTGTCTCCAGCTCTCCTCCCAGTCGCAGCATTTTTTACCGCTTCTATACTTGGTGAGTCTGCTATTAATTATGACCACCCCACACTAGTTAGATTTGGTCATACGAGACACACCTTACTTACCTTGAATTATCTTATCCTATGTGGTTTTGCGCGTACGTATTCCCAGACCAGAGGGTTGCGAGAGGGTGTGGAGGTTCCCTGGACATACTCTGATGGACGAGGTGTTTCGATTTGAACTTAGGGAGGCTATAATCGACTACTTCGAGCTTAACAAAGGCTCTGTGAGCTTGTGGTCCACTCTCTGGGAGGCGTTTAAAGCCTACATGCGTGGCATATGCATTTTTAAGCACTCAGGCGTACTTAAAGACTTGCGTGGCTCGATCGCACTCATTGAGAAGCAATTAGTTGAATTGGACAAAGAGCAAATTGTGAGTTCCGATCCCGGCCGACTCGCCCGTCGCCTGACGCTTCTCACAGAATTTAGAGACGCACCGGAACGCGAAAGTCGGTTTTTAAGCAAGTTCGCCGTTGCTAGGCGTTACGGGGAAGGGGATAGACCCGGCCGCACGTTAGAGCGTCTAACCAGGCCGTCGGTTGGACGGTCATATATCACTTGCATTCGATCCTTCACAGGTCGCACCCTGCACAGCACCTCTGAGATTAATTTCTATCTTATTATACCACTTTGTATACCACTCGGGTGACACAGGATGAAGCGGACCGGGATAATTATCTTGCAGAGATTGCAATGGTATGGCTCGAGAAGTTCATGCAGCAGTTCCTGACGGAGCCTTACTCCGTTGAGGAGATTGGCAGCGCTATCGACGCCATCAATGGTTCGACTGCTCCGGGCCTTGACGGCTTTACTGGCATCTTTTATAAAACCTATAAGAATTTGCTTTCGCCCTATCTGCTGGAAGTTTATAGCGAAGCGCTAGACTGCAAGGTACTTCCCCCTACTTTACGTGAGGCTGTAATGATTCTTCTCCCAAAGACCGGGAAAGACCCGGCTTTGTGCGGCTCGTAAATCTTGATTATAAAATATTAGCCAAAATGATCGCATTACGACTGGCCCTATTATTGGACCATATTATTTCCCCGGCGCAGTCAAGCTTTGTTCCTCACAGGTCAATGGCGTTAAGCCTGCGTACGTTGTTCGCGGTCATACATCGGATGGACCCTGCAGTCCCGGCTGCCTCGGTCCTATTGGACTCTGAAAAGGCCTTTGACTCCTTGGAATGGCCCTTTTTCCTTGCGGTAATGAGGAAGCTTGGCATCCCAAAGGGATTTATTGATCTTACGGCATTGTTGTATGTCGCGCCCACCGCTAGACTCTGCCTGAACAGTACACTGTCCTCCTCGTTCACGCTCTCCCATGGCACCCGGCAGGGATGTCCGCTCTCCCGCTGCTTTTTATATTAGCAATGGACCCGTTGGTTCGTCATTTCCAGGAACAGCATTTGCACAGGGGCCTCCAGTTCAAAAAGGGCCCACTTTTAATCTCCTTGTATGCAGATGATATTATTCTGTATGTCCGTCACCCCAGAG
This sequence comes from Calotriton arnoldi, assembly GCA_963921515.1. Classification (NCBI taxonomy): domain Eukaryota; kingdom Metazoa; phylum Chordata; class Amphibia; order Caudata; family Salamandridae; genus Calotriton; species Calotriton arnoldi. The sequence continues at coordinate 371,633 of CAWUFW010008351.1, forward strand.
AGAATTTGGAACCGCTTATCAGAGAGATAGTCAGGTTTGGCGGATACTCTGGGCTGGGATTAATTGGGGAAAATCTGAGATTTTCCCGCTCACACAGGGCACTGCTCGCTGGGAGTGTGAATTCCCACTCACATGGTGCGAGGAATCGGTCAGGTATTTGGGGGTGCAGATACACAGAGACACTGAGCAAATAATCCGTCTTAATTATGGCCCTGCGGTACACAACCTGGAACAGCAGGTAGAGCACTGGTTGAAGCTCCCGCTATCCCTGGCGGGCCGTGTAGCCCTGGTAAAGATGTCTGTCCTTCCGAGATTCTTCTACCTGTTCCACAACATACCCATTCCCCTCCCCAACACTTTTTTTCGCACGCTGAGATCTCATCTTATCAGATTGGTCTGGGGGGGCAGACAGCCCAGAGTTAGCTGGGACACCTTGTCTTTACCATATTAGAGGGGTGGGTTCGGGGTCCCTAATTTCCAGGTATACTATTTAGTTGCTCAGGGTAGCTTTGCCCACTCCTGGTATCATCCTGATGCCAGGATTCCCTATTCCAGGCCTGAGGCGGATCTGGTGCTTCCGGCTCCATTATGCTCTGTGTTCCCGAGGGGTTTCCCCAGAGATCCCAGTGATATCCAGACAGTCTCCACCACTAGCTGGGCCTGGTGCAAATTGACCAAAGTGACAGAGAGAGGTACTTTGTATTCATCGGAAATCCCTGTGGTGAATAACCCTTGGCTTCCCATCACAGAGGAAAAATTAGTGCAGCACACACTTGCAGCGTATTCCATGACTAAATTTGAGGATTTGTTCCCGGGGGGACATGTATTTTCAAGTACTTAGGGCGGACGGTTTAGCGAGGCCACATTCATGGACCAATTTGTTTTTGCTAGAATACGAAGGGCAATCCGTGCCAAAATTTCCTTCCCTCCACTCACCCTCCTAATCACAAGCCCGGGGGGAGAGCACTTAATTTCAAGATTATATAAAGCATGTATGACATTAATCCCTAGTAGGGACATCAAAATACGGGAGGCGTGGGAGCGAGATCTTGGGCACCCAATTCAGGATTCACACTGGTCCTTCTGTTGTGCACAAACCAAGGAAGTCTCCTTAAATAGCAGACATAAGCTTATACATTTTAAATATTTGTGGAGGGTATATATGACCCCTGCTAAGCTACATGCTATTGATTCAAATCCATCTCACTATTGCCCCAAGTGTGGCGGCCCACAGGCCGACTTTTCTCACCTGACGTGGAATTGTGCAAAGATTGGGGTTTGTTGGAGATTCATATTTGAGATTATATCACAAATGATTCACTTGGAAGTGTCCCCTATGCCGGAGCTTGCTTTGCTGGGATACGTGGGGGGGCTTCCGAAAAAGATCCGTAAATTCACAGCCATTGCCCTTCTGCTTGCAAAGAGGGAGATAGCGCTTAAATGGGGTAGTAGAGCATCGCCCACGGTCAGGGACTGGCTCCATAGTCTTACATACTGCAATACCAACTGTGAGCTATATGCCAGCACTCAGCCCCTTGCCTCCCGTCCAAAAGATATTTGGGAGCCTCTCAAAGCTTACTTGCTGGAGACTAGCACCACCTCTATCACATAACCACCCGATGGGATTGTCCCCACGGGAGTGGGGTAAGTAAAACACATTTCACTTGATCAGGTTGCTGCGATTCATTATTTTGTCCCAGGGTGGTCTGTACTGGGGCGCCGATTGGGATTAATCTACTCTGAGTGTACCATGCGAGGACATTCCAAATTCTTGTTGTGTAATATACCCTGAGAGACTGCTCTGTTATATACTTGTGCACGTCCACTATTGCAATTACATTGCTGTCTACTTGTGTCGCTGTTTCAAAATTGTAGTGTTTAATCATGCTGGGTTGTAAACCATGAGAAAATGGAACAATAAAGTTATTTTGAAAAAATGATGAAAAGCCTATATAGGCTGTCTACACTTCTGTTATCAGTCCTGAGGAAGACCCGCTGTGATGCTTATTGAATTGCGCATACTCCTGGGTTGAAACGTTGACGCTTTTTGTTTTGTTCTCATGTCCTTAGTCTCCACACCCCAATACCAAGAAAAAAAAAAAATTCAGGGTGTAGTTAGAACAAGTGATGTAACTTTAGAAGGACAGACCCGCATTGATTGATATTATGTGCACATTGTTTGTCTTATATATTCATTTGTAGCACCACCTGTCGTGTAGTTCCTATAGTACCCCTGCAGGACCTGCTTGTTTGGATAACATAAACTGTGGGCTTGGTGTTAGACTGACTCTGTGCACCTCCACCGTATATGTTAGCCGGATTTGCATTAGCTAGCTCACAGTGCCACTAGAATCTCCTCTTATCGGGGAGAGATTAGTTCCTGGCAACCTTAGATTATGACAACCCTAATGCCTCAGAATCGTGGAAACAATGTACTACTTTTCGCTCAGTCACTCGTGCTTACTTATTCGGTTTGTCTCAGAGAGTTACCCAGAATAAACAGTCTGGGCGTTTCAATAAGTATTTATTGAACAGTTGTTATTCTAGTGTAAAATATATGTGCTGCAGCAACCAGCAGAATAGCAGAGATATATTATCAGCAGTACGATAAAAGTGAAGGGATAGAATAATTCTACCATATTGCAATAATCATGAATACATACATGAATATAAAAAGCGTTATGAAAATGTGCGTTCTCCTACGATGCCTAACTAGATGTACCTGAGTGTACCTAGCATATGTGTAGGTCTAAAAGCCTAAGAGCCAAGAATCCTTCTAGGATTTAGTCGAACCCCCATACCTGAGTAGAGAGAGTGTGGGACCCCGTCCTGGTCTCAAGTTGGACACCCCGCAAGGGCTGTGTTAGACCGCTGTCAGCTGGAGCGACTGCATGCAGGAGCCTCAGCGTCTCTGGTCAGTGTGTCAGCATGGAAGTCTCGGTTCCCTCTGTCTTACCGTGGCAAGATGTGGTGTATTTATACCCTAAAGTATCTTGTCCCTCAGTATGGTTTGTATTGGTCTTTGTTAGACATGAGGAAGACATCAGGGGTGAACTTTGTACATACATATTATGCAGGAGATGTAGCTGGTGAATGCTCATGCATAATTTATGAATACATTGTAGGCCTGTGTTCTGGAAAGACCTTGCAGTGTTCTAACCACAGATTAGATAACGTTCAACCCTCAGAGCTCGTTGTGTACTGTAGGGAACTAATGTAGGTGAAAGATCATGCCTATATTAGGAGCCATGACTATAATAGGGCATATACGAGTATGACCATAATAGGGCATATACGGGTATGACCATAATAGGGCATATACGAGTATGACCATAATAGGGCATATACGGGTATGACCATAATAGGGCATACACGAGTATTTCTACATTATGGCATAAATGAACTGGTCTACATTAGGGCCTATATACAAAACATAAAACCCACTCCACTTTCGAATTGTATGACAATGACCATACATAAAATCTGGACAATTTAAAAGTCTTTTCATAAAAACAGCTAAAAACATGGTCTTAAAAGGACAATAAAAAATGTTTAAAAATCAGCTATTCTTTAGTTGCCACTTGAAAAAGTCAATTCTGTCTCATTCATAAAAGTTGCATCACTACAAGCAGAAGAAAGCCACTCTTTCTCAAGTGAAAGTGTCAATTTAGGAAATGTTCAAAATTTTGTTCGTTTATTTATGAAACGAAGTGGAGAAGCCGTATTCTTTCCCAGTGCGCGATGAGCCAATTCAAGATTAAGTGTCCTGGCTGGGAGATACAGCATTATCGGTGTTAGCTACTGCAGACGACAAATCCAACGCTTCACAGAGAACGTCAATCGCACATAGATGGAATTCGGCACTGCCAACAGTCGTTGCTGCAGCAGCTTGTGCGGCAGTTGTTACCTCGGTGCCTGTGGAGGAGCCACCTAACTCAGCAGGAGCAAACGGCACCTGTGTATTCTCAAGGAATGCATTCATCAGAATTGCAAGACGCTGGGGACAACGCAGAGCATGGGCCTTTAGGGGGTCCAGCATAGCATCTAGGTCCAGTGGCGTATCCGATGGAAACGTTAGACAGAGATCCAACGTGCATTCTTCTCCGCAGAACAGGTATCGAAGAACAGGTAAGATGCAGTCCACCCAGACTGGTCTAAGTGATAGAAACCAAGAGGCGTTCAGTTCTCTTAGGCAAGGTATGCCCAGAAGCTGCACCATGCATTCACGATATTTCCGTTCCATGAGCGTGTTCACCCTTTCCTCGGAAATGGGGCCGTCCATTGCGTAGCAGTAATATTACAATCAGGACTCCTGCAATTAGGAACAGGATAAGCGGGAGTCCTCCAAAGACGCTTCCCAGGACGGAGTGTATAAAATTTGGGATTACTCCGAGGACTGTCTGAAAGGTGCTTAATAGTCCTGACCGTATTTTCTTAAATAGGTGTACAATACCGCTCGTATCAGACATGTTAAAGATACGACCCACCATTTTTGCAAAATGAAAGGGGCAGTTTGTACGTATAAGCGCTTGTATCTCAGTCGAGGTCCTTGCAACTTGAAGTTCAAAGATTTCTCGAGCGGAGGTTAAGGGCACGGGTTGCTGTAAAAGCATGGCTTTCAGTCTGCTCAAAGTATCAAATTGTATAAAGGAAACATTCAATGAAGGCCATAACGGCGCCTCCCTGACTGTGCTCAGTGGTGGAAGCAATACTTGCATACAGCAAGTAACCCTGGAGTTAACAGTGACCAGATAGGCGACGCCCGGAAGCATCCAACAGCAACCTTGATTGTTTAGCATTAAGTAACTCCCATTCAAGAGCAGCTGGAAAACCGGCGTGATCATGGCCGCTGGGGTCCCTGACATGTGACATGATAAGTTGGCTACCGAACCACTACATGCTCCATGTAGAGAAATATCCTGACACATGAGAGAACCGCTTAAAGCGTTCTTGCAGTTTGTACCACTCAGATACACTTCCCGATCCCCATTCCGGCATCGATATCTATATGGTAACTCCCAAATTTCCTTGATGTATCCCTTACCCATTTTTTCATATTTGCCTGCCTGCCTTTGCTCAAGGCAATATTGAAACTGAAACGTAGTGACCGGCAGAGTGATCTGGCCATGAATTAGCCATTCTGTTGATGGTGATTCGGCTACAGTGAATGGTAACCTTTCCAGTTTCTCAATACGCAGCATTGTATATTTGGCTCCCCTGTGTGCCATTTCTGTCTGTTTATCGGTTAGATTGTATTCTGAAAACAGAGACGTGGTGTTTATAAAACGCCAGGGCACATAGCCTGCACGCAAAGATTGCAGCGTCCAGCTCAACATCATAATAGAACGTAGCTGTGATTGCCCATGTTGTAACAAGGCCAGATCTTGTTCTAATATGTCGATTGCCGAAGACACAATGTTGCCTAGGGAGTAAATCCTGGAGGTCAAAGTTGTTAACCCATTATCCACTACAGCTAATGCCTTCTCTAAGTTAATACGGTCTATTTCCCGTATTATTTCTGCGGCCTCCTGTTCAGATATTTTCCAGTTTTCATTATAATAGGCATAAAGGCCAGCATATATGAAATGTTTCTGACGTGTTTTCCTTGGGCCTAGTAAGAAATCCCTAAGGTCTATATCAGGTGTGAGTAAGGTCAAGTGATGTTTCACTTCTGTGAGCGTTGAGGTCTCTAGCCAATCAAGGCACAATTTCCCAACACTATAGGATGTCACTACCCCCGGGTGTTGTCTTTGTACATAGCGTGTATCTGGCCTACTGATACTAAACCCCTCGGTTCTACCTAGGAATCTCTGTTGACATGTGTTTGTGTCAATGGGCCAAATCCGCCATTCTGTCCAGTTGGGATCTGAACTGTTGTACTGGAGAATGTCATCTAATCTTACCCCATGTGTAGTTGAATTCTGCCCCCCACCCATCTTTGATGGTGTTGGAAACCCAGGTGTGTTCATTTCCTTGTTCTTGGCTAGTCCAAGACAGGATGTCTGTTGCACAGTTTCATTCAGAAATATTATCTGCTGTGGAATGAGGCATGCTCTAAAAAGCGCTTCTGTTCCCTGGACTTGCCAGTCCCTAGAACCCCAGATTGATTTTGAATCTATAGTATCCTTCCATAGGTCGAAACCCTGTGTAGACAACTGGGCCATAAAGGAAGCAGAGTAAATCTGTTTGGTGTTAGTCAACATAAGTTTCTGTGCTGATGTTGTTGCCACTTTGTAATAAAATGACTTCGGGTCAGATGTATTAAACCCTGAAAAGTATGTGAATTTCTGTGCAAAGGTTTGCGAACTACCTTTTGGAGGAGTTGGGCAGTGTTCCCACTGGTGGTATTCAAATACATTTCTAGGTGTTATAGATTTGTGCAAGAAATGATGACCATAGTGTTGATAACAGTACAATGTATCATAGTCTGAAGTACCTTCTAACATTTCATTGTTCGGAAATGCTGCAGTTTTTTCTAGATCAGACATTAAACTGTTTACAGTTTCAGTGTTCCAATCATCAGAAAATGTACTGGAGGTAATGATATCACTTAAAGAAATTTTAAATACATGTTTAAGCTTTAAAAGTTCAGTCGCACCGAATATATCGAAATCAATCTTGTCCCATACTATACCGTCCGGTATAGGAACTGCTGTGATGTTCACTGAAGACAAGTCTCTTGGTTCACGATGTGAAGACTGGTGTGGTTTTAAAATCAAATTGACTCTTTGGGCTGTCGAGCTCTGCTGGAGGTATCGTCCATTAATAAGCATACTAAAAGTTATTATTAAACCTAGCCAGAAAAGAAAAAATAGAATCCCAGTGATATACCATAGTTCTATCCAAGGTGACACCAGGTAAGTCTTTCTAAAAAAGTTCAAAAAGTCAGTGAGTTTCTGTCTGAGTGATTTTTTGACTGGCGTCATTTCCGGCTCGCTCGGATCCAGTGAAAATGTATCAAAGTTCATGAAATAGCCAGAAGCAGTTCGATCAATTGTTGGAATTGCATCGGGATTTGTTGAAATTGGATTTTGCTCTTGACGAGGCATGTTGACGTAGACGTCTGTAGTCGGTCTGATTGCAACTTGGTTGTTAAGTTCATTTTCTTGTTGTTGAAGTGGAACGAGTTCCATAGCATTGTTGCTTAGTCCTTCATTCCGTACAGGTGGTTCTTTGAACGTGATGAGTCTTTCTGTTTGAACTTCTTGGATTGTAGCGAGAGGAGGGCGTCTGCTACTGTGGAGTCCATGAGGCCTTCTGTTTAGTATCGGCCACATAGTGTGGTTTGATTAAGTCAATTGAGACAAATCTTTTCTCCTTTTTCCCGGCAAGAGGCGGCAGAAGTACAGTTCTTGTGCCTTGGATTGCTAGGACCGGTACAGGCTTTCTGTAGGATGGCCCAAATTCTTTCTTGTCTGCAATCTTCTCTCTGACCAGATCCCCGACTTTTGGGATCCAGACAGGTCTTGCCGTTACTGCCTTGACTTCCTCAGTGGCGGTCTGTTTCTGGAGCACGTTACTTTGTTGTGTTCTGGATTCATTTAGATCCTGTAAAACAGCCAAACGATCATGGATATCAAATGGTTTCTCATCCGCCACTGTGCCGTCACAATCAAGATCAGGTACCCACATTCTTGTAACAAATAGGACCTTGTAAGGAGTGACACCCCCTAAAGAGCTTCTTGGCTGATTGTTTATTGCTCGTTGGACCCCATAAAGGTGATCGACCCATCTACCGCCTTTGCCTAATACCCTAGCTGTTAAAGATTGCTTTAAGTCCCGATTTTTCCTCTCCACAACAGAATTTCCCTCAGGATGGTACGGAGAGGAGTATCGCACTGCTATGCCCATTCCTTCCATGGCCTCTTTGTAAGCCCGAGAGTTAAATGCCCGGCCACTTTCAGAATGTAACGTGCCAACTGCGTATGTGCCGATAAAGACTCGCACATTTTTTTATCACAGTTTGAGCGTCAGCACAGCGCTGAGGCCAAACCCATAGGAATCTAGAGCAGGAATCCATTGCAACGATGATATATTTCTTAGCCCCATCAGATTGTAGGGGTCCGCAGTAGTCCAAATACACACATGCAAGTGGTTTGTCTGATTTTAGCAATGGTGTCTGTGCTGGGCGTGTTACGGTGGAGCCTTTCATCTGCTGGCAGATGTCGCACTTCAAGACATAGTCTTTGGTCTTCTTTGTTAACCCTGGCCACCAGTAGCGCTGTTTCAGTAAAGAAATAGTCACCATAACGCCTGTATGCACAGAACCCAAACCCTTGTGTGCTGCTAGAATTAAGCCTTGCCTACGATCCATATTTGGTATTACTCTATCCCTCACTCCAGGAATCTGAGCATATGGAATGTTTTGTGCATCTAACTTGTAGGAGTACTTGAGTGGAAATTTTTTAGGTACTGCTGTGCTGCCTTTGCGTGAAGCATTGACAGCTACCATAATCTCGCCGTCTATGTTCGTTTTTGAACGAGTGATTGCAGCTACGGACGCTGTGCGTACAGCCCCCTTTGCGGCTTCATCAGCCAATGAATTCCCTTCAACGTGAACGCCATCACGCTGATGACTCAGTGTATGTATCACGTGAGCCCTTGGTAGTTCGTTTCTCAACTCCACTACCTGTTCCCATAGCATTTTATGCTTATTTGTGCCACCTTTTGCGTCTTTAAACCCGTTTTGTTCCCAATGATGTAAATATTCATTGTACGACTGTACACAGTAAAAGGAATCACACACAATTAGTGTGGGGAATTCGTGTTCCGTATTTAAAAGTTCCAGTATCAGTGCTTTTAATTCTGCCAACTGAGCCGTGCAGTCTCCTAGAGATTGCGTTTTAGTGCTACTGGGATGGAACTTTCCATCGCGCATGCGACCTTTAATGATTGCACACGCTGCGCTGTAAGCTTGCTTACTCCCTATGGCCGGTTGAGCAGATCAGTCAGTGTAAATAATGTATTCATACTGATCTAGAGGCAAAATCTCATTTGGTAGAGGATATTCTTGTTCGTATTGCAGAAATGCTTGTGTTTTTAAACTTGGATTAAATCTGTATTCAACATCCATTGCAGTAAGAGAATTAGTCCATTGTATCCATCTGGGATGTAAGGCTTTTGCATTTGGAATGCTAGCTTTTGTAACAGCTTCTAAAGCTGGTACTGTGGTCACGACAATTATGCGTTTACCCTGAGCCAGAGCTCTTTCTCTTGCTACAGCGGTCTGCACGGCTGTCAGGATTTTTTCTGTTGAAGTGAAACACATTTCTGCGTTTGTGTACAGGTGTGATTTGTATGCGATTGGTTCCGTTTCGCCTTCATTGAAAGTCAAATAAGTGTACCCGCATTGACCCGCTATTACTCGGATCACTAAGTTGCGTACGTTTACGCGTGTCTGTAAATGTTTTGAAGCTATCATGTCTTTCTGTAGTGAACGTAGGATATTTGTATGTTCCTGTGTCCATTGTCTGACTGAAAAATCAGGTTTTATTAAGTCGTAGAAAGGTTTTACTCTTTCTGCGTAATCCAAAATGTATGTTCGACCAAAATTTAGGAATCCCAGAATCGATTGTAAATTCTTTAATGATTTTGGAGGTTGGAGCAGCGCACACTTTTCTAAAAATTTAGCTGCTAGGCTTTTTCCTTCACTTGACAGCTCATACCCTAAAAATAGGACATTGAGATGGGCAATTTTTGATTTTTTGAAATTAAATTTATAGCCCTCAGAGGCGAAACCCATGATAATGGTGCTCACCCTGGTCAAGTGCCTCGGTAAGTCATCGTCCGTCAGATAAATATCATCCACATAGGAAAATGCTTCTTCGTCCAAATTTTGGAGTAACTCTGTTACCCTTGCTGAAAACAACCCCGGGCTATTCTTATACCCTTGGGGGGAGTCGACAAAATTGCCGTTGGGACCCCAGTGCTGAGAATGCGGTCAGATACCTGCTTTCAGGCGCTATATTTTGGCAGAAAAATCCATTTGAGATATCAAGTGTTGTTTTGTATTTTTGTCGCACAATGTTATTCATTAATGCAGCACTGTGTGCATTTTGAACCGCAAATGTCTTTGTGCAGGTGCTTAAATGTCTGTAATCTAAGACTAGACGATATGTGTTGTCAGGTTTGGCTACGGGGAACAAAGGATTGTTCATTGGTGAGGTGCAATTTTCTATCACACCCTGGTATTCTAGTTGATCTAGGATCTCCCTTACTTGTTTTTTTAGCTTCCTGCTTTATTGGATATTGCCTTTGAGCATTTGGTGAAACTTTTAACGGGATCACGTGGTGGGTTGAATCCTCATCCCAACCAGCATGATTTTTGTACAATGCCGGAGCTAGGGCGACCGCCCACTCCTGCGCATAGGCATGTTTTAAATGTATGGGAACAAGGTCGGAAAATGCTGGAAAAATTACCTTTTCTCCCTTTGGGCACTCCATGACGAATGCTGGCGGCCAGTCTTGCTCTGCTAATAGGATGTCATATCCAGATGACAAATTTTCCCAAAATAGACCTTTAACTTTCCTGGGCTTGTCCCCCTCCATCCGGAGTGTTATATCATGTAACTTATGTGGGACACTTACCCGAGTATCAGGTGTTTCCACCGCGATATACTACTCACTCAACTCCGCTGTCACCAGAAATTCCTTCAGGTTCTGGCGAGCTATTGTTACTTCTGCCGCGCTGTCTAGCATCGTCAGAGCCCATTCCCCGTTCAGAAGCTGTGTCCTCAGAATTCTGGGCATGTCTGATCTTGAGACCTTCTACCTTCTTCTTTTTTAACTGAGGTTTTGATTTTTGTTTATCTTCTTTTTTAGGTGCGTAGTCCGCAGCGCGTTGCGTGTCTCTGGACTTTGTACGCTCCTCTTGTCTGTGTTCTGACCGTCCTTCCCTCTCGGAGTTTTTTGATGAACCCTGCAAGGAACGAGAGGAAAGAGTATCAGTATCCTGATACCTGTCAGGTTTTTTAATATTATCCCTATTCCTGAGGTTATACCTCCTTTCAGAGGGCTCCTGTTGAGGAGACCTACCTCTGGATTGAGATCTGTTGTCTTTAGACTTTTGTTGTTTTTTATTTTCCCACTTCTTTTTAGAAGAAGTAGGTGTCTGCTTCGTAGTGTCTTTTTCAGGACTGCCCAGTTGTGGTTTTAATGCTTTCCCACCTAGACTGTCTCGGCCTAATTCTGCATATGCAGTTTCAATTATTTTTGGTAGTTCGTGTTGTTGATCTATTGGACTGAACTCCCTTAGGCGTTGGTGGATCGCCACTGAAGCTGCTTCCCCCTTAATGTTAGCTAGTATTATGGCTGATACCTGATCAAAGTTGTTTAGTAACTTCATCCCTAAGTTTAGGGCAGGCTCTGCTCCGTACTCATTTTGTATCTGTCTCAATACGTCTGGTACTACTGCTAAGGACGGGATACCATGTGTTCTGGTATATACGGCAACAAAGACTGAACCCCAAGAAGTGCAATCCTCTACTTGTGGTGTGATCCCCATGGGCAAGCAGATTGTTAGAATTCTGTGTTTTTCATAGGTGGCAGTATTCGGGAATACTGCCTCAACCTGAGTTATTTTCTGAGCTATCCAGAATGGGATTTGTTCGCTTTTTGCGGGCATTTTGCCCATTACCGCGTGTAATGTTTGAGGAGTAATTTTATTTCCTGTACCCTGAGCTGGAGTACTATTTGCTGCACCTGGTGCAGGTTGGATTGTTAAAGTCCTCATGACGAATTGTGTCAGGTTTCTGTAGATTGTAATTAAATCTCTGTGTTGTACGAGTAATTCTGGCTGTGGCATTGTTCCAATGTCAGGGTGCGGTGTGTAAGCCGCTAGTATTGGCCATGTGGCCCCGTCTCCTCCGAGTGGGCCTAATCTTACTCTGTTTCTTATGTGGGGTAGGGTGCCATTAAACCAGTAATGATGTTTCTGGTAACTGAGTGGAATCTCTATGTCTTCAAACGGGGCATATTCCAGTGATGCATCTCCTGCTATGTAGTAGTGAAATGTTTTTGTTATGGCATTTGCTGCTGGGAATGTAACCCATGAATAAAACACCTCTGTTTTATTTGATTCGTGTGCCTCAATCACAAAAACTACAATGCCACCCTTGGCTGGTAAGCCATTTTCTAATAGTCTTATGGTGACTGTCCTTCTGAATTTTGGTGCAATCTGTATTGCATCCTCAGGATCTTCCTCATCGTCTGACAGGGGCAGTGGCATCTGTAGTGGATCTAAGACCGCGGTAGTCATTGTGTATAGAACACAGACTAATATTTCAAAGAAAATATAATAAGGTTTTTAGGCACAATTTTAGGAACGCTATCTCCTTTCAAGCTTGAATAACCAACAGGCAATAAATAGTATTTTCGTACTACTCAGCTGCGGCGGATTTTGTGCCCACCAACTCCAGACGTCTCTGGGGTTTTGTGAGTAGGTTCTCTGAGAATAGCACGACTGAACTACTCAGATTCTACTGTTAAATAAGTACCCAACCAACGTTGGCGGCGCCATGTCGTGTAGTTCCTATAGTACCCCTGCAGGACCTGCGCGTTTGGATAACATAAACTGTGGGCCTGGTGTTAGACTGACTCTGTGCACCCCTACCGTATATGTTAGCCGGATTTGCATTAGCTAGCTCACAGTGCCACTAGAATCTCCTCTTATCAGGGAGAGATTAGTTCCTGGCAACCTTAGATCATGACAACCCTAATTCCTCAGAATCGTGGAAACAATGTACTACTTTTTGCTCAGTCACTCGTGCTTACTTATTCGGTTTGTCTCAGAGAGTTACACAGAATAAACAGTCTGGGCGTTTCAATATGTATTTATTGAACAGTTGTTATTCTAGTGTAAAATATATGTGCTGCAGCAACCAGCAGACAATAGCAGAGATATATTATCAGCAGTACGATAAAAGTGAAGGGATAGAATAATTCTACCATATTGCAATAATCATGAATACATACATGAATATAAAAAGCGTTATGAAAATGTGCGTACTCCTACGATGCCAACTAGATGTACCTGAGTGTACCTAGCATATGTGTAGGTCTAAAAGCCTAAGAGCCAAGAATCCCTCTAGGATTTAGTCGAACCCCCATACCTGAGTAGAGAGAGTGTGGGACCCCGTCCTGGTCTCGAGTTGGACACCCCGCAAGGGCTGTGTTAGACCGCTGTCAGCTGGAGCGACTGCATGCAGGAGCCTCAGCGTCTCTGATCAGTTTGTCAGCATGGAAGTCTCGGTTCCCTCTGTCTTACCGTGGCAAGATGTGGTGTATTTATACCCTAAAGTGTCTTGTCCCTCAGTATGGTTTGTATTGGTCTTTGTTAGACATGAGGAAGACGTCAGGGGTGAACTTTGTACATACATATTATGCGGGAGATGTAGCTGGTGAATGCTCATGCATAATTTATGAGTACATTGTAGGCCTGTGTTCTGGAAAGACCTTGCAGTGTTCTAACCACAGACTAGATAACATTCAACCCTCAGAGCTCGTTGTGTACTGTAGGGAACTAATGTAGGTGAAAGATCATGCCTATATTAGGAGCCATGACTATAATAGGGCATATACGAGTATGACCATAATAGGGCATATACGGGTATAACCATAATAGGGCATATACGAGTATGACCATAATAGGGCATATACGGGTATGACCATAATAGGGCATACACGAGAATTTCTACATTATGGCATAAATGAACGGGTCTACATTAGGGCCTATATATGAAACATAACACACCTTTCACCTTGTCACTCGACTCACAAAAGTCACGTTCTTTATTTTGTTTGTTTCAAAATTTGTTATATGATAGCCATATGCTAAAACATTTTATATAAATAACTGAACCAGTATCTCCGGTGTGTTTCGTTTACTACTTAATCTACATTTAAAGGATTTTTGTGTTATACCATTCATTGAATATAGTTTGCAAAGTAATTGGTTTACCCGACAGAACCCACTGTAGCTTGTACTTCTGCAGGTGGAGGCGCAATGTACCTCCAACTTCCAATGTCTTATGGTCTTTCTTGTGCAGTGTTTGTTAGTGTATATAATAAGAATGAATTTCTAATGTCTTATTTGGCAGACTTTAACATTTTGGTGGAGAATCTTCTGGTCTCTAAAGTTGCTAACAATAGGATAAAATGTTGAATTTCTGAAAATATTTGCACAAATTAATCAAATTGCTAATCAGACTAAACAAGAGTGTGTATGTGGTTTAAAAGAAAAAGAACATGCATTTATTAGGGAATGTAATGAGAGGAGATTTAAAATGATGAGAAATTGGAAATATGAGAAGAGGATAGGAGAGCAGATTAAGGCTGTGGAGGAATTTAGATTGACAAATTTGCATCTGAGATTGACAATGGAACATGAGAAAAAGGGTGAATTGTGTATGGTACATCGTGAACCTACAGGAGTAAAGAGAGAAAGGGTGAATTGTGTATAGTGTGTCATTAACCTACAACAGTAAGGTCAGTTGAATGTATAGGTGAGAGTGAGTGTGAAAGGAGTTATATTGTCAGTGGAGATTTCTTGATTGATGGGGAACCGATTCTTAGAGGAATTCATTATGTGTGTGTGGTGAGACTGCTTACTTCAACCTACCATGTCATTTGGTGGGTTCCTATTATCTTGCCTTAGTGTTTTCTATAATGGAGTGGATGATGTTGATTTGAACAGGGTGAAATGTGGTTTTGGGCAGATAGAAATAGATATATTAGATGCTATGTTTCCACCTATTGGTGTGGCTATGAATGATGAGAAGATTAGATGATTATCTATGAATGTGGACTGGCTTGCTTCTAATATGACTGGAGAAATAACTCTGATTAATTCTGATTTAATTGCAATGTGGGCAATGATAAAGCAAAATCATTTAGCGCTAGATATCCTTCTCACGAAGGAAGGAAGGCAGTGTTTGCAAGGTACTCAAGGTACCTTTATACCTGATACCAGTAGGGTTGTTTATGCATTTGGTGAATAATATTACTAATATTTCTCATGACTTCCAACCTTTAGAGAACCATGTTTCTGGGAATCCGTAGGTCCCTGGACTAGTGAAATAGGAAAGAAATCAGTAACGTTGGTGAATGGTTTGCTAATTTATGCTAATTTATTTATACACTAGTGTAGTACTAACTTTTTGAAACGATTTTCCTAGGATGTATAGAAGTATGTTTTCTAGTCGAATGTTAATTCGGCCTCAGTTAGAAACTGTAATTCATTTTGTTCAAGATGTATGTCACCCTTATTCTTCCCCATCTCTGCCCCCTGCACATGATACTGTTCGATCTTCATTCAGCACACAGTCAAGTGAATTTGTTTTTGTTAATTTGCATTGTTATTGTTCATGCTGCTTTTGATTAATTTCACCCGGTTCAGTTACAAATTTTTGTCTATTTCAAGGTTCTACAGCTAGTTCAACGTACCCTATTCATTCATAATAATTATCCGTTGTTCATGTAACTAGTTTGTTCTACCATCTTCGGATGACATTAGCATAGAATGGGCAGAATAATTATTCAAGTAGTGGGGTAGTGCTTAGATGCTTATGCAATATGGCGTTGAATTTAGTTGTGCTTTGATTTATTGAAGAAATTATACATCTGCTCACACCACAATAATTCTGCTGTTTTGCTTACTTAATATGCAAAAAATGTACAAATACCCTTGATTTTGGAGAGACTTTCTGAACAGATGCTGCTAGGGATGCTGTCTGTTTCTCTTTTGATTGTTGCTGCCCATTTAGGTCTTAGAATAATTTTGCAGATTTTGTACTTCTCTGCATTTCCTTATTATTTTGAGCAATATAGCATTGACTCTGTATTGCCTTATTTTGAATTTTTGTAGTAAACCCTTTAACTTTCCACTGATCTAGAACTCAGTTATTGAGTGAGCCTTTTTACTTAAATGAATGTATTTACTCGATGGTGTGGGGAGGTGCCTTAACTTGGGGACACATTGCCTCATGAAACTGAGGTTTACCACCGTCCCCAATTCATCTAATTGTGGGCATTCTGTTTGAGGCAAATTTTGGGATGTCAATGTTTCAGGGTTCCCTGTGCCACAGTTTCAATATTTTCAATTAATTTGTCAGAATCATTTCATAGGGTGGACTTCATAATCAATTACTGAATTAGTATGGAAGGGTCATATGTCATAGCAAGTGACTGGAATATACCCATGAGCAGGAATTAAGTAGAACCAGTGATACCAGCTGCTACCTCTTTCTAGCTTTTTGATACTCCTGGCATTGCTCTTGCTCTCCCTATTCTCAGTGGTCATGAAGCAGAGGCAAAAGTCCTTTCTGCAAATCCCTAATGTTTACATCTCACTAAATTCCTGCATCAAATAGGAGGCTGGTGAAGGCTAAGGATGGGAAAAGGGGCCAACCACGTGAGTTGTGTGATGTCGCTTCTGCTACCACTGGCATTCTGGTAAATTGATATTCATAAACATTCAAGCACGCACATGAGACAAATCTGTAAATCCTGGATGGAAAAGAACATTGAAACTGCACAGCACAGCAGAATTTGGAGTAGAAAGATAAAAGTCAGCCTTTACAATTAAGTGTAGCTTTTACTTCATTGCTATTGAATAGCACTGGCTGCTATATGTAGTTGTAAAATTAGAGATTTCTCTTGGATAACGACTCACAAAGGGTCAGACTCCACTACATTTAACCATGCAGAGAACATTCAAGTATACTTAATCCACTTTTAATTCGGAACCCATAAGGCAATTATAAACACACAATAAAACTTTTATGGATCTCACTCAAGTTCATTTATTAAAACCACAATTAATAAAATCAAAAACCATAATTTAAACCAATAAGAAACAGTTAAAAGTGTATATCAACAGATTTATACATGTGACAAAGAAAGGAAATTATTTCAATATATACGAGAGACAAAAACATGTGAAACATTGAAAATCATCATAGCTGTGTTAATTCGATTGAATTAATTGCTTTGGAGTCTATCAATCCTTATATGATTAGGCTCAAATGTTCCTCGAATTTAACAATGCAAGGGGGGGCGTCGACACGTATCGGTGGACTATGTATTTTTCTAAGCCACCTTCTTCAGGACATTTATTTTTAATGTCTCTCCTAAATTTAGCACAATGTCATATATGCCTGTTTAGAAAACAAAAATTATAAAATATATATCAAATATCACAACTCTATTGTATATATAATCCATCAAAACAACACATATAGCATCTTTATAATTTAAAAATTCATGCATACAAACAACATTTAAGAACATATATTTCGTATAAAAGCAATACCTTTATGCAGTTTATAATTGTTTTAAGGGCCCTTGTATCTATTCATCAACTCATTCACACTGCTGGGTATCAGCCACTTTCATTCACTCCTCTTTTTTCCTTTTTTTACTCAGTCCTCTTATATTTGGAGATATACAATATACCTTCCTGACTGAGGTTGTTAAATATAGATCTATAACGTCATCCCCACCTCAAGACTTATCATATATCCGGGGATTATGCTTAAAAAGTCATCCTACAACTATCAATAATCTAATAGGGATGACGATAAGGTAGTTCTATACAAAAGACTTTAAAAACACATTTTAAGCTTCTGTTATACTTGTGTGGTATACCTTTTAATGACACCATTCCATCAAGGGAAAATTACATTTTCAATCTTTTTTCATTATCGAAACGTTGTATCTTCTGTTTTTAAAAAAAAGTTGTAGATTCTGATTTAGGGAAAATAATAATACAATAAGAATCAAGAATGATCCCGTCATGGTAATAACTTCAGCTTTATATTTCTTGAGAACACTCCTGACCCACCTCAAACTTAGACGATCAATGATTGATCAAAGAATGAATCGTTGAGGGTTAAAATTCCTTTACCATAACAACTGCAGGATATGATGATCCTATAAAGAATATATGGATAAGGATCATAAGTATCATGTTCCTATATTTTTTTCTAACTCACATTACCTAAATAAAAATTATATTTAATAATAGATCATAGATCCGATCCACATACCTCCGGTTGTAGCAATCTTCCCACAAGAGGCTGATCAGTACATGCCGGGCACAATTTCGTCTCCATGTGTACACCAATAAAACAGTACATTTTTATGGCGATCTTACTCAGGCTCAGTGGCGGCTCCTCTGCTAAGGCAGAGGAGTGTCGCCCCACTGCTTCTTGCAGTGTAAAAAAAGGAAAAATGATAATAACTTGACGTTAATATCATTTTGTTTGTTCCTGCTGTGGCGTCTTGTAGGGGCGGAGTGGATCTGATCTGCTCTGAGAGCAGGGGGGATTAGTGGTGGGGACTAATGTCTGATTGGCCTGCCCTCTAGGGACGGCCAAACAGTCATGCGTACTTTGCATGTTCTCCACCCATGCTGCATTAAAGCCTGGGTGAAGAACATGCCCAGGCTCCCATTCCCTGGCTGAGCACCGAACTACGGCACTCAGACCAATCACAATGCTGCATTGCAGCATTGTGATTGGCTATGGGGAGCCTGGGTGCTTCCTGCTTCCCACTTCCTGTTTGCACAGAAGAAGTTAGGTAGGATGGTAGAGAGGCAGCGCCTGCCCAGCCGGCCAGCCGGCAGGTAATTGTTTTTTTCAACCATTCCCCTACTCCTCCCCACCGCCCTCCCCACCTCACTGCTGTCTCCCGGGAGCAGCTGCCACTGCTCAGGCTACAGATAGCAATAGTTCAAAATAGCATCAATACAATTTTAATCAATACAGTTTTAGCTCAGTGGAAAACAGATGCAGTTTTATAGAGGACAACACCACTTTGAACGATGGGAAAATTATACTGTGCCCCAAAAGCTACATTCAAAGATTTTACACCTAAAGTCTATCTATCACTTATTTATGAATTTGTCAGCAAAGTCTCAGGCCCTCTGTATACATAATGAAGATTCTTGTATCAGACTGACTAATGTTTAAATCATAGTTCGTCAGGCAAGGCGTGCATTAAATATAGAGCTTTCTTTTCTGCAAACAAATTCATAGATGTACTAACATCTGAAATGACAAAAGCAGAATGTCATGTATAATTCAGGATATATTTCCTGATAATGTTTCCTAAATCAATACCTTAGCTGAAATGCATCACAGTTATTACCAAAAAAGTGCAGGAGCAATGATAATACTTATGCATGAAGAGCCTGAGAAATTACAAGACAACTTTCAGGGGATAAACATGTCTGTATTGCTGATAACGGTTTTTGACCTAGTGACTCCGGTGCAAACTCAGCTGGATCCATTTTCAGCATAAGGTTAGGATGTTGAAATGAGTATGAACAGGAGAACACATCAGGGATGTGCTACTTGTTAAATAACCGAGAGTGGAGTTGTCGAGCTATTTCAAACATGCTGGGTACAGTTAATTAGCTCCCCCTGCTCAAATTAAGTTCCAGTCACATTGCATTACACAAGAACGCAATCCGCTCCGTCCCATTAATTAAAAGTTGTCTCAACAATTCATGTCTCAAGCCTCCTTTCACCAAAAATATGTGGAATTCGAATTGTGCCTCTAGCAAAACACAGTAAATGCTCTATTACTTACTGGTAATCTTCATTACTCCTGGTACCGTTGTCCTCGTCCCATTCATAAACAAAGTGAGATAATCCTGTCTCACCAACAGAAAAAAAGAACGAAGGAATGCTGGCCCTACCTCACCCCCTCCCACCGCTGTGTATCTGACAGGAACTGTTTGGTGATACCAATATCAACGTGCACCGTTGTGCCTCATTTCCAGAGAAGTAAGGAATTTGCAACTCTTTGGTTTGTGTGTGACCAGAGTTGTACGGTACGGCCAATATCAACGTGCACCGGACGTTGTTCCTCATTTCCAGGGAGGTACGGAAATTGCAGCTGTTTGTTGTGTGTGACCGGTCTGGTGCGACCCATATTATCGCGCACCAGATGTTGTGTCCGGATTGCCTGGGTGCAACTCTGATCGACATGTACCTGACGGGGTGCCTACCTTTTCCAAGAGGCACCCCCTGCTTCATTCCGAATTCATCAGTTGTTCCCTCCTTGGCCCTCAGTGTGGTGAACCAACTGCTCTCTCCTCACTCAGCCTTCCCTAACGACATTGTGTTGCCAGGTAGTATTGCCCTGCTCGGGCCATGGTGGTAAAAGTGATTGACTGGGCTGGAGGAACGCTTCCAAGAATGATTGGAAGCGGGTCAAGAGACTGTGTGACCCCCATGTGCTTTGCAAAACTGGGCTTGTGCCGGAAGGCCCTTGTGGACCCCTTTGGTGTGACCGACTATTGCCCTCAGCCCGTTTCTGCTCTAAGTTCTGTGGGTGAACATCTCAAGTGGCTTCCAAACCCCCTTTGAAGACTGCCTCCTAATTAACCCTGCTACCTACCCCCACCTGCTTCCCTGGGGCCCTGACTAAGAGTGACTTCGGCCGCGTGTGACCTACTGCCCTGGGAGAGGACGGGTTGTCTCCAATCAGTGGGTGTTGGATAGTCAGGGTGAGGTGGAGGTTAGAGGGAGGCTTGGCACAAGGGGGTCTGTAGTGTGTTATCAATTGACTTGCTGGATATCAGTTGCACCGCATTAGGGTGCTGAATGCGTATGTGTGCGAGCATGTTCCGTATAGACTTGCCTGATATCTGTTGCACTGCGTATCAGTGCTGAGTGAGTGTGCATGTGGGAGTGACAGTTGGTGAACTGCCTGTGATTCATGACACTGGCCAGCGGCTTGCCTTAGACGTTGATTTCTTGCCTGAAGAACATTACATTTGACATTGGTTTTACCCGGGCGGGCCGGACCTTGGTGGTGCTAAAAAGTGGTATAATTCTGTGTATGTACATATGTCTGATATCATCGTGACCCAGGGTGCACCCTCTAACTGTGTGGTACTGAGTTATATGAACTGCTAGAGTGGGCCTGGGATGGAGAATGTGTTGCACCGCATAAGGGTGCTGGGGGGGAGGGGGTGTAGAATAGGATCTTTCCCAAGTGTGCATATTGCTGATGTCATTCGAACATGGTTGGGCCTAGTACTGCTAGTAATAATTCCAAGTGCGATTTATGCACAGACATACATGATGTTCATATTGTGTTGATTACTATGTGTGTTGAATTCAAACGTTATTTACATACATCTCATGTGAAGTCTCTTTTGTGACACTCAAGCTATTTATCGTGAGTGAGTGCTGTGCCAATGCTTTACAGATTTCCTCTATGGTAAGCCTGACTGCTCAGTGCCAAGCTACCTAAAGGAGAGCGCAGGTTATACAGTGCGTGAAATCACCACCCCCTGACGGGACTGGCAGGTTCTGCCTGGCTGGGCGATTGCCTCAGCCAACCAGAAAGTGCCAGTTCCAACAGTTTTCCATTGATTACAACTTCGTACATCTTCCTCTTGACACTCCTTACAAATAAAGCCCAACTGCCTACTCTGAAGCAAGAAAATTCACTTACATCTCATAAAAGAAACTTAAATGGACATAGTCCCAGAATTATTTTTGATCTATTTTCAGTTTCTCCTCTCCACAAGTGAGTGTAAACCTTGCCAGTCACATAGTGCTAAATTTGAAAAGAACAGGTGCCTGGGCCCAGAGTTTTGCTATGGGGGCACCTCGCCAGTGCTATTGAATGTTGTGGTGCCGAATACCTTGGCTGCATAGGTTTGACTAACCCTTATGCCTCTTTTATCCACCATCAGACACTCCCTCTCCCTTTACCTCAGTCTTTCAGGTTTTTTTTTTTAAATTCCCTGCTTTCTTTCTTTGTCACTGTTTATCCATCTTTTTCTTCCTCCTTCTTTCCCACCTTTGTGTTTATCTCTCTGTTGCTCTTGGTCAAAGTCTGATGTGGAAAAATAGGTGCCCCTACACTGAGTGCCACAGTTGTGGTTATAGCTGGATCCTTGGTACCAATTATTGTTAGAGGGCAAACAAAAATCATGAGTGCACTCTATGACCTAGCCCTGTCTCATTAATTGCAATCAGGTTAGACCGGGATTACGACCCTCATAGTGGTAAAGGGCTACTGACTTTACTAAGTGCAAAGTAGCACGAGCACGGTGGTGGCATCAGACCATCTTGTAATATATAATCAGCAATCTGATCAGACCTTTATACCTGCGTAATGGAGGTGGGGCCTACTGGCCCAGTCGAATGAAGCTCCGCTGCTGTGTGCTTAGCTCCTCCTTGGCCTACAACAGGATGGATGTAGCACTGCCAGTGCATGCATGCTTGCATGCATCGCACTGGAAAGTATGTGCGCCTGAAGGTGCAGTACGTGGAGGCCTAAACATGTGCTGGTACACAGTGCACTGGCATGTATGTGTGCCTGTGGTGCTGTACATGAAGACCTGTGCATGTGCTGGCATACAGCGCACTGGTATGTATTTGTGCCTGGGGACACAGTACATAGAGGCCATGGGTGTGTGTTGATATACAGCGCACTGGTATACAAGAGTCCCTGTGGGTGCAGTATATGGAGTCATGTACGCATGTTGATATATAACTCGCTAGTATACGTGTGCCTGTGGGTGTAGTATATGGGGGCCTGTGCATGTGTGGGTATACAGTGCACTATTATGTATGTGTGCTTGTGGCTGCAGTACATGGAGTCCGGTGCACGTGTTGTGTTCTGCTCACTGGTATGTGTGTGTGCCTGTGAGTGATGCAGTACATGTACGGATACACACATGTCTGCCTGCAACACCAAAAGATGCATGTGTGCATGAGAGTGGTAGAGTGTATGGAGTCCTATGATTTACATATTGGGATTCCCAGGGCCTGCTGGAGAAGGTATAATGAGATGGAGGAGCTGCCCAAACAGGTTTGTGGATTGCCATGGTTCTGAAAGCTGGGTGGGACACACACATTCCAAAGGGGCTCTTTGAGTCTATAGGAGGTCAGTGGTCAAAGGGGCCTGGGCACTTCTCAGGAAGGAGATGGGGCTGATAAGAGAATCATAAAGAGTGGGGCTCGAGCCCTTCGACAACCCTTTGTTGAGCATATAACAGTGAGACTATCAAACTAGGAGCCACTCCGACTGTCATAAACTTCATCCTGAGCAAAGAACAGGACAGAGATGAGGGCTTACAAAAGGAGCAACACCCATAACCTGAATTGCAAAGACTTAGGCACTAAATCACATTTGTGTCTGGAAACTAAATATAACAAGGGGAGTTTGAGGCTTCCAAATTGTCAAACTGAAGCTGAACATCAGCGCGGCGCAGTTCAGCATGAGTTCTGCCTGTTGTGACCAGGACTGGGCACTGAGGATCTGCCAGTCCCTCTGCTGGATGATGAGACATCACCCAGGAGAATCAAGAACACTTACCCTGGAGCCTGGAGCACCAGCTTCTGTCTGACCCAAGACCAGAGGACCCTGTGATGAGGAAATCTCCTGTAGGGAGCAAGGTCCAGTGGGGATCCTGCTGAGTGGATCCCAGTGGGGAAGTGTGAAATTCTGGTCCATCAGAAATGCCACACCATTCGTGCTGCTCACCCATGTGTGTGTGACGGCAACACGACCCGAAATAAAGGTTAGCAACAGCCGTAAGAAAGGAGAGAGAGAGTTTATTGAAGGCACCTTACCCTACGGAGATCCGGAGCAACTCTCAACCCAACCGACAAGTTGCTCCTGATCTCCTTATCATTCCACATTCCATATTCTACTATAATATTCAATGCCACTTCATAGCAGTGGTCCATTGGTTTCTGGATGGTAAATAGCTGAATTTTTGTGCACAATTCCACACTCCTCCAGGAATTGCTCCATGTATTTTGATACACATTGTGGCCAATTGTCAGATAAAAGAGAAATTGGTAAGCTCTCCTTCTTGACAATCTCCCTCAAAAACTTAACCTCTATATCAGTACTCACATCTCGTACACATGTAACCTCAACCCACCTAGAATAAAGGTCCATAATTACAATCAAATACAGCGCATTATGTTCACCACTTAAAGGTCTTACAATGTCAATGGCAATTTCTTGCCATGGGTGTTCTGGCAATTTCCAACACACCAAGGGCATATGGCTATCTTTTAAAAGCTCAATTCCCAAATCCATTCCTGGCTACCAAAAGTTTGATCTCAATCTCTCTTTTGTTTTTGTAATGCCTAAGTGGTTCTGATGTGCTTCATCTATTAACTTTTTACGCAGAGTCAAAGGTGTTATCAATCTTGTGCCTCTCATGAGTAACACATTTTTGATTGCTAACTCATCCTTAACAAAAGCCGTATTTTGTTCTACTTCTTGACCTCCTTTCACAGAATTACTTGCCAAATTCTACTCAACCTTCGTCCTTTTCCAACTCCTCTTTCCAGACTCCCTCTGTTATAACGCCTGAGGTTATCTCACACACATTAACAATTTAATCTTGAAAATCAACCAAAGGAGATTAATTCTTCTGTACATCCACCAGCCTGGACAAACAGTCAGCAGTGACATTGTTTACTCCTGGAAGATGATCCACATCAAAATCAAAATCTTGCAGACTAATTACCCACTGTTAGAAATGGGATCTCTGGTTGGCTAAGGCTTGCGCCAAAGCCAGGCAGAGACCACCACTCTAGTCAGGGCGAGGGAGTTACACGCCAAAGATAACCCCTGCTCACCCCCTTGGTAGCTTGGCACGAGCAGTCAGGCTTATCCCGGAGGCCATGTGTAAAGCGTTTGCGCAACATGCACACAGCAACAACATACCAGGCACACCACAAAAAGGAACTCCACACAAGGTTATATCAAAAATAGCCTTTGTATTCTCCTAACACATTAGAATAGTAATCACATAATATACATTGTGCCACCTGGCACTAGGTAATATCTACAAGGGATTATTTACACCTGACAGGGCCAATCGGACCACTGTCAGAACCCTCACACAGTGAACTTAGCAAATGTAGAACATATAATAAACGTAGAACACAGCCAGTAATCACTGGCAAACACTGTCCTCAGCATCATCCTGTAACATAAACCATATTATGCACAGTATCACATTTAGGCATGAATTACATTCTGCGCCAACCTCACCAGCATAAACACATTATGCAATCATCTCATAAGTCTAAACGCATTAGACCCTAACCTCCTAAGCATAACTCACATTAGGGGCATAACTCACAGTAGAGAATAATCTCACTAGCATAAACCACAGTATGCAAATAACCTCATACATAAACCACAGTTAGAGGCATAACACAGGGTGCGTAAATCATAGTACACGAATCACATTTCCTAGCACCACATAAATCACATTAGGGCCTGGCGCCCTACAAACCTCACAGTCCCACTGGCCAATTGGCCTTCTCAAAGGGGCTCAAATGCCCTATGTCCAAATGTCAGGGCGGCTGCCAATACAGCGGAATCCAAAGTGCGCCATTGCGCTGGGGCAGAGGAGTGCATCTCACTCCTACCTCTCTCCAAAAATGCCCCCAAAGACTACTAGCCTAAACGTTGCAGCTGACGCTAATTGCCGTGCAGCTGTGAACATCGTGGTAGGCAGGGCACTCACTGTGCCTCTTCTGTCCCACTCAGGGACTCTAACTCAATCTGTGCCAAACGTGGCAGCTGCCTTCTATCAGGCGGGGCAGCTGGGAGAAATGGCCTGAGCCCCACTCTGGGACTCGTATCACAGGCACCAACAGGGTGCAACACTGAGCCCCTCTCACCTGGGCTCTCTGAACAGCTGTGCCCGATCGTTGGAGCGGCCCACTGTCAGGCGGGGCCGCTCAGGACTACGGACTTGCGCTGTGCATCACTCTGCACCAACTAAGGAGAGGCCCGCACTCACCTTGTCTGAAGGCTCTCTGGCGGTGTCTCCTCCCGGACAGCTGCCGGTCCCTCGGCAAGGCCAGCACAACGCGGGGCTCTCTCCTAACTCACGGGAGCCCCGCGCTGCCATCGGCAGCCTCGGCCGCTTCCTTTAACTTCACCCGGGCCCCCTCCTGGTACCCGGGACTTCGTTGTGGAGCCCACGAGGCTCCGGACTTCTGCCTCCTTCGGGTGAGGCCCCGCCCACGTCCCAGGCAAGGTTGCCTGACTTCCTACCCTGCGATCGGGGCCGCGGCGGTGATTCATACAAGTAGAACGCGGGGTGGGCTCCCGCTAAGGCAGCAGAATGCGGGGTGGGCACCCGCTTCTCTCCCCTCCAGCAGGTGGAATCCCCACGTCGGGATTCCCTCGGGAAAGATTGCAGCTCAGCGCTGCGGAGCCCTCGTGCTCCTCTTTTTGAGAAAATGTAGCGTTCACCAGGCGCTAGGTGCAACAAGAGTCCTGGAGGTCCTTAGGGATCAAGGGGCAATGCAGGGCCCAGGGAGGCAGCCCTCCTGGCAGCCCCCCCTGGGCCCCAGCAGCAGCAAGCCCCCTCCGTCAGGAACAGCACACCAGAACAGGAACTGAACAACATCATGGGGTCACAGCCCCTATATTTATATCAACATTTCCTTTGTCTTTAGTGCAGGGCATGGGGGAACCAGATGCAACTGGTTCAGGGGGGATTTGGAGCACTTTGTTTTGCAAGCTCCTCTTCCCCTTTGTCAGGTGGGGGCTAGGTGATCAGACACACCACAGTGGGCGGAGCCAGCATTGTACAGGGCAGGCACGCTCCTATTCAGAGTTAGGGGATTACTCCTCCCACTAATCCCAGCCCAGGTGTCCTATTCAGCCCAGCGCTGACTCACCCTGCCCCTCCTGGAGCCACACACACCTCCCAGCCCCTGTCACTCACAAGCCAGACATGCAATTCACATCAGGCAGGCAGACACACAGCACACAGAAATGCCAACTTCTAAAAGTGGCATTTCTCCAACAGTCATAATAAATCTGTGCACACCATTCCGCAGCATTTATTCTCACAATTTCATACATACCAAACTCGACCACTCTGCTCCTCCCATACCATGAATTACCACTGACACACACTGATCAGGGAATCCTCAATGCATTCCTATGGGAGGGCAGGCCAATCTTACCAATGTAACACAGAGAGCGCACGCACTTTCCACTGGACCACAGTGCGAAAGTGCCCAGAGGCCTAAAACCACCAACACCATGTCAGAACTTAAGGCAAAAAGTTTAGGGGTGAACTTGCCAAAAAGGGCCAAGTCCAACACAACCCCCTTCCAGCCAAAACGCAGGGTAGACCAATCACTACCTTGATGGGCTTCCCTGCTTAGGGCGATAGAGCACGGACGCGGGCCCTCACTGCAGGGACACCCTCCGGTTCTACGCCACTCTGAACCCACGTGGTTCCCTCTGAAAAAGAACTCTCAGGCCCAACTAGGCTACCCCACTGGTACTCCCTAGTTGTCCATGGCCAGGACCAGGCCCTAGACCACCCAGACGTCACTGGTCCTTGCCAATCCACAGAGTGGGGGGCAGTAACCCCTGGCACATAATAGCCATTCTCCACTCTCCTTCTCAGCGTAGTTACAAACTACCACTGATCCTCCAACCTAGGGTCCGCACCCTCAGGCTGACCAGAGGTCACGGGTGAAGCGTCTCCCCACCCTACCTCTACTTCTGGGGTTCTGCGCTCTCCCAGGAGAAGCACCCACCAGAACACAACTCTCCCACCAGTTCAGGACCTCTCTCCATCAACTGGTCTACCACCTGGGATCTACATTCACCGGCTGCACCGGGGTCAGAGGCGAGAACTCCCTCCCTCTGCACCCCCTTCCAGAGTTCTGCACCATCCCTTCTGAAGAGCAGGGTCCCTTCACTTAAGATGGGCCCCACCTGCCTTCAGGGTAGTACTACCACACTCAGCCAGGGACCCTAAAGATCCCGGCTAGGCCTGCACCACCCCTCTGGAGTGGTACCCATAGAATGCAAACCGGTTAGGACACTGATTACAGTTGCCCTACCGTCCAGGTCAGGAAACACCAGCTCCTGGCTCCCCAACCCAGGGACGGTACCCTTTGGTCAGATGCCCGGCGAACCAGGACTTCACGTGGAGCACGCATGCCCCCCCCTGAGGGTGACACATAACTAATGTGTTGTGTGACAGTCTGCCTGGCGCCGATCTCACGACCTCCTGTCCATCTGACAGTGCATGAAGATCCCCCAGGACAGAAGTGGCATCACCATGGTCAATCATTTGCGACTCAGCCCTTCTGGCTGGCCCCTGACCCACTGGTTCTTCCACTGGGGACTCTTTCCCCCTCTCAC
Source organism: Calotriton arnoldi (assembly GCA_963921515.1). NCBI lineage: Eukaryota > Metazoa > Chordata > Amphibia > Caudata > Salamandridae > Calotriton > Calotriton arnoldi. The sequence continues at coordinate 399,815 of CAWUFW010008351.1, forward strand.
CCCTCCATCTGGACTTCTGCACCCTCCACTTAGGAGTGGCACCGCCAGACACCAGAACCACTGGAGCTCTGCTTACAGAGGCTCCATGTTCTCTAGACACTGGGAGATCCCCCACAAATGGCCTATTAGTACAGCCTAGGATCCCAACCTGGTGTTCCCCTCGGGAACCATCCAGGCCCTGAGACGGGGTTTCGGGCACCTTGGGACACGCAGCCCCACACTCACTAATTCTCCTCTGAGACAGGACGTGAGTCCCTACACCCCTCCCACTACACTGGGACCTAGCTGGGCTACTCTGAACCTCTTCCACCACTCTGGGTTGGAAGACACCTCAGCCACTCCTTGTAAGATCCCTCTCAGCTCACTTACCACGGGGAGATCCCCCACCTAGAACAGTCCAACAGGACAGACTAGGCTCCTTACCTGGTGTTCCCTCTAAGAACCATCCAGTACTGGAGACTGAGGTTGAGGCACGGATCACGGCCCAGTCTCACACCTTCCCCTGCGGGACAGGATGTGAGGCCTTGCAACCTCCTCACTATAAGGGTACCTAGTTGGGTTCCTCTGAACCATCTCCGCCACGCGGGTTGGGAGACACCTGCACCATTCCTCTAGGGTCACTCCCCAATGCAAGCTCCATATTCAGAGAACTCACACCCAATCGTCCAGTGCAACACACCACTCATCCGCATACGCCCCCCCCCAGACTGGTGAGACAGCTCCTCACTGCCCCTGAATCTCAACCTGACCCCCTCTTACCCGGGAACCAGGTACCATATTCTGGGAACTGGGACTTCGTGCACTGGACTTCATCTCGCTGCCACCACTGGCACAGAAAACTCACACTGCACTTAGGGGATAATCTACCCTCCCGAGCCAGTTACTCCATGCCAATTAAAGTTACCACTGTAGGCCAACCCTAGAACCAGCAGACAGCACAGGGGCAGTCACTCCTTCAGCTTCAGGCCAACCCAAGAAATAGCACGATGGCACAAGGGCAGTCACTCCTTCAGCTTCAGGCCAACCCAAGAAATAGCAGTCTGCACAAGGGCAGTCACTCCTCCAGATTCTTTGGTTTCTGTCCTTGGCAGGACCCTCAACTCATAGTGCAACACTAAAACACACTGATACTTAAACAAACTCAGAAACAATAATCCCCATCCATGTGACTATCTAAAATGCAGAGCTTGTAGTGTAACCAGTTGTCGCTGTGGTACTGCGCAAACGCAAGTCCTATCCTCACCGCTGACAACCAATGTTAGAAATGGGATCTCTGGTTGGCTAAGGCTTGTGCCAAAGCCAGGCAGAGACCACCACTCTAGTCAGGGCGAGGGATTTACACGCCAAAGATAACCCCTGCTCACCCCCTTGGTAGCTTGGCACAAGCAGTCAGGCTTATCCCGGAGGCCATGTGTAAAGCGTTTGCGCAACACGCACACAGCAACAACATACCAGGCACACCACAAAAAGGAACTCCACACAAGGTTATACCAAAAATAGCCTTTGTATTCTCATAGCACATTAGAATAGTAATCACATAATATACATTGTGCCACCTGGCACTAGGTAATATCTACAAGGGATTATTTTCACCTGACAGGGCCAATCGGACCACTGTCAGAACCCTCACACAGTGAACTTAGCAAATGTAGAACATATAATAAACGTAGAACACAGCCAGTAATCACTGGCAAACACTGTCCTCAGCATCATCCTGTAACATAAACCATATTATGCACAGTATCACATTTAGGCATGAATTACATTCTGCGCCAACCTCACCAGCATAAACACATTATGCAATCATCTCATAAGTCTAAACGCATTAGACCCTAACCTCCTAAGCATAACTCAAATTAGGGGCATAACTCACAGTAGAGAATAATCTCACTAGCATAAACCACGGTATGCAAATAACCTCATACATAAACCACAGTTAGAGGCATAACACAGGGTGCGTAAATCATAGTACACGAATCACATTTCCTAGCACCACATAAATCACATTAGGGCCTGGCACCCTACAAACCTCACAGTCCCCCTGGCCAATTGGCCTTCTCAAAGGGGCTCAAATGCCCTATGTCCAAATGTCAGGGCGGCTGCCAATACAGCGGAATCCAAAGTGCGCCATTGCGCTGGGGCAGAGGAGTGCATCTCACCCCTACCTCTCTCCAAAAATGCCGCCAAAGACTACTAGCCTAAACGTTGCAGATGACGCTAATTGCCGTGCAGCTGTGAACATCGCGGTAGGCAGGGCACTCACTGTGCCTCTTCTGTCCCACTCAGGGACTCTAACTCAATCTGTGCCAAACGTGGCAGCTGCCCTCTATCAGGCGGGGCAGCTGGGAGAAATGGCCTGAGCCCCACTCTGGGACTCGTATCACAGGCACCAACAGGGTGCAACACTGAGCCCCTCTCACCTGGGCTCTCTGAACAGCTGTGCCCGATCGTTGGAGTGGCCCACTGTCAGGCGGGGCCGCTCAGGACTACGGACTTGCGCTGTGCATCACTCGGCACCAACTCAGGAGAGGCCCGCACTCACCAGGTCTGAAGGCTCTCTGGCGGTGTCTCCTCCCGGACAGCTGCCGGTCCCTCGGCAAGGCCAGCACTACGCGGGGCTCTCTCCTAACTCACGGGAGCCCCGCGCTGCCATCGGCGGCCTCGGCCGCTTCCTTTAACTTCACCCGGGCCCCCTCCTGGGACCCGGGACTTCGTTGTGGAGCCCACGAGGCTCCGGACTTCCGTCTCCTTCGGGTGAGGCCACGCCCACGTCCCAGGCAAGGTTGCCTGACTTCCTGCCCTGCGATCGGGCCGCGGCGGTGATTCACACAAGTAGAACGAGGGGTGGGCTCCCGCTAAGGCAGCAGAACGCGGGGTGGGCACCCGCCGTTTTCAATATGTATAAAGCGGGGTAGGCTCCCGCTCGTTGGCGCAATGCGGGGTGGGCACCCGCTTCTCTCCCCTCCAGCAGGGGGAATCCCCACGTCGGGATTCTCTCGGGAAAGATTGCAACTCAGCGCTGCGGAGCCCTCGTGCTCCTCTTTTTGAGAAAATGTAGCGCTCACCAGGCGCTGGTGCAACAAGAGTCCTGGAGGTCCTTAGGGATCAAGGGGCAATGCAGGGCCCAGGGAGGCAGCCCTCCTGGCAGCCCCCCCGGGCCCCAGCAGCAGCAAGCCCCCTCCGTCAGGAACAGCACACCAGAACAGGAACTGAACAACATCATGGGGTCACAGCCCCTATATTTATATCAACATTTCCTTTGTCTTTAGTGCAGGGCATGGGGGAACCAGATGCAACTGGTTCAGGGGGGATTTGGAGCACTTTGTTTTGCAAGCTCCTCTTCCCCTTTGTCAGGTGGGGGCTAGGTGATCAGACACACCACAGGGGGCGGAGCCAGCATTGTACAGGGCAGGCACACTCCTATTCAGAGTCAGGGGATTACTCCTCCCACTACTCCCAGCCCAGGTGTCCTATTCAGCCCAGCGCTGACTCACCCGACCCCTCCTGGAGCCACACACACCTCCCAGCCCCTGTCACTCACAAGCCAGACATGCAATTCACATCAGGCAGGCAGACACACAGCACACAGAAATGCCAACTTCTAAAAGTGGCATTTCTCCAACAGTCATAATAAATCTGCACACACCATTGCGCAGCATTTATTCTCACAATTTCATACATACCAAACTCGACCACTCTGCTCCTCCCATACCATGAATTACCACTGACCTACACTGATCAGGGAATCCCCAATGCATTCCTATGGGAGGGCAGGCCAATCTTACCAATGTAACACAGAGAGCGCACGCACTTTCCACTGGACCACAGTGCGGAAGTGCCCAGAGGCCTAAAACCACCAACACCATGTCAGAACTTAAGGCAAAAAGTTTAGGGGTGAACTTGCCAAAAAGGGCCAAGTCCAACACCCACCTTCTGATTCTGGACTAAATAAAAATCCAAACCCTTCTTCCGAAAGACCTCTTTTAGTGGTTTATGGGCTGTACAGACTTTGCCTTTTGTTCCCCACACAAAGTTCATAAATTTATTAAGAGCCCAGAAAATAGCCAAAGCCTCCTTCTCAATTACAGAATAGTTCAACCCTGCTCCAGGCCTTGAAGCACCTGCAATCAAACATTCTCTGCCCTCTCTCTTTTATTTTAAAATTGCTTCCTTCAAGTTCAAAAACTCTTGCTGGCACCCCGTCGACCATGAAAACTCTCTGTTCCTAATCAAAAGACTCCTTAAGTGAAAAGATTTGTCTGCTACCCTTTCAATGTATTTGTCATAATATTCTACCGTTCCAAAAAACGAAACAATGTCTTCCTTTGAAACAGGTTCATTTAAGGCTACAATGGTATTCACCAACTCATTCTTCGGTGCTACACCTTCTCCAGTGATTAATTGTCCTAAATAGTTGACCTCCTTCAAAAAAACATACACTTCTCTTGTTTTAGTGTTAAACCAGCTTCCAGGTGGCTCTGTAAAACTTGCCTTACCCTACCATTGTGTTCAGACACATTCTTTCCATAAATCAGTACATCATCCTGGCAACACTTCACTCCCTCAATTCCTTCTAAAACTGAAACCATTACCCTCTGAAAAACAGATGCGGCTGATACTAAACTAAATGGCAACCATCTCAATTTAAAAGCACCCATAGGAGTGATGAACAAATTCAGTTCCTGCGATGCTTCTACCAACTCCACCTGGTGATATGCAGAGGTTAGATGAAGTGTCATAAAATACTTTGCTTCAGCCAGGGTTGACATGATTTTGTCCATATTGGAAAGGGGAAATCTGTCAACCACAACTTCTCTGTTTAATGCTCTCAAGTCGATACACAGTCTAATGTCACTATTCCCTTTCTTGGCCACAACAATGGGAGCCAACCACTGTGTTGCTTCAACGGGTGTTATTATTTCTTGTTCAATTAGCTTGTTCAATTCTTCTTCCACCTTACTCTGTATGGCCATAGGAAAACGCCTGACTTTGGCTGCAACTGGTACAGCTCCCTTTCTAAGACATATTTGATATTTGTACCCTTTCAAATATCCTAAACCTTCCCTGAAAAGATGAGAAAATTCAGAGACAAAGTCTTTAGAACTCATCTCCACATCCTGAATACTAACTTGAGGTACCTCATTGGGATTTAGAGTAGTCACCCAACAAACAGTGATGATGCCATCCAATTAAGTCATCCCCTTTCCTGGAGACATATATTTTCCCTCAAACAACTCTATTTTCCAATTCAATACTCGACTCAAAATAACCATACATGTCTATAAGTTATCCTCCATATCCGCCGGGTCTTATGTCCATGGCACTAAATGCATTCTTATCTTCAAAACACTGTTTATAAGTATTATGAGATATAATGGTCAAATCCAAACACAAATCAAATTTCATATTAACTTTAGCACCATCAATTATGACATCTCTACTAGGGTGCTCTCCTCGTGAATCTCCAATATGATTCACATCACTACCGGACTGCTTACCCAGAGAGTCTCCTATCTGGAAAACTACCTCATGAGTAACCATCTTTCTGTCTTTGCTTTGATCTTTGCTTGTTTTTCCCATGCAACACTTGCTAAAATGCCCTTTCTTACCACAACAATGACATGTCACATTCCACGAGGGCAAAATCTCGAATTGGCCATATGTCCACTCCTTCCACACCAAAAACACTCACCACCAACCTTAACTCGATCTTCCTTCATACGATCATCTTTCTCCTTCAGGCCCAACTTGTTTTTCACCTCACATACAACTTCTTCCACAGTGTCATTATGTATTGTTTCTTTGTTCTTCTCCACTTTTAGTTCTGATGCACATTTCATCATATGGTCAACTCTTTTCGCTACCAAAATGACTTTTTCTAAAGGAGGTTCATCTTTGAGTCAAAGTTCCTCCCTAATTTTATCACATCTACACCTAAGTACTAACTGATCTCTAATCCACTGCTCTGTGTTTCCCCCAAACTTGCATGTGGAAGCGTGTTTTCTAAAACCTGTCACAAACTCCTCCACTGTTTCCTCCTTCCCCTATTCTCTCAAACCAAAATGGTATCTCTCTAGAACAGTGCTCACCCTGGGTAAATAATGACGGTCTAGCCTAAGAATACATGCTTCATATTAATTCAACTCTTCTTGTTCATCCTCATTTAATTCTGGTAGATTTTCCAAAACGTCCTGACCTTCTCCCCCCAAACAGTGCATCAGTTACGCACATTTCCTTTCCGCACTAAGAGTTGTACCACACACTTTGGCATAATGCACAAACATTTTACTGTGGGTTCCCCCGGGCTACTCAGAAAAAGGGGGGCAGAGTCACATTTTGCATTGTGAAACTATAAACACGTTACTGAAAGTACAAATAGCTGGAAGCTTGACCAATTAGTTACCAACGCCCTTGATGCGAATGATTCTCCAATGGGACTTTTCTCTTATTTCATGAACTGCCACTGTTATGAACTGTCACAGAATACTCGATTCCCAAATAATGAAAAACGAAGAATACCTTTCTCCTCTATTACTCCTTTCCTTTTTAATACACCTTTCTGACACTTCAAAAACTGATGAGGGACATCTCTTGTCTCCATGCCAGGCAATGTATATAAAAGGTGTGCCTGTCACCGTGCCCAGTAAAATGTGCACCACCTTACGACCTGAGCCACCAAATTTAATATGGAGGAGGTGTGCCTTTCACCGTGGCAGGCAAAACGCTGATAAAAAATGATTTTCCTCCTCCAAATTGACTTCAACAAACACACCCTGGTAAGGAGGAGGTGTGCCTGTCACCGTGACAGGCAAACCGCTAATAGTCGTGGTGTGTTTGTCACCGTGACAGACGACATTCCCAACCTTAAAAAATGGCCACCAAATGGAAAGCACTGCAGGCTTCCCAACTCCACAAAATGGCAGACCATTGCGCCTGAAAAAATGTGTTCTTTATGGGCGATAGGGCACACACGCAAACAAGCAGGGCTGTTTCTACCAGCAATCTCCCTTGCCAGAAACAGCCATACGTCACAGTACACTCGCTGCTGGAACTACAGAGGGTGCCGTCTACCTGTCCTCTGTGTTGCACGAGAGCTGCAACCTCTACGTCAGCTGCCACACAACAACTATCCGCAGCCGCCGAGTGTCCATTGCTGCCAAGTCTCTGCTCCAGCAGCCAACTCCTCTGCAGTTGCCGCTGAACTTCACCATTAACGTGCTTCTGCTCCAATTCCTAATACTAGATGAATGCCTTGAGAGAAGTCTCCCTATTACACAAATTATGGGTCAAGGTGCCTTCACTCTCGCATGTACATCTCCTTAAGAGAGGATCCCATAAATTATCGCCAGTGTGAAGTCAACACCACTCGAAATAAAGGTTAACAACAGCCCGTATGAGAAATGAGAGAGTTTATTGAAAGCACCTTACCCTACGGAGATCAGGATCAACTGTCAACCCAACTGACAAGTTGCTCCTGATCTCCTCATCATTCCACATTCCATATTCCACAATAGTATTCCATGCCCCTTCATAGCAGTGTTACCTTTAGTTCACAGCACGATGCCACAGTGTGCTGTTCGTGCCCCTCCTCATGTAAGTTGGGGGCCACGGAGAAGATTAAGAGTCATCACCCTTGGGCCATGCTGTGATGAGAAAAGGGCTGGTGCCCTGTGCAGCTCTTTGACTTAAAGAGGGTTGTCACCTTATTTGTGGTGCTCATGACCCCGGTATGCCACGCAGCAGCTGCGTTGAAGATTGAGGGCCATCACCCTGGTATATTGCTGCAACCAGATGAGGGATGTTGCCCTGTGCAGTACTGTGACCTAAAGGGGCACTCACAATGTGTGCTGGTTTTGAGACCCCTCACGCCCTGTCTGTCAGAAGGAGCCATGATGAAGTGAGAAGGCTGTCGTACTGGAACAGCGTGCAGGCATGAAGAAGTGGGTTGTGATTTCCAGAGGAAAGCAACAATCGAGCTACCCGAATCCAGGAGCACCCAAGATCTGTCACTGGACTATGGGAGACTTACTACGTGACCGGAGGAGCGCCCTGGACACCTGCCACTTTGACGGCATCACCCAGACATCTGCATCGCCAGGCCACAGACATATACTCAGAGTCCAGTGAGAGCGGGTAAGACTAAATACTGGGCCGCAGGCATTTTGGGGGAACTTGCTGTGACTGGCATCAAAATGATGCAGAGACAATTTGACTTTCTTTAAACCATTGTGGAACTTTTAAGATTTGAACTCACTAGAGGGACCTAGCTTGCCTGTCACCTTGTGTTAATGGGGAATAACTACAGTCCTTAGACAACTAATTAGTACTTGAGAGCTAACCTGGGTAATGCTTTTGTGCCTTCCATATGAAGGCTTTGTATATTGTTTCGGATGTGTCATATTGTATTTTGTGTTTGCATATAAATACTATTGTTAAATAAAAGCAAATGTTTGACAATACAGTCATTTATTGGGGTTCCTTGGTGTCTTTTGAATTGTGAGCCTATGTTCTCCCTATGCCTACCTCCTCCCCAAGTAGCTTTGGACTGCTCAACTCGCACTACCACTGAGAGTCAAGTGCTGAAGGGAAACTGCAGCTGCAGAGCCCATAGTAGGCCAGGCCCTGGGACATCAGGAATAAAAGGCCTCAGCCACCACGGTTGGGTCCATTAGCTCCTGCTTACCCCGTGGCCCTCTGAACGCGGCTCTGACAGTCCCCAAAAATGAATGCTTTGTGGGCCCCATCTGCAACAATCGGCTCAAATTAATCACTGTAGCCACATAGGCACATCGTTTTTGTTCTAGATCAGAAAGATAAGACCTGGAGTGCTGAAAAGGTACCTGAAAGAGGACTGCTACCACTTTACGGAACTTACAAATAAATACGTTAATGAACCATATCATAAAATGCACGCTTAGGACACAAATTGTAACATTATTTTATTTCATGTGATGCCTTACAGAAAATGTTGTAAGTTAATTCTACAGAGCACTTTTTTAACAGCATTCTAAGGACTATTGGTAAATGGAACAAAAATAGTTTGAACTTTTTTCCTTAAAACTGAATAATATTGTCATTTTTCTCTTTGTATCCCTTTTTCATTTAACATTACAGCATATATACAGGCAATCACATCTACGACCACGGAAGCAAACGGTGAGTGAATAGTAAAAAATACATTTGTGAACAATTAGCATGAATGAGTTCTGTGTGTATTCACTAAAAGTACTCCTCTGCCAAGAGTTGTGGCCCCTAGTTAAGGCTAGTGTGGAGTACAGTCAAGGCGCTGTCACAGATCACGTCATCTCAGAAACATCTGATAATGTCTGAGGATCAAGCCCAACTTGTCTCAATGCAAGATGGTCTGGTATTGGAGCAGGGGTCTATCCCGACCTTGTGTGTATTTGATCTATTGTGAATCTGACACTGCAGTGCCTTGAAGCCCAACGTGTGGTCGACTAGAAATGTGTCTGGCAAGTATTTTGAATCACATAATTGGATGCTCCAGGCTTTACCAACCTCATCAACACTTTGCTTGGCTCAGGGCAGGTGTCTCTTCCGCCTCAGACTGCGATAGTCCCTCTCTGATGGACACTTCCTGAGGTTCTCTCACTAATCGTAAAATATAATGGGGCAACCCAATGTCCCTCAGAACCTGAGTACATATGATAATTACTACAATGTGTTCTGTCGGGTCAAACAATTGCTTAGAGTCAAGGAAAATTAATCACGATTGATCATTTGAAGTTAATGGAGAAACATCACGGGGGTCTTCTTCATGACTAAGATATGTCCTATGAACAGTCGGAGCAAAAAAATAGCAATTATTAAGGTGCTTCTCAGTTCCGAAGGGATGCTGAGGGACATGCGTCAATCCGTCATGTCCTGACGAATTGACGCACGTCCCACAGGATCCCTTCGGACGAAGACCCGTGACATTTCTCCATTAACACATACATCCTGGGTCGAAACTTCGATGCTTAACAAACATCACGTCCAGAGTAACTACATCCTTGCAATCAGTGTGAAGGATAACACAGGGTTATATTGAACCTTATATGTAATAAGTGGACGGATAGTCTAAGTAACTTTCTGTTGTTGACCTGATTTGTGTAGTAGTTATTTGTTGTATATATATATATATATATGTTGCACTGCCACATTATATGTTGTATTATTCCGTTTTCATTTTTGTCCTGTGATTATACTGTACAACAGCCATATATATTCCATGCAACACTTAATGGATATAAAAATTCTAAACATATTAACTGTGTTTTCTTGTCTGGTGTGTATCGACTGGTCCGTGGTATTTATGAGCTTTAAATGCTCGTTCTCTCACTGATGGCAGGCAAGTTCTAGGTCAGCACGAACAGACACCGTGTGCCGAGAGTGACCTGAAGCAGACATGCTCATCTATAAATAAGTAGATTATTGATCCACATCATAATTGTATTTCATAAGATGCTCTATCAAAAATTCTAATAAGGGTAGGTAAATAAATTCTTCTGCACTCCCTTTGTACAGTGTACCAAGCAACAACGTCAAATGGAATAAGATTAATTGACGTTTTCTTCCTTGAGGGGATAATAGTGAAACGTTTCTATTTATATCTCTTTTCTTCTCAACAGCCTCAACATCAACAAACAGATCTACAACCACAGCGAGCAAGAGTAAGTAAAAAGTAGTGAAGCCTGTAAACAATATGTAACAATGTGTCCAAAGTCAAACACTGTATTGCCAATCAATACCACTGTGCAGCACACAAGGTGCACCACCAGAGGGCATGTCATCCCTGCAGTCAGTAACATCTGGCATTCTATAAAGGTCAGCAAGCTCCTGTTTCTGAATAATTCCTTATTGTAGCAGAAATCAGCCCAACCTTATGAGTATTCCACTTAATAGACCAATAGTCTCCTATTTAAAACTCCTTCCTAATGGCCTTTGAAACCAGGTGATCACCACCCAATTTAGAACCTGCCACACTAAGGCAAACTGCTGGGGGCAGTAGTCGCTAAACAACTCCAAAAGTTTGTAAAGAATAATATGCTTTCAGTCCAAAACAGGCTGCTTTACAACCAGAAAGGAACTTTAAAGTTGTCACAGTGTCACTCATTGATGCCAAGAAACTAACCTCTGATAACGATGGACCACCCGTTCAATTAGCTAACTAGCATGGGAGGTTCATACAAAGGAGGATGGACTATATCAATGGACATCAGTTAGGGGGGTTGCATATTACCAGCCGCAGCCCCTCCAAATTAATCAAGAATCCAACATTTGGCTCACCTCCTGTGTCAATTCCCTGGCCCCCTGAAACACAGCAATACAACAAAATCTAATGCTCAGGACAGTTATTTCATGGAGGAACTCAGACCGATAAAACGCCACTGCAAATAAAGGGAGTGCAAATAGAGAACGAGCCATGACACTCCATATAGGAGCGCATTCAAATCTGCCCTGAGACACTTCCACAAATGATCAGAGCCACCAAACTCACTGCTCTGGCAGACTGCATGCCAGCACCAACAGAAGCAAAGAAATCTTTACCATCATGAAGACTTCTCATCGCCAACAGCTATCTATACCTTGATCATCCCCTTGCAGGACCTCGGCAACAATCTCTCTCAATTCTTCAGCAACAAAATCACTGCCATGTACAGCAACTTGAACCCGCACCCGGACCCAACAGACCTCACCAAATGTCTCCGGACCTGATCTATAGAAACAAAGATAATCACACGGCCCGCCATCACCCCAGAAGAAAACTCCACCACCATGAAGTCAATCTACTCAAAGGGCCAATTAGACCCCTGACCCCACCATGCCTACTTCAGAGGACTGCAACCCATTAGCACCATGCTCACACCCATTCTGATCGCCTCCACCTCTTCTGCAACCTTCCCAGATGCTTGGAAACATGCAGCTGTCCTCACATTGCAGAAGAAACCCTCAGTGGACACTTCAGCGTTCACCAACTACAGATCAATCTCCCTGCTACCATCCTCGGTCAAGGTCTTGGAGGTAATCATCAACAGACGCCACACCAAATACCTCAATGACCACAAACTCTTCAACACCACTCAGTCTGGTTTCAGACCCAACCACAGCATAGAAACTGCCCTCATCACCACCATGGACGGCATCTGCATGACTCTGGATGGAGTAGATACAGAGGCTCTCATCCTCCTGGACCTCTCCACAGTGTTTGACATGGTCTCCCACCCCATCTCTTCCAATGTCTACACAATGTCAGAATCCAAGGACACGCACTCTGATGGATCTACTCCTTCGGTACTGGGAGGACCCTGTCAGTCAGCCTGGCACCATACACCTTGGATGTCCAGAACCTCATCTGCAGTGTTCTGCAAGGATCTTCCCTTAGCCCGACACTCTTCAATGCATACATGATCCCTCTAGCCAGAATCATCTACTCTCACAAGATCAACGCCGTCTCCTACACTGATGACACACAACTCATTCTCTCCCTCTAGAACAAGACAGATCAAGTTCAATGACTGCATTAATGAAATTGCCCACTGGATGAAAGCCAACTATCTGAAACTGAACACCGACAAGACCAAAATTGTGATCTTTGGGAAGAGGTCTTCATGGTGGGACTCCACCTAGAGGCCAACAGAGCTTGGAGCATCGCCCACCCCCACCACCCACGCCAAGAACCTCAGGATTGTCATCGACAGCAAACTCGACATGGCTGACCAAGTCAATGGCATCACTGCCTCATGCTTCAATACTCTGAAGATGCTGAGGAAGATTATCAAATGGCTCCCAATAACACCAGGAAAATCACCTTTGTCGCAAGTAAGATGGACTATTGCACACCCACTAGGTAGGGATCAACAAAAACTCACCAGAAAGCAGCGGACAATTCAGAACTTGGTGGCCAGAATCACTCCCACCCTCCCACGCCTCACTCACTTCACACTACACTTGAAGGAACTCCACTGGCTCACCATATACAAACGAGCACAATTGAAACTCCTCACCTATACTTTCAAGGCACTACATAACACTAGCTCAGCATATCGCTGCTTTGACAAACTTTCTAATCACTTCCACTAGTCCGGACTCTTACTTGCACACATCCCGCGCATACAGAAAACCAGATCCGGTGGTCGAACCTTCTCCTACATAGTTCCTAAAATGGAACGAACTGCATTACACATAAGAGCCTCCTCACCTATTGAATTCTGCAAGAAGCTGAAGAAAGTCTTTTTGAGACACACTAGGCCCTCGGTTTGTCTAGACTCACACCTGCTTAGCACCAGGATACCCTCCCGGATGATAGTGCACTCTACAAATCTGTGTTACATAACATAAGATAGCATAACGTCACATAACATAACAACACTGAAGGTATTTGGCCCATTGGAGCCCTATTCAACTACAGCCTGCAGCCTTGCCTCGCTAGAGGAATCTGAGCTCCAAAAAAGTGACTAAGTCCAAATGTAGAAATCTTCACCGGGTGAAGGCACCAAAAGTATCTGCTGGCAAGTGACCTTCTCTGTGTGCGAATTTCAAATTTCTTCCACTCCGAGCTTACCAGCCAAAAGTCAACGGCTTATCCGGGACCTCGTCCAATGACTATCCGACATTGGCCACAGCCTCTGCCTTGCTCAGCTGAAGATTTTTGACACCCATTTCAGAGACTAAGTAAGAGGGTAAAACTTCCGACTGTGTTGAACCTAGTTTGTATAGATAACCAGAGCTCCATCGCGGTTGGCCTCAAATTGCAAGTAGGCCCAGTCTACTGTTACCAGTTGATCACTGTTGGTGCATAACGCTTTTTTGCACTATTTTTAACCTTAAACTTAAAAACTTCAGATCTGTGGTTGTCCTTATAGGGTTTTTGTTATTTCGGTGTCATTTTATTTCTTAAAATTTACTCACTTGTTCTAAGTTGTTTTGGTGGGTTTTCTTGTGTTATGGTTTGACTTTATTACAGCTCTGGTACTGCGTAAAGACTTTACACATTGCCTCTAAATTAAGCCTTTCTGCTCTCCGCCATAGCTACCAGGGGGTTGAGATCAGGTTAATTTAGTGACTTTAGTGGTTCACCCTGACAAGGATTTTGATAATTACTTATGTTGAGTATTTTCCTCCCTCAAATATTACTCCCAATTTCTTAAAGACATACAGACACACAGCCACATGCAAGGATACACATACACAAGCACAGATAAGAAACATGTACACATAAGTGTTGTCATGTTAAGAATCACAGGATATTAATGCTTTGCTGATTACCTTGCACTGGTGCATCAGTCAAGTAGAAACTATAACTCATCTTTCACAGAGAGAACATAGTGATAAAACTTGAGGTCGTTTTCCTGCTCATAGACAGAAAATCTCAAGTACAAGGTTACTGCTCTTTGACAGTCAGCAGGTCCAAAAGGGGAAAGCGCAGCAACAGCTTGAGAGGGGCCACTGTACTAAAAATCAAATCAATAAGCCTGCTAATGATAAAAGCAAATATTTTTACCAAGTCACCAATTCTAGCTAGAATAGCAGGAAAATGTACACATCGGTGATATGCCATGGGAGACAGGTACCAAAAAGTGCCAGACAAGCCAGGAAGCCACTACCACACTTGTACTACAACACAAGGGTCTCTTGGTGCCAAGACTCAGTAGAGAACAGGAGTGAGAACATGGCTAGGTGTTGATGAAACAGAAAAGTTTTCAGTTCTTTTCATAAGCGCTATAGGAATGTTTTCCACATAAGAGGAGTCAGAATAAAGTGGGTGCAGCCATCCTGGGGGGCCCTATGAAATCTGAATTTACACAAAAGGATCTAAGAGGAAGAAGAGAGCATTCTAGACAGTTGATAATGGACTATGTGACTGAAAATGAATTTGAGATCTGTGCCAAAAATGTAGCAGTGAACAAAATATAGCACTTCAATATTGATGCATCTTTTAATAGGGAGCCAATGTAAGCCCTCAACATGGGAGTGGAAGACACAGTAACAATTACCAGCAGATACCTACTACCCTTCAGCAAACACACTTCAAATTTAAAGCTGAGTTTTTTTAATGAATCTGATGGATTTGAGCAGATGCCAAAATCAGAAGGCAAAAGGAAAGGCTGCCAGTGAGCAGGATCTCTGTCTTATCTGTATTCTGCTTGAGCCAGAGGGAGCCCGTCCACACTATCACAGCCAAAAGACAGCATTGTAAGGATAAATCATTTGTAGTGTGTTACTCAGACGAAACATGAGTTGACTTTTGCCCGTATATTATTGCAGACCATGGATGCGCATAAGCACGGCCATTTGTCTAACCAATAAGTTTAACAGATATGGTGATGTAGCAGAGCGCTGAGGGGCTCCATACGTGGAATTGCTGGCCGAGAGAGAAAGGGTCTTAGATTTACAAGGGGGCCAACTCTGGAGAAAGAGTGTCAAGGACAGAGAATGCGGTGTTATAGTAGATCTTACATTTTGTACAGATCTTTCTCGCTATCAAACGTATTAACGGACCTGTCTATGAATCGTCCAACATTGTCAGGTGACATTTTTCTCTAGCCTCTTGAAGGTTTGACCAGTTGCTGCACAACACAAGGTTTCTACAAGAGAGACAGAGTAAATATATTAAAACGAGGGAGCTGGACCCTATTATTCTCTGGGGGGATTTTAATTTAGTGTGGGATCCCGTTCTCGATCGCACTGCCTCGTCTTTCCAGGGGACGGGAGCCATGTCGGCGGCACTTAAGCAAGAATTCGAAGCCTTGGGCCTCACGGACGCCTGGCGCTACAAAGAGCCTGGGTCACAGGATTACACATTCTACTCTCATGTGCACCAATCTTATTCGCGCATCGACCACTTTTTCATGTCTCATTCTCTCATTCGCATGTTAGAATCTGCAGCGAGCTCCGATATATCCATTTCTGATCATGCCCACTTAGAAATTACCCTGACGGGTCTGGGTAGGAACCCCGCTTCCACTCCCAGGTGGCGCCTACCCCCTCATGTGCTCCGGGATCAGGTTGATGTGGCAGAATTACGCCAGGCGATACAAACGTATTTCGCCACCAACGATCTCCCAGAAACCCACTGGCATGTTTTGTGGGACGCCTTTAAGGCCACAATTCGAGGAGTAATCACCTCCATTTCCATCGCCCGCACGCAGGAGTCTCGTCTGGTGGAAAATAAGCTCACCAGCGATATCAAAGCCCTCGAAAGGCAGACCCACAGGGCACCCACTAGGCAAGCACAGAAACAACTTGCCTCGCTGCGGGGTCAACTTAAAGTCTTAAGAGTCAATAAGGCGGAACGTTCTCTCTTAGCCCTCAAACAAAAATTCTATGGAGGAGGCAACAAGGTGGGTTCTATGCTGGCGCGTCGTCTCTGCCTCCAGGTGTCCCGTAATCACATCTCTAAAATTACCCTGCCGGGGGGAGGGTGGGCTACCTCGGAGCAAGCTAAGCAACAGGAATTTAGCGACTTCTTCTCTGCTCTCTATGATCGGGGGGATACCTGTACGGACCAGATAGATCCCTTTCTCACCTCCTGCCCTTGGCCGCCGCTCAGGCCCCAGACTAGGAAACAATTGGAGGAGCTCATCACGGTGGAGGAGCTCCAAAAAGCGTTAAAAAGCTTTCCAACTGGGAAATCTCCAGGCCCTGATGGCCTTACCCTAGCGTTTTATCGCCTCTTCTTCCCGGAGCTGCGGCATCCATTGCTGAGACTCTTCAATTCCTTTTCAGTCCTGAAAGCTGTCACGCCGTCGATGACCGAAGCCGAAATAGTGCTCATCCCCAAGCCAGGGAAAGATCCGACTCTGTGCGCGTCAAACCGCCCAATATCACTGTTAAACGTCGACGTTAAATTGTATACAAAAATTCTGACCCAACGGCTTGCCCCTCATCTCCCCGGCTTAATCGAACCTGACCAGGTGGGTTTTATTCAGGAGCGCCAGGGGGCGGATAATCTCCGAAGAGTAGCCCACCTAGTGGAGAAGGTTCAACATCGGGGCGTTCCGGCCTTCCTCCTGTCCCTTGACACTGAGTAGGCCTTTGACCGGGTCGACTGGTCCTTTCTCAGAGCAGCGCTGCAGAAAATAGGACTGGGCCCGGTCATGATTGCACGAATCATGGCCCCCTACGCAGCGCCATCGGCACGGATCAGAGTTAACGGACTCCTCACCCCTCCTTTTTCTATTCGTCGGGGCACGCGCCAGGGGTGCCCGTTGTCACTTCTCCTCTTTGCCCTTGCGGTGGAGCCCCTGGCAATTGCCGTACGACAATCGGCAGAAATACGAGGCCTTCGCCTCGGAGGGGTTGATCATAAGATAGCCCTCTTCGCCGATGACCTCCTTTTGACACTCACCGACCCCGCGAGCTCACTTACTGCGCTCCTGGATGTACTTCCCCAATTTGAAACGATCTCGGGATTCAAAATTAACCTCACAAAATCGCAGGCGCTTAACCTTACCCTCCCCCCGCAACAGCTAGAAGCCTTGGGAGATACTTTTCCCTTTCAATGGGCTCCACGATCTATCCGATACTTAGGCATTAAAGTTACGGCTACTTTAGACACATGGACTCAGGCGAATTGGCCGGCTTGCCGAAAATCAATAAGAGATGACCTCCGTCGATGGAAACCATTACCCATTTCCTGGCTGGGCCGCCTTAATGCGGTTAAAATGTCACTCCTTCCTAAGGTCCTCTACCTTTTTCAGGCACTCCCGACGCCTATACCGCAAAGGGACATCCAGAGCCTACAGCGGGATGTCACTACCTTCATTTGGGGAGGGGGGAGACCGCGCTGTTCCACGAAGGTTTTAATGCTGCCTCGAGACCGGGGGGCTGGCATGCCCCGACTTCTTAACTTACTACTGGGCGACACACCTGCGCTATATCTCGGAGTGGGCGGTTCAGGAGAGTGAGAAGCACTGGTTCCACATGGACAGGGCCATGGCCTGTCGACCGCTGTGGGACCTAGCTTGGCTACCGCGGGGAGCCCGACATCGCAGTGCTTACATTGCTACCCCGACGAAAACGGTCCTGGAGATCTGGGACAGGATAGCGGTGTCTAGGGGCTTAACCACCTTCCCCTCCCCCAACACACCCCTAGCGCGTAACCAGGAATTCCCACCGGCCCTCTTCCCCGCATCCTTCCCCGCGTGGGCTGCTGGTGAATGCTGGGTCATACAGCAACTTTGTGAAGCGTGCCGATTCAAATCCTTTGAGCAATGTCGGACGGACTTTCATCTACCTAGAACAACACGCCTAGAATATTTTCAAATCCACCACTGGCTCCACTCCCCTGCCTACACGGAGGGCGCGACACGGCAACTTACACCGTTTGAAACCTTAGTTCGATCGTTTGATGGCTCTCGAGGGCTGATCTCTAGAAACTACAAAGTTCTCCAGCGCACACAAATAGGGCTTCCTCATCCCTACCAAACTAGCTGGCAGAAAGACCTTGAGAAAGACATCCCCCCTGACCAATGGGAGCAGCTCTGGTGAGATATTCCCCGCATTTTTAAGAGCATCGCACAGCAGGAATCGGCATACAAAATTATGACCCGCTGGTATTATACTCCCCTTCGACTCCAAAAGATGTTTCTGGACTTTTCACCCCTGTGTTGGCGCTGTCAGGCTTCCCAGGGCTCCTTTCTGCATATATGATAGTTCTGCCCCCTTATCACTATCTTCTGGAAAGAGATCTTGAGCCACATTAGGGAGGTTGTGGGCTTTCCCCTGCCGAATGACCCGGGGATAATAATACTCGGGATCCGCCCGAGGTCCCTTAAAGCTATGACACACTCGGACTGGCGCCTGATCTTTCACATGCTCACGGCGGCGAAACAGGTTATTGAGCTCCATTGGAAGAAGGCCTTCACCCCACCCTACACGATATGGCTCACTCGTCTGTGGCATGTCATGGCGATGGAGCTGCTCTCTGACAGACTAGCACACACTGATGCTAAATTTGAACGCACATGGCAGCCATTGATCTCACACCTCTCCAAACTGGAACATGCCCGATCAGTCTCACCTCGTTTGAGGGCCCTCCAACTATTTGCCGACCCTATACTTCCAAGGGGGGGAGCATGTGACGATGAAGCGGGATAGAGGGTGGGGGGGCCCACACTCCTTCCTGCAGAATTTGGATATAGTCCCACACCAATGGTACTTAAACATCCTCTCCTAGTGCACCCCTACACCAAGGAGCTACGGAACCACCCTCCCTTCCTTTGTCTTCCTTCCTGTGCTATCCTTTTCTTACTTCTATCTCTTTAAGTCTTTTGATGTTGGGACTCCACCCGTCCCTATTGTTATTTTTCCTCAGGCTAACAGACGAAAGGGGACACAACCCTGATCTTTGCGTGCTGGCAGTACTTGGCACTCCTACAAGTGGTGGGCGGTAAAAAGCCCAAGATAGCGTGGAGGATAATGTGGACAATACTTAATGAGGCGCCATGTTTTACACACCTGCTCTTGCCCGTTGCAACGCAAGGCTTTGCTATATGTATCAGTTCTCATAGCCTCAATGCTGTGGACTAATAATACATACTCTGTATTTTGTCTGCCAAGCTCTGCCGTTAACACTCATGGCCTGGTGCTTGTGAATGTTGTTTTTCTTGTTGGTGCAAAACTCAATAAAAGAGATTTAAACAAAAAAAGTTTTTTATTCACATTTTTGCAAATGAAACGGTACATGCATCTGTGTAAAGTAGAACCATCAGGGTGACACCCTGAAACAGAACACAGAACAATCAAATAGGTCTGCAGCACAATAGCGATACCTCTTCTCCCAAGAAGGGGTCGTTGTCCAGAATGGGAGCTTGAGCAACACCGGAGTGGGGTGGGAGGGCCGGAGTCTCAGGAGGGTGGGAGGGGTAAATAGGGAAGAGACACACAGGCACACTCTCATGTCCCCTGGTAGACCCTTGTCAGACCGTCTGTTGGAGCGTTTGGCGAAGGGGGGGCACTCAACAGTGCTGAATCCTCATATCTTTCATCCAACACTCAGCTTATGCACATTTTGTACCTCTCTAATCGTCAGAGACACCCTGCACGTGTTAACGGGGGGACACCGCAGGTCAGCTGGGATACGATAAGTCTTCCACTTCCATTGGTGGCCACCGTTACATTCACAGGTGAGTTCCGGGCAGAGTTACTGACCACCGCCTCCCCATCTGATCTACCATTGCTCCCCAGATCTCTAGGTCCCTCTCTGTGTTATCATCTAATCAGACCCTCCGGAGCCGCCACTCCTCAGCACGCCAGTAAATCAGCCCTCCATTTGTGCCCTGTCAGTGATGCTGGGCTCGCCCAGTGAATAGCAATACGGCATCTGGCAAGAATTAATCCCTGTTGAGCAGATTGGTACCTCATCGTGCTACTTTTTTAGGGAGAAGCAACAGTCCTAGTAGGCAATGTCAAATTTTAATTCTACTTTTATGCCCATCACTCTCTGAATTTCCTGTAATATTTCCTCCCACTACCTGACATGCCCATGGGACGTGTTCAAAGTTGGCTGGGGTCATCCCGCACCTCCCACACACAGCAGAGTGGGCCAGATAAACCCTGTGTAGATGCTGCGGAGTCAGATATGCTCTATGCAAATAAGAAAATTGTGTCAACTTAAATCTGGCGCTGCTGGCCACCTCCTGCACCTGTGCCCGGGCACGCCTTTACTCCCCCTCTGAAAGGGGGGATACCAGGTCCCAGTTACAGTTGTCACGTGTAGGCGGTACATCTGTCTATCACTTTTTAGGGCCCACATATAACCTAGAGATGATGCCTCTAGTGGACCCAGGGTTCAACATCACCCTCAGGATATGTGATTTGTTAGGTTCGTCTGGTCATCCACAGCTCCCTGACCATCTGGGTCACAGTTGCGTATTGCAAAAACTGCTCCGGGCCAATGCCAAAATGCGTCACTGCCTCTTCCATGGACATGAATGTATCGTTAAGAAACAGATCTCCTGCTCTTTGACATCCCTCTTCCAACCAGTGTGACACATCCATGGAGTTCCATTTGTGCGTAAACGTGCACAATCCTCAGATAGGAAAAAGTTTAGCGTAGGGCGTCCGTCTCAAGATGTGGTTAACCTCCTTCTCCAATGCTTGTGCTACCTGCGAGACTATAAAAGGGTACCCGCTGGCAATGTGCGGCCTCGCATAAGTAACTTCGGAAGGTCGTCTGCAGCAGCCAATCCCTCCAATAGCATCTTTTCCCAATTGGGGCCGTTTTCACACCACAAAGCTGCAAATTGGAGTAGACCGGCAAAAGAGTATAACTTAAGGTTACTTAGAGGTATCGCCAATGGCTCCATGGTAAGCGCGTAGAGGAGTGGGGATATCGGGCTGCCCTGCCTAGTCCCTCTCACCACATGGAATGCGTCAAACACTACCTGTCTGATGCGCACCCTTGCCCTGGGTTCCTCATATACCAGGTGAATCCACAATAGAAAACCTAGGCCCAGTCCCATCCACTGTAGTGCTTCCCAGAGGTATTGCCAGGACAGGATGTCAAATGCCTTGGAACCAAGGCTCCCAACGTTGCCCCCACTGCCATGCCCCGGGTTTCATGCAGCACATGGGAAAGTCTATGCAGGTTAATTTGGGTGCCTCTCTCTGGCATAAAGCCACATTGATCTCTGCGCACTAAGGGGCATATTCACAAGGAATTATCTCCGAGTTATCGCAACCTTAACGCATCAAAAGTGGAGATAGATTTAACGCCCCATTCACAAGCGGGTGCAAACTGCAGACATCGCCAGTATTCCCGCGATAACTGCCTCACAATTTATCTCCACGGGTGACACCACCAACTAACCCTAATGAGATGCAGAGTAGGCGTTCCCGTGCAAAAACTCACGAAAACACCACTACACCACTTTCCCAACGAACTGCCAGATCTGCGATGCGAACCAAAAACAGATGATAAGCCGCGGTAGCAGCAGGGAATTAACACCTGCCTTTTGCTGGTGTTAAGCAGGACGACTACCTGCAGCATGAAAGGGAGCCCAGCCAAGAGCCACATCTGAAGACCCACAGATGCCATGGAGACAATGATCATGCAGCTCCGAAACCCATGAGGGCCACAACACCCACCGCCACGCCCCCCAGGCCCGCCACCACCCCCGGACCCGTCCCGCCCCCCCCCCCGGACCACCGCAGAGGCAGCGTACACAAAGACAGCGGACCCACCTTAAACGCACTAGCCGCCCAGACCGAACGCCAGAGGAGGACATTGCCCACTACAGGCCCAAAAGGACAACCATCCCCCGCATCCTGACCCACATCGCCCACCTGCTGATGGTACCAACACAGCGGACAACCAACATCCCTCCACAGACAAAGCTGCCGGCTGTGCTGCACATGTTGGCCTCTGGTACCTTTCAATCCACAACTGCCAGAGTCGGAGGAGTCTCACAGCCAGCCCCATCCAAGTTCATCACACCTGTCCTGGATGCCATCATCAGCCTGGTACCCCAGCACCTCCACTTCACCTACACTGCGCAGGAGCAGCTGGAGACCAAGCAAGGCCATAGCTGGATTCCCTCACGTGTCGGGGGCAATCCACTGCACACATGTACCCCTCGTGACCCCTGCCGACACTGCACACAACTACCGCAACAGAAAGCACACGCATCCCATGAATGTGCAGGCAATAGTGGACCACCCGGGACTCCTCAACAATGTCGTGGCCAACTCCCCAGGCAGAGTGCATGATTCCTACATCGCCCGACAGTCCATCATCAACCAGCGCTCCCAGGATGGCACCTATGGAAATGCAGTGCTCGTTGGTAAGTACCAAATGAACACACCACACACCTCCACCCCACAGTCATGCAACTCACGACACTGGCAATGGGCACGCAGCAGAACTACATGCAACATGCCACACAACATGCCAACCGACCAGACACGACGACACGACTCCATTGGGAACCTGGGCTTGCCATGCACACAACCCAGCCACGGCATGGCACCACAGCCACACAATAGCAGAATGTGAGGAGAGGCTTGGAGCAGGCATGTGCGAGAGCGGCAAGTGACTAATGAATGAGAACCTACCCAATGCCAGGTGTGGCGTGGAGGTGCCGGACAGACTCCAATGTGCAAACCACGGAAATGGCCATGTGGACATTAACTGCTGGTGCATGGAGTGTAGTGGCCAGTGGACGCTACCATGTCCCCACAGGCTGTGGGGCAGAACGCGGAAATGTCGCACGTTACGTCACCCCCTGTATGCACGGGCGGAGTGGGTTGGCCCTGCGTATGCCAGGCCTGCATAGGGGTGTGAATAAATACCCAGTCGCACTGGACGTGGTTCTCTTTCGGAATGGCCAACGTGTCTGCCAGGGCGGCGCCTCTCAACCCGCCACGAGGCCGGTGCCGAGCGTGGCGGGGCCTGCTTCCCTGTGCGCCTGCTGCACCCCGGTCCGCTGGTCCCCAGACCCGTCATGCCTGCCCCAGCGCACCAAGGAGGCTCCGCTCACCTGCCGACACCGGCGTGTGTCAAAGAGGGCCCACCACGTGCCGGTGCAAGCTCCAAGCCCCAGTCCCGCGACCTTTCGACCTTTGCAGCCTCCGCAGACCATCCCTGGCCTCCACGACGCTGGCCCACAGTACTCCTTTTTCATTGACATACTCCACTGGCGTACTCTTCGGCCCAGTTGTTGGCACATGTTGTACTGAGTCGTGAGTCTTGAATGGCAGTGACCAAAAGTCTGTGGCAGCGTCCACATCATTAAACTCCCTCCGATCAGTGAAGCCAAAGTCTGCATCGCAAGCCGGCGACACGTGGTGCCACTAACCTTGTTCAACGCAAGCCGGCGACACGTGGTGCCACTAACCCTGTTCAACGCAAGCCGGCGACACTTGGATGAGGGCTCAGGCCTACACTGCGGCCCAGTAGGTCCCACATGTGGAACTGTGTCCTGAGTCTTGAATGGCAGTGACCCCAAGTCCGTGGCAGCGGCCACATCACTGAACTCCCTCCGATCAGTGAGGCGAATGTCTGCATCGCAAGCCGGCGACACGTGGTGCCACTAACCCTGTTCAACGCAAGCCGGCGACACTTGGATGAGGGCTCAGGCCTACACTGCGACCCAGTAGGTCCCACATGTGGAACTGTGTCCTGAGTCTTGAATGGCAGTGACCCCAAGTCTGTGGCAGCGGCCACATCACTATACTCCCTCCGATCAAGTGAAGCCAATGTCTGCATCGCAAGCACACGACAGGTGTCTGTGGGCCCGTGCTGACCGCTGCCCCCGGCCTACACTGCGGTCCAGTAGGTCCCACATCCAGCACTTAGTCGTGATTCATGAATGGCAGAGTCCATACCAGTGACCGCATGGAGAGGAGTAAGAGGAAGTTGCGGTTCAGTCCGGATGAAAGCCGGATCCTCGTCACGGAGGTGACCGAACACTAGCAACAACTGACCTGGTGCCACTAACTCTGTGCGCAATGAGTCATGGGCACTTTCTGGTTGGACTTTGGTGGCATCTGAGTCCATGGCCTGGGGGTTGTCTGCATCATCATCTGGCTGGGACGGACTTGGTGTTCGACATGTGTCTGTTCCATTCATCTCCACCATGGTGACTGTTTCTGCGTGCTTCTGCCCTCTGCATCATGCCCTGGGGTACACCTTCCACTGTCCACCGAGACACTCCGCGACAACTCCCTTTGTCATCTACGAGAGCCTGCTCTGCTCTCGTGACCCTGCCCCAGTGCACCGCAAGTCAGCGGCCCGTGGCGGTAGGCCCGTGCAGGACGCTGTGCATCCGGGGCCACTAACCTCAAGTCATGGAGCCTTTATGGTTGAATGGTTGTGTCCTTAACGATGTACAATGTTGTCGTTGTTTTGACTGCACCAGGCACTCCATGACGGCTGGTGTACACACACCCCACACACATCCAACACAGGTGTCACTCGACATGTGAGCCTGCTAATAAACGTGGCCAGGCGCACGTGCCCGTAGCCATTCACACCATCTAAGCAAGTGTGTCCGTGTGGTCATTATGTCAGCATGATGGGTCCGAGCCCTGCAACATCACAGTGTGCTGTCTTCAGCGGACGATACCATGTCACCTCAGCAGTGGCCAAGACCTTGGCCATGTAGCTTCACCCGCCCACCCCTGCATGCACAAGCGGCGTGTGCTGGTCCGGCGTACGTCAGGTCAGCTCCGGGGTGTGCTGATTCGGCAAGGGGGTTCAGGGCATGGCTCTGGTCTGGCCTTGAGCAGGAAGTGCGGTAAGCGTGTCTCTGTGTTGGAGTGTTGTCGCCACCAGGGCCACAGTAGTCGATGTTGCAGTGTAGCATGCACCCGGAGGGCGGGCCCGCACGTACGGGGAAATGTAGGAGCACAAGACCGCTCTGGGTCTTGGCTCATGCATGCCAAGTGTGATGTGTATCAGTCCTGCGGCTGCATAAGTCAGATGCCTAGCCTCAATCGCAGCGCGATCACAGCCAGCCATGGACTGTACACCTGTGTCCGCCCTGTCTGGACCATTGGCCTACACTCACGTGGCCGCACACCCTCAACGGCCAGCTTCACGGTGTTGTTGGCATGCCGCTGGACATGCGCAGACAGGCATGACAATGGTGTGCTGTAGTAGTGCACGTGATACAACCGCGCAGCGCACACAAGTGTGGGGGCTCGTGGGAGGGAGGAGCAGCTGTGAGGCAACGTAACACACAGTGAGGCCGCTCATGTGCCACGTGCTCTGCATATCATCCATGATTCCCTGGGTCGCAGACATCCCACCCCACCCACGACAGGCCTCTGTACATCTCCTGTATGCAAGCAGATGGTGAAGTTACTGTAGGGATGAAAGGTCCTTTGTCTGAACTATCAGGCGGTAGCACATCTGCAGCTCCGAGCTGGGACTTGCATGTGCCCAGCACCCCCTGACAGATACGATAGCATTTGCTGGCGACTCCCACACTACGCACTGCCCGACGTGAGACCAACTTGTACACATCCCACACGCAGTAGTCCTTGGTCGTAGTTAGCGTGCATGAAATGGCCTTCACACGTACTCCCGCCCCCACCCCAGGCCTGCACCTGTTGCACACAGACACTGCTCATTGCTCCGAGCTGTGCCATTTCATCCACAGGACTGGCGCGGGTCAGCACAGTGCCGCTTCAAGCAGAGCCACTGACGCAATGGCAGACCATCCCGGACACATGCACAACTCCAGTCACGTGGACCTGTACCGTGCACGTCTGCTGCATGTACTGGGGGCACTGCCATTGGCAGTGCTGCGGATCAGTTACCGGCTAAGCTTCCGCCTTGCCAACGTCACCTGCGTTCAGCCTGTGTTGCATTGTCGCTCGTGCATATTCGAGTGGACCATGGATGTCTGCCTCTCCAACGTAACGGTAGCTGACCTGGATTTCGACATGTGTGTGCGCCCCTGTTGGCCCACGACCAGGAGTGTCACCGTGATGCCCGTTTATGGCATGCCTGGATGATTGGCATGCATGCTGGCAACTGGACCTGGGAGATTGCACGAGTCGTCGTGGTGCAGTGACCACATTGAGCCGCTCCCCTATTGGGCTTTGGTGCCAATTGGGGCCAGGGGTTGGAGTCAGCACATCTGTCCGGGACAGCTGATGGGTTACGTCGCCGACATGTTAGATGTGGTGGACAACGAGCTCTCATTGGAAATGTTGGCTCACGCTGCTGCACTCACGTTCATGGACGAGTGACAACGTACCTGCAGCCACAACTGAATGTGACCCATTGCATGTGCCCCGACGCCTGGTTGCATGTTGGGGATCTGATCACATGTCCCAAGACGACAGTGGACATGGCTGCATTGGCCTGGACTCCGGATCCATGCGCGGACAACCAATGCGGGTTGGCACTGACTTGTGTGGGTGATGGACTCCCCCGGGGTGGACATGGGTGCTTTCCAACGTTCCTCATTCAGACATGCTGCTGCATTGGTCTGCATGTCGTGGCACTTCTCTTGGCCGTACTGACACGCAATTGTTGATAAAGTTTCCGCACCTTCACTTGTCTCCAACTGTGATGAGTGTTGATTTGTATGCCAATGTGTGTGTCACGGCCTATCTGGGTCCCTGCCATACATGCATTGCTACCCCATCAGGGCTGTGAGTTTGTACTTGTGCATTATCATGTCCCTGTTTCGTGCTTTGCCAGATGCGTATGGCCATTTACCGGCCACAAGCGGGTGCACTTGTGTCCTGTGTTCGGTTGTGCAAATGTTGCTGTTTGTGCCACATTGTGTTCGATGTTGGGGTGCTCTGCTTCCTATGTGTGTGTGCTGCATTGTGTGTGAGATGTCCCTTCAGCTCTGATTTGGCTCACCCTTCTCCCTTTCAGGCAGTGTGGTTTTCACTTCTGTGCTTGTTCAGTGGTGTGATATTGCCGAGTTGTGTGACTTGTGCTCTTGGTTGGTGTTGTTACTCTTGGGCATGGTTTGTCTGCAGTTGTGCTGTGCTTAATTGTGCATGTGTGCCATTGTGCCCATCTCCCCCTGTTCCCCCTGTCCCTGGTCGTTTCTCTCCCTGTTGCTGTTGTGTCTGTTGATTTTGAGCAGTTTCCGGTCCCCGACTCCTGCCACCATCTCCAGACTGATGTGGTGGACACCATTTCCTCCATGTCATCCAGCTCCTGGTGTGGCGCTGGACTCCCACCTCCAGTGTGCATTGCTGCCTTCTGGTTGTTGGCGTGTTTCTGCTTGTTTGTGCGTTTCGCATCATTCCAGCTGTTCTGGTTTTCTTCCATTGTCCTCCTCCGCTCTCCGGCTGCATTCACCTTGTCCACGATGGACTGCCATGTACAATGTTTTGTTGCCAATGGGGCTTGTGGGGTTGTGTACTAGCTCCGGCTGCCTCCATTGTGCTTCGCTGTTGTTTTCTGTTTGGTTTGTCTTCCTTTTTCCTGCTTTTGTTGCGCTTATTCCCGCCTGCCGTGTGTGTATCGCGGGCCTGGCGTAGCTTATCGCTGCTTTCCTCATCGAGAATGGGCTCATCGCACGTTTTTTGGTGTTGGGGTTTGTGTTTTTATCTCCGTCGAGGTGGTTGTATCGCGGACATTGGCCGCGTTTTCGGCAGACTATCGCATGGTACCGCCGTGTTGTGAATTCCACGTTAACACGGGGTTATTTTCCCACGATAGACTGCGATGTGTAAAGTTGCGTTAACATTTTCTGGAGATGTTTAGCGCACGTTCTTGTGAATATCCCCCTAAGTGCATGATCACCCGGCCTAATCATAAAACGAGCACTTTTGCAAGTAGCTTGACAGCTGCATTAAGCATAGCCAGCGGTTGGTATGAACCTGGGTCCGCTGGGTCCTTCCCAGGTTTTGGGAGCATAATTATTAGTGCCTCATGCATGTGGGTCGGCGACGTGCCAGTAGCTCGTGCCTCACGAAAGGTTTCCAGCAGTGCAGGAAGTAGAGAGACAGAGTATGCCTGATAAAATTCAACCAGGAGACCATCTGTTCCCTGACACCTCCCACAGGCCATGTCGTGGGGTGCCTCTTTGTAGGAAGCTGGCTCTGTATATACTATACCAAAGTGAGGTATAGTGTGCACAGAGTCCAGTGGATCCCCAAAGGTAGGCAGAGGTAAAGTTAGATAGCACCTCACTCTCTATTTGTGGTAGCGTGGTCGAGCAGTAAGGCAGTATCAGAGGACAGTGTTAAGCATTTGTTGTACACCCTCAGTCAGCAAATGAATTCACACACTCAAAGACTGAACTTCAGACCAATTGTTTTTGTATAAAAATATTCTTTTAGTTATTTTATTTTCTAGAACCAAGCAAGCCTGGCACAGGTAGGCAATAAGTACTTTACAGTAGTAATGCAATTGAAATACAGTTTGAATGACAATTGTATATGCACTTTGATTTGATTTACAGTATGGATGCAGAGAAATGCAATACTTAGTAAATACAGTACATAGACTTGAATAGGCTTTTTAGTAAAATAGCAGGTAAGTAACTTTTGAGATTACTAGGTTTACACAGAGTAGTATACCTAGATACTACTCTGGGACATTTCCTGAAAACAGGTAAGTAAAATCGTTTTTGTTAGATTATGCAATTGTAAACAATTTCTTTAATTTCTCAAACTCCACACAGAAACTTTTCACAGAAAAACAGTCAATGTTATCCTATGGAGGAAAATAGTGTTATCGGTTTTGTGGTAATGATTTGGTAGTGGGAGTTGAGGTTCTGGGGGTAGACTCAGGGGTCCCCCAGGGTCAAGGATGCACTCTAGTTACACCCTCAGCGGCACTAGGGCGGCCGGGTGCAGAGTGCTGAGGCCCAATGTTATCCAATGGGAGATAGGGGGCCTCCGGTTGATGGCTGCTGGCAAGCAGGCCACTGGGTTGTGGGAGCAAAGCTCCTGGACTTTAGCTCAGGGCAAATGGGGAAACAAAGTAGCACCAAAGGTGCACCCTCAGCGGCACTAGGGCGGCCGGGTGCAGAGTGCTGTTTCGACGTCGGTCGCCCTGTTGTTTTCAATGGAGAACCTCCGGTTTGGAAAGACACTGCAGGCTTGGGGACGAAGGTCTTCTGGGTGCGACCACCACTTCGAGAGGTAAGTTGGGAAGTTAGGGGTTGGTTAGGCACCATCGGTTTGGGCACAAAAGGCCGTGGGGCGTCGGGTGCAGGGGTGCCTTTTGGGGTCGGATCTTCTTACCAGCTCCTGGTCGCGGTTAGGGGGGCCTTCTGGATTTAGGCTGCAGGCGTCGGCTGGAGGCTTGAGGCAGGTCAGGGGTCACCGGATCTCGGGTCAGGATCACCGGGGTGACCTCCTCGTGGTGTTTGCCCACTTGAGCTCGGGCCGTGGACGGTAGGTGCAGAGTGGGGCGGATTCGCGGTGTCCGGCCGGAGCCAGCAGTAGGCGGCTCGCAGATGGAGTGCTGCGGGGCGGTGGGGTGGGGTGGGGGAGGGGCAGGGTGGGGGGTAGTAAACTCTGGCATACGGCGGTACGAAGTTAAGTAAATAAATAAATAAATAAAACAATTCACATTGCGCGCGCTGCATCGCCGAGTTGGCGTTGCAGCGCACGCAATGTGAATTTTTTAATTTATTTATTTCTTTACTTAACTCCGTACCGCCGTACGCCAGAGTTTACTACCCCCCACCCTGCCCCTCCCCCGCCCCGCCCCTCCGCCCCGCAGCACTCCCTCGGCGAGCCGCCACTGGGAGCCAGAGGTTGCAGGTGAACAATTCCGGTGTTCACGGGAGACAGAGACTTTGTGCTTGAAGGAAGGCAGGTCCTCCGGGGTTTTCAAGGTTGCTGGCTGCAGGACACACCGGAATTTCGCAGGAGCAGTTTTGAGGTGGAGACAGGCCGGTAGGGCTGGGCCCAAGTCAGTGGGCGTCTTCCTCTTGTTATCTGCTGCACGGCTGTTCGGTCCTTCTTCTTCTTCTTCTTGCAGGTTCTTGTCTGAGGAAGCAAGGTTCAGGGGTGCCCCTAAATACTAGATTTAGGGGCGTTACAGGTAGGTGAAAGGCAGGGACCAATAGGTCCCTTCCCTGGGGTGGGTACACCCTCTATTATGCCACCCTCCAGTGGGAGGGGGCATGAGCCTGTCCCTGGTTGGCTGAGTCCCCCATCTTCAAGATGGCGTGGACTGAGAGTTGTGCTTCACCTCGCCTCCCCCACCTGAGGGGTGGAGTTGGCAGAGGTGGGCACACCTCTCTTCCTCACTTGTTTTTCCCGCCGGTTCTCCCGCCCAAAGTGGGGGTCAGAACCAGTGGGGACCAGTTGCTGAGAGCAGCAAGTAGCCTGGGGAAGCTCACAAAGGCGGCAAGCCTTTGAAGCTTCCCCTTCGTGAACCCTGCCCATCCTGGGGAGGAGGCTTTGCACCTCGTCCCAGGATGTGCATTGCTTCAGGCCCCAGAGAGCAGCAGGCTCTCGACCCAGGGGTCCAGAAACATGTCTGGTGGTGGCAGCTGAAAGCAGCCACTCAGCTTGGACACTAGAGGTGGGTTAGTTTTCAGGGGGCATCTCTAAGATGCCCTCTGTGTGCATTTTTCATTAAATCCCACACTGGCATCAGTGTGGGTTTATCGTGCTGAGAAGTTTGATACCAAACTTCTCAGTTTTCAGTGTAGCCATTATGGTGCTGTGGAGTTCGTAATGACAAACTCCCAGCACCATATACTCTTAATGGCAGCACTGCACTTACAATGTCTACGAATGGACTTAGACACTGTAGGGGTACAGGGCTCATGCACCTGTACCCTCACCACTGGTATAGTGCACTCAGCTAGAGGGGTGACTGATCTATGACAGGGCAGTGGTTTGTAGGCATGGCACACAGAGATGTGTGCCATGTCGACTCTTCACTTTGTTCTGACCCAAAACACGCAGCCTGCAAAGGCAGTGTGTGTGTGTAAGGGTACAGGACCTCTAAGGGTGGCACAATAAGTGCTGCAGCCCTTAGAGGCCTTCTCTGGTCACAGTGCCCTGGGTACCTGTGGTATCATTTACCAGGGGCTGACCTGTGGCCAGAGATGCCAATTGGGTTTAGGCTTCAATGCAGTTTTAGGGAAAGAACATAGGCCCTGGGTACCTGATTAGCAGGAGCCCAGGGCACACTCAGTCAAAGCACATCAGCAATTCAGCAAAAAGTGGGGGCAACCATGCAGAAAGAGGGCACTTTCTCACACTCTTGCAGCTGTATGTCTCATTCTAGCACCTCCATCTGGGCCTGCATCAATCGGGGGACATCAATGCGGTTTAAGAAATCTGCCACTTCCTTCCTATTATTGCCCGCTGGTGGCGCATACACCACTGCCAAATGATCCCTCAGTAGCAAATTGATCGCTGCCTGCCTCACAGCTGTCCCGCTGTCTGGTCGATGGGGGTCTTTCATGTTTAAGCAGCCAGGCCAGGATTTACCCCTAGTTGTCCCACTCCTTGTGCAGCCGCTGTTTGTAATCCCTCCATACATGACAATCTAATCTGTCCTAGGTGGACACAATCCGCCTGCGTGTCTCGGTCAGTCCCACATCTCCTGATGCCCACCCCACCATACGCCGTTGCAGATAGGTAAGGAATTCCTCCCCTTCCTTCAGTTCCTGCTCTAGTTTCATTCTGGTGCCCTAGGTTTTGCTGAGGCTCTCTCCCCTGATAACCACTTTCAAAGCTGCCTATTCTATTCCGCAGCACCCAGCAGAGTTCCAGTTGGTATCAGAGTAGCCCTGGAGCGCTAGATGCATATCTACCTTGTATTCCGGGTCTCCCAGTGATTCCGGCCGCAATCTCCACAGTGGGATGTCTAGTCTACATCCCCTTACCCCACACTACAGCAACAAGGGGGCACGGTCCGATAAAAAACGCACTTAATATTTCGATGCCTGGACATTTAGTGCCCCATCTTGGACAATAAAAAACAATCTAACCGGCTATGAGCCCTATGTGTGGGTGTATAGCAAGAGAATTCCCTAGTCGTGGGATGGAGGTTCTGCCAGATGTTTACAAGCCTCAACTTGGCCATTGTTTCTCGCAGGCTCGCAACCATGTGGAGTTTAGTACCTAGTCTGGGGGGGAGTGCCTGTCTAGTTGCCCGACCAGCACATAGTTAAAGTCCCTGGCCCACACAATGGGCTTTCCAACATAGGGAATGAGCTCTGCCTCCAGTGACCCAAAAAAACCACTGTCGTCAGTGTTGGGTGCATATATATTAAGGAGGCATATCTCCCTACCATCTAAAAGGCCATATAGGAGCACATAGTGTCCAGCCACATCTGCAGTGTGGGCGCACAACTGGAACGGGACTTCAGGCGATATCCAAAATGACACCCCCTGGCATAAGGAAATGTATGTTGTTGAGAAAAATTGCCCCCTCCTTTTCTTTTGTAGTTTTTGGGCCTCTGTGTCTTATAGGTGTGTCTCTTGCAGTAGCACGATGTGGAGTCCCACCCGTCTGAGATAGGCATGTGTACTATATCTTTTAAAAAATTAATTCAGTCCTCTCACGTTCCCCGCGAGGAGTTGTATGTTTGCTCACACCGTGGGTTATCACAAACCGTGCCGGTCCCGCCCCCTGCCCCACCACCCACCAGACCAAGGATCACCAAACTCTGCATATAAATAAACACTAACCCACAACTGCTCACCTGCCTCCCTCCCTGGGTAAACACCTCTGGATCCAACTAGTGTATCCCCAACCATTAATGGCCCCACCCACCCAAATTAACTTAAACCAATATTATTTCAGTGTGTAACGGAACCCACCTATTGTCCTTCTAACAGAGTAAAAAGTATTTCGAGGGTTCGGGTGCGGTTTAGGCAATCCCACGTAGCTACCCAGAACATAGACCAGTCCCTCGTGGTAGCCCTTCAGGTCCTGCACACTTTCCCCCACACCAATCAACCACAACCACAGCAGAGTAGAGGAAAAAGAAGAGAGAGAAAAAAATTAAAAAGAAGGAGGGAGTGGGTTACCAAGTGTAACCACGGCCCGGTTGATGATGCAGCCCCAGGTTGCCCTGCTTTGCCCCATTTGTGGCATTGTCTCAGGGTGTGTCCCATCAAATGGTCAAGTTCACTCACTCTCTCCCGATAGGGTAGAAGTACAATTCACAATGTACAGTACCTTACGTGCTGCGTACCCACTGCAGTGACCATCTTCCCAGTGCCCCCAACCAATTCACTGTATCGTCGAGTTAAAAGTGTATCCCATGGTGCCACTTGCTAAACCAGGTCACTTTCCATCTCTGGGTTCTGAGTGTCGTCTGCCAGATTCCACAGATTCCAGCCAGCTCTAGAGGAGGCAAAAGACACACAATTGATGGACGGAATGCAGAACCAATCAAAACATTCAACCCCAGTTAAGAGATCTGGGTTAAATCCATCATTCTTTTGCTCACCATGCCACCTCAGTTTGGACCTGGCCATATGCAAATCAGTCTTGACCCTGTGCCTCATGGGAACAGTCCAGCCCGAACTGCCAAGCCAGGTCCTCCCTGGACCGGAACCAAGCATCCTAGGACCGGTTTCGGGGTTTCACCCCTCATCAGCCAGGATAGCTTGATTCCAGTGGCACAGTGAGCCCGGCGCACTTAGGGCAAGAAAGCAAAAGACACACAATTGATGGACGGAATGCAGAACAAATCAAACATTCACCCCCAGTCAAGAGATCTGGGTTAAATCCATCATTCTTTTGCTCACCATGCCACCCCAGTTTAGACCTGGCCATATGCAAATCAGTCTTGACCCTGTGCCTCATGGGAACAGTCCAGCCCGAACTGCCAAGCCAGGTCCTCCTGGACCGGAACCAAGCATCCTAGGACCGGTTTCGGGTTTCACCCTCATCAGCCAGGATAGCTTGATTCCAGTGGCACAGTGAGCCCGGGACCCACGTCTGGGCATACCCGGCGCACTTAGGGCGAGAAAGCAAAAGACACACAATTGATGGACGGAATGCAGAACAAATCAAAACATTCACCCCCAGTCAAGAGATCTGGGTTAAATCCATCATTCCTTTGCTCACCATGCCACCCCAGTTTAGACCTGGCCATATGCAAATCAGTCTTGACCCTGTGCCTCATGGGAACAGTCCAGCCCGAACTGCCAAGCCAGGTCCTCCCTGGACCAGAACCAAGCATCCTAGGAGCGGGTTCGGGGTTTCACCCCTCATCAGCCAGGATAGCTTGATTCCAATGGCACAGTGAGCCCGGGACCCACGTCTGGGCATACCCGGCGCACTTAGGGCGAGAAAGCAAAAGACACACAATTGATGGACGTAATGCAGAACAAATCAAAACATTCACCCCCAATCAAGAGATCTGGGTTAAATCCATCATTCTTTTGCTCACCATGCCACCCCAGTTTAGACTTGGCCATATGCAAATCAGTCTTGACCCTGTGCCTCATGGGAACAGTCCAGCCCGAACTGCCAAGCCAGGTCCTCCCTGGACCGGAACCAAGCATCCTAGAACCGGTTTCGGGGGTTCACCCCTCATCAGCCAGGATAGCTTGATTCCAGTGGCACAGTGAGCCCGGGACCCACGTCTGGGCATAACTGGCGCACTTAGGGCGAGAAAGCAAAAGACACACAATTGATGGACGGAATGCAGAACAAATCAAAACATTCACCCCCAGTCAAGAGATCTGGGTTAAATCCATCATTCTTTGCTCACCATGCCACCCCAGTTTAGACCTGGCCATATGCAAATCAGTCTTGACCCTGTGCTCATGGGAACAGTCCAGCCCGAACTGCCAAGCCAGGTCCTCTGACCGGAACCAAGCATCCTAGGACCGGTCTCGGGGTTTCACCCCTCATCAGCCAGGATAGCTTGATTCCAGTGGCACAGTGAGCCCGGGACCCACGTCTGGGCATACCCGGCTCACTTAGGGCGAGAAAGCAAAAGACACACAATTGATGGACGGAATGCAGAACAAATCAAAACATTCACCCCCAGTCAAGAGATCTGGGTTAAATCCATCATTCTTTTGCTCTCCATGCCACTGGAGTCAAGCTATCCTGGCTGATGAGGGGAGAAACCCCGAAACCGGTCCTAGGATGCTTGTTTCCAGTCCAGGGAGAATATGGCCTGGCAGTTCGGGCTGGACTGTTCCCATAGGGCACAGGGTCAAGACTGATTTGCATATGGCTGGGTTCAAACTGGAATGGCATGGTGAGCAATAAAACGATGGATTTAGGCCCAGATCTCTGTAATGGGGTGAATGTATGACATTGTTCTGCATTCTGTCCATCAATTGTTGTTTTTGCAGCTCTAGAGGAGGCAGCAGAGGTGACCGACTCCACCAATGCCCTGGCAGCATCCCTCTCCTGACACTGCAGTTCCAGGTCCAGGGTGCCATCTTGACGCACCACCACCCGTGCTCCTGAGTCTGCTCGTTGTTTTTGTCTGCTTTTCCTCCTTAGGATGGGTGTTTTCCACTTGCTCCGTCAGCTCTCTGCTGATGCGTCTCCGGGCACCAAGGGGGGGATTCAGTCGCTTCCTCGAACTTCCAATCAGTCCCATGCATCTTACAGTGCAGTGAAGAAGTGCGAACGACCCTCATGTAGCACTTTCAATTTAGCTGGGTAAAGTAGCATGTAAGTGAGTCCCATTGCTTTCAGTTTTTGTTTGACACCGTTAAAGGACTGTCTTCGTAGTTGAACAGTTCTTGTGTAGTCTGGGAATATGTGTATAGTATGGTTCTCGAAGAATGGATCTCCCTTCCGATGCACTTCCTGTAAAATGGTATCCCGGTCCCTGGAGTTAAGGATCTTTGCTATGACGGTTCTTGGGGGACCCCTGGCGGAGTTGACTGGGCCAACGGCCTGTGTGCCCTTTCCACCACAAAGAGCTGCAAGCGCCTCACGTAAGTGGGTGCCACTCTAAACCAGGCCTCCAGGAATGTCCCCGGGGTACCACCCTCGGCTCCCTCAGGGAACCCCACAAACCTTAGGTTGCATCTGCGGGACCACCCCTCTGCAACTTCTGCTCAGGCCTCCAGTTTTTGTGAATGGGACATGAGTCAGCACAGACATTTCATCTTGCATTTTGGAAACCTGCTGTTCCGTCTCGATTGATCGTTCTGCCACCTTGCACAGATCTGTTCTCATTAGGTGAATATCTACTGCCATGGCTTTGATCTTTGCCTGCACCACCAAGTTCGACACCTCAACTGCCACTAGGATCTGGGCCCCCGATGGTTTCTGCAGGTCTCACGGTCACTCAGTGCCATCCGCTGTCAGACCTCTACCTGTTCCTGGGGCAGTGAATTGGTCAATTTTTGTTTGTTGCGCACCTCTGGGTGCTCTGTCCTTGCCCATGGCGTATAGTGAGTCAGTTGAATATGTGGGTGAGTGAGTGTGAAAGAAGTTATATTGGCTGTGGAAATTTCTTGATTGATGGGGAAACCGATTCTGAGAGGAATTCATTATGTGTGTGGTGAGACTGCTTACTTCAACGTACCACATAATTTGGTGGGTTACTGTTATCTTGATTTAGTGTTTTCGAGTGTGGAGTGGATGATATTGGTTTGAAGAGGGTGAAATGTGGTTTTGGACAGATAGTAATAGATATATTAGGTGCTATGATTCCACCTATTGTTGTAGCTATGAATAATGTGAAGATTAGAGGATTATCTATGCATGTGGACCGGCTTGCTTCTAATACGACTGGAGCAATAACTTTGAGTTTGCTAACTTTGCTGCCACGCGAAATGGAATTTTATATATTTACGCATTTACCTCCTGTCATGTGAAGAAGGTAGGTGCAAAGGTTTCTTTGTGTGTTTGTGTATGTACATGTGTGGAAAATATCTCTCAGGCTTATGGATTGCTGTTGAGGTACTTAATACTCATATATGAGCCTTGAGGAAACTCACAGTGGGTATATAGCCTAGTACATCAGCCAAAGATTATCTGAGCACCTCCAGAGGGAACCAGAAACATATACTATACTATGTAATGTAGTTGCACTCTATTTTTCATATATGAGACTACACACCATAATTTACTTTTTGAAACATATGTTTAAAAGAAAACCTACTTTAGAGAGAAACAGCAGCCCGTTGATTTGCTCTGCATTTGTCGGACACACACACTCCAAAGGGCCCCTTGAGCCTAGGGGAGGTCACTGGCCAAAGGGGCCTGGGCACTTCTCAGGAAGGAGATGGGACTGATAAGAGAATCATAAACAGTAGGACTGGAACCCTTCGGAAACCCTTTGTTGAGCAAATAACAGTGAGACTAACAAACTAGGAGTCACTCCGACTGTCACAGGCTTCATCCTGGGCAAATAACAGGATAAGTCAGAGGGCATTACAAAAGGAGTAACACTCACAACATGAATTTCAAAGACTGAGGCACTAAATTGCATTTGTGGTTGGAAACAATTTATTAAAAGGTGAGCTTGAGGTTTCCAAATTGTCAAACTGAAGCTGTGCATCAGCGTGGAGCAGTCCAGCATGAGTTCTGCCAGAGCTGGGGACTAAGGGTCTGCCAGTCTCCCTGCTGGGTGAGGGGACATCACCCAGGAGATTCAAGAACACTTACCCTGGAGCACCAGCTTCTGTCTGTCCCAAGACCAGAGGACCCTGTGAAGAGGAAATCTCCTGTAGGGCGCAAGGGCCAGTGGGGATCCTGCTGAGTGGGTTCCAGCAGCGGCGTGTGAGGTTTTGGTCCATCAGGAACATCACACCAATCGGGCTGCTCACCCATGTGTGCTGTTCACGAACCCCGCATGTGAGGTGGGGGCAACGGAGAAAAAGAAGTGTTATCACCCTGGGGCTGTGCTGTGATGGAAAAGGGCCGTCGCTCTGTGCAGCTCTTTGACATAAAGAGGGTTGTCACTTTGTTGTGCTGCTCATGACCCCCTTATCCCAGGCGGTGGCTGCGGTGAAGATGGAGGGCCATCACCTTGGTTCATCGCTGCAACCAGAGGAGAGTTGTTTCCCTGTGTAGTACTCTGACCTGAAGGGGCAGTTACCCTGTGTGCTGCTTTTCAGACCTGTCTGTCAGGAAGGTGTTGTGGTAAAGTGAGAAGGCATCGTCCTGGAACAGCATGCTGGCATGAAGAAAAGCGGGTTGTGATTTCCAGAGGAAGAGCAACGATTGAGCTACCCAAATCCAGGCGCACTCACGGCCTGCCACTTGACTCAGGGAGACACTTCAGCACCCTGGACACCTGCCACTTTGACCGCATCATCCAGACTTCTGCATCGCCGGACGACAGACACATAATTGGACTCTCTGCACCTCCACTCCAGAGAGAGCGGGTAAAAATAAATATCGGGCCGCAGGACCTCTGGGGGACTGACTGACGTGCTAATGGTGCAGAGACACTTTGACTTTCTCAAAACCATTGTGGAACTTTTAAGATTTGAACTCACTACAGGGGCCTAGCTTGCTTGTCATCTTGCATGAATGGGGAATAACCACAGTCCTTAGACCAGAGGTCTTCAAACTGTGGGGCGCACCCCCCTGGGGGGTCGTGGCTGCATTCCTAGGGGGGCGCAAATACTTGTAAATGAAGATGGCCTGGAAGCGCAACTTGGAACGTTTCCCGGCTGTCTTCATTTACATGCAGTCCTTGAATTGGTTAAAAAAACACACACATGGGGACCTCATAATTTAAAAGAATGTATTTCCATCGGGTTAACTGAACTTGCATTTATTTTTCGTTTAAGGTTTCTGTATTATTTTATATGCAGGTAACTGAAAGTGGAAAAACAAGCCACTTATAGAATATTTTGTTCTTTTTAGCCATGTGGTGCCAGTGTCAAAAACGTGGCTAAAAAGAAGAAAATATTCTTCAAGCGTTTTGTTTTTCACTTTCAGTTTCATTCATTTCAAATAGCTTTATTCGACAGCATGTGTCATAAAAGCATCGAATAACATATATACAATAAAATAACCTCTGTACAATAAAAAGGAAAGGATCATATAATACAGAGAGTTGTTTAAAAATCTCATAAGATAAAATTAATGGCAGCATATTTGGTTAAAAACCTTAAATGAGTATCATAAAAAAGATTTCATTCTGGGACACTATGTACATATAGGGGACAAGTCAGTTGTAGTGAGCAGTGTACAACAATGTATACGGTGCTAGTGCTATCTATATCATAATTAATATTTTAAGAGTTCTTCTTCTTCTTTATCACTTTATTCGAATGTGAAGAAATACCATAATAGTACAGATAAAAGCCATCAAGATAAACAGTTCGTCATTCTAAAATTCTCCATAGTATACATTCAATTCATAAATAATTAAATACACATCCCAATGGGCAATTCCGTCCTGATCCCATGGGAAAAGTAACTTTCCGAACAACCTATATACTCCCGCTGCCTTTTCAGTTAATTGCATTAAAAAATAATACAGAAACCTTAAACGGAAAATAAATGTAAGTTCAGCTGATCAGATAGCAAGAACTGCATTCTTTTACATTCTGAAATTTCATTTGGGTAATGTGGCCACTGCAAATATGAGGAATAGTGGCTTGTTTATTTATAGTGCTAGAAGGTCCCAGCCTGGAGCAGAAAGCACTGTGAATATGCAAGTCATTATTTTTAAATTATATTATACACAGTATAAGGTAGGCTGCTGCAAAATGATCTGGTGTTTTAAGATAAAACAAGTGCTTTCAACATATATATTTTAGAAATAGGTAAACATTGCCTGGTGCAAACATTTGTCTATTAAAAGTACACTTACTATAACCCAGCTTATAAAACCGCGACCTTAAGTATGAAAAAGAATAACGTATTGTCCCCATGAAGCCTCAGGTGCCTCCATGAATTAAAGCCTAAACTGACTTCCAAGCTGCCTTTACGTTTAGGGCCTAATTACAATGTTGGTCGGAAAGCCTCCCGACCGGCATTGTAGGTTTAAAGTCCGACTGCCGTATTATGATGCGGGCAGTCGGAGTTTAAACCGGCCGGGGAATCCGACGCAGCTCCGACGGTACCATGTCAGAAAGGCCTCATAATCCCTTAAGGACGGCATTTCCGCCATCGGGACTATGATGTCGGTTTCTGACAGCCAAACCATGTTGGCCTTTCCAACATGGATTGGCTGTCAGAAACTGACTTTGGGGGTCCGCATTAAACATCCCTGCACCTCATGTTGCCTGCCACACGGTGCAGGGGTGTTTAGAAACATCCATTTTTCTATGGGAGCTTATGCTGCGGGCGTTTTACGCCTGCCACACAAACTCCCATAAAAAAATTGATGTTTCCAACCGCACTCTGTGCAGCTGCATCCAAATGATGCAGGCGGAACCGCTGACCTGAGGTCAGTCCGTCCCATTCCGCAACGGTGTCGGGCGGACTCATCGTAATCAGGGCCTAAGTGATTAACCAATTGCACACATTTACATTCTTTCAGGTAGCAGGCAACCCGGTGAGAATGCTGTTTCATCCTTAGCTTTGTGTCCCTCCCTGAGATTCACAACACAGGAATACTCATCCCCAACCCTTCCCTCCCTTCACTTTTATGCAGAGGCACTTCAAGGGTCACAGCAACTGTTCAGGGGTGGTTGTTTTTTTACGAAAAGTATGACTGCTTCTGTAAAATTAAAAAAGCATGGGGCATGGGGCTCCCCATAGATCCCGTCCGCTTTGACCTCTGTTTGTATGCAGTTGATCCTGACCCCTTGGGCCTCAGAGAAACGATCAGGAGAAAGAGAAAAGTAGTGAGATAGCCCAGAGGAAGTGGCGCTATACAGGGGGGGGCATTATTTAGATTATAAATGATCAAGACAGCTTCCTCAGAGAGATGCCTTGAGGAAGTTGGGGAGTTTTGGGGGCTTTTTTTAAAGGGGTTTTTAGTGCAGCAGATGACGTTGCATTGGGATCCAGGCTCACAACACCCCAATTATGGGGTCTAGTGTTTTTGGTCCATTTCTGTTTTGGTGTGATATATTTGTACTTTTATAAGTTTCACATAAAGTGTAGATTATGAGCTACAGAAAGATACCCCTGAAATTATCTCCTAAGCACCGTCCCAGAGCTCACCCCTGCCCCTCCCACTCTCCCTATTCTTGCCATACATTTTTGGAGGGGGGGGGCAGACTTCAAAACATTTGGCTT
Organism: Calotriton arnoldi; assembly: GCA_963921515.1. Lineage (NCBI taxonomy): Eukaryota > Metazoa > Chordata > Amphibia > Caudata > Salamandridae > Calotriton > Calotriton arnoldi. The sequence goes on from CAWUFW010008351.1 coordinate 441,360, forward strand.
AGTGGGGGCTCAAAGCAAAAAAGTTTGAAGACCTTTGCCTTAGACAATGAATTGGTACTTGAAAGCTAATTTGGGTAATGCTAGTGTGCCTGCCATATGAAGACTTTGTATATTGTTTCTGGTGTGCCGTATAGTACTTTGTGTTTGCATTTAAATACTACCGTTACATAAAAGCAAGTATTTGACTGGACAGTCATTTATTGGGGTTGCTGGATGTCTTTTGAGTTGTGAGCCTGTGTTCACACTATGCCTACCTCTTCCCCAAGTAGCCTTGGACTGCTCAACTTGCACTACCACTGAGAGTCAAGTGCTGAAGGGAAACATGGCCCAGTTGCAGAGCCCATAGTTGGCCAGGCCCTGGGACATCAGGAATTAAAGGCCTCAGCCACCACGGTTGGGTTCAGTAGCTCCTGCTGGCCCCGTGGCACTCTGAACGGGGCTCTGACAGTCCCCAAAAATCAGTGCGGTGTGGGCCCCATCTGCAACCACCAGCTCAAATTAATCACTGCAGCCACATATACACATCCTTTTTGTTCTAGATCAGAAAGATAAGACCTGGAGTGCTGAAACGTGATCTGAAAGAGGGCTGCTAGCACTTTATGGAACTTACAATAAATACATTAATGAACCATATCATAAAATACACGCTTAGGACACAAAGCGCTACATTATTTTATTTCATTTGAAATTTTGTAAAGCTGGGTAAGTGAATTCTACGGAGCACTTTTTTTTAACAGCATTCTAAGGACTATTGGTAAATAGAACAAAAATGGTTTGAATTTTTTTTCTTAAAAATGAATAATATCAAAATTTTTCTCTTTGTAGCCCTTTTACATTTAAAGTTACAACAGAATCACAAGCAACCACATCTACAACCACGGTAGCAAATGGAGATATGATACAAATATATGTATTTCTGTAATAATTTTTATTGAAATGTGTGAGAAGTTGGCCTGGTATATGCTGTCCACTAATTATAGTGGGTACCTTGCACCAGTCCAAACAACCCCTTATTGGAGATAGGTTAAAGACAACCTTTATTGAAAGCTATCCTAGTGGTAGCTATGGAGAGCAGCCTTCAGGCTAAGTCTTGAAGGAATGTAAAGCAGCTTGTTTTACCAGTCTATAATCTCTTGAGTGACCAAATGAAAGAGCACCACACCAGGTATATATTCAAAATATATGTATTTATTGCTAAACACACCCCTCTAGTCTCTTTATGAGGCTAGAGTTCGAAGTACACAAGTTATAAGTTATTTAAACACAGTAATAGCACAAATACACGTTTGGGCCCTAGGGGCGTACCAAACCATATACCAATAAAGTGGTATAAGAACCACGACTGAGCTAGACACTAGGCCTAGAGCCTCTAGAAGTGCTTGGACCACAAGGAACCACCCAAGGTAGTGACACAGGGGACCCACGGGGGACGCGTGCAGTGTAAATACACAACCGCGATACGCCGTTAACTTCTATGGAGAAAGTCGCGATCAGGAAATTAAAGAAAAGGGACACTTAAAGGAGGACTTGGAGCAAACCCTTTGAGAACTAGGACTTTGGAGAGTCTCTACCCACGGGAGCACCGGAGTACTCGTGTTACCTCACCCAGGGAAGCCGGGTGCATAGGTGCCTTTCGGGGTCGGGTTTCGTCGTCGATTTGAATGGCGATCTGCTGCAAAGTGCTGCTGGCGACCAAGTGGAAAGTGTCCGGGTGGATCCAAGAGTGGATCGGAGATCTGAAGAACCTGAAAGCAGAGGGAACAGAGTCTGGGTCACTAGCCAGTGACCAGGAAGGCGATGAGCAGATGCCCACCGATGTCGGGTGCTTCAGGTGCGTTGTCGGTCGTCTTGACTCTTCAGCCACGAGGTCCAGGAGGCGTTGTCGGCAACCAGGAGCAGGATTCGGGCTGGTACACGATGTTTGTCGAGTGCTGAGGTGTCGGTGACCGGATTGGACCCAACAAGCCTTGGCAACGGCAAGTCTCGGTGAAAAGGAAGAATGACGATGGTTCAGACCAGCAAGGTCTGAGGAACTCACCCAGCGAGGGTAAGAGAGGGCAAGCCTGGAGCAACCAGGGAGCCCAAGAAGAAAAGGATTGGCCTTCGTGAAGGGCTACTAGCCAACGGGCTAGCGACCGCGAAGGAGCCTCAAGACGTCGCACGTGGAGCTGGCTCACAGGACACTCGTGGAGTGGAGGCCAGTGATCTTTGGTGCAGTTGGTGCTGGAGGCTAGGGCTACTCGGAGCCCAAAGCACGACTTCGTGGGAGACCCAGAAGAGGATGCACGTGCAAATGTGCTCGGTGTCCAGGGGTCACGGTCTCACGTTACCCACAGCAGCTACGGGCCTCAGCTTTGTTGGGGACTCAGGGTAGCCTCGGGGAAGTCTGAGAATCCACCTCTGGTGATATGATGACTTCGGTGTCCGACGGTAGCTTCAGAAATGCAGGCCGGACAGATGCGTCTTTGGTGCCTGCCAAGCAGGGGAGTCACTCCTTGACCCCAAGGGAGATTCTTCTGTCCTCTAGTCTTGAGTAGAGCGTCGAAGGTCCAGGATTCAGTGTCAGAGTTTCGTCCAGGGATAATCTAAAGTCCTAAGGACTGGGTTCCTAAACTTATACCAAGTTTAGGGGTTGGACTACTATGTGGCCCCACCTATGGGTGGGTCAGGGCAGAGGGGTGGCTACACCCCTTTCCCTTTGTCCAGTTCGCGCCAAAGCAGGGGCTGGAAGCCCCTGATCCGGTTTGAACTGGGGTATGCACAGGGACACCAAATGTGCCCCCAGTGCAGGACTTCAAAGCACCCAGAGAGTGCTCCCGCCCAGCCCCAATACACATTATCCTGTCTGGGGAGGTGGTCACACCTCCCTGCAACAGGAAACCTATTGTCCAGGCCTCCCCTGCCGGAGTTTCGTCCAGCAGCAGGAGGCCAGACTTGTGTCTGTGGCAGCAGCATCCATTTTGTGATGCCAGGGCTTTAGGAAGAAGTTACCGGGTAGACCAGTGTGAACATGTCTCTCCCTCTAGAAGGGTGGAATGCTACCCCCGCCGCCAGGACTGGCGGGGGGGTAGTATTCCAAGATGTTTGACACCAAACACGACATGTTTTGATGCAGTCATTCCAAAGTTAGCATTCTACCGCGAGGATATAATGCACTTAAGAGTATATGGTTTAACCGCAATTTCAAACAGCACCAGAGAATGGACTCTGGGCACTGCAGAAGGGCCCTGCTCATGCAGTGGCACCTTCTCACATAAGAACCAAGCACTCTGCCTTCAGGATTGATAAGGCCTGCTATAGGAGTGACTTATAGGTTTATATATGTGTAAGTATGTAGTGATATAGGTAACCTATATCACAGTAAGGGATGCATGCACCACCTTACCCAGGCTGCAGTAGCAGACCTGTGGTGTCATTTTGGATGGCCTTCCAGGGGTGGCATAATACATGCTGCAGCCCCTGGTAGGCCTCTGAGGTACCTATGCCCTTGGTACATAGTATACCATATACTAGGGACTTATAAGGGCACTCCAGATTCCAATTAGAGATGTGCCTAAGGCACATGGAAACCATTTTAAAGAGGAAGCAGCTAGGCTGGGGTTCTGATTAGCAGGGCCCCAGCCAGACTAAGGTCGAAAAACAGTGAAGCATCAGCAAAAAGTGGGGGTACCCATGTGAAGCAGATCCTACTCTCCTACACAACCCCCCAAACGTAGGGACATTAAACTAACCTTGACCAGTTGAGTCTTCATGTTCTAAGTGGAAGTACCTAGAGAGTCCATCTGCATTGGCATGGTTACTCCCAGGTCTATGTTCCACTGTGAAGTCCATCCCCTGTAGGGAAATGGACCACCTAAGCAGTTTGGGGTTTTCACCCTTCATTTGTTTTAGCCATAAGAGGGGCTTATGGTCTGTTTGAACAAGGAAGTGAGTACCAAACAAGTATGGCCTCAGCTTCTTCAGAGCCCAGACCACAGCAAAGGCCTCCCTCTCAATGGCTGACCAACGTTTCTCTCTAGGGGTCAGCCTTCTGCTAATGAATGCTACTGGCTGATCCTGACCTTCTACATTCAATTGTGACAGTACAGCCCCTACCCCCAATTCAGATGCATCAGTTTGAACAATGAACTTCTTGGAGTAATCAGGACTCTGTAGAATGGGAGCAGTGCACATGGCCTGCTTCAGGTCATCAAATGCCTTTTGACAGTTAGCTGTCCACTGAACTTTCTTGGGCATTTTCTTAGAAGTTAAGTCATTCAAAGGTGTCACTATTGATCCATACCCTTTGACAAATCTTCTGTAGTACCCAGTCAGGCCTAAAAAGGCTTTCACCTGAGTCTGGGTAGTTGGAGCAGTCCAGTCCATGATGGTCTGAATCTTGCTCTGCAGTGGTTGAACCTGGCCTCCACCCACAAGGTGGCCCAGGTATACAACCTGACTCTGCCCTATCTGGCACTTAGTGGCCTTGATAGTCAGGCCTGCCTTTTGCAGGGCCTGTAAAACATTCCTGAGGTGGACCAGGTGATCCTCCCAGGTGGAGCTAAAGACAGCAATATCATCTAGATATGCTGCACTATAGGCTTCCAGACCTGTAAGGACTGTATTCACCAACCTCTGAAAAGTGGCAGGTGCATTCTTCAGACCAAAGGGCATCACCACAAATTGGTAATGCACACTAGGGGTTGAGAATGCTGTTTTGGGCTTTGCAGTATCAGCTAGTCTGATCTGCCAGTAGCCAGCTGTCAAGTCAAATGTGCTGAGATATTTGGCTGAGGCCAAAGTATCTATGAGCTCATCTGCCCTTGGTATTGGATGGGCATCAGTCCTAGTGACTGCATTGAGACCCCTGTAGTCCACACAAAACCTCATCTCTCTTTTTCCACCACTGGTGTGAGGTTTTGGCACAAGGACCACTGGACTAGCCCAAGGGCTATCTGAGGGTCCAATAACTCCCAACTCCAACATTTTCTGGACTTCAGTCCTGATACTGTCCCTGACATGGTCAGGTTGCCTATAAATCTTATTTTTAATAGGCAGACTGTCCCCAGTGTCCACTTCATGAGTGCACCAGGTGGTCTGACTGGGTGTCAGTGAAAACATGTGTCTAAACTGATTGAGCACCTGTCTGCAATCAGTTTGTTGCTGGGTAGTGAGGCTGCCTGCCAAGGCCACACCATCTACTGACCCATCGTCAGGGTTCTGTGAGAGCAGGTCAGGGAGTGGGTCACTCTCATCCTCCTGCCCTTCATCAGTAGCCATGAGCAAGCCCATGTCTGCCCTGTCCACATATGGTTTTAACCTGTTGACATGGAGAACCCTGTGGGGACTCCTGGGTGTTCCTAGGTCTACTAAGTAGGTTGCCTCACCCTTCTGTTCAACAATAGTGTGGGGTCCACTCCATTTGTCTTGGAGAGCTGCTGGGGCCACTGGCTCCAACACCCACACCTTCTGTCCTGGCTGGTAAACAGTCAGTACAGCCTTTTGGTCATGCCAAGCTTTCTGAAGTTCCTGGCTAGCCTCAAGGTTTTTAGTTGCCTTTTCATATACTCAGCCATCCGGGAGCAGAGACCAAGTACATAGTCCACTATGTCTTGCTTTGGGGGCTTGAGAGGTAACTCCCATCCTTCCTTCACCAAGCACAGTGGACCCCTGACAGGGTGACCAAACAGAAGTTCAAAAGGGCTGTAGCCAACCCCTTCTAAGGCACCTCCCTGTATGCAAATAAAAGGCAGGGCAAGAGTATGTCCCATCTTCGCCTAAGCTTTTCTGGGAGCCCTTTAATCATGCCCTTCAAGGTTTTGTTGAATCTCTCAACTAAACCATTGCATTGTGGGTGATAGGGTGTGGTGAACTTGTAAGTCACTCCACACTCCTTCCACATTGCTTTTAAGTAACCAGACATGAAGTTTGCACCCCTATCTGATACAACCTCCTTAGGAAAGCCCACTCTTGAGAAAACTCCCAGGAGGGCTCTTGCCACCACAGGTGCTGTAGTGGTCCTAAGGGGAATAGCCTCTGGGTACCTGGTGGCATGATCCACTACCACCAGAATAAACCTGTGCCCAGATGCTGTTTGGGGATCCATGGGACCAACAATGTCAATCCCCACCCTTTCAAAGGGCACCACCACCACAGGTAGTGGTATCAGGGGGGCCTTTGTAGTGCCACCTGCCTTGCCACTGGCCTGGCAGGTTACACAGGAGCGACAAAACTCCTTGGTGTCTTCAGACATGTGGGGCCAGTGAAAGTGAGGGACAATTCTGTCCCAAGTCTTGTTCTGGCCCAGGTGACCTGCCAAGGGAATATCATGGGCTAGGGTCAATAGGAAGCCCCTGAACTTTAGAGGTATGACCAACCTCCTGGTGGCACCAGGCTTGGGGTCTCTACTCTCTGAGTACAGGAGTCCATCATCCCAATACACTGTATGGGGACCACTAGCTTTCCCAGCAGCCTCAGCAGCAGCTTGCTGTCTGAGGGGTTCAAGAGAGGGGCAGCTCTGCTGCTCCTGGCTCAGATCTGCCCTGGAAGGTCCCCCTGTCCCCAAGAACTCAACCTGTTCAGGTTCAAGCTCCTCTGGGACAGTTCCTTCCTCAGGACTGAGATCATCTCCCTCAAGAGACTGATCTTCCTTCTGAGCCAAGGGGGAAGGCACTGCCTTTACCCTACTACTCTTCCTCTTGGAAGACACTTGGTCCATTATTCCAGGATCCAAGGCCTGTTCAGTTTTAGACATTTTGGCCTGTGACCTGGTCACAGCAAACACATCTGCAGGAATGTCCCAGCATTTCTGCATGAGTCCTGAGCTCCACTTCTGCCCAAGCTGAAGTTTCTAAGTCATTGCCAAGCAAGCATTTAACTGGTAGGTCTGCACTTACCACAACCTTCTTAAGGCCAGTTACCCCTCCCCAGGAGAAGTTAACAACTGCCAGAGTATGGTCTGTTCTGACATTGCTAGCATTGGTCACTTGGTACATCTCACCAAGTATAACTTGCCCAGGATCCACAAGGTCTTGTGTCACCATTGTGACACTTGCCCCTGTGTCCCTAAATGCCAAAGCCTCTCGTCCATTGATTAAAGGCTGTTGTCTGTACTTGCCCAGATTACTGGGACTCACAGAGGAGGTCACATCCATGCCTCCATCACAGACTAACACAGCCTGAGTGAGTTCTCTGACTAGGTCAGAGCCCACTTCAGTACCCAGGGTGAACCCTACTAAACCCTTGGCTGGAGCACTCCCACCAACTGTAACTGCACTAGGGGGAACAGGTGCCTTAGGGGCATTGGTGGGTGCTGGACTTGAGTCTTTGGACTTGGTGCAATCACTTGTCCAGTGGGTCTTTTGCTTACAGACCTTGCACCATGGTTTTCTTTGGCCTTTTCCTTTGGTAGTCTGTGAATCCCCACCTGAAGAAGATTTTTGGGGACCTTGTGAAGACTTCTGGTCTTTACCCTTCTCCCCACCCTTATCAGAGTTCTTAGAATCTTGCTTCTTAGGGTCACCACCTTGGTTCTGTACCTTCTGCCTCACCCTGGTTCTGACCCATTTGTCTGCCTTCTTTCCCAATTCTTGGGGAGAGGTCAGATCAGAGTCCACCAGGTACTGATGCAACAGCTGATTTTGACAGTTATTAAGAATCTGCTCCCTCATTATCAGATTGTACAATCCTGAGAAGTCACACACCTTACTGCCCATCAACCAGCCTTCCAGAGCCTTAGCAGAACAATCCACATAGTCTACCCAGTCTTGAGTCTGTGCTTTTTGGGCATCTCTGAACTTTAACCTGTATTGTTCAGTGGTTAGGCCAAACCCATCAATAAGAGCACTCTTCAAGACCTTGTAATTATCAGCATCCTCTTCTCTTACAGTGAGGAGCTTGTCTCTACCTTTGTCTGCAAAGGAGAGCAACAAGATTGCTGCCCACTGCTCCTGAGGGACCTTCTGTACTTTACAGGCCCTCTCTAAAGCAGTTATCCATTTGTGGATGTCATCCCCACTCTGGTAGGGAGGGACAATCTTGCTCAGGTTCCTATGGTCATAGGACCTTTCCCTATCTCTAGGGATATGGCTGCCACCATAGGACTCTAGTCCCAACTTTCTTTTCTCTCTAAAGAGATCAAGGGACTCCCTGTCTAAGGCCACTTGCTTCCTTCTGAGTTCAAGCTGAGCTTCCTCATACTGAATCAGACTCTGTCTCCTCTCATGAGAGGATTCCCTCCTATGAGAGGAGATAGAAGTCCCTATGGAGGTGCTAGAGTGGTTAGACTCCTGAGAAGGAGATCTAGACCTTCTAGGCACACTCATAATCCTTCCTGGGGGGGCAAGGTGGAGGTCATTCTGATCCTCCCCCTCATCTTCCACAGGAGGGATTGGGTTATCCAGGTCAGGGTCATTTTCACCCTCCTGGCCAGTTTCAGAGGGGGGGCTGGTGGTATTGCTACCCCTGGCCCCTTCCTCTTCTTCTGCCCCACCCTCTGCTCCTGCCCCTTCAGTCCCTAAGGGCCTGCTGAGATCATAAGCCACCAACAACTCTTTAAGGTGTTGGGTGGTGGGACTTTGGCCTGTCCTCAATTTCCTCAAGTTACATAATGCTCTCAATTCCAAGAATGGGAGTGTATCATACTTGGAGGGAAGAAGCCCAGTGGCTTCTGGCAAGGATTCTCTAGATCCTACCTTTAAAGACATTACTAGTGTGGTGTGGTGTATGCACTACCTACTCTAGTGTGGCCTACTAAACTCTCTTGAGTTGTAGAAAGGGTTGTGCTATCCCTTAACACACAACTCTAAGTTCAGTAGAACTTACTGTATTCTAAGCTTAAATTATATGTACCTTAGGTACCTTTAGTGGTTTTCAGTTGATCAATTCAATTGAGATTATCTGGTAAAACAATAGCAAGCTGAAATCCCACACGCTGCACACCAATGTGAGAAGTTGGCCTGGTATATGCTGTCCACTAATTATAGTGGGCACCTTGCACCAGTCCAAACAACCCCTTATTGGAGATAGGTTAAAGACAACCTTTATTGAAAGCTATCCTAGTGGTAGCTATGGAGAGCAGCCTTCAGGCTAAGTCTTGAAGGAATGTAAAGCAGCTTGTTTTACCAGTCTATAATCTCTTGAGTGACCAAATGAAAGAGCACCACACCAGGTATATATTCAAAATATATGTATTTATTGCTAAACACACCCCTCTAGTCTCTTTATGAGGCTAGAGTTCGAAGAACACAAGTTATAAGTTATTTAAACACAGTAATAGCACAAATACACGTTTGGGCCCTAGGGGCGTACCAAACCATATACCAATAAAGTGGTATAATAACCACGACTGAGCTAGACACTAGGCCTAGAGCCTCTAGAAGTGCTTGGACCACAAGGAATCCCCCAAGGTAGTGACACAGGGGACCCACGGGGGACGCGTGCAGTGTAAATACACAACCGCGATACGCCGTTAACTTCTATGGAGAAAGTCGCGATCAGGAAATTAAAGAAAAGGGACACTTAAAGGAGGACTTGGAGCAAACCCTTTGAGAACTAGGACTTTGGAGAGTCTCTACCCACGGGAGCACCGGAGTACTCGTGTTACCTCACCCAGGGAAGCCGGGTGCATAGGTGCCTTTCGGGGTCGGGTTTCGTCGTCGATTTGAATGGCGATCTGCTGCAAAGTGCTGCTGGCGACCAAGTGGAAAGTGTCCGGGTGGATCCAAGAGTGGATCGGAGATCTGAAGAACCTGAAAGCAGAGGGGACAGAGTCTGGGTCACTAGCCAGTGACCAGGAAGGCGATGAGCAGATGCCCACCGATGTTGGGTGCTTCAGGTGCGTTGTCGGTCGTCTTGACTCTTCAGCCACGAGGTCCAGGAGGCGTTGTCGGCAACCAGGAGCAGGATTCGGACTGGTACACGATGTTTGTCGAGTGCTGAGGCGTCGGCGACCGGATTGGACCCAACAAGCCTTGGCAACGGCAAGTCTTGGTGAAAAAGAAGAATGACGATGGTTCAGACCAGCAAGGTCTGAAGAACTCACCCAGCAAGGGTAAGAGAGGGCACGCCTGGAGCAACCAGGGAGCCCAAGAAGAAAAGGATTGGCCTTCGTGAAGGGCTACTAGCCAACGGGCTAGCGACCGCGAAGGAGCCTCGAGATGTCGCACGTGGAGCTGGCTCACAGGACACTCGTAGAGTGGAGGCCAGTGATCTCCGGTGCAGTTGGTGCTGGAGGCTAGGGCTACTCGGAGCCCAAAGCACAACTTCATGGGATACCCAGAAGAGGATGCACTTGCAAATGTGCTCGGTGTCCAGGGGTCACGGTCTCACGTTACCCACGGTAGCTATGGGCCTCAGCTTTGCTGGGGACTCAGGGTAGCCTCGGGGAAGTCTGAGAATCCACCTCTGGTGATGCGAAGACTTCGGCGTCCGACGGGAGCTTCAGAAATGCAGACCGGACAGATGCGTCTTTGGTGCCTGCCAAGCAGGGGAGTCACTCCTTGACCCCAAGGGAGATTCTTCTGTCCTCTAGTCTTGAGTAGAGCGTCGAAGGTCCAGGATTTAGTGTCAGAGTTTCGTCCAGGGATAATCTAAAGTCCTAAGGACTGGGTTCCTATACTTATACCAAGTTTAGGGGTTGGACTACTCTGTGGCCCCACCTATGGGTGGGTCAGGGCTGAGGGGTGGCTACACCCCTTTCCCTTTGTCCAGTTCACGCCAAAGCAGGGGCTGGAAGCCCCTGATCCGGTTTGAACTGGGGTATGCACAGGGACACCAAATGTGCCCCCAGTGCAGGACTTCAAAGCACCCAGAGAGTGCTCCCGCCCAGCCCCAATACACATTATCCTGTCTGGGGAGGTGGTCACACCTCCCTGCAACAGGAAACCTATTGTCCAGGCCTCCCCTGCTGGAGTTTCGTCCAGCAGCAGGAGGCCAGACTTGTGTCTGTGGCAGCAGCATCAATTTTGTGATGCCAGGGCTTTAGGAAGAAGTTACCGGGTAGACCAGTGTGAACATGTCTCTCCCTCTAGAAGGGTGGAATGCTACCCCCGCCGCCAGGACTGCCGGGGGGGGGTAGCATTCCAAGATGTTTGACACCAAACACGACATGTTTTGATGCAGTCATTCCAAAGTTAGCATTCTACCGCGAGGATATAATGCACTTAAGAGTATATGGTTTAACCGCATTTACAAACAGCACCAGAGAATGGACTCTGGGCACTGCAGAAGGGCCCTGCTCATGCAGTGGCACCTTCTCACATAAGAACCAAGCACTCTGCCTTCAGGATTGATAAGGCCTGCTATAGGAGTGACTTATAGGTTTATATATGTGTAAGTACATAGTGATATAGGTAACCTATATCACAGTAAGGGGTGCATGCACCACCTTACCCAGGCTGCAGTAGCAGACCTGTGGTGTCATTTTGGATGGCCTTCCAGGGGTGGCATAATACATGCTGCAGCCCCTGGTAGGCCTCTGAGGTACCTATGCCCTTGGTACATAGTATACCATATACTAGGGACTTACAAGGGCACTCCAGATTCCAATTAGAGATGTGCCTAAGGCACATGGAAACCATTTTAAAGAGGAAGCAGCTAGGCTGGGGTTCTGATTAGCAGGGCCCCAGCCAGACTAAGGTCTAAAAACAGTGAAGCATCAGCAAAAAGTGGGGGTACCCATGTGAAGCAGATCCTACTCTCCTACAAAATGTATGTATATAAAAAAAACATATAAAAATATTTACATGTATAATAAAAAGCTCTTAAATATCTAAAGAATATCTTGACTGATATAATAAAATGTTCTGAAGCTTGTCAAACTTGCTGATCTTATCTGGGGTGCTTTGGCATGTTAGAACCTGAACAGGTCTTTTGAAAATTAAATAGGTCGGCACAGAGGTTTCCTAATCCTTCTGGTTTGTTTTTCCCCCCCCTCCTCTTGGACCTAAAAGTACCCTAGGGGGGGCCTTTTTTTCTACAGTCAGCAAATGGTGAGTGAACAGTAAAAAAGACATATGTGAACAATTATCATGATTGAGTTCTGTGTGTATTCACTAAAGGTACTCCTCTGCTAAGAGTTGGGGACCTTAGTTTATGCTACAGTGGAGTACAGTCAAGGCGCTGTCACAGATCACATCATCTCAGAAACATCTGATAATGTCTGATGATCAAGGGCGCTCTTGTCTCAATGCAAGATGGTCTGGTATTGGAGCAGGGGTCTATCCCGACCTTGTGTGTATTTGATCTATTGTGAATCTGACACACTGTAGTGCCTTGAAGACCAACGTGTCCTCAGCTAGAAATTTGTCAGGCAAGTATTCTGAAAAGAATCACATAATTGGATGCTCCAGGCTTTCCCAACCTCATCAATGCTTTGCTTAGCTCGGGGCAGGAGTCTCTTCCGCTTCAGACTGCGATGGTCCCTCCCTGATGGGCACTTCCTGCTGGTCTCTCACTGATGGTAGGCACATTCTGAACATATTAACTGTGTTTTTTTGTCTGGTGTGTCTCGACTGGTCCGTGGTATTTAGGAGCTTTAAATGCTCGTTCTCTCACTGATGGCAGGCAAGTTCTAGGTCAGCATGAACGTACACTGAGTGCTGAGGAGTGACCTGAAGCAGACATGCTCATCTGTAAATAAGTAGATCATTTTTATCCGGATCAAAATTTTAGTCCATGTGATGTCCTATCAAAAATTCTAATAAGGTAATAAGGTAGGTAAATACATTCTTCTGCACTCCCTCTGTACAGCGTAACAAGGAACAAAGTGAAATGCAATAAGATTATTTTGACCTTTTCTTCCTTTAGGGGATAATGTTGAAACATTTGTATTTATATCTCTTTTCTCCCAACAGCCTCAACAGCAACATCAACAAACACATCTACAACCACAGCGAGCAACAGTAAGTAAAAAGTAGTGAAGCCTGTAAACAATATGCAACAATATGTCCAAAGTGGAACACTGTATCGCCAATCGATACCACTGTGCAGTACACAGAGTGCACCACCAGAGCGGCGGTCAGTAAGATCTGGCAATCTATAAAAATTACCAAACTGCTGTTTCCGAAGAAACGGTTTTTATTGGAGCAGGGATCAGAACAACCTTATGTATATTCCACTTAATAGGCCAATAGTCTCCTTCTATTTAAAACTCCTTCCTAGTGGCCTTTGAAACCAGGTGATCACCACCCAATGCAGAACCTGCCACACGGGGGCAAACTGCTGGGGCGGTGGTCGCTAAACAACTCACAAAACATATGTGCTGCGACAATCAGGAGACAGAAGCATACGAAAGCGATTGCAAGTACCAAGATAGTAAATAGTAGATACATTTCTACCATAGTGCTAATAAGATGAACATAAGCAGTTCAGATAAAAACAGTAGCACTTGCATATTCCTAAAATGTGTGCCCCAAGTAATTTGCCTAAATGTATCTAGCCTAGATCTGTATATGTAGCATGTATATGCATGTAGCTATAGATATATGTATGTAGCCAAGAAGCCCCTTAGGAAGAACCAGCCCCCTCATCTGATGGTTGAGAATGAAGGGCCCCGTCTCTGTGTCGAGGATGACACCCCGCAAGGGATGTCTAACCGCTGCGTGTCGAAGATTCAGCATGCACCCCGTGTCAGCTTGGAAGGAATTTGCCTCTAATTTGTAGGGGGGAATGAGGGTCTTTTATACTAGAGTGGTCACTCCAGGGTTTCTTCTAGAATCGATATGTTTTGAAAACAACCATAAACAACCATAAATGCTTTGGAAACGATCATGAATGTTTTTTCAAACCTATGCGATCATGCACAGCTGGCTGTTGGCCAAGGATGAAAAAAGTGGTGACCCTTATACAGAATAATTATACCATGCCTGAGGACATGTTTATGTACATGGGATACACGATTTATGATAGAGTACCGAGAGCCTGGTGTCGAAGAGACAGGAGCAAGCTACTAGGTAAAAGGTCACCTGTTTAGAATCGTCATTGTCGTGTGGATGGGACAATGTATGTAAAATGGGGTATACATCACAGGACTATCCGAAAAGACATGACAATTGCTTGGTAGTTCTGTAGGACCATTTGAGTTCAATGCATTTGCACTTTATTACTTAAAGCATGTTATGATCATATGAGTCCAGATTGTGCATAAATGCTTTATATGGTACAAGCTTGTAAGCCTTCTGCCCAACCCCCAGCCCAGAGGACCAGTGGAGCGAGCTTCCTATGGTCTCTATGGTGTGATCTGTCTGGCTTGGGCAACCCTGCCAGGAGATTAGACATCCAGCTGGCATAGTTCTCCAGGTCACTGAGACATGCAAGCTCTTCAATCACTTCAAGGTGGCAATCCTCCGAGGAGATCTTTCTTTATACTCAAGCTTTTTTGTTGGATTGTAAAAGTGTTGCCTAATATATTCAGTGTGTTTTACTTCCCATTTGAGTGTGAAGAGGGCCAACACTGGAGAAAGTGTGTCAAGGAAAGAGAATGCAGTGTTGCAGTAGATCTTCCATTTTGTGTGTAGATCTTTCTCGCTATGAACCGTATTAAAGGACCTATCTATGAATCGTCTAACATTGTCAGGTGACATTTTTTCCTAGTCTCTTGAAGGTTTGACCAGATGATGCACAACGCAATGTCTCTGCGAGAGAGCCAGAGTAAATTTAACAAAATGATAGTAAGAAAACCTGAGGGAGAGATCGTAAGTTATGTTACCAGACCCTTCATTGCAAATGACCATTAAAGAAAAAGTTGAATGTGCATTTGGAGGTTAGTTTGGAGTCAGGACATCTGATTCATTAAGGTGCAAGTGTTGAAAGGTGTTCTGGTAAAAATGGCAACCTGTGCCCTGCTTTTCTCATGTGCAGTCGGAAAGGTAGCATCAATTAATTCAGAATCGGACCATTCCTTAAGCCGTGCACATGGGATTAAATATCCAGGTGTTGTATACTAAGGTAACTATAACTGCACAGTTTTCTCATCAATAATTTTACAGCAAATGTTGCACTGATATTATTAATATTGTCATAGAAGATGTCATGAATGATGTTATAGTTACTTGAAAGAACTCTAACTATAACTGTTGACTTTCTTTGGTTTTGTGTGAGTAAAATCTGATCCTACCTATAACGTCCCTGTAACCTTGTTTTTTTTTTAGAGAATTTCGAAGGTTTTTTACATTGTATTCCCTAATTATAACATCCCAGTAACCCACGTCTTTTAATGCTATTTCCTAACTATAATGTTCCTGTAACATTTCTAGGCTTTTTTAACATAAAGTAATATTTACTTACCATACATTAATCCAACAGCCGTTGTGCACAGCCTTTAGCCTTTGGCTGTGCGCGGCGGGGAGTTAGCCGCAGGACCTGGCCTGCTGCCACCCCCCCCCACATGCAGCCAACCCCTCGCCGTGGCCAATACCCCAAAAGGCAGCGAACCCAGAAGGGGGATACACAGCCCAATTATAGCCCGGGGATCTCATCCCCCGGGCCCCACAATTTTTTTTAGGGGAACGTGGTACCTGGCCCCCCTACCAGGGCTGTATTTGATCCCGGGGACCCCATCCCAGGGGCCCACTGCTTTATCTATTTATTTATGGGAAAGGGGGGCAAGCAGCCCCCCTCGCCAGGCTGATTTCTGGCCCCAGGGACCCCATCTCTCGGGCCTGGCCATATTATAAGGGGGTAGGAGGACACACAGCACCCAGACCCTATCTCCCGGGGGCCATACAATTATTGATGGGGGAGGTGGGCCACGTGCCCCCTTATCTAGGCCGATTCTAGCCCCAGGGGACCCATCCCCCAGGGCCCAACTAATTAAGCAAGGTGGGCTGCGCACCCTCCCTCCCCAGGCTGATTTCGGCTCTGGGGACCCTATTCCCCGGGGCCCAGGCAATAAAGGCTTGGTTACCTGGAGCCCACCCAGTGCACTCACTGCATCTTTGTTGGGGGCTGCAGGGGGAGGCCCAATGCCCCAGCGGCCCAGGCCGACTCCCCCCCTCCAGCTGGAGCCGGCATTGTCTCACCCACAGGGAGCAGCTACAAATGCTGCTCCCTGCGGGTGGGAGCATTTTATTTATACGTTTCCCTGCCCGCTTCAGTGCGGGCAGGGAAACAGATGAAAAGTCTGCTCCCAGCAGAGGGGAGCATTTTTCATACTCCCACCCACTGGGAGCAGACTTATTGTTTTCTCTAGCTTGGCAGGAGCTTTGAAATTGATTCCGCCAAGCAAGAGCAAACGCAGTTTTCCCTGCCAGCGCCAGTGCAGGCAGGGAAACCGCTATGTCCCGGGGGTGTACACCCCAGGGCAGAGATAGAGCCGACCCTGGGGGATGGAGGCCCCAGGGCCATTAATGGCTCCGGGAGGGGCCCAGGTGGCCCCACTCCCTTTTCCAATTTCAGCTGGGCCCAGGAAGATGGGGGTCTGCATGCCCTCTCTCCCCTTATCAATATCGGCCAGGCCATAGGGGATGGGGTCCCGGGGCCATAATTGGCCTGGGGACGAGGGCTACATGCATCCCCCTCCTGATAATAATAAAAGTGAGTCTGAGTCAATCATTCTCACTCTGACTCACTCATTCTCTGACTCGCTAAGGCTCACTCAGACTTGACTCAAGTGTCTCACACAGTAACACTCACTGTCATTTTTCCTGCATCTCATTCATTCTCACTTGTGCTCACTCTTCCTATCACACATTGTCACTCACTTTGACTTACTCCTTCACTGACACTCTCTCACTTTCACTTTCACTCACACATGCTCTCTCATGGGTACACACTCTCACGCATACACACAAATGTAAAAAACAAATTACTTACTTTGCTGCTTGTGCAGGTCCTGTTTGTACTCCTGCTTCTCCTTTTTTCTTCCAGTGCTTGGAAATGAAACCTCGAAAACTGGTTAAAAACTATAAGATGCCTGCTCCAGGTTATGCCTCACAGCCACAGTGGCGTGTGACTCACCATACATTTGGGAGCACAATCGCTGCAGCACTCCTCTTAGCTTTCCACAAGCAGGAAGGAAATGGAAAGGACTTCCTTCCTGCTTGTGGAATGCATCTACAGCCAATCCTGGAGCTGCTCTCATGCTATGAAAGCAGCTCCAGGATTGGTGGGAGCAGGCTCACCCTTGCCCATTTTGAGGCTGGGGGCCTGTGCCAGAAATTTCACCTGTTTCACCGCCTTTGGATTGCTGGGTCTACAGTGCACATGTCGGGTTGGCCATCACAAAATGGCCGGTGTGGGAGGCCGGCTTAGTATATGATGCTCACTTATGCTAGTATAGCACCTTGCACTAATCCAGACGACCATTATGGTGATTTTAGTGGTTTAGAGAACCTTAGAATGGCTCTCTAAGTGGTAACTGTGGAGAGCAGCCTTCAGGCTTAGTCTAGGAGGAGTGTAAAGCAGCTCTGTTTACCAGTATCTAATCTTTAGTATAGGCTAAGTGAAAAATAACCACACAGTGTACTTATAAAAATAGATATTTATTACAGTTATTCACCAACACTCTACAATATCTCCTACCTGGAGGTATAATGACAAATGCACACAATATTTCGAAATAGAACAGTAAGCAGCACCAATACACAGTGGTCCCCATGGGGAGACCAAACCATATATCAAAATAGTGGAATACGAACCACGACAGTAGTAGAGACGGGTCCCAGAAGACGTAGCAGAGTTGGGGACCCAGGATACCACCAGAGGCGAGAGTCTAGGTACCCCATGACAGTCGTATGCAAAGGATACACAACTGCGTACTCGATACTAGCCAATTGGTACGTCGCAGTTGCAGTCTTTGGAGAGAAATAGGGCACTTCCAGGTGGACCCTGAAGACACCCCGTGGAGGACAGAAGGTTGAGGATCCCCCCCCGTGGATACCCTCGGAATCAGGATACCTACAATCACTGTCAAGCATAATCGAGGACTTCAGGACAAGGCCGCTGTTGCAGAAGGATGAAAGAGTCGGTTGGAACCCAGAGGAGGTTTGTGTCGAAAAGTACCTGAAAACAGAGGGGACAGAGTCTATGCCACTCCTGGGTGACCTGAGGCACGGAAGACGGAGGCCACTCAAGTTCAAGGACACAGGTCAGTTGATGAAGAGCTTCAAGTACGGGGACACCAAATCGGTAGCTCTGCCCCAGCCACTGTGATGCTAAAGACAACAGAATCAGTCCGTCCAACCAACTGTGTCGGCATGGGTCAGTTATAGCGGGGGTAGACTCGTCGACAGAACCTTTCGATGCGTCCGACCCCGTTGACACAAGTCGGTCAAGGTAACCGATGTGGTTACTGTGAGTTGAAGCGATACAGCGACGGGGTGCACAGGGGTTCGATTGCAGGGCGTTCTACAAGGGATGCTGGCCTCAACTCGACAAGAGGACAGGTCAGCCTCGAGGGAATGCAGAACCACCACCTGTGTTGCTGAGCCTTTTGAAGTCCGGTGGAGCCCAGGTTCGGCAGACCAGTTGATTGTGTTACAGTGCCTGCGGATGCAGGGGAGTCACTCCTTCACTCCAAGGGATATTCCTTTGGATGTCTTTAGATGGCCACAGGCCCAGAATGGAACCTGTATGGAGCATGAAAACTGATGGTGCAGCAGATTTGCAGGGCGATGAGGTCAGGAGCAGACAGAGCCTTCCAAGTTGCAGTCTCGGTCCTAAAGCAAAGGACGGTGCGATCAGTCCGACACGTGCAGCACGAATCGGCCAGGATGTCCAGATAGTCAAAGAAAAAGTGGAGTTGGATCTGAATCGAATCCGACGACTAATCTAGGGTCCCACCTACAGGTAAGCCCTTAAGTACCCTCAGGAGAGGGTTGGGATGATTCAGGGGTCCCTCCCAGAGGAGGGGCTGGACAGTGGGGAGGATACTCCCATGTCCTTTGTCCAGTTTCGCACCAGAGCGGGAGCCAACGGCTCCTTGCGCTGGTTTGAAATGGAGTATACAAGAAGAGGGCACCAAATGTGCCCTTCCAGTAGACTATGTGGCACTGGCAGGTGCCCCCACCCCGGCCTAATACACTAAATCCTGTCTGGGAGGTGGTTACACCTCCCTGTGACAGGAAACCTATTGTCCTACCTTTCCCTGCCCTAGGTTGCTGTCAGGCTCTGTAAGATCGTCCCGTGAGCATGGAGGGCTTCCAGGAGGGGCCCTACCATGGATGGAATCATACCTCCAACACTGGATACAGTGTTGGGGTATGATTCCAACATGTTTGATACCAAACATGTCTCAATCAAAAAGAATGGGCTCATACAAACATCTTTTGTTTGTCAAATTACTGCTTTGTGTGAGGAAAACCATTAGGTTTTTAGAAGAACCCTCACCCACCATTTGACAAACAAAAGATGTTTGTATGAGCCTGTTCTTTTTGATTGAGACATATTTACCCAGGGGAAAGAAATGTTCTGCTCCTATCTTTTCCTCGCTCTTCTTTTGATATTTGATACCAAACATGCCCAGGTTCGTTCCACCCAGTTTAGATATGGTCATCGCGTAATGACGCATGGCCTCTCTATATCATAATGGCTGATTCACTTACAAAGTCTGGAGAATGGACTCCAGGGTTTGTAGGGGTGGTCTGCTCATGCAGGGCCACCCTCACACTCGGAACCGAGCACCCTGCCTTTGGGACTGAAAGGCCTGCTTGAGGGGTGACTTATAGGTTTCAAGTGCAGTGATGTAAGATGTTAGGAAACATATCTTTCGTGAGAGCTGCATGCACCAACTCACACAGGCTGCAATGGCAGGCCTGTTGTTGTAGTTTGGAGGGACCCTCAAGGGTGGCATAATACATGCTGCTGCACATAGGGGACCCCTAGGATACCCATGCCCTAGGTACCTTAGTACCATATACTTGGGACCTACAAGGGTGCCCCAGTAGCCAAATAGGAATGTATCAATGTACTCACCATAACCAATTTAGGGAAGAAGCACTGTGACTGGGGTGACCCAGTCAGACTAGTCAGAAAAACAGTAGAACACCAGCAAAAAGAGGGGGTAACCATGAAAGCAGATCCTACGTTCCTACACAACCCCCCCCAAACGTAAGGAGATAAGACTAACTTTGCCCAGTTGAGTCTTCAATTTCTAAGTGGAAATATCTGGAGAGTCCATCTGCATTGGCATGGTTACTCCCAGGTCTATGTTCCACTGTCTCGTCCATCCCCTGTAGGGAAATGGACCACCTCAAAAGTTTTGGGTTTTGACCCTTCATCTGTTTAAGCCATAGGAGGGGCTTATGGTCTGTCTGAACAATGAAGTGAGTGCCAAACAGGTATGGCCTCAACTTGTTCAGGGCGCAGACCACAGCAAAGGCCTCCCTCTCTATAGCTGACCAAAGTTTCTCCCTGGGGGGTCAACCTTCTGCTGATAAAAGCTACTGGTTGATCCTAGCCCTCTGCATTAAGTTGTGATAACACAGCCCCTACCCCTATCGCAGATGCATCTGTCTGGACAATGAAAGTTTTAGAGTAGTCAGGACTTTGCAGAATGGGAGCAATGCACATGGCCTGCTACAGGTTATCAAATGCTTTTTGACAGCTAACTGTCCACTGAACTTTCTTGGGCATTTTCTTTGATGTGAGATCATTAATGGGAGCCGTAATAGACCCATACCCCTTCACAAATCTTCTGTAGTACCCAGTCAGGCCCAAGAAAGCTCTGACCTGGGAAGTGGGAGCAACCCAGTCCATTATGGTCTGGATTTTGCTCTCCAATGATTCAACCTGGCCTCCACCTACCAGGGGCCCAAGTACACAACCTTGCTCTGCCCTATCTGGCACTTGGTGTCCTTGATAGTGAGGCCTGCCTTTTGCAGGGCCTCCAGAACATTCCTGAGGTGGATCAGCTGATCCTCCCACGTAGAGCTAAAGACAGCAATATCGTCTAGATATGCTGTACTATAGGCTTCCAGACCTGTTAAGACTTTGTTCACCAACCTCTGAAATGTGGCAGGTGCATTTTTTTTAGACCAAAGGGCATTACAATAAATTGATAATGCCCACTAGGGGTTGAAAATGCTGTTTTTAGCTTGGCATCCTCAGCTAGTCTGATCTGCCAGTAGCCAGCAGTCAGGTCAAACATACTCAGAAACGTGGCTGAGGCCAAAGTATCGATAAGCTCATCTGCCCTTGGAATAGGATGAGCATCAGTCCTAGTGACTGCATTGAGGCCTCTGTAGTGCACACAAAACCTCATCTCTCTTTCTCCACCCTTGGTGTGAGGTTTTGGTACCAGGGCTACTGGACTAGCCCTGGGGCTATCTGAAGACTCAATGACCCCCAATTCCAGCATCTTTTGGACCTCTGTCCTGATGCAATCCCTGACATGGTCAAGCTGTCTGTAGATTTTACTTTTAACAAGCAGGCTGTCACCTGTGTCCACTTCATGGGTACACCAGGTGGTCTGACTGGGGGTCAGGGAGAACATGTGTCTGTACTGATTGAGGACTTGCCTACAATCAGCTTGCTGCTGGTCCGTGAGGCTGCCAGCCAAGGCTACTCTAGCTTCTGACTCATCATCAGGGTTCTGAGAGAGGAGATCAGGGAGAGGGTCACTCTCTTCCTCCTGTCCCTCATCATGAACAAGCTCATGTCACCTCTGTCTACAAAAGGTTTCAGGCGGTTCACATGAAGTATCCCATGGGGACTCCTTGGAGTACCTAGGTCACCAAGTAGGTGACCTCACCTTTTTGTTCATGGATGGTGTGGGGGCCACTCCACTTGTCTTGGAGAGCTGCTGGGGCCACAGACTCCAACACCCACTCTTTCTGGCCTGGCTGATAAACAGTCAAGACAGCCTTTTGGTTATGCCAAGCATTTTGGAGTTCTTGGCTGGCCTCCAGGTTTTTTCTGGCCTTCTTCATGTACTCAGCCATACGGGAGCACAGCCCAAGGATGTAATCCACAATATCCTGTTTGGAAGGTTTGAGAGGTTGCTCCCAGCCCTCCTTAACTAGACACAATGGACCCATAACTGGATGTCCAAACAGATGTTCAAATGGGCTGTAGCCAACCCCCTTATGAGGAACCTCTCTGTAGGCAAAGAGAAGGCAGGGTAGTAAGACATCCCATTTTCGCCTGAGCTTTTCTGGGAGTCCCATGATCATACCCTTTAGGGTCTTGTTGAACCTTTCAACAAGCCCATTGCACTGTGGATGGTAGGGTGTGGTAAACGTGTAGTTCACTCCACACTCTTTCCACATTGCAGTGATATAACTTGACATGAAGTTGGTACCTCTGTCAGTTAAGACCTCTTTAGGGAAGCCCACTCTGGAAAAGATTCCCAGGAGGGCCCGGGCCACCACTGGAGCTGTAGTGGTTCTAAGGGGAATAGCTTGTGGGTACCTAGTGGCATGGTCCACCACCACTAGTATGTAACTGTGCCCAGATGCAGATAGAGGGTTCAAGGGACCAACAATGTCAATCCCCACCCTTTCAAAGGGGCCCCCGACCACTGGAAGTGAAATTAACAAAAACTCCTCAGACATATGGGGCCAATAAAAATGAGGGACAAGCCTGTCTCAAGTCTTGCTTTGCCCTAAGTGTCCTGCAAGACGAATATCATGTGCTAGAATGATGCAAGAATGAGGAGTAACCCCCTGAACTTCTGAAGTATTATCAACGCCCTGGTGGCACCAAGCTTGGGGTCTCTACCGTCAGTATACAGGAGTCCCTCTTCCCAATAGATACTATGGGACCCATTGACATTTCCTGCTTCAACAGCAGCAGCTTGCTGTCTGAGGGGTTCAAGAGAAGGTCAGGTCTGCTGCTCCAAACTCAAGTCTGTCCTGGAAGGGCCCCCTGCCCCCAAGAACTCTGCCTGGTCAGGCCCAAGTTCCTCTGGAACAGTTCTTTCCCAGGGGCTGAGATCATCTCCCTCAGTAAGTTGATCTTCACTGGGAGTTTGAGAGGAGGACAATTCCTTACCCTTCATGCCCCTTCTCTTAGGAGGCACCTGGTCCATTTTTCCAGGATCCAGTGCTCCTTCAGTGCAGAGCTGTTTGGCCTGAGCCCTAGTGACAGCAAAGACACTGGCAGAAATGCCCATCATTTTTGCATGAGCCCTGAACTCTACTTCAGCCCAGGCTGAAGTTTCCAAATAATTGCCCAACAGACAATCTACAGGTAGGTCTGGAGATACCCCTCCCCAGCTGAGATTCACAACTGCCAAGGAATGGTCAGTCCTGACATTGCTAGCATTGGTGAATTGGTACATCTGTCCAAGTATGATCTGTTCAGATGACTCAAGTTTCTCTGTCACCATAGTGACACTGGCCCCTTTGTCCCTGTAAGCCCTTGCTTCTTTTCCATTGATAAAAGGCTGTTGTCTGTACTTGCCCAAGTTAGTGGGACTTACCAGTAAGGTGGCAAGGTCTATGCCACCATCGCAGACTAGAACAGCCTGAGCTGGAGTTCTGACTAAGTCAGAACCCAAGGTTAACCCCACTAATCCCTTGGTTGCTGTACTACCACTTGTACTGGTGCTAGGGGGAGCAGGTGACTTAGGGGCAGTGGTAGTAGGAGTTGCCTTGGCCTGTGGAAAATCAGCACCCCTTGTCCAATTGTTTTTACCTTACAAATGTAGCAGCAAGGTTTCTTTTTGCCTTTCTTGGAGGTTTGGGACTTGCCCTCAGATGCAGGTTTTTGGGGGCCTAGAGAAGGCTCTTTCTTGTCTTTGTTTTTGTCCCCACCCTTATCTTCTTCTGGTCACCTCCACCAGTGTTTTTCTGCTTAACCCTGGTGCGGACCCATTTGCCTGTCTTTTTTCCCAATTCTTCAGATTAGATCAGAGTCCTTCAGGTATTGGTGCAAAAGTTGATTCTGACAGTTATTAAGGATGTGCTTACTCATGATAAAATTATACAGTCTCTCATAGTCCTGTACCTTGCTTCCATGAAGCCAGCGCCCCAGAGCATTAATAGCACCAACTACAAAATCAACCCAGTCTTGAGTGTTTTCTTTCTGGGTATCTCTGAACTTAATACTGTATTGTTCAGTGGTTAAGCCAAACCCATCTATGAGGGCAGTTTTTAAGACAGTGTAGTTATTAGCATCCTCTTCTCTAACAGTGAGGAGCTTATCTCTTCCTTTGTTAGCAAAGGAGAGCCACAGGATAGCTGCTCACTGCCCTTGAGAGACCTTCTGTACTTTACAGGCCCTCTCTAAAGCAGTGATCCATTTTTTGATATCATCACCCTCCTGGTAAGGAGGGACTATCCTGCTCAGGTTCCTACTGTCAAAGGAGGGTTCCCTGATTCTAGGTACACTGGGGCTGCCACCATGGGACTCTAGTCCCAAATTTTTCCTAGCCTTCTATACTTCTAAGGCCTCTTTGACAAGGGCCAACTGATACCTCCTGAGCCTGAGTCTCAGTTTCTCAAGGCGGATCCTTTGGTATTCCCTATCTATGGAGTCATCCCTCTTGCTAGAGATGGATGTTCCTACAGAAGTTTCAGAGGCAATGAGCTCTGCAGAGGAGGAACTAATCCTCCTTTGCCTACCCTGTACCCTCCCAGGTGGAATAAAGGGGGACCTACATCTAAGGACACCCCCTGTGCCATCTGCACTATCCTCTGGGCAGGGCCGGACTGGCCGTACCGGGCATCTGGCATTTCCCCAAGAGGCTGGAAGGGTGGGGATCGGTTCTACAGTGGTGGGGGCTGGTTTTGTTAAAGGGGGCCAGTTTTGCAGCGGTGCTGATAAATCAGCCCCAGTAACAAAAGCAGCAAGTAAGTTTTTCCAGTCTCCCGAGGCCATAAAGTGCTTCCCCCAGAGGCTGGTTCAAGAAAATTGCCAGGGCTGCTTTGTGGTTCCCAGTCCGGCCCTGGGAACTAGGTTGGCATAACAGAATCACTTTAATGACTCCACTGTGGGATTCTAAAGGGCTAGACTTGATGGCACAACACGCAGGCTTTGACAGATGGGACATGATCAGGATCTCCAGGGTTGGCGACCTCTGGGAAGGAGGGGGCATTAAGACCTTCTCAACCCTGTGGAAGGAGTACCAGATGTCGCAATCAGAAACTTTTAGGTATCTCCAGATTACCCATGCAATGAGGGCGGCAATACCTAAGGGGGCAGTGCTGCCTGAAGCTTCTCCACTCGAGGATAAACTACTGGATGACTATTCAGACAAAAAAGCGACTTCCCTGGTGTAAACTTATAAACAACTTCCCGGACCCCCTGTCAATGCGTAGGAATTGGTGGGAAAGAGATCTGGGCACCCTATAGGACAAAGACTGGTTGGAAGCTTTGGCCTTTCCCAAGGGGGTAGCCATACGCTTACGCTTTAGGTTAGTACAGCTTGAGATTCTGCATAGAACCTATTATGCATGTACTACCCAGGTGAAAATGGGGGTGCTGACCTCACCACTCTGTCCCAGAAGGTGTGGACCGGAGGGTACTTTCTTCCACCTGCTGTGGAATTGCCCACCGCTTCAGGAGTACTGGAAAGCAATATTGGCGAACATGAGAGAAGTTTATAAGGTGGAGGAGGTTAAATCACTGAGATGGTGTTTGCTAAATATATGGGGAGACTCAGACCTAAACAACACCGAGCGTCTATGGGTAACATTGGGATTCATGGTTGCAAAGCGTAATATCGCGCAAAGGTGGAGAGCAGAGGTTGCCCCGACTTCGAACGAATGGAAGGCTGATTTGGACTGGTGTATGCTTGCGGAAAGGGAGGTCTATGAGAGTAGAGGCTGCCCGCAAAAGTGGATGAAGATTTGGGGGAATGGAACGAATATCGAGGGATGCTGTGCAGTCTGGTCGATAGACTTGGACATGATCAAGAAACAACATAGACGAATGAGTGGGAGGAGGGATTGAGGGGGGGGTGTGACTCGAGGGAAATCAACTACTATATGAGGAATGTTTATGATTTATCACTATACTTGGGACTCGCTAAGTTATTGTAATGTGAATCTTTCACCATGAGTGGCAAGTTGTTGTTTTAATAAAAAGATTTTTTTTTAAATAATATAATCTGCGAGAATCGCATGACCTAACGCACTCCGCCACTCGCAGAACTCCGCATAGCTTCGCTGCGTTTTTTGGTCACTTCACAGAGTTCTTCTTAGCGGAACTCCTTGAACTCCGCCCAGGCCTAATTCTAAACTGCTGCTTCACATACACGAGTAGAAAATAGTTTTAAACAGAATAAACCTAGCCTTTTTGTTCGAGACAAAATACATTCCTTCAAAAGGTTTCAATAAAACAAACAAACCAATGTTAAAACCATAATGCAATAAAAACGCTTCCATTAATCTGTAACATTGTAGTTTGAGGAAAATGTTTTCCATTAATTCACATGCAACCCTTGCCCAGGCTGATGCAGACTTTGCATCTTGATTCCAAGGACACAAGGTACTATCTCAGAGGGCCAAACTTGGTCCTGTGCCCGGCCTGCACTCCAATGCAGACAGTCTGAACTTGTGACTTTGTACTGATCCAGCTTCTAAATGCTGTTTTCCCTAAAATCTTTGAATTTGCATAGCTCCGGTTCTACTGATTGGATTTTTGTAATTTTGGTCTAATTTTATTTATTCAATTTTACTCTATTTTTCCGAATTGGTGTGGGATTTTTATTGTGTTGTGTTTCTACTTTATTATTGGTTTTGTGTGGCATACATACTTTCCACATTGCCTTTAAGCTAAGTCTAATTGCTTTTGTGCCAAGCTACCAGAGGGTTAAGCACAAGTTTATTTAGTGACTTTTGTGGTTCACCCTGACAAACATTGTGGACCCCTTCTCAACCAATAACCCAATTTCTCACACAATGCAGTTCATAACTGTGGGCTTTTGACTGTAAACAATGAATAGCCCTTTTCCAATTTCCCTCAGAAATCCGAGGAATTTCCAATATCATTCAACAGGTCCATCGAGGCTAGTCAGTTTATGAACTAATGATGGCAGATTATTGAATGGGGATTATGTTTGCAAACACAGTTGAAGCAGAATTTATATCACATCAATACATTAGATCCATACCTTCCTTGAAAATGTTAAATAATCTGTGCCTTAAAACAAATCTTGCTTTACCTGATAAACATTGCATGCATCGACATGGATCTACCGTTGAAGTCTTCACACTGTCTCTTTTTCTAGTGACCAATCTGACAACCACTACCAAGCAGGACCAGTTGCTTGAGTTGTTGGAGATGGCATCTGAGGTAGGCTTCTATGATGACTATGTCCGTTTATAGAAAGTACTGCTACTGTTGCACTAATGACTTTTGTGAAAATTTCATATTTTGTATTTGTCAAAGGATAGTAATAAGAGCCTCATCCTGATTATTGGCCTGGTGTAGTTTTTTTGTGCTAACTGACAAACCTCTGATTTGTGGAGGAAGTGATAAATCCAGGGTAGAATCCAATGGTGGAATTTCCCTAAATCACTGGATTCCCATTGGATTTAATTATTCTAGTGGATTCTCCTCTGTGTGTAACATTCCCTCAGCAATCAGAGGGTTTGCCATTAGCACCTATCTCTAAGTTGGGTCCTCATTAATGCCTTGGTTTGTACTGCAGCCACTAAATATCACTTCACACCCCTGATTAGGTCATAAGGAGCATAGATGGTATTCAGATAAATGGGAAGCCCTTTTGATGAGCATGGTTGGAATGTTGTGGGTTTGTTGTGTGCTCTCTGTGTGAATTGTTCAGCTTAGTGCATGTGGATTGAAGTGGTGCTAAAACTAAGTTGCCAAAACTTAAAACTGTACTTTACCAATAGGGTTGTGCAGAAAGGCATGCCAAGAGGCATGACTCTGCAAGAGGATACTTATAGTTTTTGATGGCATTGAACAATTGATTAGAAATTGTTTTGTAACGCTTTCTGAACTCAAGGTAATTGTGAATTATTTTTATTCTTGCAAGAATCAATTTCCGAGCTTTGCCATCTGGACCAAGAAAGAGCTTTTTGGCAGAGCGGATGGTCGCAAATGTGGCAATTGTTCAAGAGAGTGCTCTAGTTTGGAAGAGTAATCCATTACTGTGAACAGCTCAATGTGTGATGCACATACCTTTAAAAAATGATACCTCTAGAAACAACCAGCTAGTGTGAGGAATGAAAGGCCTGGGAGATGTACTAGTACTCTAGCTGCTGCATTCTGGATTCTCTGCAGTCTACAAAGTAGACAGAGAAGAGCTTGAGGTAAATACCATTGGCCTAGTCTAGAAGTGGAAACACTAAAGTGATGGCAGCTTGTATTCTTTGAAAGACATGTTGATATGGTAAGATGTGGTGTATGTATTACATGTTGTAGCTAGCTCCTATAATCATTGACAAATTTATCATTTACACTGATGGGGTTGGGGTTAGCTGACGTCTTCTGGTCAGATGGAGGAAAGTTACTAAATTTCCACAATTTAATATCTCAGTTTTATATGACTGAAACTTGAATTGGTTGATTTGCATTCAATTGTTGACTGTTCGAAGATATTGGTTTAATAGATGATTTGGGTGTCATCAGCATAGATGTAGCAGGTGAGACCGAAGGCTCTAATAAGGTGTAAGAGGAGCACAAGGTATCCGTTAAAGAGTAGTGGGACAATCGTGGAATCTTGTGGAACTCGTACTCAGGGGGAGAAAAGCAATTAAGAGAAAGGAAGAAGGGAAATATTGAGGGACTTGTCTGAGAGATAGGAGTAAATCCTGTTCAGAACTTTGCTCTGTATTTCTCTGATATCTTGTCTCTGCAGAAATGTATATTGATACACAAGATCAAAAGCGAAAGAAATCTCTGGTAATAGAAGAGCAAGGATACAGTGACACATTGGTTTCTGTGCCACAACCAAGATGGAATCCAGTTTGGTAATCAAAAAGAAGATTACTTCTGTAGATAATTGTTGAAATGGATGTGAGTCAAAAATCGGAAGGTTTCATGGTTTGGGTCTTGCTTCTTTAGTGTAGGGTTAACATATGATCTTTAAAGGTCATTTAAAAAGACACCCAACACCAAGGAGAAATTGATGATAGATGGCGGGATAGATTGGTTTTCATCTTGTTATAGCTTTTCACTCATTTGCTTTACAGATTAAGTGATCGGCCAAAGAGTCACATATTTCTAACAGGAGAAAGTGCATTCATTTTACTGGTATTTGGCTACATTTGTGCAGTCCTCTAATGCACAAAGAACTTCAAACCTGCAACAGGGTTAATGCCTTTTTGCCTTCTTGGTAGCTTTTTTATATTGTCTGGAGTGCCATACCAATACAAGCTTGCCAGTATGGTTGTACATTTTTATTTAGCACATTTCCAGGATACTGTTTTAGTTCTGAATTACTTTCAAGTGCATTTCAGTCATCCAGTTTGCTAATGTCGATAGGGACATGAGGATTATTTGAATGGGATAAGATTCTGTAAAACTATCATCATCAGGTGGAACTGCCCAACTGAATTCGTACGGTTGGTAGGCAAAGAAGTAGCACGTAGAAGTTGAGATTGGAGCAGGGTAAATTTGGTTTCATCCACGGAGTTTGCAGGGTTTTGGATAATTGGACCAAGGGATGGGTGAGGTTAAAGTAGATGACGTGATGGGATAATTTTTGGGTATGGAACTAAGGCCTTAGATGGTGAATATTATGTAAAGTCTAAGCCTGGCTGCATGTGTAGGCCTGGAGTCCAATTTTTAAAAAATAATTTTCGTTTTATATATTGCAAACTCGACTCGTAGGGATTAGAGCACTTTACATGAGCACCAATTGCGTCACAGACGGACAAATTCATTTTGTTAGGCACAGGGAGATTAAATGATTTGCCCAGAATCACAGGATGTTGAGTGTCCCTGCCAAGACTTGAACCCGGTTCCCCACCTTCGAGGTCCTATGAATAGTCATAGCCGTTGTTGAAATTCCCAATGTGCAGAAGTTGGGTGATTTGCAATGATCCCATAGCAGACGTCAAGGAAGGTATCAGAGAAGTTAGGGTTGTGTGGAGAAGGTGTCTGTTATAGCAAGAATGGGGGCAGGAAAATAGGAGATGAAGACCATTGAACAAGTAAATATTCTTGTTTCAAGGCAGAGCGATGATCTAGAAAGAGAGTTCTCCAGTGTCCTTAGTTGGGCTATTTCTGATCATATTTGTTAGCATAGCTCCATGTATCGGAGGGGGAACATCTTTGCTTAACTGATTTTTTTAAATGAAATTCAGGTCCAGGTTGGCCTCTGATATCATGCCAAGGATGCTCAGGAGGGTCTTGTTCTTTGATCCTAAATTGGGAAGGGCATAGATGAGGTGGTGATTAGGGGTTATGAGAGCAAAAAGAAGAGGACAAGAAGGTTTGAGGGAAAGTAGGAAAGGAGTGAAACAGTCACTGTCTGATTTGATCATGCTAGGCAGTGACTTCACAGGTCTGGGAAGGAATGAGGCGTTAGTGGATGAATTATGTGATCAGGCAGGCATGGTGGACAGAGGTGATAATGTGGGTAGTTATGGAGAGTGGAGAAGACAAGAATGGAGGTTTTTGAGTCAGGTGAGTATGGGTGGAAAAGAAGAGAGAAAGACTAACATTTATGGCTCCCATGTTGTGCTATGTGTGATTGTGCATGGTAGGGGTGGGGATTTGTAGGGGTGGAAATTGGGCCGTAACTGGCATTGAAACAACTGATTAAAGCATAATAGGTGTACCATGTGAAGGAGAGGTTTGGAGATCCAAGACATGATGCATAGAGGATGGTCTATGAGCTAAGAGGTGGCAGAAGCTGGTGAAATTGAGGGTTGAGAAGGAAAGACTGTTATGGAGATGTTGGCTGCCTTGCCTATAAAGTTAAGCATTCTCTGAAGACTATTATGTGGGCTCAAACTATGTAGCCTCCTATTGGGAGATATTTTCCATATATAAATTTGCTTGTAGATTTTATGGCAGAATGCACAAACGTTGCTAGATTTTCCACCAAAATAGCTCACCCTGTGGCATTTACAGCCAGGAAAAGAGCAATTTGGTGGAAAATCCACTTCTGCCCTGGCACACAACACTAACTAGGGCAGGTTTTCAACTGCCACCTTGGTTAAGGTTGTAAGTCGACCAACATGGAGAACGAAAAATCAGGCCTTGACTGCGGGGAGTAATCAATGATACCTAGGAAACCACGCAAAGCAACCAAAATGTAATCGTGAAAGATCACATGGAGGGAATATTAAAAAGAATTGACCTTTGTGCCAATCCTGTACCAGGATGTGGCAAGAGTATTTGTATTATTTGCCATTTATCTTCAGAGAAAAAACTACTGATGCTAACCATTCTTGTTTGTGTCTCCTCTTCTCCATATGCGGCTGAAGGTGAAAATTATGAACGACATTATTGAAATTGTTGAAAATCTTGTGGTCTCTGTTTTCTCAATGAATACGACTGATCTACATCACAGCGATGTCTCTCTGGTCCTGGATATTCTGGGGAACATAACTCAAAATGCTGTGGTTTTAAACCTAACCTTCAGTGTCAACACGCTCTCAGTAAGTCTGTGTGATTAGAAACCATGCAAATCCCAGTGTATCTATGCACATGCAGTGAGTTTAAGTATTTGTGTAATGCAAGAGTTGATGGGAAGCAAAAATGCGCCAAAACAGAGATAAGGTAGTGGTTCAGCATTCTGTATGTTTTTTTGTTTTTTTTAAACTTTATTTTGCATTTTCATCAATACAAAGAGAACAAATATGAATAGACGTACAGCAGTCCATAATCATAGGCTGTCCCAGCCTTCCAGAATCAGCGTCTAAAGCATCATAATAGTATGTTCGACTAAACACCAGATAAGAAGACCAATGGCATTAATAATAACACGTCACATTAGGGACCGTAAACCAACCCCACCCATAGCTGTGAACAGCAATGACAATTCACCCCTAACAATCTCATCCCCTCCTTACATAAACCAGACCCGTCTCTCATTGTGGCGCACTTACATTTGCAAGTATGAAAATAATTAAACCAGAAGTCCGGACACACTCACCCCACTCCCGCCGGGACAATTCCCTGCTCAAGCTGCGACTCAGTTTCTTGTCTTAGAGTCTCGACATACGCCTTGTACGGTCCCCAGATATCTTTGGGGCGAGACGTAATGGGCATCATACTTGCATAGAGCTCACTATTTACATTACAATAGGCGATACTGCGCAGCCATCCCTGGACATTTGGGGCAGTTGTCCGCCCCCAGTGCAGTGCCACCTCGCGCTTAGCTAATAAAAGACACAATGAAGCAAACCTACAGATTTTTAGGGGGAAATTGACCGTGTAGCCAAGTAGGGCTACCTCTGGAATCGGGGTCAATGGGATGTTCAATATCTGTCCAAGTGTATGGTGTACTCGTTCCCAGTAGCCATGTAAGTTCGGGCATGTCCAAGTGAGGTGTGCGAAGTCTGCATGAGGTGCAGAACATTTGCGACAGGTATGGGGCTTAGATGGATCTATTTTGTGCGCGAGCGCTGGAGTAAAATAGATGCGTCGTAAGAATTTGAAATGGAGGAGTTTGTGTCTGCTGTTTAGGGAAACGTCTTGTGTGACCGAGCAGCAGTGAGCCCACTGCTCATCGGTGATGGTGATTCCCAGGTCCAGTTCCCATGCACTACGAATTTTGCTGTCCTGCACAGGTTTCAATGAGGCACATGCTTTGTAAAGCTTTGATATCAGGTGCATGCTATTTTCTTTTTCTATGAGCAGCGTTAAAGGAAGAAACGAGACCGGCTCTAATGGGTATGTCGGGAAGGTGGATCGCAGTGCGGAGCATATGCGGCATAGTACAAATTTGTCCATAAAGTCCGCTGCGTTAAAGCGTGTGTTTTCCGAGGGGGAGAAGATATGGCCATCCGGGTACAAATCTCCCAGTTTAGACAGGTCAAACTTTGTCAGGGTGCGCTGCACCAGTTGCTCAGATGTAATGGGAATCAGTCGAGGATTAACAACAGGAAGGGCAGAGGACTAGAGCTTCTCCGACCCGGTGATCCGGCAAAGTCTATGCCATGCCCAGCTCGTGGAGGAAACAGTCTGAATATCGAGAGGGTCTCTGGGAAAGCCCACGGGTAATATGGCCGAGAGGTGCCCGGGTAATACCAGGTCTGCCTCTGGCCTCAAATAGGGGATCCGGGCATCTGGATGGTACCCGGGATATGCATAACTACACTGTGCCACCAAATAATAGAGCTGAAAATCTGGCACATTATAACCCCCTCTCTCATATGGTAACGTGAGGACTGCCCAACGGACCCGTGCCTGCTTACCCCCCCAAACAAGCCGACTCAGAAGAGAACGAAGTGTGTTAAAAAATTGATTGGTGAGGGGAATCGGTATGTTGTTAAAGAAATATAGAAATTTGGGGAGGACTACCATTTTTATAATAGCAACTCGGCCTGCTATCGACAAGGGCAATTTTAACCATTTCTCTATTTGAGTAGTAAGTGCGTTTATTGCCCTGCCATAGTTTAGACCGAGTATTTGGGCAGTGTCCAGATGGATGTGTATACCTAAATATTTTACCGATTCTGTGCACCATTCAAGGGGAAACTCAAGTTCCCATGGCTGTGTGCTGGTTGTCAGTGGAAATATGACCGATTTGTGCCAATTTATGCCCAGTCCTGAGAAACTGCCAAATCGGATGATCTCTCTAATCAACTCTGTTAAGTTATCCTGAGGGTGCCTAACATACAGTATCGTGTCATCGGCATACAGCGATACCAATAGGGGGCCGGTATTGAATTGTAATCCCCTGTGTAGATGTTTTTCTTGGAAATGACGTATGAGGGGGTCCATGGCCAAAATGAACAATAAAGAGGACAGTGGACAGCCCTGCCTGGATCCTCGCGACAGCTGAAAGGGATTGGAAAGAGTGCCATTCAAATGCAGCCGGGCAGTCGGTGTATTATATAAAAGGGCTGTCGTGGCAATGAAGCCCATGGGCATGCCCATGCGGCGCATGATGGAGAGGAAAAAGGACCATTCCAGTGAATTAAAGGCCTTTTCCGTATCCAGTAGAATGGCGGCAGCGGGGGTGCCTGGGTCAATCCTGTGGATGACCGAGAACAGTGTGCGGAGATTCAGGGAGGTGGAGCGGTGAGGTACAAACCCGGACTGAGCTGGGGAGATTATAAATTGCATTCGTTGGGACAGTCTGTTGGAGATGACCTTTGCTAATATTTTATAATCTAAATTTAGCAGGGATAACGGACGGTAAGAGCCACATTGCGTAGGGTCCTTGCCTGGCTTGGGAAGAAGGATTATTACCACCTCTCGTAGAGTAGGGGGAAGAATCTGCCTTTCTAGGGCCTCTGCGTAAACTTCAATAAGTTTAGGGGCTAAAATATCTTTAAATGTTTTGTAGAATTCTCCTGTGAATCCGTCTAACCCAGGAGCCGAGGAACCACGAATGGTGTCGATGGCCAGAAGCACATCCTCTACAGAAATGGGTACAGCTAAGAAGTCCTGCATATATTTTTCTAGATAAACGAATGCAACTTCGTCTAGGTAGCCCTCCTGTGCTTCTTTATCTTCTCCAAGAGTAGACTTAAATAGATTGGTAAAGAACCCCAGGAAGCCACTCTGAATGTCTTTTGTGGTGGTGTAAGTGTGTGAGACGGAGGCCCTGAGTTCAGTGATGTATGTTTTGTGGTAAGGTGGACGCAATAATCGAGCAAGGACCCTGCCAGGCCTCTCCCCTTCTCCGTACCGCCTAGCAGTCTGGTACTTTCCCAGGAATAACATTTCCCTGTCTGCTGTGTCCCTGTAATCCTCTAACAGCACCAGCCTTCTCTGCTCATATGTAGTAGGTGTATGTTGTGCAGATGTCTCGTCTAGCGTTTTGAGGTCTCGCTCCAGTCTCAACAGTGTGTTACGTAGGTCTTTGAGGACACCGGCGTGTTTCGCAATGCATGTGCCCCTAAGAACCGCTTTGAAGCCCTCCCATAGGACCGCCCATGAGTCTACTGAGCCGGTGTTTATGTCAAAATATTCTTCAATGGCCTCATGTATCTCTGCCCTAAAAACTTCGTCCTGTAATGCGCGGTTGGGAAACCGCCATTGGCGTTCAAAGCCCTCTGGGCGGGGTAACTGTATCTGCAATTTAACCGGGGAATGATCCGAATAGGTCCTAGGTAGAGTCTCCACCTGCTCGCACCAGCCATATATGTCAGGCGAGAGCAGCCAAAAATCTATCCTTGTCCATGTGTTGTATTGACCTGAATAGTGTGTGTATTCTGTCGTATTCTGGTTGCGTTTCCGCCATACATCTAATAGGGAGAACCCATCACAGAGCTCCTTGAGTGCACGGCGAGCTCGGGGTTTAGTGTCATGTGCCACAGATGTACTGTCCACGATAGGGTCAGGCAGTAAATTAAAGTC
Source organism: Calotriton arnoldi (assembly GCA_963921515.1). Classification (NCBI taxonomy): domain Eukaryota; kingdom Metazoa; phylum Chordata; class Amphibia; order Caudata; family Salamandridae; genus Calotriton; species Calotriton arnoldi. The sequence goes on from CAWUFW010008351.1 coordinate 476,673, forward strand.
CCCACCAACTACCAACGTCTGTGGATCAAGCTTGTCTAGATGCGAGGACGGGGCATGGAAAAATTCTGGGGAGTCCACATTGGGGGCATATATGCACAAAAAAGTAACTTTTCTACCAGACAGGGTTCCGGATACTGTTAAATAGCGTCCCTCGCAGTCCTGTTGAAAGGAACTCAAGCAAAACGGAACCCCATTGCATATTAAAATGGCTGTCCCCCTAGCGTAGTTACTGTAATTTGCAAAATATCTATTTGTTCCCCAGCTAGATCCAAAATTTGCCTTGTCAGTCTTAGGAAGATGAGTTTCTTGTAAAAAGGCAACGTCTACCCTGTGCCTCATTAAATAGTGTATGACACGGCTTCGCTTCCGAGTGTTATTCAAGCCCCTCACATTCCATGAGAGTAGGGTGAGGCTCAATGGACCCTCTACATTACTGAACTTGGTCATCTGATTGGTGCAAAGATATCAATAGTACGAACAGTTGACTACGAACAGCAGTGCTAGATTTGTAACGCTGTGAACATACAAAAAAGGACTGACTTGTAAATGAAATTACCCACCCACCACCCAGCCAGACCCCAACCGGGGAAGGGCCATACCCCAAATGAAAGTGAACGTGAAGTACCAAAATACTTTACACAGAAATGACGTTCCCAAAAAACAGTACCCCAAGGTGAACCGAACCATGCACAAAGGATACACCACGGGGGGCAGCAACGCCCCGGCTGGTCTCCAGTTAACTGTAATAGCAATACAAAATTATGCGACGTGTTCCTACAGAGTGAAACATAAAAGTATGTCATAGATATGGTCCAATCATCCCATGCCAGCACTTGAAAGCAGTTCCGCGCTTGCATCTGAGCCGCTGTGTGGGGGTGAAGACCTGGACCCGGCCCCGTTTGTGGGAATGTTCTTCTGTTTATACATCCGTCAGAACTCCTGCGCCTCCGACGGGTTATCGAATATGCGGGCCCTGCCATCGACATCAACCTTCAGCCTAGCAGGATATAACATACCATAGCGTAGACCCAGGTTTCTTAGGGCGGCCTTAACACTGTTGAATTTCCGCCTAGCATCTTGTACCATGGCGGTGAAGTCCGGATAAAAGGATAATTTGGCGCCTTGCCAGTCCACGTCTCCCTTTTCTCTCGCCAGGCAGAGAATCGTGTCCCTGTCCCGGAAGTTCATGACACGTGCTACGATAGGCCTGGGAGGAAGACCGGGATTTGGGCGAGGGCCCAGTGACCTATGTGCCCTCTCTATGACAAAGCCAGGGGTAAAAGCCTCCTTGCCGAACAGACCCAACAGCATAGTTTCAACTAACAGATCCATGCAGCCGGTGGGAGTTGTCTCAGGGACGCCAAGAATGCGCACGTTGTTCCGGCGACTGCGCGCTTCCAAGTCCTCATTTTTAATGGCCACTTCTTTTAAAATGCGCTCCACTTGTTCTAGGCGTTCGGCTGACTGTGCCGTCCCATCCTCAATATCAGAGATGCGGGCCTCTGCCACATCCAACCTTCTATCGTGCGCTTGTACTTTGGCACCAAGGCTGGCAATGGTGCTGTCGAGGGAGTCAAAGCGACCGTCAAGCGCCTTGAAGCCTGCACGCATCTCCTGGAGTAGCGAGTGCGCTGCGTCAGAGGATCCATCTCCCAGAACCGGGCCTTGTGCAGATTCCGCCATGGTGGAAGTTTGCGCGGTGGAGGTGTCCGCAATCGTTCCAAAAGGGAGCGTTCTCTGTTTAGGGTCCTTGCGGCCCATGCTGCGCAAAGTGTAACCGCCGCGACCAGCTAGGTCCCAGTGGGTGCTTCCAGGGTGTACCTTCCCCCCGTTCTGGGCGTACGTTGAACCAGGCGGCAGCCTCAAGCCCCCAACGATAAATCAGGAGGGCTATTGGTCTGCCCGTGGGAGTGCTGTGCCAACTTAGCACAAGGAAATACACCCCTTTGCGTGCAAGTATACTTATTGAAGAGGGGTACACCGCAACACATCCGTCTGTGTCCCAGTTGCTGCGGCCACTGATGAGAAGCAGGCACCCAGTAATAGCAGGGAACTAGGAGCCTTAATATGCAGTTTATGCTGCAGGGTGTAAGGGCGCCCTCGCTGGGAAGCGCTTAGAGACGATATCTCTATGGTGACCGGCCCTCAATGGGGATGAAGGTGTTGCCTGCCGGTCCGCAGCGCCAATTGCAGGTGAAGCGTGTTGATTTACCAATGTCCTAGGGGGGCTTTGCTCTTCAAGCACCAGATTGTTACTGCGCCTCTCACTGCGCTGCAGGCTGGTACAGGAGAACGTCCCCAGCAGAAGGTGGCGATACGTGCGATGTTTGATGCGCGCCCCTCCCCCCGCATGCCGCGTGTGAACAGCTGATAAATACCGCTATGCCGGTTCCGATGAATCTCCCGGCTAGCGGCAAAGTCCGAGAGGGGCTGCGGGCGGTCCTCTCTGCGGGGGGGTGGGGCGGCACTCACCAGGGTTTTGCGCGGCTGAGGCTGCGCCGAACAGCTGAGGCCTCAGGCATCCAGGAAGGTGATGCGTGCCGATCTCGAGGAGGGGGAGTCTCGTCACAGGGCCAGAGCGGCCGTCCCCGGGCACCAAGCGGCTCCGTTCTTCGACCGGAGAATTCCGCGCCGCTTCGAGCTCCTCTCACATCGTGCTCGCACCGCGATGTCAGCGCTGGCCACAGGAACACATCAGAATACCGGAGAACCGGACGGAGCTTCAGAGCCGAGCGGCCATCTTGGTCGCCGGCTTGGCCACGCCCCCAGCATTCTGTATGTAAGAAGGATACAGGAGGGATGACTGTGGGCAGCTGGACTGGGTAGCTCTTGGATTGAAGCCTTGGAGAAGCTGAATTTGTAAGGATTGTGACTCAGGATGTGCTTAACGAGGTGGGTTTTTAGTTTTCAATACTTTCTATTGATTGTATGAGAGATTACCACATATTGCTGATGGGATGCACTAAAAACAACCACTGACCATTCCATCCTCCCCTTCCTAGAGCTAACGCCATTACTTTGCTCGACTATGGAGAACATTTAGCAGATGTAGGGTCTCATGCACACAAACTCTGGTTGCAGCACAGTTTTGTATGCATATTATGTTATGCTATGTTGTGTTATGTCATGTTATGTCATGTTATGTTATTGTTATGTTATGTTATTGTTAGAAATTGGGTTTCTGGTTTACTGGGTGTGAACCTTAGTCAAACAGTAACCACAATCCTAGTCAGGGTAAGTATCAGGCAAACCCTAAATTATCCTTCGCTCACCCTCTGGTAGCTTGGCACAGAGCAGACAGGCTTAACTTAGCGGCAGTGTGTAAACTATTTGTTCAACACTTCAAACAGTCAATCAATCAATCAATCACAAGATTTGTAAAGCGCACTACTTACCCGCGAGGGTCTCAAGGCGCTGAGGGAGAGGAGGGGGGGTGTTGCCGCTACTGGTCGAATAGCCAGGTCTTGAGTCGTCTCCTGAAGGTCAGAAGGTCTTGGGTCTGTCGTAGGTTGAGGGGAAGGGTGTTCCAGATCTTGGCGGCGCGGTGAGAGAAGGATCTTCCTCCGGTGGTGGTTCTCCGGATGCGCGGGACGGTGGCCAGGGAGAGGTCGGCGGAGCGGAGTTGACGGTTGGGAACGTAGAAGGAGAGTCGACTGTTGAGGTAGGCTGGGCCGGTTTTGTGGAGTGCCTTGTGTGCGTGGATCAGGAGTTTGAAGGAGATTCTCTTGTCGACGGGGAGCCAGTGCAGGTTTTTCAGGTGGGGGGTGATGTGGCTGTGGCGTGAAATGTCAAGGATCAGGCGTGCAGAGGCGTTTTGGATTCTTTGCAGTCGTTGATGAGCTTGGTCAGGGCTCCTGCGTAGAGGGCTTTTCCGTAGTCGAGTCTGCTGCTGACGAGGGCCTGGGTGACTGTTCTTCTCGTGTCTGTCGGGATCCACCTGTAGATCTTGCGGAGCATGCGGAGGGTGTTGAAGCAGGAGGAGGAGACTGCGTTGACTTGCTTGGTCATGGTGAGCGTTGAGTCGAGGATGACTCCCAGGTTGCGTGCGTGGTCGGTTGGTGTCGGGGTTCCCCTAGTGATGAGGGCCACCAGGAGTCGTCCCAGGCTGATGGGTTGGAGCCGAGGATGAGGATCTCCGTCTTGTCTGTGTTCAGCTTAAGTCGGCTGCACTTCATCCAGTCGGCGACGGCTTTCATTCCTTCGTGGAGGTTGGATTTGGCGGTGAGGGGTCCTTGGTGAGGGAGAGGATCAGTTGAGTGTCGTCGGCGTAGGAGATTATGTTGAGGTCGTGCTGTCGGGCGATGCGTGCGAGTGGAGCCATGTAGATGTTGAACAGTGTCGGGCTGAGGGCAGATCCCTGGGGTACGCCGCAGATGATCTCGGAGGCTTCGGATCGGAATGGGGGGAGGCGGACGCTCTGGGTTCTGCCGGAAAGAAAGGAGGTGGTCCAATCCAGGGCCTTGTCTCGGATCCCTGCGTCGTGGAGGCATGTGCGTAGTGTGCGGTGGCAAACAGTGTCGAAGGCGGCAGAGAGGTCCAGGAGGATGAGGGCCGCCGTCTCGCCGTTGTCCAGCAGGATCCTGATGTCGTCTGTGGCGGCGATGAGGGCGGTCTCGGTGCTGTGGTTGCTGCGGAATCCTGACTGGGAGGGGTCCAGGATGCTGTTATCTTCGAGGTAGCGGGTGAGCTGTCTATTGACGATCTTCTCGATGACCTTAGCTGGGAATGGAAGCAGGGAGATGGGCCGGAAGTTCTTGAGGTCGCTCGGGTCCGCCTTGGGTTTTTTGAGTAGGGCGTTGATCTCGGCGTGTTTCCAGCTCTCTGGGAAGGTCGCGGTCTCGAAGGAGAGGTTGATGACGTTGCGCAGGTGGGGTGCGATGGAGCTGCCGGCTTTGTTGAAGATGTGGTGTGGAAAAGGGTCTGATGGGGAGCCGGAGTGGATTGTGCCCATGGTCTTGATTGTGTCCTCGGTGTTCACGTTGACCCAGGCTGTCAGGGGGTCGTGGTCGATGGGGTGCGGCAGGTCTGATGTGCCGGGGCCTGTTGGGGTCGCCCGGGAGTCGAAGCTGTCGTGGATGTCGGCGATCTTGCGGTGGAAGAAGGTGGCGAGGGAATCACACAGGGCTTGCGACGGCGGGATGTCGTTGGCGTTGGAGCTGGGGTTGGAGAGTTCCTTCACGATGCTGAAGAGCTCCTTGCTGTTGTGTGCGTTGTTGTCGAGGCGGTCTTTGAAGGACGTCCTCTTGGCGGACCTGATGAGGTGATGGTGGTTGCGGATGGCGTCTTTGTGGGCTGCGCGGCTGTCCGGCGTCTTCTCGATGTGCCATTTGTTCTCCAGTTTCCGGCAGGTGCGCTTGGATGCTAGGAGTTCCGGGGTGAACCAGCTGGCTCTCTTGCTGGTGTCTTTGTAGGTTGTTTTTTTCAGCGGGGCTAAGGTGTTGGCGCAGTCGTCCATCCATCGTCTGAGATTGCGGGCGGCGGCGTCGGGGTTGGAGGGGTCGGTGGGTGGGCTGAGTGCGAGGTTTGTCTGGAGTTGGTCTTCGGTGACTTTGCTCCAGCATTTGCGGGGGATCTGTAGGGTGCGGTGGTGTGCGGCGGGTTTCCGGAAGGTGAAGTGGATGCAGTGGTGGTCGGTCCAGGTGAGTTCGGAGGTGTGGCTGAAGGAGACGTGGGAGCTTGAGGAGAAAATAGCGTCGAGCGTGTGTCCGGCGATGTGGGTCGGCGTCATGACGAGCTGTTTCAGTCCGAGGTTGGCGAGGTTGTCGATCGGGGTGGAGGAGTTGCTGTCATTGTTGTTCTCCAGGTGAAAGTTCAGGTCTCCGAGGAGGATGTAGTCGGTGGAGGTCAGGGCGTGCGTGCTGATGAAGTCGGCGATGGAGTCGCTGAACTGGGGTCGGGGTCCGGGGGGTCTGTAGATGAGGGTGCCTCTTACGGTGGTGTTGGGATCCGTGTGGATCTGGAAGTGCATGTGTTCGGCGGTGCTGAGAGTGTCGTCTGTGCTGTTCGAGACCTTGATGGTGTCTTTGTGGACGATGGCGATTCCTCCTCCGATTCCGTTGGTGCGGTCTCTGCGGGTGATCTTGTAGCCGTCGGGGATGGCTATGGCGATGTCGGGTGCGGAGGATTCATTCATCCAGGTCTCTGTCAGGAAGGCGACGTCCGGTGATGAGGTGTCGAGTAGGTCCCAGAGCTCGACGGCGTGTTTGCATGCGGAGCGGGTGTTTAGTAGGATGCACCGGAGATGGTTGAGGTCCTTCTTGGCGGGAGTCTTGGGCTCTCCGAGGCAGGTGAAGCTGCAGTTCCGGCAGGTGAAGGGACCATGGGTGCGTTTCGGGGTGGCCTTGAAGCAGGTGGAGGTCCGTCCTGGGTTGAGAGCGATGAGGGTGCTGGCGTCGTATCGGAGGTGGTCTTCGTGGCGGATGCGGGGGCCAGGGGTTTTGGCGCTGGGCGCGGTCCAGGCGCGGACAGGCGCAGACGGGCTTGCCTTAGGCGCGCCTTCGGCGCACCAGCGGCGCGGCCGGGCTGCGGCCGCCATATTTGGGGAGGTGGGAGGGAGGAGCAGCTGGGAGGCAGGGGCAGCGAGTGGTCAGCGAGGGGGGGGGCCGCAGGGGACACAGCGGCGGGATATAGGAGGGCGAGGGGGTACAGAAATCAAAAAGGGCACAGGGGGGCACAGAACGAAAAAACAGTGCACAGCAGTGGGGGCACAGAACGGAAGGGCAAAAACAGTGGAAAAACAGTGGGGGCACAGAACGGAAAAACAGTCACAGCAGTGGGGGCACAGAACGGAAGGGCAAAAACAGTGGAAAAACAGTGGGGGCACAGAACGAAAAAACAGTCACAGCAGTGGGGGCACAGAACGGAAGGGCAAAAACAGTGGAAAAACAGTGGGGGCACAAATATAGAGGGGAGAGACAGTAACAGTGATGCTCACAACGACAAGAACTTACCTACGGCCTACCACTGGCCACCAGGGATGAGGCGCAGGTGGTAGCATGTGGTAATGTGGTAAAACATTACAAACACCATGCAAAAATATACCACATCAAGTTAGAAAAATAGTTCTGACTCAAATAAAATAAGACCAAAATGACAAAAGCCAATAAGTAGAACTTGAGATATTGATTTTTAAAGGTTTTAAGTAAAAATAGAGCTAAGAAGCGTAAAGCACTAGAATGGGAATCTGGTCGCACCGGACCGGGACAAAGTCAAAAGTTCTGGCTGGCCGCAATGAAACTTGGGCCAGATAAAGGGACCTAGTTAGGCCCACTGAATAAAAGTACCTTAATATGAGTTGCGGAGTGTTGCATGTTTTGGGGTCGAAGATTTGTTGCATAGCAGAGGTGATACGCCGGGTCCGAGATGTGGTGAGGCTGCGGTGTGAGATCCAAATTCGTCAACATCGAGGATCTTGTCGATGGGGCTTGCAATGGGAAGACCAGTGTTGAGGATGTGCTGCGCAGTTGTGGTGATGCGTCGGCTCCAATGAGCGGGGAACTAGCAATGTGGAGTTTTGTTGTCATCATCGAGGCTGCCGTCGATGGGGATGCAAGGACTTTGTGCCTGGAAGAGCGTTGCGCAGTGGTGGTTACGAAGCCAATGGTTCGGTGCCAATCCAAGCAGTAGCGGTGATGCGCCAGTTCCTTTCCACGCAGCAGCGGCGATGGATCAGTTCACCAGAGGATGTGTCCGGTCTGGTGCAGCAAACATCTTAGGCCCACTTCCAAGGGTTCAGGACTGGGGTGGCACCACTTGGCAGGGCAGACTCAAAGGCCCAGGTGCAGAAGCAGGCTGGTTGGAGGTCTTTTATTTCCCTGAGACTTCAAATCAGGAGGCCAGCCAGCCCTTGGAGTCACTCTGGGTTTAAGTAATGCAGGTCCAGTCCTTCTCACCCAGGCAGGGGAACAGCAGGCAGCGGGCAGCACAGCAAGGCAAGGGTCCAGCAAATCAGCAGTCCAGCAGAGTGGTAGTCCTTCAGCAGCACAGTAGTCCTTCTTCCTGGCAGAGTAGTCACCGGTCTAGAAGTGTACTGAAGTGGTGGTGTCAGAGGTCCAGTACTTATACCCAGTTGGGCCTTTGAAGTGGAGGAATCTTGAAAGATAGGCCTTTGAACTGCACAGAGGTCCTCCTTTCCTGCCCTGGCTCCAGACTCACTACAGGGGGGTATGCAGTCCTTTGTGTGAGGACATGACACAGCCTATTTAGGTGTAAGTGAGGCTGGGTCATGCTCCTACCTCCTATCCTGTCAGGATAGCCCATCAAGTCACATCTAAGCCTCCATTGTGTGTGGCAGTCTAGGGGGATACACAATGCCCTGCTGTCACCCATCCCCGACAAGTGATCAGGGGCAGGCAGCAGGCACCAAATGGCTAAAGTAAGAAAAATGGCAACTTTCTAAAAGTGGCATTTTCAGAATTGCAATTTAAAATCTGATTTCACCATACGTTGAGATTTTACATTGTGATTCCAGAGACACCAACCTTGAAAATTTTATCTCTTCCAGACTGTGAATAACACTTATAAGATGTAATAAGGTGATCCCAATGTTATCCTACGGGAGAGATGGGTCTTGCAGTAGTGAAAATGACTTTGAGAGTTCTTCACTACCAGGGCATGTAAAATATGTATAAAAAGTGAAGGTTTGGCCCTAGAAAAGGGTTGTTTTGCCAGGTCGACATGGCAGTGTGAAACTGCACATACAGGTTCTGCAATGGCAGGCCTGAGCCATGGTTAGAGTGCTACTTAAGTGGGTGGCACAATCAGTGATGCAGGCCCACTAGTACCATTTAATTTACATGCCCTGGGTACATGTAGTACCACGTCATTAGGAACTTAGAAGTAAACTAAATATACCAATTGGGGATGACCAATATTACCATGTTTAGAGGAGAGAGCACAAGCACTTTAGCACTGGTTAACAGTGGTAAAGTGCGCGGAGTCCTAAAGCCAGCAAAAACGAGGTCAGTAAAGTGGAGGAAGAAGCAAAAAGTTGGAGGGAAGACCGCTCTAAGGCTGTCAGGTCGAACAGTTATGTTATGATATGCTATGCTATGCTATTCTATACTATGCTATGCTATGTCATGCTATGTTATGCTGTTATGCTATGTTATGCTACGCTTAGTTATATTATGCTATGCTATGTTATGCTATGTTATGTTATGATATGATATGCTATGCTATTCTATACTATGCTATGCTATGCTATGCTATGTCATGCTATGTTATGCTGTTATGCTATGTTATGCTACGCTTAGTTATATTATGCTATGCTATGTTATGCTATGTTATCTTATTCTATAATATGTTATGAAATGTTATGATATGGTATGTTATATATGATATGTTAACACAGATTTTTTAAGCACTCTATCACCCTAGGGCATCCTGTCACTCAGGTTAGAATCAATCAATTCAATCAATCATGATAATTTTATTTTGCCACTTCAAGTGACATAAAAAGTATTCTACAATAATGAGTCAATAACATTAAAAACAAATAAAATGTCAAGTCACACGAGGGTCCATAAAACCACATTATAAACTGCGGATTAAAAATGGAATAAATACCATCATAAAAACAATAATTCATATATGTCATTACTCCTGTTAAATAATCATTTTAAATTGATTTTCTCCTCGTTAGAGCAGACAACAGAAATGAGGCTACACAGTAACAGACAAAAAGGTTTGGTAATAATTGGATATAATATAACGCTGGGCGAAATTGTCTAAAAGAAGGTTTACTTAAAAGTGTCAGCATGAATTGTTTCCTTTCCTCCGCATAAAACTTACAGAAAAATAGAAAGTGCGGGTCATTCTGTGCAGATTGTGCGTCACATAAACAAAGTGGCAGTGCGTTAACGGAGTATGGGGCATATTAGCAAGAAGCTCGTTAAAATTATCGCCGCTTTAGCGGCAGGAAACTGTGCAGGACATCTAACCTGGGCTTCTATTGGAATTCTATAGCGCATATTATCAAGCCCATTATCGCCGCTTTAGCGGCAGTTTCCTGCCGCTAAAGCGGCGATAATTTTAACGAGCTTCTTGCTAATATGCCCCTATGTTTTTGCAGGGTAGCCTAACAATGGAATGTATTTGAGCCGGAATCGTAACAGGACAAATAGATGCTGAGGATTAGAGACAGATGTCAGATATATGAATACGTAGTATTGTCTATACTAGGTGTTAAGGAATATTGCTTAACCATGCTCTTGTTGCAGTTCCTTACCCACATGTCTCTGCTCATTCTATCCAATAACCAGCCTTTCAGTTCTTTTCTAGATATTGTCATGCATAAGGAGGGATCCTTGAACATATTTCTAAGGGCAATTAGTTCCAAATTTGACTCGATGTATTTTAGCCAACGGATTTTTGATATACCATCTAGGTTCAAACAATCTTTTACCATATCTCTAGTTAGACTCAGTGTTTTTTTCCTCCAGATTGAGTGCCACATTAAAATAGGGGCAATGGAGATTTGATCAGTAATGTAGGGGAGGCTAAGTTCAGAATGGCACTTAAATGATGAGCAAGACTGTGGAAGGCAGCCCAGTCTCTTTAAAAAACCATCTTCGATACTTTGGATTTTAGGAGCCTCCGTTACACCCCATACAGCTGCTCCATAAGTGATGACTGAAACTACCTTTGCATGATAAATCTTTTTTCTAGTATCAATTGGTTTCGATCCAAGTTTTTTTATAAACGTAAACAGCCCTCCAATACATTTTTCCATTTGCAACCCCCTATTAGTCACCATACTTTGCCAATTACTCGACCTCAAGATTTCATCCTTCTATATGAAATCTTGGATATTTCTTACACTTTGAACCTGCCACAAGGACGAAGGACTTGGATTCATTGACTTTTAGGGCTAACTTCCCCATAAAGCTTGTATACCCGACTATGAGTTTTTGCAGTGCATTGCCAGTTCGTGCCAGCAGTACCGCGTCGTCTGCATAGAGGAGTATGGGGACTGCAGATGAGTTGACAAAGGGGACATCTCTAGTCGATCCCACCAAGGCCGATTCTATGGCGTTGGTGCACAGCGCGAATAAGAAAGGGGTGAAAACGCAACCTTGTCTGACACCACGAGTAATACTAAAGTGTCTTGTGCACTCGCCCTCTCTGCCATATCGGACGCATGCAGTAGTGTCGGTATACATCTCACAGATAAAGTTAATAATTGTAATATCGGCTTCCATTTCTTCCATGATTCCCCAGAGCGTGGCATGAACTACACAATCAATAGCGGCCCACAGGTCCATAAAGGCCATATAGAGATGGCCGACCTTAGCCGCAGTATATTTTGCGATAATCAGGTTTAAGCTTAAGAACTAGTCAAATGACCCCTTTCCTGTCCTAAAACCATACTGGGAAGGAATAATTATATTCCCTTCAGCAGCCCATTCCGCCAATCTATTTAGAAGTAGCCGACGGATTAGCTTGGCCGTAGAATCCAATAATGAACAGGGTCTATAGTTTATTAGATTAGCCTTATCCCCTTTTTTATAAATAGGAATAATGATGGTCTTTTTTCAAGAAGGTAGATTGGCCGTATGTATTATTACATTAAAAACATTTGTGAGAGCAATTCCTGATTATCTAAAAAAAAATGTCTATCGGGACTCCATCAGGCCCCGGTGCTTTCAATCTACTAGACTGCTTCAGGGCACCCTTCATTTCTTCCAAGATGAATGGCATGAGGGATTCTACAGTGGGGACTGGTAAGCCTATTTGCGAGGTAGATGTCTCTCCAGTTTTTCCAAATACAGCATTAAAATGGGCCAACCAAGCATACTCCATGACATATGTTTCTAAACTAATATCTGATGTTTCTTTTAAGAAGGAGCATTGATTATAGCCCAGAAACCTTTGCTGTCTCTCGTTACCACTGAGCTTTGTAATTTCTCCCATGCCTCCTCTTTCAATACCTTCAGTCTTGCTAATCTCGCTGATTTATATGCCTTGCAAAGTGATCTCACCAAGATGATATCTCGTGGGGTAGATCGTAAAGCCGAATGAAGTGAACTCAGGGATTTGGAGCAGGCATCATCAAACCACCGAATTTTCCTATGGTTAATATGCGATTTTGAAGAGAGTAAATTCTCCTTAATATCTGTTAAGATACGGTCAAAAGCTAAGGGTATGGAGATGCCAGTTGAGTCTAAATCTAAACATTTCTCAATTTCCTGCCTCCTTCTATGCACCACTCCCCCGGTGAATTGTTTTGTATTTATTTTTTACCATTTCAAGGTAACCCCATTTTTCCTTCCAATATTAGGTTTAAGTAAAGGGTTCTGAAGAGGTTTTAGACTCTGACCACAGTACATATGGGCGGTAAGAGCCGCATGATCACTGAAGGCATTGAATGTTGAAGTGCACTCTAATTGCTTCAGAAACCAATATGTAATCAAGCACAGAAGAATAAGACCCAGGACAGAACGTAGGAAGTAAGTGACCCATGATAGTATTGCAGGGGTTGATAACTTCAAGGCTAAGGGTCATCAACAATCTATTCAGATAATCCCCATAACCACTGTGTTGGAAATGGGGGGGCAATCCCCATTACCATCCCTCAAATCACGCACAGAAGTAGCCATCCTCCTGCAATTATGAGAATTGAAGTCACCCAGCCAAATTACAACCAGGGTTTTTTTGTGGAAGTTCATAAGGTGGTTGATATCAGTTTCTAGTGGATCTAGTACCGTCACCATATTGGTACCAAACTTGTTGTTGTAATAATTAATGATGATCTAGTCTCGCCCTTTATGCCCTTTGCAATTTTCACATAGTAGGATGCGAGTGGGGTGAATTGGCTAGAATTATTTTTACCTTAAGCCCAACTAAGTTAGAAACTAAAGTTAGTAAACCTCCACTATGACGGCCAGCATTAGAGGGTAGAGCGGGAGTTTGATAGGAGAAATACCCATCTATGTGGACATCATCAACTTCCCATGTTTCTTGGAAACATAAAATATCATGCTGCATCAGCAAGGCCAGCCAATCAGGGTTGGCTCTTTTCTGGTTATATCCCGCTATGTTCCAAGACATGATTCTTAAAGAATCAAAATCTGCTTTTGTGAGGGCGGGATTCACTATTGGGGTGTTACTTAGTCAATCACATGCTTCAAGATCTCGCAATGGCGCAAATCTATTAGTGAGTGGTAGGAAAGGGTTTGTTTGCTCAGGGCGGCGATTTGACAAAACACTAGCATTAGGCAAGGGGCGTTAAGGGTTAAAAAACCTTCTTTCGGCATGTGCTGGAGTAGTAGCGGCAAGAGGCTTATAAAAAAAGCCTAATTGCAATGCAAAAATCTCAGTATCAAACGATGGAGAGTTAGGCAAACATCGTAATAACTCACCCACCAAATATTGTTTATTAAAGTTTATAACACTACAATCGCCTCCCATTGTTTTCATTGAAGGACCCACAAACCTTTATGATGAATGATGATGAATATTAGACCCTCTAGTGTAGAATTTGGACACCCAGTGTACGACCTTGCGCATCAGTTGCTCTGTTGTTTCCAGTTGGTTAGATTTCAGGGTTGGAGTTCCAGCTAAAATGATAACAAAGGGGAATGCAGCAGGAGGGAATTCAAGAGTCTCTCCAAGTCCATATGGAAAGTTTGGATGAAGATTCGCGTACTCATAGTTAGTAGTGGAACTTGCAGCGCTTCGGTCTCCGGGGTTATTAGACCCTTTGGCGCGTGCCCTGATGGCAGCACCTCTCCCCGTCCGCCCTGGTCTGTTCTCCTGGATTAGGTCTCCCACAGACGAACAATGATTTAATGGGTTACGCAATAGAGAGTCAGCGGACTCTCTTCCCATTCTCGCAGAGTCCACTGGTTGAGCTCTTAAATGATCTACCTGGGGTCTAGCCATGAGCATTGGCTGGGTAACATGAGGTGCCAGGGAAATGGCAGGAGGAGGTAGCGAGCAGGACAGTGGAGCATGGGAAGCATGGGACTGCACATGGGAGCCCTGCACGCCGTCCCCTGAATCATCGCCAATGACCACTCTGGATAGCGTTAATAAAGTCTCCTCTATTTTAGATAATCTAGCTTCAATTGGCTGAAGATAAGAAGAAACAATTTGCTCTAGTTTTTGAAGGAGATCTTCGTTAGCGGTGAACGAGACAGGCCCAGGAGTAGTAATTAGAATGTTAAATCCATTCGCAACGGGGGGCTTAACAGTCTTAGGAATTTTTGTTGCGGGTCGCTTTTTTGCCCCTCCCTGCTTCTGTTTACTTGGAGGCTCTGCCTCTAAGAGTGAATCATCAGGAGGAACTCTATAAGGACCTAACAAGACTGAAGCATGGGCAGGGGGATGAGCAACAGCAGTATTGGTATCAGTTAAATAAGGTGATGGGACAGTTGGTACAGTCGGTGTCAGTGCAGTTCTTACCTCTTCTAGTGAGAGGCGGCGCTCCGTCAGCTCTATCTCCTTCGAAAGCACGTCCACCGCTCTCATTAGGAAGGAGTCCAGGGTGTTCATAATCCCCTCTCCTGCATTGATGGTTTTGGTCTTCCTCTTAGTCATGCTGTAGCTCGCTATATTCCGTAGACTGTAGGAGAGTGGGCACTCCACAGAGTAGAGGTTAGAGGGGTAGCCCAGCCCAGCCTCCTCTGCGTGATGATGGGCGTGGACGGTCCCGCCCTTGGCACGGCCATGGCCCGGTCGCGTCCCTCGCCGCGGGCCGGCGTCGCGCTAATGAGCGCACTCTCCACGCAGGGGGATGACGGGAGTAGTAGTCTCCCCCTGCGGTTCACTGAAGGCGTTTCTCTCCCCTCCTGGGGAATGGCGTTTGCGGCTATATTACAGTTTGCAGCATCTTCCTAAATGGAAAATGATTTGAGCAGAGTCAAAGATCTTTCAGAAGGCTGTTCCACAATCAGCTGCACATAGACTGAGGGGGCTGCAACCATCATTACATCTGACATTAGAAAAGACCTTTTGATTTTACTAAAATAATATGTATAATATACTTACTTAAAGGGGTTTCAGCCACCTCTCTTCATCCGCTGGTCTGTTGTTCTGTCATTCTCATTTTGCTACCGCCCACTACAGCAATGAGCATGGGCAAGGGGTCAGCCTACTTCAGTCACTGTTAAAATTCACTTGAGTGCCTGCATTTTGCTCTCTCACAATGAGCACATCCACACACAAGGTAGTACCCCGGGTACTGGGGACCCTCGGAGGCCCGGCTGCAACGGAGTGCGGGCTGCGGCGAGACAGGCAAGGAGGATCGGAGGCTGTTTCCCTCTTGCGGCGCTG
This sequence comes from Calotriton arnoldi, assembly GCA_963921515.1. Taxonomy (NCBI): domain Eukaryota; kingdom Metazoa; phylum Chordata; class Amphibia; order Caudata; family Salamandridae; genus Calotriton; species Calotriton arnoldi. The sequence continues at coordinate 491,949 of CAWUFW010008351.1, forward strand.
CTCTCGGAGTCTGCGATTGTGGTGCCACTGATACTGTTTGTGACCCGGGGTGAGGAAGTGGTCTGAGGCCCGGGAATGAGGGGACCGCCGAGCCTATCCAGCGGCCCGATGGAGATGTGAGGAGGAGTGCCCTCGACTGAATTCTGGCGGCCCAGATCTTACGGACACCTGAGGAGACGGAAAGGGGCTGGCTGGCAGGGGGGGCAAGCAGAGACCCCAAACGGCCGTGGGCCCTGATGAGTGCCGGCTCACTGGATCCTTCCACCCGGGGGATGTGCTGAGGCCCGCTGCAGTGAGGAAGGACAGCGGAGACCCCGTGTGACACTGTGATTAAGGTAGGAACCAAGGGCCTCAGGGAGCCTGCGGCCCGGCCCTCCCAGGGTGTTGGAGGGACCGCAGAATAGTGCAGCGAGGGAGTGGTAACTGGATGTACTGGGCACCCTCGCTCACTGAGGGCTAAGTGGACGAGGGCCCCTTTAGGTGTTGAGAGACTGGGATATAACTTGAAGGCCAGTGAGCGCCAGGATCGAGACCACGTCTCCTGGAGGAGTTACCGAGACTGCACAAGGTGAGGGAGAGAAAATGTGTGGCTGCTGGCCTGTGCCCTGGACAGAGGCAGCCTCATGCGGACTTCTGGAGGGGCCGGTCCGCATCACTACTGGTGGAGGCGTCCTCGCGGGTGACCCAGGGTTGGCCTTGTGTGCTAACTAAGTCGGGCCGGACTGGTCCCTTGCAGATTGGAGAGTGATAGGAGGACCTGGGCAGGCGGTGCTGGGCAGCTTGCGGCAACCGCCAATAAGTGGGGAGTGGTGCGGGGCTCCAGTTCGGGTGTTCTGTGGATGAAGTAACGCCCAGGACAGCCCATACCCGCTGCTGCGAAGAGTGGAGGAACGTGGAACACAGACCTTCCAGACCAGACTGTGACACAGTGTGAGAAGCCTTGGTACGCATGGTGTACCGGTTAGTCCTATGGCTTGGTGCTCGGAGGCTGGAGACTAACGAATACTCAGGGCGTTCAACGGGGGCCCAGTTTCCTGGCTGAGCAGACTTTCAGACGACATCTTAAAAGTGCTATCTATTGGTCGCCCCCAAGACCTTACAGGAGGTTCCAAGACGAGGATATTCTGCCCTCAGCAGTCATCATGGTGAAAGTTAGGGCGCAAAGGCACAAGCTAACAAAATAAGCAATTATGCGATGCCCCTCCCATAGGGACCGGAACTTCGAGACGAGAATATGGATGGGGAGACATTGGAACACTACCAAAGGAAAAGGAGCCCCCCTCGCTGACGGATGTGCTGCAGGCAATTCAGTCCACCCGTGCAGATATGGTGCACAGAATAGACGCGATGGCCATAGATGTTAATCTCCTCAGAAGTGACCTGCGGAAAGTGGTTGATGGGGTCACCACCATGGAGGAGAACGTAGAGACATTGCAAACAAAGGTACAGACTCTCAGAGATACAGTAATAGCACTGCAAAAAAGAGTGGTTCACCTAGAGTCTAGAGCGTAAGATTCAGAGGGGAGATCTAGGAAAATAAACTCCGGTTTGTGGGTTTCCCTGAACGGGTGGAGGGCCCCTCCAATGAGCTCTTCCTCGGAGACGGATCCTGAACGAACTGGTCCCCAAGCGTTCCTTAATGTCGAGAGAGCACACAGATCACTAGCCGCCCCTCCAAGGCCCGGGGCACCACCGAGAGCCATCATTGCTAGGTTCTTTAACTACAGGGTTAGGGAGGTGATCCTGCAGGCCACACGTACCAAGGGACCGATTCTGTTTGAGGGTCATCCCATATCGATATATCCTGACTATACGCAGTGAGTGCAAGAACAGAGGAAGACCTTACTAAACATCAAAAGGCACCTTCGTGAGCTCAATATGAAGTACAGCCTGGTGTTCCCTGCAAAGCTGAGAGTCGAAAAAGATGGGCGCACTCTGTTTTTCCAAACAGCTGCTGAGGCAAGTGACTGGCTGGATTCTAGTGGGATACTGGCGGCATGTCTGGTCCCGTCCACAGGATCATCTCAATCATCGGCGCTGGGGGACAAGGCTCGTGAATGACATAGGGGCACCAGACAGAAATCACTATCCGGACGAGTAAGCTCCGGCGGGATACAAGTCCGCCTTGATAGTACACTACAGGCCTCAGATAATGAGGTCATACAGGAATCTTAGAGTGCATCCCAAGAAACTGGTCTGGACTCGGGGGTGGGGGGGGGAAGAGACGGAGGAACCTGTAGAATGAGTGAATACAGCAGGACTTGAAGGATGAGTATGCCGCACGCAAGGGTAGGAGTAGAGAAGTAATGTAAAAGTGAGAGTAGCACTGATATGTACCAGTTATGGATATAGCAGGCATGTAAGTTACACAGAGATATGGGATTGATTTGCAACGCTGTCCCGGGGAGGGACGCCACCCCCCACAGGGGCCTGTTCCCGCGGTGAAAGCTGTAGGTCTATACCTTGAGCCCTCTGCGGTGATCGGGCCGCTAGCGCAGCACCCAATAAGTCTGGTTAAAGGGCCCCTTGATAGAAGACGGTCCCTTGTCTAAGTTGGGATACGATTGGTTAAGCTCTATTATTGGGGCGGTGGGTGAAGTTGGGCGTACCAGTATGCCGATATCCCGCACCGTCTAGGGGGGATGAGACTCACGGCAATGCCCAGTGGGAGGGGGGATACAAAGGGTTTTGTTGTTCTGTTTCAAGGGAATGTTTCTGCTTCAATTGTGATCACTGTTCAAGTTGTTGCCAGCACAAACGACTCCATGAGGGCTGGCTTACACTCACCCCACACACATCCAGCACATGCGTCACTGTACTTGTGACCATGCCAATAAAGGTGTCGAGCGCACGTGCCCGTGGCCAGTTCAACGAACTATCTGTGTGTGTCCGTGTGCTCATGATGTATGCATTAGGGCCCCGGTCCCACAACCTTACATTGTGCCGTGTACAGAGGACGCAGCCATGTCACCGCAGGCAGAGGGTGGGACATTGCACATGTTGCATTATCGTCCCCACTCAATACGTAAGTGGAGTGAACTTGGCCGGCGTACGCCAGTCCGGCGTGGGGGTGTGGGTCATTGTCCCGTGGCTCTGGGTGTGGTTCAGTACTGGAAATGTGCAAAGGCATGTGTCTGTCGCAGTGTGGGTCTCCGTTGGGGAGTGTAGGTGGTCCCTGATGGGACTTTGACACCCACGTATGTGATCTGGTTCGTCTTCCATGAGGTAGTATCCCACCCGCACATGTTCGGCCAGCCCCTTCTGGCAGTCTGACAGCTGGCCTTGGAATTGGAATGTGTGCTTAGGTGGGCTGCTGGGAGCCAGCCGGGTGGTGGGTGCGTCCAGCTGTGTTGTCCGTGCAGGGGGTGGTGTATCCTCGGTGCAGCGGTGCTGCCCGGCTCCTGGAGCTCTATTGCCTGGGATGTCCATGGACTGTTGTGGGGCGTCGGTGTCGGAAGTGTGGAGGTCCTCTTCAGCATCACTGATGGGTTGTCAGGTCTGCTCTGCTGGAGGTGTTGTTTGTCCCTCTGCAATGGGAAGGGAGATGCTTGTTGACATTGTGTTGGCATTTATGTTGACGCATTGTTCGAGTTTACATACAGACTGCATGACAATGTACATTGTGACTGTTTGGGAGGGGCGGACTATTTGATGCGTGATAGTGGACATTTGGACTACATGAGGTGGGTGATGTTGTACACGTACATTTTCATCTCACAATTTCCTGCTATGTCAGATGTGATTGGCCATTTTCTACGCACAGGCGGAGCCAGTTGGGTCCTCTGTTCTGCAGTGTAAGTGTTGCACTGTGTCCCACATTGTCGTCCATGTGGATGTGCTGTGATTGCTATGTGTGTGTGCTGTATTGTGTGAGTCGCACCTGCAGCTGTGATTTTGCTGTCCCTTATCCCTTGGAGGTGGTGTGCCTTTGGCTTTCGTGCTTTTGAGGTGCTGTGATGTTGGCGACTTGGGTCATTTGTGCTCTTGGACGGTTTTTGTACTCTTGTGCATTGTTTGTCTGCAGATGTATTGTTGACGTCAGTGGTTGTTTGTGCACGTGGATGTGTCAGTGTGTGACCTGCTCCTTCCGGATGTGGTCCACACTCTGCCACCTCAGTCATGTGGCGTGCACAGTCTCATGGTGATTGTACTCCGGCCATGCTGCTCGTCATGTGGTGTCACTTGCGTTGTCAGTGTGGCTCTCGCATATGCATCTTTGCTGTGTTTCGCACTGGTGCATCTGTGTGTTGTGGAATTGGTGTTGTGTGGGGTGGGACCCCTTTGGGCACATGGTGTACGGGGGCCTACTTGATGTTTGTATGTGTGCTGCAGTGTGCCACGGGGATCAGGGACATGATCCAGGGTCGTTGTGGGTGTGCGGTGTGCTACACGTCGTTGTGCATGTGTGCCATTGTGCCCGTCCCCGAGTCCCTGTTCGTTAATCACCCTGTTGATGTGTTGTGTCAAGTCATGGCGAGCAGTGTCCGGACTCCAGACTCCTTGCACCGTCTCCACAGTATTGACTGTGGCCACCATTTGCTCCAGCTCCTCCTGTGACGCAGGACTCCCACCTCCATTCGCCATTGCTGCCTTCCTGTTGGCAGCGGGTTTCTGCTTGGTTTGGCTTTTGACATCGTGCCAGCGCATCTTGGCCTCCTCGGCACTCCAACTGCATTCACGATGGAATGCCATTTTTCCGTCTGTATTGCCAATGACACGGTGGTGGTGACGGACAGTTGTTGTTGGAGCTCTGTCACCTCCGTGACGACGATCGGGTTTTCCTGCGGACTGTACCCCGTCTTCCTCTTCCTCTTCTCCTTGGCCTTCCCCGACCCCGAGTTTCCTTGCTGGTGGTCTGTGGGGCTTGTGGGGTTCGCGTTGACCTGGGCACTCGTTCCGGGTACATCCATGTTGCTGCGCAGTTTGATTTGTTTATGGTGTGTTTTTCTTGTTCAGCTTTTGTGGTGCATTTTCCCGCCTGACGCTTGAGAATTGCAGGCCTATCGCTGTTTTTTTTTCCGAGGTTGGCCTCATCGCAACTTTATTTGCTTTGGTGTTTCGCATTTTTTCGGAGTCGCGTTATTTTTAACGCGGTCATTTGGCGCGTTATCGTGGGACTATCGCATGGTGACGCCAGGTTGAGAATGCTACGTTAACACGGCGTTGTTTTCCCGCGATGGACTGCGATGTGCAAAGTTGCGTTAAGCTAAACTTGCGGTGGTTATCACACGTTCTTGAGAATATGCCCCTGCGTTTCTTGCACTCGCTGAAATAACATTTTAAGTCTTCAAAGTCTGCAGGGTCTGCAAATGTAGTCAAACACCGAAGGAGGTTGGGAACAATGCAAAGTTAAAACAACTTTTAAGGCACTTTTCAAGCCTCACATATTGTTTAGTTCTGATTTTCTATTTCTTTAGGGAATGTTTCTGCTTCAATTGTGATCACTGTTCAAGTTGTTGCCAGCACAAACGACTCCATGAGGGCTGGCTTACACTCACCCCACACACATCCAGCACATGCGTCACTGTACTTGTGACCATGCCAATAAAGGTGTCGAGCGCACGTGCCCGTGGCCAGTTCAACGAACTATCTGTGTGTGTCCGTGTGCTCATGATGTATGCATTAGGGCCCCGGTCCCACAACCTTACATTGTGCCGTGTACAGAGGACGCAGCCATGTCACCGCAGGCAGAGGGTGGGACATTGCACATGTTGCATTATCGTCCCCCACTCAATACGTAAGTGGAGTGAACTTGGCCGGCGTACGCCAGTCCGGCGTGGGGGTGTGGGTCATTGTCCCGTGGCTCTGGGTGTGGTTCAGTACTGGAAATGTGCAAAGGCATGTGTCTGTCGCAGTGTGGGTCTCCGTTGGGGAGTGTAGGTGGTCCCTGATGGGACTTTGACACCCACGTATGTGATCTGGTTCGTCTTCCATGAGGTAGTATCCCACCCGCACATGTTCGGCCAGCCCCTTCTGGCAGTCTGACAGCTGGCCTTGGAATTGGAATGTGTGCTTAGGTGGGCTGCTGGGAGCCAGCCGGGTGGTGGGTGCGTCCAGCTGTGTTGTCCGTGCAGGGGGTGGTGTATCCTCGGTGCAGCGGTGCTGCCCGGCTCCTGGAGCTCTATTGCCTGGGATGTCCATGGACTGTTGTGGGGCGTCGGTGTCGGAAGTGTGGAGGTCCTCTTCAGCATCACTGATGGGTTGTCAGGTCTGCTCTGCTGGAGGTGTTGTTTGTCCCTCTGCAATGGGAAGGGGAGATGCTTGTTGACATTGTGTTGGCATTTATGTTGACGCATTGTTCGAGTTTACATACAGACTGCATGACAATGTACATTGTGACTGTTTGGGAGGGGCGGACTATTTGATGCGTGATAGTGGACATTTGGACTACATGAGGTGGGTGATGTTGTACACGTACATTTTCATCTCACAATTTCCTGCTATGTCAGATGTGATTGGCCATTTTCTACGCACAGGCGGAGCCAGTTGGGTCCTCTGTTCTGCAGTGTAAGTGTTGCACTGTGTCCCACATTGTCGTCCATGTGGATGTGCTGTGATTGCTATGTGTGTGTGCTGTATTGTGTGAGTCGCACCTGCAGCTGTGATTTTGCTGCCCCTTATCCCTTGGAGGTGGTGTGCCTTTGGCTTTCGTGCTTTTGAGGTGCTGTGATGTTGGCGACTTGGGTCATTTGTGCTCTTGGACGGTTTTTGTACTCTTGTGCATTGTTTGTCTGCAGATGTATTGTTGATGTCAGTGGTTGTTTGTGCACGTGGATGTGTCAGTGTGTGACCTGCTCCTTCCGGATGTGGTCCACACTCTGCCACCTCAGTCATGTGGCGTGCACAGTCTCATGGTGATTGTACTCCGGCCATGCTGCTCGTCATGTGGTGTCACTTGCGTTGTCAGTGTGGCTCTCGCATATGCATCTTTGCTGTGTTTCGCACTGGTGCATCTGTGTGTTGTGGAATTGGTGTTGTGTGGGGTGGGACCCCTTTGGGCACATGGTGTACGGGGGCCTACTTGATGTTTGTATGTGTGCTGCAGTGTGCCACGGGGATCAGGGACATGATCCAGGGTCGTTGTGGGTGTGCGGTGTGCTACACGTCGTTGTGCATGTGTGCCATTGTGCCCGTCCCCCGAGTCCCTGTTCGTTAATCACCCTGTTGATGTGTTGTGTCAAGTCATGGCGAGCAGTGTCCGGACTCCAGACTCCTTGCACCGTCTCCACAGTATTGACTGTGGCCACCATTTGCTCCAGCTCCTCCTGTGACGCAGGACTCCCACCTCCATTCGCCATTGCTGCCTTCCTGTTGGCAGCGGGTTTCTGCTTGGTTTGGCTTTTGACATCGTGCCAGCGCATCTTGGCCTCCTCGGCACTCCAACTGCATTCACGATGGAATGCCATTTTTCCGTCTGTATTGCCAATGACACGGTGGTGGTGACGGACAGTTGTTGTTGGAGCTCTGTCACCTCCGTGACGACGATCGGGTTTTCCTGCGGACTGTACCCCGTCTTCCTCTTCCTCTTCTCCTTGGCCTTCCCCGACCCCGAGTTTCCTTGCTGGTGGTCTGTGGGGCTTGTGGGGTTCGCGTTGACCTGGGCACTCGTTCCGGGTACATCCATGTTGCTGCGCAGTTTGATTTGTTTATGGTGTGTTTTTCTTGTTCAGCTTTTGTGGTGCATTTTCCCGCCTGACGCTTGAGAATTGCAGGCCTATCGCTGTTTTTTTTTTCCGAGGTTGGCCTCATCGCAACTTTATTTGCGTTGGTGTTTCGCATTTTTCCGGAGTCGCGTTATTTTTAACGCGGTCATTTGGCGCGTTATCGTGGGACTATCGCATGGTGACGCCAGGTTGAGAATGCTACGTTAACACGGCGTTGTTTTCCCGCGATGGACTGCGATGTGCAAAGTTGCGTTAAGCTAAACTTGCGGTGGTTATCACACGTTCTTGAGAATATGCCCCTGCGTTTCTTGCACTCGCTGAAATAACATTTTAAGTCTTCAAAGTCTGCAGGGTCTGCAAATGTAGTCAAACACCGAAGGAGGTTGGGAACAATGCAAAGTTAAAACAACTTTTAAGGCACTTTTCAAGCCTCACATATTGTTTAGTTCTGATTTTCTATTTCTTTAGACTTAATTGGGGGTGGCATGCCACACAGACCGGTAGACTCCTACCATCCCAGCCTTGCCCAAGACCTAGGGGACTTGTTTCGCTCCCATACCCTACCTGACCCTTCCCAAAGCAGGAGCGCTCTCTGTGCCTACGACAGTAGTGTACTATTGGCAACTGTGGCCAGGGTGCATTGCATGTTGTAGGGGCCCTTACACTTTAGTATAGCACGGATTACTGTCGGGAGGTGATTCTTTTTATGGCACGTCTAAAATGAATGACTGATATTGTTACACCTGACATTCTTGCCGTGGGTTTCTCCCAAACGTTTTGCCTTTACTCCCTCACTTGAACTTGTGTTTGTTGCCGTTAGGACTCTGTGCACTTTTCCCCTGCTAACCAGTGCTAAAGTGCTAGTGCTCTCTCCTTAAATCATGGTAAAATTGGACTACAGTCAATTGGTGCACACTTAATATACTTGTAAGTCTCTAGTAAATGATACTACATGTACCTTAGGGCCTGTAAGGAGGCAGCAGCACTCATTGTGCCACCCACTAAATTAGACTTGTAAAACAAACTCTCAGGCCTGCCACTGCAGCCCGTGTTCAGTTTTAAACTGCCATTTCGACTTGACAAAATAAGCCTTTTATCAGGCCTAAACATTCCTTTTTAATAATTATGTCACCCCTAAGGTAGGCCCTAAAGCCTCAAATGGCAGGGTGCATGGTATTTAACAGGTAGGACATGTGGGTTTAAGGTTTACATGTCCTGACCATGAAAATACAGCTAAAGCCATTTTTCACTTTTGTCGGGCCTATCTCTCCCATTGACTAACAGAGAGTTAGCTTCTTACATTAAATAAGTGCTAACTTCAGATTGGGAGCAGGTAGAGATATGGTATTTACACTCAAATTAATTGTAATTTAATATCTTCTTTAATGGTAAAGTTAGATTTTAGATTATACGTTTGAAACTGCCACTTTCAGAAAAACTGCATTTTCCTTCTCAACGTTTTCTAAGGCCTTTCTAGTAGTTTCCAGTTGCCTGTTAATGGTTCCCCCATCAAGAATGTGTACTGGGCCCAGACAGTGAACAATGGGACCCAGGTGTACCTGGTAGAGGGTCATCCTGGCAGGATGGCTGGGGAGAGATTGTAGCCTGCACAAAGCAACTTTACACTAGACCTGCCCTTGCCTTTGTCCCCCAGACAGTTTGGAGCCTGGACCAGGGGAAGGAGAGGAACTGACCAGAACCAGTTTTGATGGTAGGTCAGAGAATTCCACCACACAAAGGCTGGCACCAGGTATAAAAAGGGGACCTTCAGAATTACTGGGCCTGTGGAAGCTTCAGAAGGACTAACCTGCTGCCAGAAGAACTTCCTTGATGCTTGAATGACTGCCTTGCTGTCTGAAGAAGGAAGATTGAACCTGCTTGCTTTGTTCCCAGAGTGGCGCCAGGGGTCAGCTGGCTGACCAGTTGTGTGAGCTACAGGGGCACAACAAGCGTCCAGAGGTCTACCAGCAACTGCCCACCTGCAACTGGACCTGCCTGGACATGACTGAATTGAGTCCTGATCCCTAGTAGGTAACCCCAAGGTACTGGACCATTGGCTCGCATCAGTGAGAGCTCCTCCTTAAGAAAAAGGTGAACATTCTGAAGTTTGGGCTTCTCCTGACTGCAAACAGTCCCGTTCATGCCAAGACTCTACCGCCCACGAGGACTGCTAATGCGAACTTCTAGCGGGAACTGCTGTTTGCTCCGATAGTGACCGTCCGCAACGACCCTCAATGTGACACCTGCAGTACGTCAAAGACATCAACCGTCTGCGATGACCCTCCAATGCGCAGCTCCAGCAACAACAAGATCTTTCTGCTAAAGCAATGCCCACCTGAGATGCTTGACCTGCTCTTCATGTTGAAAGCCTTCTTTTTGCAGCTTCTTCCAATGCGATCGGAAATCTTCGCGCTGGACTTGAGAAGGTAACTCTTCAGACGGACTATCCAGGTCCTTGTATCTGACCTGCAGCCCATCGCGGTCGGTCTGAACTTATGACTTTCCCTTGCTCTAGCGTGACCAGATAATCGGAAGTGGGGTTCCTGCTTTTTGGCACTATTTTCCCAAAACACTTTACAATTCAATATCTCTGGTTCTACTGATTGGAGTTTGGTCATTGTGGTGCCATTTTGTTTATTAAAATGTACTCTATTTTCTCTAAATTTGGGATTTAGCTTGTGTTGTGTTTTCACTTTATTGCTGTTTGTGTGCTGCATAAATAATTTACCCATTGACTCTAAGTTAAGCTTCACTGCTTTGTGCTGAGCTACTAGAGGGTTAAGCACAGGTTAATTTAGTGACTTTTGTGGTCCACCCTGACAAGGTGTGTGCTTATAGTCTGAGTGGGGCTTCCATCACTCTCATCCAATAACCCAATTTCTTACAGACTTGTTTGTAGATTTCCACTCTACTGGCACCCCAGACACCCCCCTGTGTGACCCCTTATACTTTACTACAAATAAGCAATATAACATAAGTCTGATTTAAGTTGCATTTACTAGACGCCAAAAGCCCACAGAAAAGTATCCAAATGCTGAAAAAGGTATGAATTCGAAAAATGTCAAATAATCAATCTTTTGAACTAATTCTAAGAGTCTGTTCTCTAATACTGAACTCTACATTAAGGAGCATCAACAAGGATGTATCTTGAGAACTCCGCACTCTGGAGAGAAGATGAAAATGTCATGCTATAGCTACTCCATGTGTCTGTCAGTAGTTTGGAAGAGATGTAGGCATTAGGAAGAACTAATGCAACTGGACCATTTAGGGTAAACACTGAATTTTGAAGTGGCTCTAACTACAAACATCGTAGAGGCTCACTCACTAAAATGCCAGGAGTAGTGGAGCTCACAACATGCATCCTGTGACCTTCGTGACATCACAGGGTTGACTCCTTATGCAATCAATCAATCATGTGTTTGTTAAGTGCGACTACTCACCTGTAAGGGTCTCAAGGCGCTGGGGAGGAGGGGAGGTGCAGGTTCCAGTCCATCAAGGAGGGGGTCTGTCGAAGAGCCAAGTTTTGAGGTTTCTCGTGAAGATGGCGAGTGATGTTGTCTGTCTAAGGTTGAGTGGTAGGGCGTTCCAGGCTCTGGCCGCGAGGAAGGAGAAGGAGCGGCCTCCTGATCTGGTCTTTCTGGCGCGGGGGACCATGGCGTAGGAGAGCTGGGCTGATCGTAGGGTCCTTTGGGGTGCGTGGAATTTGAGTCGGCTGTTCAGGTATGCTGGCCCGGTGTTGTGGAGGGCTTTGTGTGTGTGGGTGAGGATCTTGAAGGTGATTCTAGTCTCGATGGGGAGCCAGTGGAGTGTGCGCAGGTGCTGGGAGATGTGGCAGTGTCTTGGCAGGTTGAGGACCAGTCTCGCGGCGGTGTTCTGGATGTTTTGTAGCTTGCGGGTGAGGTTTTTGTTTATTCCGGCGTAGAGTGAGTTGCTGTAGTCGAGTCTGCTGGTGACGAGGGCGTAAGTGACGGTCTTTCTGTGCTTGAGGGGGATCCATTTGAAGGTCTTGCGTAGGAGGCGGAGGGTGTGGAAGCAGGAGGATGCGACAGAGTTGATCTGGCGGTCCATTTTGAGCTCGGAGTCCAGGATGATTCCAAGGTTGCGTGCGTGGTCTGTGGGGGTGAGTGGGCTTCCGAGGGCGGGGGGCCACCAAGTGTCGTTCCAGGCATCGGGGTGTGGGCCCATGATGAGTACTTCAGTTTTGTCGGTGTTGAGTTGTAGGCAGCTGCTTTTCATCCATTGGGCGACAGCTTCCATGACTTCTTGAAAGTTGTATTTGGCTGCGTTGGGTTCGTTGCATAGGGAGAGGATGAGTTGGGTGTCGTCTGCATATGAAACAATGTTGAGTCCATGGGTTCTGACGATGGGGGCGAGCGGAGCCATGTAGACGTTTGAGAGCGTGGGGCTGAGGGAGGACCCCTGGGGGACTCCACAGTTGGTTGGTGTAGGGTCCCAGAGGAAGGGAGGGAGTCTGACCCGCTGCGTTCTACCAGAGAGGAAAGAATGGATCCAGTCGAGGGCCTTGTCCCAGATCCCTGCGTCGTGGAGTCTGCGTGTTAGGGTGCGGTGGGAGACTGTGTCGAAGGCCGCTGAGAGGTCGAGGAGGATGAGGGCTACTGTTTCTCCTTTGTCCAGTAGGGAGCGGATGTCATCTGTTGCGGCGAGGAGGGCGGTTTCTGTGCTGTGGTTTTTTCTGAAGCCGGATGGGGAGGAGTCGAGGATGTTGTGCTCTTCGATGAAGGTGGCGAGTTGGCTGTTGATGGATTTGTCGATGACTTTCGCTGGGAACGGGAGCAGGGAGATGGGTCTGTAGTTTTTGAGGTTGGTGGGGTCCGCAGAGGCCTTCTTCAGAAGGGGGTTGACCACAGCGTGTTTCTAGTCGTCGGGGAAGGACGCGGTCGCCAGGGAGCGGTTGATGGTGTGGCGAAGCATGGGTGCGATGGTGTCAGTGGCTCTGTTGAAGATGTGGTGGGGACAGGGGTCCGTGGGGGCCCCGGAGTGGATTGACTTCATCGTCTTCAGTGTGTCTTCGGTGGTGAGGGCTGTCCAGCTGCCAATCGTTGGTTTCAGGGTGTCGGGGGTGGCTGGTGAGGGTTCAGTGTGTTGGTTGTCTTTGTCAAAGTTGTCGTAGATGTTCTTGATTTTGTGGTGGAAGAAGGCGCTGAGTTTGTTGCAGAGGTCTTGTGAGGGAGGAATTTCAGTAGACTCGCTGGTGGGTTGGAGCGAACTCCTTGATGATGCTGAAGAGTTCTTTGCTGTTGTGTGCGTGTGTGGAGATTCTGTCTTCGATCGCTGTTTTTCTCGTATTTCTGATGAGTTCGTGGTGGGCGTTGGTGGCGGTTCTGAAGTTGTTATGGGCTTCTGTGGATTTGGAGTTCCTCCAGGCCTTTTCGAGGTGGCGGCATGTGCGTCTGGACTCTCAGAATTTGGTGGTAAACCATCTGGCTTTCTTGGCGTGTGTGTTGTTGTTCTTCTTGAGGTGGGCTATGGTGTTGGCGCTGTTGGAGATCCATCTGTGCAGAGTTCTGGCTGCGGTGTTGGGGTCGTCGTCTTCCGCGGTGGTTGGGGTCGAGTTGCCGAGTGAGGAGGTGAGCTGGTCGTCTGTGATTTTGGTCCAGTTTCTTCGTGGGAGCAGGTGCTGGAGTCTGTGGGTGGTGGGTCTGTCCACGGGAGTTCGGTGGTGTGGCTGAAAGTGATGGAGTTTCCTGATGTGAAGAGTGGGTCGAGGGTGTGTTCTGCTAGCCCATCAACAACCTTCTATATGCTTCTGAGCATCTTCTTGAATGGCAAGAAGTGGAAACTGCAGGAAGTAATCAGGACTTTGGCAACCGTCTTTACTTTCTGTGACTGTTGCTACTTTCATGACGCCTGAAACCAAGAGCAGCCACGAGAGTAGCATTGGTACCAAAGAGCAAGCCACTTGTAAGAGCTGTTACCCCTGACAAAGATGAAAACAGTATTTTAAAAGTGAGAATGGTTTAATGAGTACTTACCTGATTTCTAACACATCTAACTGCTAGGTCCTCTTTTTCTAGGATGTGGTCTCTATTGCCAGCCATCTACTCAATGAAGACCTTTGGGAACCGGCTTCCAGAGCAGACAACCATCTTGGTCCACAGTTACTGGAGTCTATGGAAAACCTCTTTTCTCAAATGGCGATCATTGATGAGCCATTCAATATAGCCTTTGCCAATATTCAGCTGTATTGTTCTACAAGATCCTGCAGTGATTTAAGCAATGGAAATACCCAAGACGTCGCCCCCCAGATTGAACTCTCACTACAAGGAAAATCATACCCATCCAACTGCAGGGCAACCTTCTTGTCAGCCTCTTTTGATAACCTTGGTATGACCTTTCCAAGTCAGTATGAAGATGAGCCTAACAAAGCTTACAAAATAACAAGTAAAATCATGACCAACCGTATGAATTTGATGAGACAATCCAACCTCAATGCCAACATCAATATCACCTTCATGTTCAGCAGTAGCGAGTACTATGAAACCGCCATCTGTGTGTTCTGGAATACCACCTTGAGGAAGTGGTCATCCAAAGGGTGCTTGACACAAGTCAAGAACAAGGTTGCAGAGTGTATCTGTGGCCACCTGACCTCCTATGCAGTCCTGATGTCAATATCAGACTCACAGATTGACAGTGTGAATGACGCCATCCTCAACTACATTACAGAGGTGGGCCTTGTAATCTCCATGACTTCCCTTGTTGTGTGCATTGCTCTGCAGATGTCTCTAGTCCGTGATGCTGGTAGCCTTATGGCCTCCTACAGACATGTGGCTCTACTAAATATGTCTCTATGTCTGCTCTTCAGCAACATCTCCTTCTTTGCATCCAGTTTGATTGATGTGAAAGACCAGGAAATAGCTTGTTTGTCGCTGACGTTCTGTATTCATTTTTCTTTACTTGCCTTCTTCTGCTGGACAATGGTCCAAACACTCTTTTTGGTGTGTCGCCTAATTTTTGTATTCCACCATGTCACCAAGATGGAATTTACAGCTCTTGCTGGGGTTCTGGGCTACACCTGCCCTATCATCATTGCTTGTGCAACTCTGCTCTATTACAACCCAACCAAGGGTTACCAAAAGAAGGATGTTTGTTGGCTGGAAGGCACCTCTGGTGCTGCATATGCCTTCATTATCCCAACAATAATAATTCTGGTGGGTAACTTTCTTGGACTTGTAGTTGTGATTCGCACACTTCTGAGACCATCAGTTTCTGACGGGGCCCTGGCAGATGAGGAGGTGGTGAAGAAGCTGGTGAAGGCCGTTGTATTTTGCACACCACAGTTCGGTTTGACTTGGGCAATTGGAATTCCATTACTTACAAACAGCAACTCCCTTGTATTACAGTACTTATTTGTACTTCTGAACCCACTTCAGGTATGTAACAAGCATGTCTACAAATGCCTACATGTTAACTATAGTGTCTATTGTGTTTTTGTTTGATTTATTTGCATCCGGGGGTAGCTTAGTCAGTGGGATTCAGAGGGGGCGGGGGTGAATCATAAATTTCACAACTAAAAAACAGCATGCCGAAGGGTGGAGGGATGGCCAAGGTTTGGGATACACTGTTCCCATGAGGAACAGATTCAATTCTGATTTGCATTAGGTGGGACTGTGTCTAAGTTCATGATATGAAAACATTTAACAAATGTAAACCTTTTAGTCAAATAAGGACGAGAAAAACCATCTAAGACATAGGAGACCCTACTCAGGGCCCACAGACCCAAGACTCAAGCCACAAATGCATTTATTTGGGAAGGGGATAGGTCACACCCAAACCCTCCCTACCCCCCCACTCCTGCCCCCAAAGCTATACACCTGACTGCATCTGTAGCACTCCTCTACCTATCCAATTGCTTCTTGGCCATAAAAGACAGGTGATGTGCAACATGTGTGGTTAAATAACAAACACTTAAAAGTTGTTGTATGAAACAGGAAGATCAGAGACGGTATGCTCCAGTGGCGGCTGGTGATATTTGAAAGTGGTAGGGCGTAAAGTGTGTGGCGGAGTGCAACGTGGTGAGCGAGCATAGTGAGCGAGCCCAAACAACCTAAGGGGGATTCGGGGGGGTTCTCCCCCGGCGAAATTTTTGAAAAAAGAGTGGGCAAATGGTGCCTTTTCAAGCAAATTTGAGAAAGCAAGAAGGTTAATAAAGCAACTGTGTAAGTGCAGTTATTACATTACAGATTTAAAGCCCAACTTTAACCAATGTCAAGCCACTCAGATTCACCCTTGACATGGACCTGACACGTAAGGAGCACATTGCCAAGAAAACCAAGATGACTTAGGACCCAATCTCTCTGCTTAAGAAAGTGAAAACATTCCTTCCAGAAAGTGGATTCAAAACTGTTATTCAAGCCATCGAATTATGACCTGTGGATGGTGGCAAAACCCTGCTCAGTGTTCTCACTGATACTGGACCCATTAAGGGTAACCTACATGCTATAGGATACCTAATCAAGGGCCTAAAGAAATATGACCACTTCACCCCTACCCTAATGGAAATCACCCACTCCCCTTGGTCACCCGTACCACCTTTAGAGCGAGCTGCATCATCTTCAAAGCCATCGTGACTAGCACCCCGTCAGTCTGACTTACCAGAATGGAGGCAAATAAGCATAAGCAAAAATGACTATGAAACAGTCCTTCTATGCATCCAGAATATGCAGCAACGTCCCATATCCATTATGTTCGCCCCACCTGTCTTCAATTTTAAAAACCTCTTTCTAGAACACTCCATCGTGACAATAAATAGTCCATTACCCCCTAAGAACACAGCCTCCCCTTTTGAGTGTACCTCTGCTCTGTCTTCAACCCTGTCCAGTGTTCTATTGCCTTATGGCTACGTTTACACTACAAATTTACCTCATACATATATATCATATAGATGAGTTACTTCTGACTGATGGAACCTTTTTATTTTCAAAATATGCCTCGGGCAGTACTGCTTTTTGGGCCCATCCAATCAATGAGGGTTCAGGTTTCTATGGTAGGATTCCAGGTGCACTTGCAAGTAGACCAGACCCCAGGTACAGGTACAACATGGCTGTCCATATAAAACGTTATGTATTTGGATTATTTTATGAGGAAGTGTTCTTCTGAGGACTGCAGATGGAGGCGATATGTCTCCTATCAGCTGAACTCCGTGATAATTTGCCTTCAGTCACTTTTGACCTCAGCAGGGATTCCTAACCTCTACTTTTTGTCAGGAAGTTGTGTTTCATTTAGAAATGCTATCTGCTACTATTGCAGCCTCGTTAAAGAAAGTCAAAGGCTTTCTGAGATTTGCGGCCTACCACCCTCATCAAAGCTAAACATGTCAATTTGGCAATGTTCAAACAGCCACTTGCAGTCTTTAAAATACTAAACAAGAAGACTGATTTCACTAACATTTTTCCACATATATCTTTCTAAGAGCAAACTGTGATGCTCCAAGTTGAGGTGCCGAGCCAAAAAATTAACAGGGAGAGCCAGAGCCGAGCCAATGGTCTGGCTAAGCTATGAGAACCCATGCACAAGCTGAGCCCTGGAAATGTTTGGCATATAAACTGTGCCCATATAGCAATATAATACAGACTCTTCAAAATTGAAAAAAAAGTCCATTGCTTTAACATGCAGAAGCGTTTTAAATTAGATTGTATCGCTGCATTGAAAAGCATTTATCACAAGTCACAGTTTGTAAACATGAACTTAAAAATATTCATGCCCCTCATTACCGCACCAGGTTCTTAGTTATGTGCACTCTGTATGTGGCCTACATTCTTATATGAAACAACATTATAGTCTATTTAAATCAGACACAAGAGCTTGTATAGCACACACCCTGAACTCACCTATTTCAAACTGCCCTGAAATGGAACAAGGATCACACAATTTTGACAAGCAGGTAAAATTCCTAGGTTTTCTGATTTCACATTTTGCCATCAGCCACTAGATGGGTAACTATTTCCCTCTCCTGTTTTACATCAAAGGTTAATGTTATTTCTGTAATTCTTGGCACGTTCGGTTAAAGCTTGGGTGGCAGGCAGAAGCCACATGAAGGCTCGGCTCGTTTTGGGCTCGACGCTGAGCCAGGCATCTGGCTCAAGCCTGGCTTGAACTTTAATGGCTTGCCCACCTCTAGCTCCAAGTACGCACAACCCTCGGTTACCACTTTAAAAATCGTCGCTCTCGGGGATACTTCTGCTCCAACATCCGGTGATTCAAAAAATGAATATATGCTTGTGTAATAACTGGTGCTCATGTACAGCGCTAAAAGTTTGCGCTATATAAAACTGAAAAACGAGTCTCTCTTTGAAGTTACATTAAAAGCAGCAGCCGGCGCTACTATTGCAGAGTTAAGTTCCCAGCCTGGCTGAGGGTAAAATCATAGAGCCGGATAGGGACCCGTCTCGGCACCTGCTTTTTATAACTAGGACCCGGCCAACTTAAAGCCATGGCTAAGGGCATTGGCACGCAGCTGTTATCTTTCTAGGTGTGTGCCACTGAGCCAGCAGGGCCTTGCTTCATAAACATTTCTATCTACAAGAAATGTTATGTTTCCGAAGCTAGGCCCTGCTGGCACGCACCTCCGTGAAGCATTGCAGCATTCGCAGAGATAGGTGCCAGCAGGGCCTAGCTTCAGAAACATAACATTTCTTGTACATAGAAATGTTTATGAAGCAAGGCCCTGCTGGCACGCATCACTGAGAAACCTACACGCTGCTGCAATGCTTCTCGGAGATGCATTTGTGCCAGCAGGGCCTAGCAGCTTCAGACAGGACATTTCTGGAAGTAGCCGGCCTCCCGTGCCTTTACTTAAAAAAAACTGGTGCACCAGTTTTTTAAAGAAAAGGCACGGGGAGATTATTACATTGCCCATAGGACTCACAATAACGGGATGTTGTTTTTTGAGCCGTTGACGCCGATACTCGAACCTGGTTACACCTGTTTACCCGAAAATAACTTGTCATGGTCACGATCATAGATTTGATGTAGTGAACACTGAGGAGATTTAGAGCCACATGCAACACAGCGCTATTTTTGTGCGTGCATTTATACGAGAGTTACTGAGTTCAAATATAATAAAAGAAAACTTACCGGTCCGCGCTGCGTCTGTTCGACTGCTCCTGGGCCGGGGTCCCGCGCTCTTCAACAAACAGGAACAGCCGCGACGTCACTACTGACGCTGCTCCAGCAGCGCCAGGATTGGCTTGAGGGCAGGGATACTCCCTGCCCATTAGGAGACCGGGGGCTGCGGCATGAAGCAACCCTCGGTCTCTTAAGGGGAAGGCTAGTGCGCATGTTCGGGCTGATCGTAAAATGACCAGCCCAAAAACGAACATGCGCACTATTGCTGTGACTGTATAGTACGCTGCTGTCACTCAACTCCTGAGTGCTGCCGCAGCCCCGCCCCACCCCTCCCCGTCCCTCGTTCTACTTCTCCGACGCTAATTCCAATCAGGAGTCCTGATTGGAATTAGCGACGGAGAAGTAGAATGAAGAATTTGAATGGGGCCGTGGCATCAGTGGGGCAACGCCCCAGCGCCTCCAATGGACGCACCGCCACTGGTATGCTCCCTAAATAGACAAGCTGGAATATCAAGGTCTCCAAATATCGAGGGCATAATATTGAATGCAAAATATCGAAATATGAGTAAGTATAAATGTTCCATACATTACTCCACATATATGTATGTTGACGATATATATAGGTGCTCAAGGTATGTAGATGTAAAGTCTATATTTCCGCTATATGCACTTACCTTTTTTAATTTTTGTCTTCAATATTTTGGCCATTATATTCTTGTATTGCAATATTCTTAGCCTCAATTTTCAGTAGGATGATTTGCTGTTGAACTTCATGTCTCAAGACTTAGTGGGGCTCTGGAGGAGCCCCTGACACCTGCACACCTACTGCCTGTTGCCTGGTACCAGCGCTATAAAGCACATTGCAAGGATCCGCTGCGCTGGATGAATTGCAGTGGGACTTCAGGTCCCAGGACTCAGTGGGGCTCTGGAGGCAGCCCCTTACACCTGCACACCTGCTGCCTCTTACCAGCGCTATCAAGCGCATTGCAAGAACCCAATGTGGGGGCTGTGCCCGGGCTAGGCCCAGGCCAACAGCGGGCCTGTCCAGCACCTGTCCTCAACTGGAAGAGGCTGGGCTGGGCCACCCCCATTGGTTTCGTCTTGGACTGTGGCAGATACCTCGTTCTCATTAAACTAACTTTACCTTTCTTGGATACCATTGACATCCACTGTTTTACTGATTCCAACATGGGGAAAAGAAAGGCTATTTCCAGCAAACCACTACCCTCTCCGGTGCCTGCCAGAGTCTCCACCATTGACAACTTCTTGGCGCGTACTGTTTGGGTTGACTCTAAAGAAATCAAGTTGGCTGAGTACAGACTCTCCCTGATGGAGGACGGTCCTCTATGGCATAGATTGAGTTTGGATGCGATACCTAGAGAAGGTTCTCAGGTTCACACTGGACAGCGTGAACCTGAGGCCACCCCTCTGTTGAATAGACTCCCCACCCAGTAATGTGACAGCACTTCGACCGCAGCTGTGTCACCTGATGTTGATTTTACGCAGGTGCCCAGTCTGTCCCAAAGCTCTAGCCGGATGTGCATACGCAGGAGGAGGACCGTTACCTCTAAAGGAAAACCTAGCCAGACTAATCCCGACTTACCAACTGAGGCTGCTTTTTGGCAGGGTTTCAGCAATGTGCGGGAACTGGTTAATCGGCTCAAAGTGGAGTTTGAGACCGTTTTGAGTGCCAAGCTAGCCCCAGTTATCTCCTAAACGTGTTGAGAGGACTGCATCATTGTGCATTTCTGACAGCCCAGGATTGTGGAAGGCTTGGTGTCTCAGGCCAATAGGGACCATATTTACTCCAATCTGATCCAGTTGTTGCCCCTTTCATACTTTTAATGTAATCTAGCCCCAGTGCTGAGGTGCTGGTTGGCTCAAACCAATGGGGTGCAGAACCAATGGGGTGCAGTACTTGGGGTTCACGGTTTCAAATAGTTTTGCACCATTCTCCACCTTGTCCGAGATGGATTGACTCTTGGACGCTGGGCTCTGTACCCATTTGTCATCAGTTACCCTGCCCCCATCCTCCTACAGAACACAATGGAGTCCCCACTAGAGCCCCTGGAGATCACCCCAGCTTCTGTACTCTTTTCTAGGCCTTCCCAGGGGGGTGAACAAGGGGTTGTTTCCTATCAAAGAGCTGAACGGGCCAGCACTGCTTTAGGGTGATTAGCTAGAACATAGGAGGCATTAAAGCCAAGTTGGGGTCTCAGGACTTAATGGACTTGGTCAAGCAATTTGATATTATCTTGATGCAGGAGACCTGGGCTACGGAGAATGTCTTGTGTGACAATTATGTTTGTTTTGCTCAACATGCCCTTCCGCCTTTTTGGGGGCAAGCTAGTGCTGGCTTATTAGCCTAGTTTAAGGTCTCCCTGGGCTGTACCATAACACACATTGATACTGGCAGGAGACTCATCCAGGCCTTTTACCTGAAATTGCCTTTGAAAGGGGGGCTATTTGTGGTTAATTTTTATAACAATGATTTCTTGGCCAAGGGTAATAGGAAGTTTGATGCTTTGTCCTGTATTGATTCCTTGACTTCTAGTCCTGTCTGTCCTGGGGGGAGTTTTAAACTATTGGTAGCAGGAGATTTTAAGGCCAAGCTGAGGGATACATCAGCCCTCGGATTGGTTTCATCAACCTTTTGGCAGGGATTGTGATGCCAGAGGTTTACCTCTCTTTCCTATTTTAGCTAGTAATAATTTGTATAATGCTCTTGATTTTCCTGATCAGGATGTATCTAATCTTGCCACATTTACTAGGAGAGTACAGTGCTTCATTATCGATTATGTCTTTGTTTCCAGAGACATGTCCACTAGAGTGGTCGAAGGTGGCGTTATTTCCAATGTTTTAGTGACCACAATGGTTTACATATTTCAGTCAATTATCCTGCATTGGCCCAAAGGGGCACTTTGGAGGGTAATTCTCTTATAAAAGTGAAGGATAATTTGAGCAGACTAGTATGGAGGCACACAGATTCCAAACTAATGTTCACTACATTAGTGGCAGATAACCAGACCAATATCCTTAATTGTTTCTCTTTGCAGTCTGACAGCTGCATGGTTCTCAACTCATTTGTGGCTGTGGGAAATGCCCTCAGAGCAATCCTTACAGAGAATGCCAGGGCCAGTGATCAGTGCATGGCTTCATAGTTCGATAAAACCTGTAGAATGCTTAGAAGGAAATTGCATCAATACAGCACTCTACTCTACTGTATGAGACGCCACTACAATATATAAAAGATTCCTCGACTCTACCCTACCCCACTCTAAGTTAATCCACTGTACCCTACTCCACTCTATGCCACTGCACCGGACACCACTCCACTTTATGCTATTACACTTTATGCCACTCTACTCTTCTACATTCCATTGTACAGTAAGCCACTGTATGCTACTCCACTTTACAGTAATCCACTCTACGCCACTTCACTCTATGCCGCTCCACTGTATGACACACTCCTCCACTATATATAACTCCACTTTCGAAAAGTCTACCACACTTTATGGTACTCTACAACATTCTATGCCACTCTATCCCAGTACACTCCACTGTCCAAATCTATACTCCACCCTATGCCCATACACTCCATTGTACAACACTCCATTTCACAATTTGACACTTTTCTATACAACACAGCACTCCACTCTACTGTATGAGACCCCACTCCAATTTATAACAGTTTATTACCTATGCTACGCTGCGCCACTCCACTGGACTTCACACCACTCTATTCTACGGCACTACAAAGCTTTAGCTCACTCTATACTACTATACATTCTACTACACTGTATGCCACTCTCTGAAACTTTATTCCTGCACAATGCTGTATAACACTGTACTATACTGTATGCTACTGTACAACACTTTACGCCACTCTGTACCGCTCTAAGATACTCTAGTCCACATTACGGCACTGTATGCTACTTTTTATATACCACTGCATCCGACTTCACTCCACGCTACTGTTTGACACAGTACTCCGCTCTACTCTACTACTCCACTTTACGTCACTCCACTCAACACCACTTTATTCCATTATACTCTATAACACTGGATGCCAGCCCACCATACCACACTCTGCAGCAATGTACTCTACTGTACACCACTCTACTCTACTGTATAGTGTTATAGTGAATGCCACTCTACTCTACTGTAGTCTACATCACTATCCAATACTGTACAACACGCCACTACACTCTACTGCACAACACGGTACTCCAAATTATGACATTTTACTTAACTGTATGCTAATCCACTCTACTGCACTCCACACCACTCTGCGACACTTTACTCCACTCTACACTACCCCACTCCTTTGTACTCCACTCCACTCTACTACAACTTATCCCACTCTATGCCTCAGTCCCATACTCCAAGCTGATCCCATGTCCAACACTCTACTCCACTGTATGCAATTCCACTCTACAACACTGTGCTAAACTCAATGACACTCTACTCCACTCTATGCCCATCCACTCTAGGTAACTCTAGGCCAATGTACTGCACTGTACTCGACAACACACCACTCAACTGTTTTCTACGATACGTCACTCCACTATATAACACAGCACTCCACTCTATGACATTCCACTTGATAATACTCCACTGTACAACACTCTACTTCACCATACTCCACTGTAAAACACTCTACTCTATGACAGTCAATGACACCCTACTCTACTGTTCAACACGCCAGTCCACTGTACAACTCGCTTCTCTGGTCTACGATGCTTGACTCCACTATATGAGACACCATGCCATTACACTATATAACACTTTACTATACCCTACGATACGCTTCTACACTCTACTCTACTTCTCTGAATTCCAATCTACAATACTCCAGTCTATGACAATAGACTTTACAACACTCTCCTCGACTGTACTGTACGACACTCCACATAACACTCCACTTGCGACACTGGACTCTATGATTTGAAACAAATTTTTATCAAAAATTTTAAAAACGCATTGACATTTAATGAAAAAAGCAAACGTTAAAGCTTAGTTAAAGTTAGGAAAAATATTTTCCCTCGACAAACTAAGTTTAAACTACACAAACTTGAAAAATTTTAAAGTTATACTTATAACTTTAATTTACAATTTATCCACCACCTTCAAATTATTATAAGTAGCGGACCTCGTTACACACTCTTTTCAGCTTGCTAACCAGTCAACACTAACTATAACTTGCCACTCTACCATGCACTGTGTTATCACAAATAATGTTACTTCACAGTACAACACTACACTGGACGAGACTCCCCGCCACTCTACTGCATGACACTACACTTGATAACACTGAACTATCTGACACTCTACTCCACTGAACTCCACTCTATGCCACCACACTCTACAACACTCTGCTACACTCCATGCAACTTTATGACACTCTACTCGATTGCACTCCACTCCACCACACTCCATTTCATGACACTCCAGTCTATGACACTCCACTGTACAACACTCAGCTCTACGGTTCGACACGCCACTACACAATATATCATGTCGCTCCACTCTACTAAACTCCATTCCATGATAGGATCCACCATGCCAGTCCACTGTATAACACTTTACTCCACTGTACGCTATGTCACTCCAGTCCACTCTACTCAACTCCACTCTATTCCACTCTACAATAATCCACTCTACAACACTAGACTCTAGAACACTGTTTTTCACTCTACTGCACTAAATCCAATTTATGGCATTCCAATCAATGACACTTCACACTGCAATTTGAAAACACATTTTTATTTAAAAATAAAAACTATTCACATATAATGAAAAAAACAAAGGTTAAGGATAATTTATAGTTAGAAATACCTTTTGTATTCTTTCTATACAGACCCAACTTAAAATACACAAAGATTAAATATTGGAAAGTTATAATTACAACTTCAGTTTATAATTTACGCACCACCTTCAAATTACTGTAAGTCAGACACCTCTGAACACAGTCTTGTCACCTCACTCTCCCCACTACATTAACCATAACTCATGCCTTTCCCATGCACTGTTTATACCCTTGCATACTACATCACTTGTAGCATGTGAAATCATAGCTTTCATAACAACACTTATGACTTCTTAAATGAGATTATTTGTCACAACACAGTGCATAGTAGAGTGGTGAGTTATAGTTAGTGTTGTCTGGTTAGCAAGCTGAAAAGAGTGTGTAACGAGGCCCGCTACTTATAATAATTTGAAGGTGGTGGATAAATTGTAAAAGAAATTTATAACTATAACTTTAGAATTTTTGAAGTTTGTGTAGATTAAACTTGGCTTGTAGAGGGAAAATAAGATTTCCTAACTAGAACTAAGTTTTAACCTTTTTTTCATATAAGCTTGATATGTTGGTCCATGATATCTTTGTTGTATATGTTCTATTACGTTACATTGCAAGTATGTAAAGTCATATCTTTTGCACATGGATATTGTTTCCACAATATTTTTGTATCACAATATTTTTATGGCCTATATTGTGTCATAGAAGTATATGGGAGAGAGAGATATGGAAGAAGTTCTTCAACAGAATGTTAATGCTTTGATGTGAATAGACTATTGATGTTTACGACAAGAATTCATTTACAAATATGTTCCTGTTTGTCAATAGAACAAAATGATTACTGGAGTTTCAGTATGCAGTTTAATGATGTTTTCAATTTCCCAAAAACTATAGGGCTGCTTCATCCTTGTGTTTGGATGTCTAGTGGATAAAAAGGTAAGTGACCTATAATTAGAATAAATTCCACCAGTATACTTTTTTGTACATATAAGCAGTATTCAGACTAAACAAGATTCAGTGTACCTAGGGTCTATTCAGGAGGAATCCTGTAATTTGGGACCAGGCATGGCGTGCGCTCATGCATGGTTGGAATTCACAACAAGATAGCTGAAAGAGAAGGCTTTCCATTCCAGCTGTGCATAAGCTACAAATATCATAATTTTTTACACTGAAGAGTTTAGTATTCATGGCTATTTTATCTGTGGTCCTTAACCAACGGTGTGCGAAGTCTCTGCATAGCGTATTTATTTATTTATTTATTTATTTATATAGCGCCTGAATCGACCCCCGAAGGGGTATCTCTGCGCTTCGGACGGGCAACAGGGACGCGGAGCTACTACAGCAGAATCAGAGACAGAAAAGAGTGGTCTTAAGCTGCTTTCTGAATTGTAGGTGATCGGGGCATTGTCTCAAGTGCACAGGGAGCTCATTCCAATAGCGGGGGCTGAGATGGAAAAGGGCCTTCCCCCCTAATCTAGCCTTCCTGACTCGGGGAACCACAAGAAGAGACTTAAATCCTGTAAATTCCAAAAAGCAGTGTTATGCGTAATATCAGAGTGGGGGTGCTGCCATCAAAGTTACGCCCCTAAGGTTACAATGTTTGTGAAAAATGAAATTGCTGCATGAAGGAATAGATGTGACAACGTGAATCACATCCATTCAGCAGGAGTATGCTATGGGTGTAGCATGTGTCCAGTAGTTCATTTTGAAGCACACTGACCCGAATGTAGGAGTAAAGCGTGGATTGGTAGGGTATACAATTTACAGAGAGCGCATTTTTCCATTGAAATGTCCAATTGAAATGGCAATTAAATATGCATCAGTCGTGCAGTTTTACGGCAAAACCTAAATGGTGTACATATATTAATGCATGGATATTTGGTTTCTGTGTATATTTATCATTCAAGTAAAGTGTCTAGGTTTTGTTTGCTTTTATTAAAATCTTTGTTTTCATCACAAAAATAATTGTAAAGTTCATTTACAAGTATTTCACATTTGACATAATTCAGCCTTCTCCTTCCACACTCTCTGTACCTCAATTTGCCATTGGAGAAGGTACAAATCTCAATGTTAAAAAACAGAGTAAGCAGCAATTTGTCAGAAGACATTCCCTGACATTTGACCCTGTCTTTGAATGCACATCAAATGCTACAGAGAAAATGAAAGCCCTCTTTACTGATCATTCTCCTTTCAAAGTCCTCAAAGGTTATTATGGGGGTGCTGCAGCACCTCTCACACCCCTAGTTCCAGAGCTCCTGATTATTTCCCTGTTTTTGTTAATTTTCTGTGGACATACTGAAAAAACATGGTTTATTTTGTGTCGTTTTCACACTCTGTGACATTTACACCCGGATTAACCAAATGTAGGTTTCAATGAGCAGATATACGAAGGAAATGCATTCCATGTATTTGTGGATACAAAGCAACAGCGGCGTTCCTCATTTACTTGATAATTCCCACACCCCTTCTCCTGGGAAAACAACTTCTACTCTTCAAGGTGGTATTTACAAACGAGGAAGTTATGCACAATGGGCCCGGTTCAGACAGAACATTATTGATTTTCAATTCCAATGTTTCATAATCACATCTTTGTCTCTGTGCACATGTACTTGAAGCAGTCTGATCAGAATACCCATCCTTGTTATGTGTGCAACATAGCGCTTCGAAGCCTCGTCAGGGGTAGTAAGCAATATATAAATGCAATTACAATAAGACGTCCAGAATGTGTGCATGCGTGTCAAGATGGCGGATAATGTCCACGTGTGTGCATGGCAAGATTCGACAGCAAGTCTGTGGCGTAATCAAAGTAGAAAATATACATAGATTCTCTAAACTTTTATACACAAGTTAGAGAGGCAACAGAACATTTATATATGACCACACTCAATGTTTGGACAAAAACGCGTGGATCTTTGTTGGTGGTATAGTGCTTTTTTTTATATGCATTTCAAACAATGCAGCCAACGCTTTTCACCTTACAAAGGCTTCATCAGGGCAAGAGATCTGATCCGCTGGAAATATCAGGGATCTTCTTATGTAAAACGTATAGTAGCAAAATCTAGTGTCACAATGGTTTCAACTTTATGTCCTTGTGGCAATTAAGTATTCAGGGGCCGATTTATAAACCTTCTTATTACAGCAATTGCGGCGTGAATTCAAATAGATGCAACACACCACGATCTCGTGGTCCACACCATGATCAATTCTCAATGGTTTCCATCCGGATCTCGTTACTCAACAGCAGCAACTCACGAAAAAACAGGAACAAGTGCCTCACTACAGGGCTCTAGGTCATCTAGTTGGGCTGTGTACAGCACCACAGACAGGGTAATGTCCTTTCCTCTACGGCATTGCCTCTGCACTGGTCCTTGCTGTGTGTATGTGGTATTTGTATAGCACATAACTAACAAAAAGGCACTGCAGGGATATACAGCTGCCCCTGGTGTTGTCCTTGCAGTGGTGGCCAATGTTGTCTTTGTTGTGATTACAGCTGTGATTGCTGTTGTTGTATCTGTCTTGGTATTAGCATTGGACAGGATGTTGACGTCAGTGGTGTTTACTAGGCGTGGTGGAAATTGCTGTCATTGCTGTGCAGCCAGCTAGTGATGCTTCTGTGGTTGCTATTGTGCTGTTGACTGTGGCCACAAATTATTTTGCTGTTGTTATCCCATATTGTTGTAAACCATTCATCAGAGAAAATCATCTGGTGGCTAGGCCACGGTGTCTGCACATCTATTCAAAATGATTGGCAATAATCAAAACAGATAGCCGTTTCGGCACTTCGTGGTGCTATCGCGCTGTACACCAAGCCACCTTTGGCACAAATCTGGCCACACCTTGAGACAAAGGTGTGTGCTCAATAACTGAAACACAAATAGCACTCAAGCACACACAAATAAAGTCACAAACAAAGTCTCATGTTGATAGTCCAATATCACTTCCAGTCCACACGGATCATGATGTGTCCAAAGCGTTTTTACTCCAAAAGCAATTTTCACATAGTATTATCACACAAGGCGAGTTCCAGACCATGAATTCTATAAATCGGCACACTTATCAGAGTGGTGACATCTCTCGATACTTTTGAATTTAACTACAGAAGCAGACATATTACGTATCCTTGGATTACTTCTCTGTCAGCCCGGAAACAGGGCGATCGAATGTGTGAGGTCCCAGACAGATTGACTTCTTGCTCATACCCTTTGAAACATATATCCTATGAAAGACCTCAACTCCATTTTGGATATATCACTATATCTATAGCCTTGAAAAAGTCCAGTTGGAGGAAACACGTGTCGGCTGCGGTTCTGTTGGATAATACTTTGTGAAAACTGCTTTTGAAGTAAAAACGCTTTGGACACATCATGATCCATGTGGACTGAAATTGATATTGGACTATCAACATGAGACTTTGTTTGTGACCTGAGTGCTATTTGTGTTTCAGTTAATGTAAACCATTGCCATTGTTGCTGCAGTGATGGCAATCTGTTTGATGCTGTTGTCCCCGCTGTGGGTGGTACAGTCATAATCACTGTTGTGGTCCCTGTAATGGTGCTAACTGTAGTGTTTCTGTTTATCTCCAGGTAATTGATCTACTGAAGAAGCGCTTCTCCAAGAACCAAGCCCAACATAGTACAGTAAGTTGGCATCAGTATTTTTTCTTCTCAAAAAACAAATCTTCTCAGCTCCTGGTTTGTGGTAGCTTGTGGGGTCAATTTCCATTGATCTGAAAAAAATAATTTCATGCATCTATTTCAGTCTGAACCCACCTGTAGCTTAAATAATTTGAAAACTTCATAGTTGCATGCAAATGTCAGACTAAACGCCAGTTTTTCAGCTAGAAAAGTTGCAAATTGAAGGCCCTCATCACGAATCACCTGGAGCAGTATCTCAAGGAGTACCACTCCAGGCGTTTCTGAAGTGTGCCGTTTTCCTGCACCTGGGGTTACCGGGCATGGAAACAAACCTGCTTAACTATAGAGGTTTCCATGGATAGTTTTAACCTGCTCAGAACAGTTGGAAAATATCAACAAAAAGGCCCTTGAATCAGGAAAATCCATCCTGTGAAGTCTGACCTGGTAGTTGTAGGATGCATTGGTTATTCCCCATTTCAGGGCCTACATCTAATCACCAGATACTGGCGTAGAGATGAAAGGCAGCATTGACCCCAGCCTCTGTATCTCTGCACCAGTTTCCAGCATATTGTAATGAGGGCCTTAACACAACCGATATCGTCCATTTAATATTTGTAAACAGTGCTTCATAGCCTAGCTTTAAATACGTAGATATTATTATCAAACAGACATCTTTCAGTCCAAAATCCACCCAGAATTAGTCAACAAAAGTGCATTGTAGAGCCCACTATAGAGCCAGACTTTCCAAAAAAAAGAGACATACTTGAACTCATGCACCAATAAGAAGTCATCAAACAAACGAATATTCGGGAATTCAAAATGCAAGAAGATGACTTTGTCATGATACATTTTGGAAACCAAAACCCAACCAGGCATCATCAAACAAAGTGACATTCATAAATTCAAACCCAATCAGCCATCATCAAAGAAAGTGACATTAAGGAATCTAAACCCAACCAGGCTTCACCAAACAAAATGACATTCAGGAATCCAAGGCTTCACCAAACAAAATGACATTCAGGAATCCAAACCCAGCCAGGCATCAGCAAACAAAGTGACATTCAGGGATCCAAACCCAACCAGGCATCATCAAACAAAGTGACATTCAGGAATCGAAACCCAACCAGGCATCGCCAAACAAAGTGATATTCAGCGATCCCAACCAGGCGTCACCAAAAAAAGTGACATTCAGGAATCCAACCAACCTAGTATCATCAAACAAAGTGACATTCAGGGATCCAAACCCAACCAGGCATCATCGAACAAAGTGACATTCAGGAATCGGAACCCAACCAGTCCTTGACAAACAAAGTGACATTAAGGAATCCAAACCCAACCAGGCATCACCAAACAAAGTGATATTCAGGAATCCAAACCCAACCAGGCGTCACCAAAAAAAGTGACATTCAGGAATCCAACCAACCTAGTATCATCAAACAAAGTGACATTCAGGAATCCAAACTCAGCCAGGCATCAGCAAACAAAGTGACATTCATAAATCCAAAGCCAATCAGCCATCATGAAAGAGAGTGACATTCAGGAATCCAAACCCAACCTTGGCGTCACCAAACAAAGTGACATTAAGGAATCCAAACCCAACCAGGCGTCACCAAAAAAAGTTATATTCAAGGCTCCAAATCCAACCAGGCGTCTCCAAACCCACCCAGACGTTATTAAACAAATCAACATTCTGCATTTCAAAATCAAAACGGACATGCTAAAATTCAAATACCATCCAGGCAATATCAAACAAAAGCACATTTTGAGAATACAAAAACCAATCAGACATCAGGGCACAGGGATATTTTGGAACCAAAACCCAACTAGATGACATAAAAAAAGGGGCACTCTGGAAATCCAAATCTAATGAGATGTCATTAAAACAAAGAACCCTTCTAGAATAGAACACTCATCCAGATGTCAACGCATAGAAGCATGTCCTGGAATACAAAATCCAATCAGATGTCATTTATGTAGAGAATGTTAGTAATCTTAAACTTGACCGTGTGTCACTGAAAGGATAGCTTAGGAGTCCAAAACAAAACCAGATATCATTAGAAAAAAGTATATTTTTCATCCAAAAGGCCCCCCTCCTCCCCCTCCCCAGATGTCATTAAAGAAAATCACATGCTGGAATAATCAATCTAACCGAACATAATCAAACAGAATTACATTCTGTGAAGTAAAAAATAACAGACACCATTAAATAAGGAAATTCTAGAATCCAAACTCCAACCAACGTCATAAAAGAAAGAATCAACAAAGAGGGCCAGAGATGCAACAAGCCTTTGCGCTCCTGTGCTGTCATGGTATTTCAGAAGGATTGCAGATGCTTAGGGGCAGAATAGGGCGACGCAAAACTTAGAATCAGATTTACCAAGCCACCCTGCGCGGCTTGGTAAATCTGGTGTAACTCAAGGCAGCGCAAGTCGCTGCCATGTTTAACACTACGTGGTGGGGGCGTTACATGGGTGGAGCGTGGGTGTTTCCATGCATCCACCCATGTATTCTGATGCAATCTCAGACTTACTAACACTGGTAGACCTGGGAATGCATCTGAATTGCACCCCTTCCCGGTGGTGGGGTGGGCAAATAGGTGGTGGGTAGTTGAGCACTATTGCACGCGCGCCGCAAATAAAATAATAAAAAATTAAATCCTCTTACCTTACATGAATGACATGGGATCGTCCTCGCTACACGTCCTCCTCCAGCTGCAGTACGATGTTCAGCGCGTGGCCCCAGCCAACTGCCGTAACCAATCCTGCCACTGCTCTCATGGTGTTAACCAGCATGAGAGCAGTGTCATGATTGGAGGGAGTGGCCTCTCTCGTTGCTGGAGAGGGTACCGGAGGCCTGTGCTCGGTCTAACCCAGGGTTAGAGCTTTGAAAGTGTGCTTGTCTCGCTGGTCGGCAAAAGACGGCAGGCCAAAGGGACATGCGCCCAGGCAGCCCACCCTCCTCCCTGCAGCTACCATGCGACAAGCCCCACCCCGCCCTGACGGGGAGTATGAAAAATAAATTGGTAATAAATTAACTTTGTCACCATCTTATTTTTCATCTCAGGGACTTTTGGGGTCATTTTACTTGGAAGTCGATGCTCCTCTGCTATAACGGAGGAGCTGCCCCTGCGCCTTCCCACCAGAGGCGCAACAAGGAGAAATAACTTTATTTCTCTTTGTTGGTTCCTCTTTCCAAGTGTGCTGCATTCTGTAGCACACAGAGAAAAATGCATCTAAGGGTTGTTTTTGTGCACGAAGATGTCCCTTCCTGCATAAAAACAATCTCACCTCTAACGCAGGCACCCTTGCTCCATGGTGTAAGGGTGCCTGCATTGGCGCTAGGCTGCAGATTGTGCTTCAGCGCAGGCAGAGGGCAGGAATGCGCCATATCTTAGTAGATATGTCGCATTCCTGCCCTCTCCCTTTAACACAGCAGGGTGTCTTGCTGCGCTCTTTTGCGTGAAAAAATGATAAATCCGCCCCGAGTGTCTCCTTCTGATCTCCCACTGCTCAGATGCACTTGTTGCATCAATTCAAAGTGAAGGGGGAGTTCTCCGGGATCCCCATGGCATGCCTGGTCAGGCCAGGGTCAGGCCAGGTCAGAGCTGCACCTGTATAGGCAGTGACAACGTCAGTGAGTTTGAACTGGAAAAACAGTGATCTCTGAAGGAGGCCCTGAAGGAACCCCCACTACCTGCAAGCCCCCCCTCCTCACCTCCCCCCCACACTGACCCCCCCCTCCATCCCTTGACCCCCACTGCTCAAGTGTTAGGGGCCTCCCAAATGAGCAACTGCACCTGTGTAAACAGTGGCTTTGAGCCTGGTTTGGTGATCCAGGTTCAGGTATCAACATCGCAACCAGATATCCTCAAAGAAAGGGGCAGTTTAGAGGCCAAAACGCCTTTATCGGTGGTGACAGCTGTTGTTGGACAGTTGGATAAACAAAACTGGGTTCGTTCTTTTCACTGGAGGGCTCTGGTGTGCTTTCTGCTGCTACAAGAGGTTATGGTTGGCATTACATTGCATTGTGTGTTGTGGAAGGTTGTGTTTTGATCATTTATAATATTCAGAAACCGAAAGCACTCCCAATAATTATGGGCTTCAATGAGCTTTAGTGGTGATGATGGGGTTTTGGATATCTAGAATTTTGTGACCTGTTCCTCCTGAAAGGATGAGGATATCTGTTCATAAGATATGTTACTAGTCTGCAATAAAAACAAAAATGTTGTCAGTAAAATTATGCACATAATTTTTATTGCAGGAAATATTTGCCCCCATTTGTAGCTGGGTAAAGTAATCCAACGTACCTACTTTGTGGAGTGCAAAAGGTTGCGTACTTCAAACCTCTACTCGTACTGATGACGAAGAGTGCGATTCTTTCATTTTTGGTGTTTCCTGTGGTGTAACATTAACACAGTCCGCACCACTGGCGAGAGCAGAAGGAAAGATGCCACACGCTGGGGGGCACAAGAGAGGATTTAAACCCATAGACATGTAGATGGTCTCATGGCCAGTGATTCACACGTCAGTATAGCACATTGAGGCGTGTCTTAATATTTTAGCTTATGAAGATCTTAAAACTGATTTTTCTTGTATATCTTTTTTTCTAAGGCTACTACAGTCTCCAGTATCTAACATTATAAACAAAGCTGCCCTCGGTAAGTGTTCAACCAGGTCTTATTGTGACCAAGAAATAATGTTGTATGGTGCGGGGGGAGAGGGGTTCTATGCTGGGAGGGGTACAGAAGTGCTGAATTCAGGACCTTCCTGCTGCGCTGCCTTACGGCAAAAGAAACAAGCATTTGCAATGCAATCGGTCTCGCCTTTGGGACCTTATATGTATTTAGCTATGCAGCTCATTAGCCTGGGTGCTGAAACATCTACTGTTCTTTAACATGGAGGGAAAGTAAGCACAAAACTGCGTGACATGCCAGGTATGGGAACACATGGAGAGAAATATTGCCTTTCAGTGGGAAATGGTATAGTCCAAAGCTCTGTTTTTAATATAAAATCAGGGCCTTCGGTGGTCATATCACTGAAAATACAAGATTTGAAAAAATATTGTCTACGGGTGCTCGTGGAAGACAATTTCTATGGACTGGACTCTAGAGAATGCTAAATTGATTCTGGTATTTTACTGACCTCTGCTAGTCGTTTTCTATCAAGAAAGTTAAATAGAGGCAGTTGCCAGAAAAAAAAAAAGAAAGTCCCTCATCAGAAAGCAATTCTGGTATTTTACTGACCTCTGCTTGTCGTTTTCTATCAAAACAGTTAAATAGAGGCAGTTGAACAGAAAAAAAGTCCCTAAGCAGAAGCAGACAAATCCTAGGGCTGATCTCCAGAGCCCACAAAGTACATACACATATAAGTCTATACTAAAGTATATACTAAAGTATATACAAGAGGTCTCGAATGCTCGACCTAAAAAGGGCAGGAATGTGCCGTATCTAGCAGATACAACGCATTCCTGTCCTGTTCCCCTGCGTTGGCGCACATTAGGTTGCCATGCGCCAACGCAGGCACCTTTGCACCATGGTGCAAGGGTGCCTGCGTTGAAGGGATGATTGTTTTTGTGTAGGAAGGGAAACCTTCCTGCACAAAAACAATCACAACAGGCTTTTTCCTCTTACACATAGAAAATGGAAAAACGAGGAGAAATAAAGATATTTCTCCTCGTTGTGCCTCATTTAGACCTCCCCTGGGGAGGCGTAAGTTTTTGGCACTGCCTCAGAGTTACGATTTCTTGTAAATCTGGGGCAGTGTCAAAAAGCCATGGATGTTGCTGGGAACACCCCCAGCAACACAAATTGCACGCCCCTTTAACGCAGAAATCTGCGTTAAAGGGAACGATGTTTACAAGGCAGAATTAAGCCAGAAAAGTGGCTTAGTGCTGCCTGGTAAATATGGAGCAGTATCCTGCGCCACCGGACCATCACAAAAAGTGACGCACGAGCGGCTCAAGGGGTTTATAAATAGGCCCCTCAGGGGCAGCGCCAAAAACTTATGCCTCTTGTGATTGTTTTTGTGCAGGAATGTTTCCATTCCTGCACAAAACAATCATCCCCGCAACGCAGGCACCCTTGCACCATGGTGCAAAGATGCCTGCGTTGACGCACAGAGCGCATTGTGCACCAAAGCAGGGGAAAAGGACAGGAATGCACCACATCTAATAGATACAGCGCATTCCTGCCCTTTTCTTTTGCTGTAGGGCAGCGCTGCAGGAAGGCCTGCGGCGCTGCCCTACGGCAAAAACTCATAAATGAGGCCCTCAATGTTCAGCAATTTCTTGTTCCAACAGCGCTCAGAATCGGGGGCCATTTACCATGACGATGCACGTGGTGCGGAACGATGCAAAACATTGCATCAATTTACTCACAATTGTAAAAACTTTTAGTAAGTTACCACCAGGATGCTTATGAATAATTATCAGGGGGTAATACTGGACCTGGTGCCACAAAACGTTTTTTTACGTTTCTCCTGAATGATTTCCCCGTGGAGTAACCTCTTTCCCGGACATTCTTCTCAATTTTGGGGTGTTTCTTGCACTTCCATAATTTGAAAACTATTTATTCCTACTCTGTACAAGAGTGAATCACCAGCCATTTTCAAAGTGGAAAACAATCTATAGTAGTCGGCAAAGAACCATACATTTCTGAGTTTGTGGCTGTCTAGCACCTTTTTTTTGTACGCCCACTTCGGGAAATCCGGGGGGGATATTTACAAGAAAATGCCAGAGCACGGTGTTATGCCAAATTTGGCAACGCCGTGCTCTGGCATTTTCAAATTGCAGGGATGCTCCGTATTTACAAAAATACGGTGCACCCCTGTGTTTCCCCTGGTGCTGGTGCTAGAAAAGCTGCCTAGCGACAGCGCAGGCACCCTGCCACCATGTTGCAAGGGTGCCTGCGCTGCACGGGCGATTGTTTATGTGCAGGAAGGGACACGTTCCTGCACATAAACAATCAATACTGGCAATTTGCTCTTTCTATGTGTGCTGCAGCAAAAAACAAGGAGAAATTAATAATTTATCCTCGTATCATCATCCTAAGACCAGGTTTTACCTGGCCTTAGTTTTTGGTGCTGCCCCAGCCTCGTAAATCTGGGGCAGCATCAAAAAGCAATGAGTGTTGCGGCAGCATGCCCACTGCAACACCCATTGCACGTCCATTTCACACAGAGGACTG
Source organism: Calotriton arnoldi (assembly GCA_963921515.1). Taxonomy (NCBI): domain Eukaryota; kingdom Metazoa; phylum Chordata; class Amphibia; order Caudata; family Salamandridae; genus Calotriton; species Calotriton arnoldi. Next base: position 528,315 of record CAWUFW010008351.1, read on the forward strand.
CAGCGGACAGGGGCAAATTTACAAGGTGGAGTTAAGCCACGTTAAGTGGCTTAACACCACCATGTAAATATGGGGAATGACGCAACGCCACCGGAGCATCAAAAAAGTGGCACTCCGGGGCTTTAGGGGCTTGTAAATATGCCCCGAAAATCAATCTCTGTGAGCAGATATACCCACGCTTGAAATCCTTCCAAACTGTTAGAATTTTAAGTGTGAGAAAATGATTTTACATGGGCACAACAGCAAAAGACTTTGCTTTCCTAAATACCCCCTATTTGGCTGCCTATTTTACACCTAGGTAGCTCTTAGGTGAGCAAATTGGCAGCCAGGTAACCCACCCGGAATCTGGAGGTCTGAAAGCCTATTTCAAACCCTTTGGGAGTCTTTAAATTATTCAAACATTGCCATTCCTGGAGACCTTGAATAATTTAAAGGTGGACTCCCATCGACTAGGCTGTCTACTTGTGTTCAGTGGCGGCTCGTGAACTTTGAAAGTTTGGGGGGTGCGTGAGGATATAAGACCAAACAATAAATTTGTCTGAGCGGGGGGCATGGCCTGAGGCGTCAAGATGGCGGTCGCACTCTAAGAGTGCTCCGGACCCCCTCCGTCATCCGCCTTCTATCCGCCCATCTGCAGCTGCCATCCGATCCTCCTACCTGCCTGCGGAGGTTCCCTGTCTCGCCAGTATTGCTCTGATCTCCTTCGTTGCTGGGTTCTGGGCTCCCGCCGCCTGTTTGGCCTCCTTCTTTCCGAGACCTTGGATCTGCAAAATGGCGGCCTCCGCTGCATCTCGTCTCTGGGCCTGATGTCTCTCCCCTGACGGTCTGCTGCCTGCTTCCCTCTCTGCAGCGGGATAGCGGTTGTGCCTGGCCTGGGTCCACTTGCTGCTCCTCCCGCCTGAGAGCCATCCTGGGGCTGTGCCCCCCCCCGGCATCATCTTCCTGCGAAGCGCCGGCGCCCGAGACCGCGACTGTGGACCGCGAGGGCCTGCTCCTCTTCCCAACTGGTGCGGGGAGAAACGAGAGGCGGAGGAGACCCGACCGCCGTGGTGACTCCCTCCTGACCCCAGCCGAGACTTCAGCGACCGTCCGGTGACTCCCGGCGGGGCCCGATCCCGGGCCTGTGCGGGAACGACTGTCCGGTGAGTGGGGCTGCGCCGGGTTCGGCTACCTTTGTCGGATAGCGGCGCGGGGGGTCAGGCACCGGCCCTCCCCCTCACCGAATTTGTGCCTTTCACCCTTGTGCTGCCGACCCATCACCAAGACGACCCACCCCCTGCAGCTGGAGGTGGGGGTGTGGAGGCCCGTGAAGTCGCCTTGGCCCCCTCGGACACTGCATCCCGCCTTCCATTGTGCTGGGGCAGTGGACTCGGCCTTCGGAGCTGCCTCTCACGCCATCTGAGGTCCCTTTCCCGATCTGCTGGCGCCATAATACTCATGCGAGGACAGTGAGCTCGGCCCTGCCTGGGCCCCTATTCTTCACGGACCACGACGGTGCTGCCGCCTCCCCCCGGCTCTTAGGCCTCACCGGCCTCCCAGGACAGCAAGGGCCCCCGAGGCCTCCATCTGCAGGCCCTTGGTGAGTGGGGTTGGAGTTGGGAATCGGCTGCCGTGCCGGGTGGCGGTGCAGAGGGACGACGCTGGCGTTCCCGCCCCCCCTCTCCTCCCCTCACTGACCTACCCTGCCTTCCCCTACGCTACGGATCCTGCCTGGGGGCGCCTCTTTGCATGTGTCAACCTGTGGGCGCGAGGTGGGCCTGTCTGGCCGCCCCTGTTTCATGGTGGCCCCCTCCCAACGCTGGACTCCACGTGGGAGATGGGATTTTGACTTGCGGCTTCGCCCCCCCCCCATTACCTGGAGATGCCTTCCTCCCCCCCCTTGATCTCCTGCATTGATTGACGGGCCTCTCCGGCTGGGGGGTGATCTCGGCCGTCTTTGTTGGGCGGCGTGGGGCCCTGATATCGGCCTCCCCTCCCACTGCCCGCCCGCCTGCGCCCTGCCCCTGATCCGCCCTTGTGATCAGACCTCGTGGTCCGCCTTCGGTCGCAGCCATCGAGCGGCGCCGGACCCTTGCACTCTGCGGGTTCAGGGTGGAGGGAATAGATCTTGGTTGAGTGCGGAGGGGAGCCGCGGACGGGTTCCCCCTACTTTTCCCCCCATCAATCCATCAATCCACCGACATCCTTTTCGGGCCGAGAGGTGGTGCTTCCCTATCATCGACCGTCACATCGGACGGAGGAGAGAGGGAGGCCCCCAGAATCGTGCTGGTTGGTCCCCTGAGATTGGGGGGACCTGGGAGGAGCGGCCTCGAGCCCGGGCCCGAGTATTGACGGCTTGGGTGCTGGCCCCCTCCCTGCCTGAGACTGCCGACCGCCTGACCGCCCCCCCGCCTGACTAGACGGCAAGGGCCTGTATCCACGGTCGAGATGGGTAGGGATCGTGCCCCAAAGACACCTGCTCCGCAGACCCAAACCAAAATGGACCAATACACCACCAGTGACCGAGATCCCGGAGGGGAGGCGTCGGGTGCCTCCGCTCCCGCTGGGGGGGACCTCTCCACTATCCTCCAGGCAATTGGCGCCTCCCAAGCCTCGGTGGAGAACAAGATCGGCGAGGTGCGGGTGGACATGGCCCTTATCCGCCAAGACCTACGAAACGCCACAGCTCGGATCTCGGAGGCAGAATCGCGCATCTCCACAGCCGAGGATGAGATAGGCCAACTGAAGACCCATGTGGCCCGGCTGCAGACTCAGACCTCGGAACTGCACCGACGGGCCAAGGACGCCGAAAGCAGATCAAGAAGGAATAACCTGCGCCTCATAGGTTTTCCCGAAGGGGTTGAACAGGGCCGTGCGGACACATTTGTGGAGACCTGGGTGAGATCCTGGATACCTAAAGATGCCCTCTCCCCATGGTTTGCGGTCGAGCGCGCCCACCGCTGCCTTGGCCCCCGGCCTCCGCCCGGGGCTCCACCCCGGCCCATCATCATGAGGATCCTCAATTTCCGAGACAGGGACGCCATCCTTAGGGCGGCGCGGACGCAGGGCCCCGTGAAATACCAAAACAGCACAATTATGCTTTTCCCGGATTATACAAGAGAAGTGCAGGCCCAGCGACGAACATATGATGATGTCAAACAGAAGCTCCGTAATCTGGGTTTGCGTTATGGTCTCCTCTTTCCAGAGTTGTTTTCCAAGACAAGACACACTTTTTCGACACCCCTCAGGCGGCCTGGACTTGGCTCACGGAGGAGCGTCCCCTTCGGACTCATCCCACCTCCCCCCCTGGCCGGCGGGAACCCACGCGGCCCCAGCCACCCCTTCCCAAGATACAGCGGCGCCGCACTCGGTCCCGAAAGAAGGGTGACCGGCGGAACGGGGCGTCACGTTCACCTGATGCAATGTCCCAGTGGCTCATTTCCACTGAACTACCTCGAGTCTCTGGGACTCATAACCTGTCCGGCTCCCTGATTGATCTAAGCCGTGTCCCAGACCCCTCCGAGACACTACACCCTGCCATATCTGACTCTGACTTGTCTAGGAGTCCCGCTCTTCGGGGATCTGGGGAGGATGATGGAGTCTGACCCTGAGGCTCCGCAGACTTGGAACCATAAATCATTTCTTAAGTTCTACTGCAGCTGTTATCACTAGATTATCCGTCTGTATGGAGGGGTCCATCATCGCCACGAATCTGCCCTGCTAATCGTTTTAGCTTAGCATTTAGATTAGTTTTTCGTTATTGTTATTATTGTTTTCTGTTAACTTTTTCCTTTTCAGGGTGACAGATGCTTCATTTCCGGAAGTATAGGGTGGGGGGTGTTGGGGGGGTTGGGGGGATGGGAGGGCCGTTGCCTTCTGGTTGCCTTTTTCTCTCGGCCTTGTTCGGGTCACTGTTTTTTGTTTCACATGACAGCTCATTGCACACATACGCCACTGCCGATGACAAGAATCCTACCACGACACACGAGCCATACCCCTACACTGTGACTCTGCTGTGTCACCTTCCCTGGGACCCGGGCCCCTTCGCATTTGTCCACCCATGCACCACCCACTCCTTTGATGCCGCCTATTGGTAGACCCCTCCACATTCTGTCGTGGAATGTCAATGGCTTATTAGACCGTATAAAACGTACCGCTGTCCTTCGGAGTGCCCAACGCCAAGCGCCCGATATTCTTTTCCTACAAGAAACGCACCTCCTGGGAACCCATTGCACCTTTCTCGCCCGATATGGGTTTGACAGGGTCTGGCACTCCGGGTTTGCACGGGGCTCCCGGGGCACAGCCATATTGATCCGTAGAGGTCTCCCCTTCACTCTGTTACATGTAGAGACCGACACACAGGGACGATACGTGGCCTTAACTGGTAGGCTTGAGGGTCAACTTCTCAATCTCCTCTGTGCATACATTCCTCCCGCCACACTGTCCTCTGCCCTTCGACACCTCACAATGTTAATTTCTACTTTCCCTCAGGGTCTGACGGTCATTGGGGGCGACTTCAACGCGGTTATGCAGCATTCCCTTGACACGACAAGAGTTCCCTCCGAGTCCCACCTAGCCTCTGCTAAGCGCTTTTCTGACTGGTCCTCTGCCCTGGGTCTCTGCGACGCTTGGAGGGTCTGGAATCCCCACCGAGAACAATACACACACACCTCCGCAGCTCACCATACCCACTCCTGTATTGATTTGGTCCTGTTGCCGGCCACCGATTGTCAGTTGGTATCGGGTGTTACTATCCTCCCCCGAGGTATCTCCGATCACTCCCCTATCTCCCTCCGTCTGGGGCGTGCCCCCGATGGAGTGCGCACGATTTGGCGAATGAACGCATGGTTCCTACAAGATGCGGAGTTCGCCGAGGCCATCGGGCGGGAACTGAAGCAATACTTCCTAATCAACAAGGGATCGGTTCCCTCCCCGGGCACACTGTGGGAAGCTGGCAAGGCTACCATGCGGGGCATAGCCAGAGGTTTGGTCCACGCATGGCGAGCGGCCCAGACCGCCCGTCTGATGCAGCTTGAGGCTCAGGCCGCTCAGTTGGAATCGACCCTTGCCACCGCAGAGGATGCTCGTTCTACGAGACAGCTCGCGTTGCTCCGCGAAGAGATCTGTCACATCTCCCTAGAATCAGCTAAAATGTTATGGCGTTCCTCTGTGGCACGTGTATATGGAGGGGGGGACAAGAATGGAAAACTACTTCACAATTTGGTCTCCTATCCCAAAGCCAACCGCATAATCCCTGAGGTCTGCGACGCGGCCGGCACCCACCATTTTACCTCGCATGCCATCGCACGGGCTTTTGCGGGCTATTATGCCCAGCTCTACGCGGTCCGGCCTCCCGAGGCATCCCTAGCTGACCTGTTAGACGGGGCCGAGGTTCAACTACCCCGCCTTGCTCGGACTGTCTCGGAGGATCTGGACTTTCCCCCTTACCCCGGAGGAGATACATGGGGCCATTTCCCTCTTGCATTCCGGCAAGACGCCAGGGCCTGACGGCTACCCTCAGGAATACTACGCGGCCTACCGCGACTTGCTGGTTCCTCATTTAGTCGATCTCTTCCGACACGTGGTGGAGGCGGGGTCCTTCACTCCGGAGACTGACGTGGCCACTATCGTGGTTATCCCTAAGGCACAGCCACCCTCCCTCTCCTGCGCGGATTACCGCCCAATTTCCCTCATCAATACCGAGGTAAAAATTTTTGCCACTGCCTTGGCCCAACGCCTCCGCCCCCTCCTACACGAATTGGTCCACCCAGACCAATGTGGATTTATGCCTGCCCGAGGTACCCGTCACTGCATACGCCGCCTCCACCTTGCCCTCGCACACCGCCACCAGCTCACCCCGTACTTGGCCCTGCTTTTCATCGACTTTGAAAAGGCCTTTGATACGGTTGACTGGAGTTATTTGGAGGCTGTGCTATATGCGATGGGATTCGGCCTCCCATTCCGGCGTTTTATTCGTGTTCTGTATTCCAGCCCTAAAGCACGGGTCCTGACCAATGGCGCACTCTCGGAGGCGTTTTCCATCCAGAGGGGCACCCGTCAGGGTTGTCCCCTCTCACCGCTCTTATTTGCGTTGGTGAGGGAGCCCCTGGCCTCCCTCGTACCCAAAGATCCCCGCATCCGTGGTTGGGCTTGGGACCCCTATCACGTAGACAAAGTCGCCCTGTATGCGGACGATGTCCTCCTTTTCCTAGCTGACCCCGAGGACTCTGGTCCACGTTGCTTGGAAGTCCTCTGTGCCTTTGAGCACGTCTCCGGACTGCAGCTCAACCCGGCGAAGTCTACCCTGGTTCCCCTCCACCCATCGCGAGCCTGTTTCGACTGGCAGACAACTATTCCCTTGCGCAGTCATTCAAATACCTAGGAGTGTGGGTGACCTTGCTCCCAGAGCTCGAGTGGGCCCTCAACCTTACACCTCTGGTTACCAAGGCCAAGGCAGACCTCAAACGCTGGCAGTCCCTTCCTCTTAATCCCCTTGGCAGAAGTGCACTCTTTAAAATGATGATTCTCCCCCGCTTCCTATATATTCTCCAAAACATAACCTTTCATCTCCCGGGAAGCTGGTTCCGCGAGATTGATGGTCTGCTAACCCGGTTCTTGTGGAAGGGCGGAAGGCCACGCGTGGCCCTGGCTCACTGTCGGATACCTCCTTATGACGGTGGCATGGGTGTGACTAATCTTCATCTTTATTATTTGGCCACCAGAATCATTGTTGTCCATGACTGGTTTGCCGGCGGCTGGTCCGACCCGGCGTACCAGGTTGAGCTCCGGACTATGGACTTTTCACAGCTCCAGGCCTATCTGTACGGGGCCCCCATACCACAAGTCCTCCCCCCTGTCACTAGGGCAGTCTTATTGGCTTGGCGCACTGCCTTGCGCCATACGAGATGGGATGGAAAGCTCACCCAACACACACCCTTGTGGCACGGTAACTGGCTGCGCGAGACCTCGAATCTCCGGAACTTCCGTCAATGGGACCACATTGGGATTTTGCTTCTTGGTGACGTCTGGGCTGGGGATCATATTAGGGCCTTCTCGGACTTGCAACAACGCTACTCCCTTCACGCCTCCCAGTTTCACAAATACCTGCAGCTTCGTCACGCCCTCACTGTGCATATTCCATCAGCCACCTCCCTTCCCGAATTCAGTCCTCTTGAGGCCCAAGTTATGATGGGGAACTTGGGCAGAGGTGGGGGTGTCACGGATCTACCTCTCCCTTGTGAATAATGGCCCGCGACCTTGGACTCACTGCGCGCCCGCTGGGAGGGCTGGCTTGGCCCCCTGGAAGATGCAGACTGGCGGGATGCTCTCATGGCTCCCAAAACCTTGACGACCTCCTCCAAACTACGCCTAATCCAACTCTACTATCTGCATACGGCGTATCTTACTCCCGCGCGTCTGTACAGAGCTCGATTGCGCCCCTCCCCGACCTGTGCGCGGTGCGAACACGCCCCAGCTGATTTTTATCATGTAGTTTGGCAGTGCCCTGCCCTTGCAGCATTTTGGGCGGGTGTGGAACTAGAGCTTACACAGACCTTGGGTTGGGCGGTCCCTCATGACCCACTACGTCTGCTCCTGGGTGTGTTTGATGGGCTAGATGGCTCTCGAGCCGATAAACGTTTCCTGGGGACCGCAGTGGCGGTGGCAAAACGGGACATTGCGGCGGCCTGGTCTCAGGCCAAACCTCCTACTGTGCGGAAATGGCGACGGGGGTGGATTGGTGCGTGACTCAGGAGGAACCCCTCTTTGAGGCCCGGGGCTGCCCCGAACTGTTTGAAAAGATCTGGGGCAAATGGCTCAACCTATTGTCTTGATTATCGTGTGTACTCGTATACATCCTGTTAAACTTACACAGGGGCCTACTTTAGGGCCCGTTGATCAGGTCTATGTCATCGTCTTCAATGTAATTGGTCTTCGAAGTACTGTGCTTGGTTTTGCTGTCGTTACGAATGTTTGTTTTCACCGAAATGTCAATAAACTTGATTATCATAAAAAAAATAAAAATTGTCTGAGCGAGTGAGCCTTTACCAGATACACTGCTCTCCCCTTCCACCACCACCTTGACCACGCAGTGCAAGATGAATCCAAGAAGTCATACTAATGCCTGACAAACACCCCTTTGCCTGCGCATCAAAGACATGTTAACACCCTAGAGCTGCAACTGAAGGCCATCTCCATTGGAATGCACCACGTGGGGCTTTTGTTGGAGCTGGGCTGAAATCCGTACATTTTTCTGCTAAGGTTACTTAGCACTGAGCAGCCAGTTTAAAAAGGTGCCTTAGTTTGGCAGAGGAAGGAGAATAATAAACAGAAGCAATTCCTGCCTGGTAAATAAATACAGTTGGTCAGGGCCGGACTGGCTACCGGGCGTTTTGGTGTGCCGCCAAGCTGGGGGCTGATTTCGTTGATGGGGACCTGCGTGTGCTGAAAACCATTCGTTTTGCAATGTTTATTTAAAAGCACACGCAGGTCCCCATCAACGAAATCAGCCCCCACCGCAGTGAAATCAGCCCCCAGCTTGGCAGCACACCAAAACGCCCGGTAGCCAGTCCGGCCCTGCAGTTGGTTCAAGAACTGGGGCTCGCACACCGGCCAGAAAACCGACTGATGTCCCGTGCCCTTTGAGATAAAGAGAAATTCCTTTTGAACCACATGCTGTGTCATCCTGTAGATGCTGAGAGACATGGATACCCCCCCTAGATCCATTATGTTGAGATTGCTCTCTATTTATATTTCTCCATGATCTTTTTTTATTTATCTGAGTAATCTCTGCTGCCATTCGCCCTTTTTGCCAACTTTTATGGCAGGTATATATATATGGATCCATTATTCCCAGAGTCTTCGGTGACCTGTGCCAGGGTTGCCTCTCCCTCCATTGGCTCTTGGTTTATTCATTATGTTTGTCGCCCTGAAGAAGGTTGACCTCAGACTGAGGTCTATACCGAAACGTGCATCAGTGCTGTTGCTATGATCAGTCAGACCAGGATTACTATTGCAATTGAGCCCTATTGGATGTCGGAAATGCGGGCCATCCTACAGCTATAAACTATAAATGATTTGGAGACATATATACAATATGAAACTGTTAGAAATGGGGGTCTCTAGTTGGCAATGGCTGGCCACTGTCCAAGTAGGGACCCTTCTTCCCAAGTCAGAGTGAGAGGGCTACCCTCTTTAATACCCCTGCTCAACCCTGTGGTAACGTAGCACGAGCAGGTAGGCTTATCTCAGAGGCAGGGTGTGAAGCATTTATGACCATACACAGTAACACAGTGAGGAACACTACAAAGGGACACCACACAAGTAGTTATTATAAAAAATAAGTATCTTTATATAAAGGCAGATTTATCACAAGACCAATAACTGTAAAAGCCACAATACTGTCAAAAATAGGATAGCTGTTGAAGGGCTGTCAAAAATAGTTCAAAGGTTGCAAAAATAAGGTTCAAGTTCAAAGCAGTGGTCTCTGCGACCCTTTCTTTCACAAAGTACCTGGGTTTAGTAGCAAAACCAACAAAATGTCGCAAATAAGCTGTAGCGATGATTCTCGGCACGCGAGGCCGGCGATGCGTTGGAATCCTTGCCGCAAGGGAGGATGATGCACCGATCTGCGTGATGCGTGCGGAGACGATGCGACAAACTTCTGCACGCTGGACCGCCGATGCGATGACTTTCTTGCCGCGTGGGAGAAGTCGATGCGGCGATCCTGTTGCGCTGTGCGTTCGTGTTGCGATGCGAAGACAAGACGCTCCGCGAGGGAGCGACGAAATTCGGTGCGATGCGATCAAAGTGGCGGACGCACGGCGTCCGCAATGCGATGTCTCGAAGCGATGATTTCTTTAAGGGTTGCGAGTGCGCGGCGACAGCAGCGCGATGATCATTCCAGCGCGTCTTGGCTGCAGCGGCTCGCAAAGGGGCGTCACCGATGGTTTCGTGTTGCGGGCCCTCGGCGGCAGTAGCGCGATGATTTTCTCAGCGCTCTCGACTGCAGCGGCCCGCAAAGATGCGTTAGCGTCGATTTCCCACACTCTCTTCTCTGATGCAAACTAGAGGCCCGGGAACTCACAGGAGCCTCATCAGCAGATAGCAGTCCTCGCAGGGAGGAAGCAGGAGGTTGGTGGTGGAGTCTGATGTGCCTGAGACTCCAGCAGGAGGCTAGCTCTTTCCTAGCCCTTGGGTAATTGCTTGTAACAAAAATAAAAGTTCTCTCAAGAGTTCCTTTTCCTCTTCTTCAAGGTCCAGTGGTCACTGCTGCAGGCCAGTGCAAGAAACAACACACAAGCACAGGGACAGTCACTTCCTGCAGATTCCTCCAGTGGCACGGACAGAGTTTCCTCTCCAGATCCAAAAGCAATACAAAAAGTAGGGGTTTGAGCACAGATATTTATACCCCAAAAGCCTTTGTTCTTAGAAGCTACCAGTCACTGAACCTAGCCAGAACCAGTTCTGCTCAGGCCTGGAGCACTTTGTTTACCAGGCTGCATCCTTCCTTTCAGAAAGAGGGGGTCTGCTAGCAGATACACAGTGGGAGGTGGAGCCAGCATTCACCTTGCCAGGCACAGCCCTATTCAGGTCAAGGAGCCACCCCTCCCCACACTCTAAATGCAGATCTCTCTATTCAACCCAGGTCTGACTCAGCCTGTCCTGCCCCTCTAAAACCAGACAGCCAATACACATAACGGCAGAGCACACTGGAAGGCTTAGGCAAGAAAATACCTACTTTCGAAAAGTGGTATTTTCAAACACAGAATATAAAAATAAACTTCACTAAAAGATGTATTTTAATATTCTGAGCTTAGGCATACTAAATTCGTTTTCCTACCATGTCCCTGGGGTCAGTTAGGACTATAGAATGTAATAGTCAAACTGCCCATTCTAGCCTATGAGGAACAGGTAGCCTTACAGTAGTGAAAAACGAAATGGGGTGTAATTCACTACCAGGACATGCTACATACACCAAGGCATGTCCTACCTTACACATACAATGCACCCTACCATAGGGGTGACTTACAGGCTGCCAAGGGAAGGTTCAGGGGCTGGGAAGTGAGTGCACTTCACAGCCAAGATGGCAGTTCTGGACTGCACACAGACACTGCAGTGGCAGGTCTGAGACACACTTTACAAGCTGCTTCTGTGGGTGGCACACATCAGTGCTGCAGGCCCACTAGCAGCATTTGGTTTACCAGCCCTGGGCACACATAGGCCACACTACTAGGGACTAACAGGTAAACCAAATAAGCCAATCAGGGATATACCAATTCACATAGACATATTTACACAGGGAGCATTCGCGCTGTGACACTGAATGGCAGTGGCACAGCGCCCAGAGCATCTAACACCAGTAAAACAGAGGAGACAACAGCGAAAAATGGAAGGGAGACCCACGCCAATGGTGCCAGGTCTAACACACGTCCCCTCCAGCTGAAATGTGGGGAGAACTACCCATCCCCTTGGAAGTTCTCATCGCTAAGGCGGAAAAATCTGGACAGACCATCAGCATTGGCGTGTTCTGTACCAGGGCGGTGTTCCACCGTGAAGTCCATACCCTGTAGGGAAATGGACCACCTCAACAACTTGGGATTCTCACCCCTCATCTGCATCAACCATCTGAGGGGCCTGTGGTCTGTCTGAACCCGGAAGTGAGTCCCAAACAGGTATGGTCTCAGCTTCTTCAGTGCCCAGACCACAGCAAAAGCCTCACGCTCAATTGCACTCCACCTCTGTTCCCGTGGAAGTAACCTCCTACTGATGAAGGCTACAGGTTGGTCTAGTCCCTCCTCATTGATCTGTGACAGAACGGCCCCCACCCCATGCTCTGAAGCGTCTGTCTGGACAACAAATTCCTTAGCAAAATTGGGCGCCTGGAGTACGGGTGCTGTACACATAGCAGTTTTGAGGGCATCAAAGGCTTTCTGACAGGTGTCAGTCCAGTTCACAATCTTTGGCCGCTTCTTGGAAGTCAGCTCAGTCAAAGGTGCAACAATGTTGCCATACCCCTTGACAAACCTCCTGTAATAACCCGTGAGTCCTAAGAAGGCCCTCACCTGGGTCTGGGTCCTTGGGGGCTCCCAAGCCAGGATGGTTTCAATCTTGGGCTGCAGGGCGCCACCTGGCCGCTCCCCACCTGGTGTCCCAAGTACACCACAGAACCCTGCCCAATCTGGCACTTACTGGCCTTGATTGTGAGGCCTGCTCTGTGCAGCGCCATCAACACTTCCCAGAGGTGGTGCAAGTGGTCCTCCCAGGAGGAACTAAACACTGCAATGTCATCCAGGTAGGCGGCACTGAAAGCCTCCAGCCCAACCAACACCTGGTTGACCAATCTCTGAAAGGTGGCAGGGGCATTCTTCATCCCAAAGGGCATCACACGGAACTGGTAGTGCCCATCTGGTGTGGAGAATGCTGACCTCTCCTTTGCCCCATCAGTTAAGGCGATCTGCCAGTACCCAGACGTCAGATCAAACGTGCTGAGGTACCGGGCAGCCCCTAACCAGTCTATGAGCTCATCAGCTCTGGGGATGGGGTGCGCGTCGGTCTTGGTGACCGAAGTGAGACCTCGGTAGTCCACACAGAACCTAAGTTCAGGAGTGGCACCAGGCGTCGCAGCTTTTGGTACCAAGACCACGGGGCTGGACCAGGGGCTGCTAGAGGACTCAACCACCCCTAGTGCGAACATTTTGGAGACCTCCTCCTTAATGCAAGCCCTGACCCTGTCAGTCACCCTGTAAGCCTTGTGCTTGACAGGAGAACTGTCCCCGGTATCCACCTCATGGACGCACCAATTAGTGACACCAGGTACCAGGGAGAACAAATCAGAAAATTGCCCCAACAGGTGGTGACAATCTCTCTGCTGCTCAGGGGTCAGTGTGGTGGAGAGGACCACACCCTCCACTGACCCATCCTTCTCTTCTGCACACAGGAGGTCAGGGAGAGGCTCACTCTCCTCCTCAACCCCATCATCTGTGGCAAGAAGCATGCCCACTTCAGACCTCTCAAAGTGGGGCTTTAGGCGGTTCACATGCAGGACACGCAAGGGGTTCCTGGGAGACTGAAAGTCCACCAAGTAGGTAACTGGACTTTTGCGCTCCACCACCTCAAATGGACCGGTCCACTTATCTTGGAGCGCACAAGGCTCCACTGGGGCCAGTACCCAAACCTTCTGACCAGGTTGAAATTTGACCAGAGTGGCATTCTGGTCGTGCCAGCGTTTCATTTCTTCCTGGCTGGCTTCCAGATTTGCCTCAGCAATCTTTCTGAAACGCCGAGTCTGGTTCCTGAAGGCCAACATGTAGCTAAATACATCTTGGGGAGGTTTCCTGGGAGATTGCTCCCAGCCTTCCTTGACCAGACTCAGAGGTCCTCTAACCGGGTGGCCATAGAGGAGTTCAAAGGGACTGAACCCTAAGGACTTCTGTGGCACCTCACGGTAGGCAAACAACAGGCATGGCAAGAGGACGTCCCACTTACGCCTCAGGGGCTCTTCTAGGCCCATGATCATGCCCTTCAAGGTCCGGTTGAACCTTTCAACCAGACCATTACTAGGGAGTGGTAAGGAGTGGTGAACTTATACGTTACCCACACTCCTTCCACAGAGACTTCATGTACTGGGAGATGAAGTTGGTCCCCCTGTCAGACACCACCTCTCTGGGGAATCCCACACGGGAGAAAATCCCCATCAGTGCACGTCCCACCACGGGGGCCGTCACTGTCCTGAGCGGGATGGCTTCAGGGTGCCGGGTGGCATGGTCCACCAAGACCAGGATGAACCTGTTGCCCATGGCTGTCTTGGGGTCCAGAGGCCCCACAATGTCAATGCCCACTCGCTCGAATGGGGTACTCACAACTGGAAAGGGCTGGAGTGGGGCCTTGATCTTCCCCCACTCTTCCCACTTGCCTGGCAAGTCTCACAGGTCCTGCAATGAGTGTCTGAACTCTTGTGCATCTGGGGCCAATAAAAGTGGGCGGCCAGCCTCTCAAAGGTCTTGGTCTGCCCCAGATGTCCTGCCAATGGAATGTCATGAGCCAACCCCAGTAGGAAGGTTCTGAAGCACTCGGGTACCACCAGCACACGGGCTGACCATGGCTCAGCAACCTTAGGCTCGCTATACAGGAGACTGTTCTCCCAATAAATCAGATGTGAACCAGACATGTCACCTTCTGCCTGGGCTGCAGCCTGTCGCCGCATACCCTCAAGAGAGGGCAAGCTCTCTGCTGCTCACAAAATTCCTCCCTGGTGGGTCCCCCTTCCTGCTGCCAATGGGTCAGCTCAGGCAGGTCCCCCAGTTCGGTGATCTGCTCCCCGGTAGGCTCCAGGGCATCCCCTTCAGGGTCTGCTCCTTCCTGGGCCGTGGGAACCAAGGGGCCGGCTTCCCATGCCCCCTGCCCCTTCTCTCTAAGGCAGGGATCTGGGCCCTACTCTCAGGCTCCAGATCCTTCTCAACACCCTCCTTGGCTGCCATGGACCGAGTGGTAGCACACGCCCACTCAGGCAGACCCAACATCTCTAAGTGAGCCTTCCTCTCCACCGTAGCCCACGGGGAGTCCTCTAAATCATTGCCCAGCAGACAGTCTACAGGCATGGCGGGCCTCACAGCTACCTGAAGAGTTCCTGAGACCACCCCCCACTCAAAGGGAACCTGAGCCACCTCACATTGGCTCTCTGAGTTGTCTGCGGACACTACTGGGTAGAATGCATGGGGGACAACCTGCTCTTTGGACACCAACCGGGAGCTGACAGCAGTTACACTGGCCCCTGTGTCTCTTAGAGCCTCCACCCTATGGCCATTGATGGTCACCCACTGCCTGTATTTTTTAGTGTTAGCAGGCAGTGCAGGCTTGAGGACCATCTCAAAGTCCCCTAATGAGACAAGGGTCAACTCTACAGGATCCCACCCCTCTTGGGCACCCATCTCCTCCTCTCCCAGGGCTACACTAGCAATCTGGCGGGGTGGTGCACGGGGTGGTGCACTGGCCCCCTTTGGGGGCACTGGGGATCAAAATATCTGTGGCCCACTTGACCACAGTTGTAACAAGTGGGGGCCCCCTGGGAACAGGCCTACCTGTTGGGGGCCCTGTCCTCCTCTCTTGGGGGGCTGGGACACCACTGCTTGGTTCCCTGGGGGATTACTTTGGGGCCCTCGGTGGAACTCCCTCTGTTGACCCTTGTCCCCCACTCCTCTGCTGGGGACCCTGCCCACCTTTGGCGACGTCTCCCACTGGACCCTTGCGGACCCGGGTGCTCACCCAGCGGTCCGCCTCCTCAGCAAGCTTTCTAGGGTTAGTCAGCTTGCAATCAATTAGGTGCTGGCGTAGCTCAGGAAAACAATTACTAGATAAATGCTCCCATGCAATCAAATCATAAAACTGCGCAAAAGTTTCTACTTTGCTACCTTTTACCCAGCGTTCCATGGCTCTGCAAAAAAAAGACACATATTCAACCCAAGTGGTACCTTCTAGTTTCTTGCAGACTCTAAACCTCTGCCTATACATCTCAGGGGTCAAACCATAGCGGGTCATCAACGCTTCCTTCATGTGGGCATAAACCATCCTACTTTCTGGGGGCAGGTCCAACAAGGTATCCCTCCCCTCACTCACAAAGCTTCCCCACAACCCCGCTCCCCAATCCTTCTCAGGGACCCGGTGGGACACCATGGCTAATTCATAAGCGGCAAACCATTGCCCAATATCTTCACTTTTGTGGAAATCCTTAATAACCTCCTTGGGTATATACACCCTACTCTCAGGGTGCACTATAGGTACGCTGCCACCAGAGGGGAGATTTCCATGCTCTTAGCTTTAATCTCCAACTCCCTCAATACTCTCTCATGCTCAAGCTTCATCCTCATAATCTCAATTTCTAACTTCTTGTTCTCTAGGTCCCGGTGACCATCCATTTTAAGCTTAGCCATCTCCATATTATGCCGCCTATCTCTCTCCCTGTCCTCCAGCTCTTCTGGGGACAGACCCTTAAGCGGACACACTAGAGCCCGGGTTGGAAAGGGCTGGGTCTCCTACTAAGTCTACTACATCGCCCTGCTGCTCTCCTGCATTCTCTCCCACCTCCACAAGCTCTCCTATATCCTTAGGGGCATCCCTGGCTTCTAGCCAGGCCTTCAGCGCCTTGTAATACTCCTCCCTTCTAGTGAGACCTGTGATAGGGACTGTGAATTGCTTGCAAAAATATTTGAGCTGCTTGGCATTGTAGGTTTCTATTTTCTCTTCTTCCCAGGAGAGATCCTCTGAGGCATTGGATCTGGGCTTGCCCATTGTAGAAATAACTGGCAATATCAATAAAGGACAGAAGAAAACTTCTCAAAAAATGTAAGCGGGTGAAAAATCACCGGCAATATCAATCACAATATAGGATCCTAAAACTCTCAGAAATGTGCGCGGGTGAAAAATCACCGGCAATATCAATTACAATAGGGGATCCAAAAACTTTCCAAAAATGGGCGCGGATGAAAAATCACCGGCAATATCAATCACAATATAGGATCCCAAAACTCTCAGAAATGTGCGCGGGTGAAAAATCACCGGCAATATCAATTACAATAGGGGATCCAAAAACTTTCAAAAATGGGCGCGGGTGAAGAATCACCGGCAATATCAATCACAATATAGGATCCCAAAAACTCTCAAAAAATGTATGCGGTACGTTATGGTCTGCACTCACTAGTAGTGTACACTATAATTACTGTATGCGATCATAAATGCAAGTCCAGATCCTCACCGCTGACCACCAATGTTAGAAATGGGGGTCTCTAGTTCCCATGAGGCACAGGGTCAGACTGATTTGCATATGGCCATGTCTGAACTGGGGTGGTGGAGTGAGCTAAAGAATGATGATGGATTAAACCCAGATCAGTTGACTGGGGGTGAGTGTTTGATTTGCTCAAACGCTCCGTCCATCGTCCCCTTTGGTATCGCTTTGTTCGCCCTAAGTTGGCAGGGTATGCCCAGACGTGGGTCCCTTGCTCACTTTGCCACTGGATTCAAGCTAGCCTGGCTGATGACGGCTGAATGGCCAGAAACCGGTCCCAGGATGCTTGTTTCCGGTCCAGGGAAGACATGGCTTGGCAGTTCGGGCTGGACTGTTCCCATGAGGCACAGGGTCAGACTGATTTGCATATGGCCATGTCTGAACTGGGGTGGTGGAGTGAGCTAAAGAATGATGATGGATTAAACCCAGATCAGTTGACTGGGGGTGAGTGTTTGATTTGCTCAAACGCTCCGTCCATCGTCCCCTTTGGTATCGCTTTGTTCGCCCTAAGTTGGCAGGGTCTGCCCAGACGTGGGTCCCTTGCTCACTTTGCCACTGGATTCAAGCTAGCCTGGCTGATGACGGCTGAATGGCCAGAAACCGGTCCCAGGATGCTTGTTTCCGGTCCAGGGAAGACATGGCTTGGCAGTTCGGGCTGGACTGTTCCCATGAGGCACAGGGTCAGACTGATTTGCATATGGCCATGTCTGAACTGGGGTGGTGGAGTGAGCTAAAGAATGATGATGGATTAAACCCAGATCAGTTGACTGGGGGTGAGTGTTTGATTTGCTCAAACGCTCCGTCCATCGTCCCCTTTGGTATCGCTTTGTTCGCCCTAAGTTGGCAGGGTATGCCCAGACGTGGGTCCCTTGCTCACTTTGCCACTGGATTCAAGCTAGCCTGGCTGATGACGGCTGAATGGCCAGAAACCGGTCCCAGGATGCTTGTTTCCGGTCCAGGGAAGACATGGCTTGGCAGTTCGGGCTGGACTGTTCCCATGAGGCACAGGGTCAGACTGATTTGCATATGGCCATGTCTGAACTGGGGTGGTGGAGTGAGCTAAAGAATGATGATGGATTAAACCCAGATCAGTTGACTGGGGGTGAGTGTTTGATTTGCTCAAACGCTCCGTCCATCGTCCCCTTTGGTATCGCCTAGTTGGCAATGGCTGGCCACTGTCCAAGTAGGGACCCTTCTTCCTAAGTCAGAGTGAGAGGGCTACCCTCTTTAATACCCCTGCTCAACCCTGTGGTAACGTAGCACGAGCAGGTAGGCTTATCTCAGAGGCAGGGTGTGAAGCATTTATGACCATACACAGTAACACAGTGAGGAACACTACAAAGGGACACCACACAAGTAGTTATTATAAAAAATAAGTATCTTTATATAAAGGCAGATTTATCACAAGACCAATAACTGTAAAAGCCACAATACTGTCAAAAATAATAGCTGTTGAAGGGCTGTCAAAAATAGTTCAAAGGTTGCAAAAATAAGGTTCAAGTTCAAAGCAGTGGTCTCTGCGACCCTTTCTTTCACAAAGTACCTGGGTTTAGTAGCAAAACCAACAAAATGTCGCAAATAAGCTGTAGCGATGATTCTCGGCACGCGAGGCCGGCGATGTGTTGGAATCCTTGCCGCAAGGGAGGATGATGCGCCGATTTGCGTGATGCGTGCGGAGACAATGCGACAAACTTCTGCACGCTGGACCGCCGATGCGATGACTTTCTTGCCGCGTGGGAGAAGTCGATGCGGCAATCCTGTTGCGCTGTGCGATCGTGTTGCGATGCGAAGACAAGACGCTCCGCGAGGGAGCGACGAAATTCGGTGCGATGCGATCAAAGTGGCGGACGCACGGCGTCCGCAATGCGATGTCTCGAAGCGATGATTTCTTTAAGGGTTGCGAGTGCGCGGCGACAGCAGCGCGATGATCTTTCCAGCGCGTCTCGGCTGCAGCGGCTCGCAAAGGGGCGTCAGCGATGGTTTCGTGTTGCGGGCCCTCGGCGGCAGTAGCGCGATGATTTTCTCAGCGCTCTCGACTGCAGCGGCCCGCAAAGATGCGTTAGCGTCGATTTCCCACACTCTCTTCTCTGATGCAAACTAGAGGCCCGGGAACTCACAGGAGCCTCATCAGCAGATAGCAGTCCTCGCAGGAGGAAGCAGGAGGTTGGTGGTGGAGTCTGATGTGCCTGAGACTCCAGCAGGAGGCTAGCTCTTTTCCTAGCCCTTGGGTAATTGCTTGTAACAAAAATAAAAGTTCTCTCAAGAGTTCCTTTTCCTCTTCTTCAAGGTCCAGTGGTCACTGCTGCAGGCCAGTGCAAGAAACAACACACAAGCACAGGGACAGTCACTTCCTGCAGATTCCTCCAGTGGCACGGACAGAGTTTCCTCTCCAGATCCAAAAGCAATACAAAAAGTAGGGGTTTGAGCACAGATATTTATACCCCAAAAGCCTTTGTTCTTAGAAGCTACCAGTCACTGAACCTAGCCAGAACCAGTTCTGCTCAGGCCTGGAGCACTTTGTTTACCAGGCTGCATCGTTCCTTTCAGAAAGAGGGGGTCTGCTAGCAGACACACAGTGGGAGGTGGAGCCAGCATTCACCTTGCCAGGTACAGCCCTATTCAGGTCAAGGAGCCACCCCTCTCCACACTCTAAATGCAGATCTCTCTATTCAACCCAGGTCTGACTCAGCCTGTCCTGCCCCTCTAAAACCAGACAGCCAATACACATAACGGCAGAGCACACTGGAAGGCTTTGGCAAGAAAATACCTACTTTCTAAAAGTGGTATTTTCAAACACAGAATATAAAAATAAACTTCACTAAAAGATGTATTTTAATATTCTGAGCTCAGGCATACTAAATTCGTTTTCCTACCATGTCCCTGGGGTCAGTTAGGACTATAGAATGTAATAGTCAAACTGCCCATTCTAGCCTATGAGGAACAGGTAGCCTTACAGTAGTGAAAAACGAAATGGGGTGTAATTCACTACCAGGACATGCTACATACACCAAGGCATGTCCTACCTTACACATACAATGCACCCTACCATAGGGGTGACTTACAGGCTGCCAAGGGAAGGTTCAGGGGCTGGGAAGTGAGTGCACTTCACAGCCAAGATGGCAGTTCTGGACTGCACACAGACACTGCAGTGGCAGGTCTGAGACACACTTTACAAGCTGCTTCTGTGGGTGGCACACATCAGTGCTGCAGGCCCACCAGCAGCATTTGGTTTACCAGCCCTGGGCACACATAGGCCACACTACTAGGGACTAACAGGTAAACCAAATAAGCCAATCAGGGATATACCAATTCACATAGACATATTTACACAGGGAGCATTCGCGCTGTGACACTGAATGGCAGTGGCACAGCGCCCAGAGCATCTAACACCAGTAAAACAGAGGAGACAACAGCGAAAAATGGAAGGGAGACCCACGCCAATGGTGCCAGGTCTAACAGAAACTATATGATTTACCTAATTTTTCTCCTCTGGTCCACTGATAATTATATTGTTGCTGATTTTTTCTAAGAATGTTTTCGTTCGAATGATTGAAGTCTGGGTTTGTCTGTGTATACCTGATTAGAGTATATGCGAGTTTACATGAGGTATCTTTCCTGAGTGATGCTTCCTGGCTTTCTGTGAATCCTGGCGTTTGGGATGTGTATTATATAGTATTTTTCCTTTTTTGTTGTTTTATATTGTCTTTTGCATTATACTACGGATTTCAAAGTCATGACATAATATTTAAATAAAAAATAAGAAATAGAAAAGAATAAACTTTGTAAAAAAAAATCCCTTTTTTGTTACAAAAATCAGTGTAAGGGATTGGTTTTTATTGGGGTGTGATGGGCTATTATGCGGCATTTTGCGCTCTTTAATGTATGATCTTTTTATTAGAATTGTATTTATTCACCAGGCAGGAATTGCTTCTATTCATTGTTACTTTCCCCTGGTCCTGCTGGTGCATCTGTTCTCAGGTGCCCTCTTCTTTTTTCGTTGCTACTTGATAGTAAGGAGAATAGCCTAATAGAGATTAGTTGATGTGCCCAGGGTCACACAGTGTTGTCTAATGGCAGTGGAGGAGCATGAACTGGAACACAGAAGTCTTGTTTTCATGGCAGGTAATTTAGCTTCCACTCCTCATTTCAGCAAAACATAATGACAACTTAAGTCATCAGAGGAGCTAGGGTTTATGGTCTTCGAAGCTATTAACTAAAATAAGCGTGTCATAACATAAAACTTACAAAGTGAATTGTAAAGCAATCTGGATAGCTTGACACACCATAAGAAATCAAAACATGCAATGACACAGCACGGCACCTCAGAACACAACAGCATAGTACAACATATCATAACATAGCAGGACGCAGACTAGCGTCTATATCCTGCGCTAACGTAACACACCAGCCAGGACGTCTGAGGGGACACTCACACAGCCTTAAATGCTTGCAGATATATGAGTGGCCAGTGTCAGAAGGCACAGGGTGTGTCCTGGTAGCCTGGTTCCCGGGTTTGCATAAGAAAGGTGCCCTGGACTCAAGAGGTGTAGGGGTGTCTGGGGGCCATGCATGACACCAGACTCCCTCTGTTTCACCTTCCAGGCCCTTACTGCACCAACAGGTTTTCTAGACTTATCAGTCATGTCCAATCCTCATGGCCCACAGAGTCCTTTGAGTGGGATGGCCACTTATATGAGGCTTGTAATTTATACCTGTTTCTTGCTCTTGTCCCTCTCACTTTGCTTTAACATTACCACACTTTTCGTGGAGCCTTAAGACTCTGGCATTGGAAATTTGCACTATATCAGATCAGAAAAAACTCACATTCCTTACAAGCCATCACTCCTATGGAATCATACTCTGCATGTCTAGATTCTGAGCAGTGCAGGACAGACGCCCGACTGATATTGTTTCTTATCTTTTTTCTGTAATTCTTTATACTTTTTGTTTTAATTGCTTTTATTTATTGCATCTTTGTGGTATAAATGAAATTGCAGGATGACAGCCTAGCTGGGTATACTGTGCTTTATCAGCAGGAGCCTGTTTAAAGTTCAGGGGGCATATTACTAAGGTCCGGCGATAATTATCGCTCAGCGCGCTTAGCGCGAGGATAATTATCGCCTGACTAACGCTGAATTTTATCACTGAGATAGCGTGCTATCAGCAACGCTCATCTCAACAGTGATAACTTTGCAAGCGCTAACTGCCAAATGTGCGATTATCGCTGGAAATCCAGCGATGATCACACAACTTATGGCGATAGCTTGCTGATAGGGCAGGACAGACTCAGCCATGATATCCACCTCCCATTGGATATCATGGCTAAGTTATACTGAGAGCAGGCGTTAGAAAAGTAGCGCTAACCGCGGTTAGCGCTACTTTTCTAATCGCTCTGCATGTTCGCCTGCAGCTTGATAATAGGAGAAATGTCGGTTAGCGACATTTCTCCTGTTATCCTGGGAAGGAACGCCCACTTTGCATCTCATTAGAGATGCAGAGCGAGGCGTAGGGAAAACGGGTGCTAACATGCGTTAATGCATGTTAGCACCCGCCTTGGTAATAGGGCGGTAATATTATCTCCGCTTTTTTGGCTCTTAAAGCCAAAAAAGCGGAGATAATGGCCCTTGCTAATATGCCCCCAGGTTTCTTGTCTAATAAGTTCAGTGCGGCTGGTGATCATTGAAAGTGGTGGGGTGTAACCTATGGCTCACATTCCAGTGGGCGAGCCTAACTTTTACTCACACGGCTCAACGGGTTCGCTCATTCTCGCTTGCACTCAGTCTTACTCTATCACTCATTCTCACACGGTGCCATTCACTTACACTCATTCGCACTTTTACTCACATTTACTTACTCTGACTTATTCTGACTCACTCAGTCTCAATGACTCATACAGTCCAATTCATTCTCACTGTGACCCACTCACTCTCAATCATTCTCACTTACTCTCACTCAGTCCCACACATTCTCACTCCTTCTGGTTCACTCAATTTCACCCTGACTCACTCAGTCTTACTCATTCCATCTCACTCAATCTCATTGTAACTCACTAATTTTCACACAGTCTCATTCCAACTCAGTAATTCCCACTCAGTCTCACCTAGTGTACCTCAGTCTCCTCCTGACTCACTTTTTCTACCTGGTTCACTCAGTCTCACTCATTCCGATTCACTTAGTCTCACTGTGACTCACTCATACTCACTCAGTCTCAATCATTAACACTCATTCAGATTCAGTCTCACTCTGACTCACTCAGACTCAATTATTCTCACTGAGTCTCACTCATTCTCACACAGTCCAACTCATTCACACTCATTCTGACTCATTCTGACTCACTCAATCTTCAGCTTAATCAGTCAGTCTCACACAGTCTCACACACTCACAGTCAGTCTTAGTCAGTCTCACTCTGTCACACCTATCTCATTCTCAACGACTCATTCAGACCTTCTCGTTCTGATTCACTCAATATCCCTCTGACTCACTCATACTCATTCTGTCATTCTGACTCAATATCCTTTTGACTCACTCAGACAATAATTCTCACTCTGACTTGACAAAAGTGTCTCACACAGTAACACTCACTGTCATTCTTCCTCGATCTGATTCATGTACGAACTCTTCCTATCACTTATTGTCACTCACTTTGGCTTACTCCTTCACTGACACACTTTCACTCACTCACACATACACATGCTGTCTCACGGGCACACACTCTCACGCATATACACCTATTTAAAAATGTTTTACTTATTTTGCTGCTTGTGCAGGTCCCGTTTGTACTACTGTTGCTTCTTTCTTCTTTTCACAGTGCTTGAAAATGTAACCTCAAAAACTGCTTAAAAACTATAAGATGCCTGCTCCAGGTTATGTGTCACAGGCATCTTTACACTGGTGTCTTCTTTGAGTCACCTGCACGCCATTCTAGGAAGGAGAGACTAGGATTTCTTTTCAGTTTTATATATCATGAACTCAGCCCAAGGTATTGGAGCACTTTACATGAGCACCAGTTACCTTACACAAGAACACATTTTATTGTTAGGCACGGGGAGATTAAGTGATTTGCCCAGAATCATAGGATGTTGAGTTGATGCCAAGAAACAAATCTGGTTCCCCAGTTCCAAAGTCAGCAGCTCTGGCCATTATGCCACATCCTAGACACCCAGGCAACTTGGACATGTGTCGCCCACATGGTAACTGTCTTTGAAGTAAGTAGCTGTGCCTAGGCATGTTGAGAAGCATTTATAAGGAGAAATTGTGTCCTCCATGTCATGGGGTTTTCGTTACCTTTATTAGAGATTCCCATTCTAAGATGGCTGCCATTTATCCTTACAAACATCGGGGCAGATTTACAAGCCCCTTGCATCATTTTTGCACTGCAGTTGCGGCACTTTTTGTGACGCAGCGGCGGCGTAAAAATGTGGCCCATTTACAACGTGACGCATCTAGGGAGATGAGTCACGTTGTAAAGCCCTGCGTCACATTATACCTGCGTCAGGTATAATGTATGCAGGGTGGACGTTCCCATGCAGGAAAGCCTCGTAAAAGTGATGCAGTGAAATCTACAAGATTTCACTGTGCCACTTCTAGGCCGCCACTGCGTGAAAACCTTATGCCTGCTTGAAGCAGGTGTAAGGAGTGACGCAGCACAATGAGGATAGGCCGCAACATGCATTGCTGGAGTTGCGTCAAGCTTGCGATACAACTCCAGCAATGCGTGACTTCTGCGCCAAAAGATGCGTCAGAATTTCTGACGCATCTGTCAATCCTTGCGCCATGGTGCGCCGTATTGTAAATACAGCGCATCCATGGTGGCGCAAGGGTTTCTCAGAGTGGTGCAGGGAAAGTGACGCATCTCTACAGATGCGCCACTTTCTTGTAAATCTGCCCCATAGAGTGCTGGTGTTCCTCGGGTGGGGGAGGTAGGTGACCTGTTGTCAGAGTAGTTTCAGTCCACCCCCCTGCAGTGACAAACTGTGAATTAATGGTTTTCAGTGCCCCTTACTGAATTTCAGCTCAGCTGGGAAGAGCAGGGCCCCTTTCAATCAATCAATCAGGGGTTTATAAAGCACGCTACTCACCCGTGAGGGTCTCAAGGCGCTGGGGGGGAGGGAGTGCAGCTCCGGTTCAGGCGAAGAGCCAGGTCTTGAGGTTCTCTCTGAAGGTGTGCAGGGTGGGGGAGCGTCTGATGATTGCTGGGAGCTCGTCCCAGGCTTTGGCTGCGACGTAGGAGAAGGCTCTTCCGCCTGCTCTGGTTCTGCGGATGCGGGGGGTCTCTGCGAGGGCGAGGTTGGCGGAGCGGAGGTTCCTTTTGGGTATGTGGAAGGAGACTCTCTCGTTGAGGTATTTGGGTCCGATGTTGTGGAGGGACTTGTAGGCGTGGGTGAGCAGCTTGAAAGTAACTCTCTTCTCGACGGGGAGCCGGTGGAGGTCTCGTAGGTGTTGGGTCATGTGTTCGTGCCGTGGGGTTCCGAGGACGAGTCGGGCTGCGGTGTTCTGGATGGTTTGTAGCTTGTGTAGGAGAGTTCTGTTGATTCTGGCGTAGAGGGCGTTGCCGTAGTCCAGTCTGCTGGTTATGAGTGCGTGGGTGACGGTTTTTCTGCATTCGGGGGGTATCCATTTGAAGGTCTTGCGCAGGATCCGAAGGCAGTTGAAGCTGGTGGGGGCGATGGAATTGATCTGGCGGGTCATGGTGAGGGAGGAGTCGAGGATGATGCAGAGGTCTGTCGGGGTGGGCGGGCTCCCGAGGGCGGAGGGCCACCAGGTGTTGTCCCAGGCGGAGGTGGAGGGTCCGAGGATGAGGACCTCAGTCTTCTCTGAGTTGAGCATCAGGCAGCTGTTTTTCATCCAGGCAGCGACGTTCTTCATTCCTTCCTGGAAGCAGAGTCTGGTGTCTTCGGGGTTCTTCGTGAGGGAGAGGATGAGCTGGGAGTCGTCGGCGTATGATACTATGCTGAGCCCATGCTGTCTGACGATTGCGGCGAGGGGGGCCATGTAGATGTTGAAGAGCGTGGGGCTGAGTGATGATCCTTGGGGTACTCCGCAGTTGATCTCTGTGGGTTCGGAGAGGAAAGGGGGGAGTCTGATCCTCTGGGTTCTGCCGGAGAGGAAGGAGCGGATCCAGGTGAGGGCGGTTCCACGTATCCCAGCGTCGTGGAGTCTGGCAGCGAGAGTGCGATGTGAGACGGTGTCGAAGGCTGCGAAGAGGTCTAGTAGGATGAGGGCCGCGGTGTGACCCTGGTCGAGTAGCATGCGGATGTCGTCGGTGGCGGCGAGGAGGGTGGTCTCGGTGCTGTGGTTGCTCCGGAACCCGGACTGGGAGGCGTCTAGAATGGAGTTCTCTTCGATGAAGGCGGTCAGCTGAGTATTTACGAGTCTCTCGGTGACTTTGGCCGCGAAGGGGAGGAGGGAGATGGGCCGGTAGTTCTTCAGGTCTGTCGGGTCGGCCGTGGCCTTCTTGAGGAGGGGTTTGACTTCCGCCCGCTTCCAGTCGTCTGGGAAGATGCCGGATTCGAGGGAGGCGTTGATGGTCCGTCCTAGTTCGGGTGCTATGGCGGCGGTGGCCCTGTGGTAGATGTGCGGTGGGCAGGGGTCAGTGGGGGCTCCAGAGTGGGTGTTCTTCATGGTCGCAGTAGTGTGTTCGACGGTGGCAGGATTCCAGGTGGTGATGGTCGGCTCTTTGTCAGTGGTAGAGGGGGGGTGGTGTCCGGCGTCTGGTCGCTGAAGTTGTCGTAGAGGGCTTTGATTTTCAGATGGAAGTAGGAGCTGAGCTTGTTGCAGGGTTCCTGTGATTATGTGACGTCCGTGGCTTCGCTGGGGGGTTTGGTGAATTGCTGTATGACGTTGAAGAGTTCTTTGGCGTTGGTTGCCTTGGTGTGGATTTTGTTCTTGATGAAGGTCCGTTTGGTGTCTCTGATGCGCTGGTGGTATTCTTTCAGGGCGCTACGGTAGATATTGAGGTCTTCCGTGGTTTTCCGGTTTCGCCAGGCTTTCTTGAGGCGTCTGCAGGAGCGTCTGGCTCCTTGGAGTTCGGTGGTGAACCAGGCGGCTTTCAGGGGGCGTGGATTGCCGGGGTGGCGGAGGGGTGCGAGCTTGTCGGCGCAGCTGGAGATCCAGCGGTAAAATTCCTTGGCTGTGGAGTTGGCGTCAGTCGTGGCGCGGGGTGGGTCTAGGAGGAGGGTGGTGTTAAGGTGCTCCTCTGTGATCTTGCTCCAGTTTCTTCATGGCGGGCGCGGGGCGGGTTTGGGTCCGGAGGTGGTGTTGAATGTGAAATGTACGCAGTGGTGGTCCGTCCAGAGGGGTTGCGGGGTGTGGCTGAAGTGGATGTTTGACCCTCCTGCGAAGATGGGGTCAAGGGTGTGTCATGCTCTGTGGGTGGCGGTGGTGACGAGTTGCTTCAGTCCGAGGTTGGAGAGGTTGTCGAGAGGGTGATGGAGTCGGGGTCGCTGCGGTTGTCGAGGTGGAAGTTGAGGTCTCCGAGAAGGATGTACTCCGTAGACGTGATGGCGTGGGGTGCGCCGAGGTCGGCTCTGGTGGTTGCGGGCTATGGTGGATGCTTTGGATATAGCATACTAAAGGAGTGGGACAGGAGTTTGATCCTGCCTTTTATAACTCGATATTCCTGTGGCCTCTGCTTTTTTCTCACCTCCCTCACATTTAGGGCTCAGAGTCTGCAATACAACAATGTGGTTCCATGCTGCCTCTTCTCACTGCGGCACCATAGATCTGTGGTGATTCCAGCCACCCTCTTATCTCACTGCCCCTGGAGATAGGCAGCCATGCCATAAGACTGCAAGTAGGGCTGAAGCTGTGGTGTGCACAATAGCACAGCCTGAGCATCCTCCCTTCAACACAGGCCTAACAAAACCAACCAGTGAAATAGAGCGATCAGACCTTGCGCCTCTTGAGAAAACCAAGTAATCCCCATATAGTGTGTGTGGCAGATGTGGTGAACAACACAGAGTACTTAAAGAGGATTCAATAGAGAACAGACCAAACACACTCCACATCTTAATCACTGGCACTGCTGCTACTGGTGACAAAATAATTGCATGCATATGATAACAAAATCACTGCTAATAATAAAGTGGTCTCCTATGTAGCTCTTTACACATGCACAAAACATTAGATGTTTATTAAAAATGCTTGCTTTTTTCCAATCACTAAATTAAACTAAAAAGATGAAATGTACCCATCCCCAAAATGACGAGGACTCATACCAAAGCATGGTAGACAGCTTATTGAGTCAATGCCTGTAGAAGGTTAACCCATACAAACCTCCCATTACTGTATTATATCATGTGTGTGTATGTGTGTGGGTGTGTGTGTGTGTATTACTATCCTTGTAGGCACTTGGGTGTGATAACACACTCATGCTGTGGGGACACACTGTCTATGTGAAGATTGAAACATTATCTTCATGCACTGTCTTTGAGGGGACATGACTATGCGTACATTCACACGCCATCTCAGTGAGGTCTTGAACATCCTAATAACCAAACACTAGCCCAGGAACCACACACTATCTCTGTGGAGACTCGAATGCCATCATCTTTACACACTATCGCTGAATGGACAGGGCCATGATAAACTCCACATACTATGTTGGTACAGACTTGAACACCACTATAATCACACAGTATGAGGAGGCTTAAACATGCCTGTAATCACACACTAACTCTATCCATGATAATCTCCACACACTACGTCAGTAGGGACTTGATCACCACTAAAATCACACAGTATGTGGAGGCTTGAACATGCCTGTATTCATACACTATTTTTTTGTGGGGATTTTAATATCATTATCTTTACACACTATCACTGAATGGATTTGGCCATGATAATCTCAACACAATATGACAGAAGGGACTTGCACATCACTGTAATCACACACGATGAGGAGGCTTGAGCATGGCTATAATCAAGCACTTGTCTATGAAGACTTAAGCATCATTATCTTCACACACTGTCTGTGTGAAGATGGGAACATTATCTTCACACACTCTCTTTGAGGGGGCATAACTATGCGTACATTCACACACCATCTCTATGAGGTTTTGAACATCCTCATAACCCAACACTAGCCCAATAACCACAGACTATCTCTGTGGGGACCTGAGCTTCCCAATAACTACATGCTATCTCTGTGGGGACTTGAAGATCACTATAATCACACAGTATCTTTATGGGGACTTCAACAAGATTACTTTAAAGCGCCAATTTTGTTAGGAATTGAACATTCTTCTAATCATAAACTATCTTTGTGGTGACTTGAACTTCATTATCTTTTCATGCTACCTCTGTGGGGGACTTTCATATGGTTTTAGAGAGTGTCTCTGAAGACTCTATGATACTATTGTGATCACAAATGACCTCTGTGTGTATCATCACACACTATTTGTAACATTACTTGCTAGGGAATCTATTTTCAAATAGGTACTTTGAAATGCATGAAAATCATCACACTAAGTTCAACTAGACAACATTGATGATTCCAGCATTTTATTTATCCATCTGTTAATCCCTCATCTCTAGACCTGGGTGAAATTGTAATTACACCGAGTAGTCATAGTGATAATTTCAGTAACTTCAAATTACTCTGCCCGTTTGCATATTTATGAGTAATTTTGCACAGAAATCCTACAGCAGGAGCACAGGAACAGCAAAAATAGTGAGCACAAGCTGCTGCTGCTGTTCGGGTTCTGTTGCATTTAGAGCTATTTTTAGCGCAAAATGCATCCTCTGGCATATTTTGGATTCAAGGGTGCATTTTGCACTGAGAAAATCGTGTTAAATGCTGGGATGTGCTCCTTGCATAATTCTGCAAACTTTTACATACTGTTGCTGTAATTTTGTGTAATGATGCTACAGCAAATTATGGCAGTTACTCCCACCCTGCTTATTTCCTAAGACTTTGACCACTAAGCAAAGAGATACATACAGTTTTAAATTCCTTTTGTAATCCTGATATATGTTATTTTATGGCACTTTATTAACACAATCCATCTATTGTACCCATATAATACGTGGAGCCATTGCATTATGAAAAGATTATGATGTTATTTGCATATCTTGCTGATAAAATAAACATTTACCCTTGTGCCCATGACTGTATTCAATAGCAAATGATAATTATAGAGAATGTCCCCCACAAAGATGGAAACGCACGTTCAAGACCCCACACGGGTGGTTCTGTGCACGCGATTAACAACATATTTTCAAATTTGAAGCAAGATCCTGTATTCTGAATGTTTTCTTAAGATTTTTCTATTATTGGTATATTTTTAAAACATTAGGAAAGGTTAGCCCCCACAAGGTAAGTGTCCACAAAAAGTCCCCACAAGGACGGTAACACGTGTGTGTGTGTGTGTGTGTGTGTGTGTATGCGCACGTTTGTGTTGACATGAGGTCTATCTTCCAGTCTGTTGCTAGGCCTAAAATGGTTTTACTTAGTGACTAATGGACAATTAATTCACACTGAGACATTCATTGTGTAGAAATTCGCACCTGTATCTTGCTTCAGTCTGTGACCTATAGAATTTTAAACACAACATCACTCTTCTCTGTGGCGCTGGGATCTTAAACTTTCTGTCTTCACTAACTGAGAATAAAACCTGTAAACCAAGACTGGACTGGCCGGATCGGGCATCTGGCGTTTCCCCAGGAGGCTGGAAGGGTGGGGGCCAGTTTTGTTACTGGGGCCGTTTTTGTAGCAGTGCGGTAGTTGTGAAAGCACCCGCTGCAGTGTTCCTTTTATATCCAGTAGTCTTCAGGCAACAATAAAAGTGTCAAGATAACTCTGGTGACTAATGTACCTGCTGGAGAGAGAGTGGAGTTTTGTCTAGTGGCAGTTTTGACTCACGTAAGGTAGCTCAGAGGGTTAATGTGCCTGCTGCAAAGGACGTGTACCTTGCAGATCACAGAACAGAATTATATGTGGATAGCTTAGTGGGTTACTGCTTTTGTCACAGAGACCCTTTTGTTACTGTGCAGTTACAATCATAATATAGCCCAGTGACCTGGCTAGATAAAAAAGAACATGCTAGTAGGCTTGTTCCAGAACTTAGGGACTCGGACGGGTCCCCCATAACCGACCCCCAAGACATAGCCAAACAGTTTGCAACGCACTTCCACACAGTATACAGCTCAGTAGCTCCATACACTGAGGCGGATTCCTCGGAACTCCTACGAGATGTCTCCCTTCCAACGCAGTCAGCCACTGACCGGGCGTTCATGGATAGTGCCCTCACCACTGACGAAATAGCGACTGCAATCCGAGCGCTCCACTCGGGTAAGGCCCTCGGCCCAAAGGGCATCCCGATCGAGCTCTACAAACTCCGTCCAGATAAATTAGCCCCTTATCTGAAATCTATGTTTGAAGATAGCCTTGAACGGGGATCGCTGCCCCTAGATCCGAGAATTGCAACCATTGTTCCCATTCACAAGGAAGGGAAACCCAAAACGGACTGCGCCTCCTACCGTCCTATCTCATTGCTTAACGCAGAACCTAAAATCCTAGCCAAAGTGCTCGCCACTAGGCGGATTAAGGCAATAGGGGACTTAGTGCACCCTGATCAATCGGGGTTTATGCCAAAGAGGAACACTGCTCTAAATCTGCGTAGAGTGCATGGGGTTTTGGGCAGGGTACCGACCATACGGGAGGATGCAGTCATAGTCTCCCTAGACGCTACTATGGCCTTTGATACGCTTGAGTGGCCCTATCTCTTTGCCGTGCTCACAAAATTGGGATTCGGACCGAACTTTAGCCGGTGGGTGCGTTTGCTATACGCCACACCTATGGCGCAAGTAGTCGTGAATAACAAAAAATCTGAGGCCTTCACACTTAGCCGAGGGACCCGGCAGGGATGCCCTCTCTCTCCCTTACTATTCGCTTTGGCCCTTGAACCCCTTGCCGCATGGATCCGTAAAGACGTGAGGATCCGTGGAATGCGATGGTCAGCAGATTGGGAAGACCGTATTTCTTTATACGCGGACGACATCCTCCTATACCTCACGTCCCCTAAAGGTCCCTCATTGTTGTATTTGACATCCTAGCCGCTTTTGGCAGATACTCTGGGTTTCGTATCAACTGGCAAAAATCTCTCTTATATGTCCTCTGTGGAGACCCTCCTCCTCTTCCTCGGCACTGCCCCATACCAATAGTCTCAGAAGGCTTCAAGTACTTAGGTATATTCGTTTCTCTCGATCACTCACTCCGGTATGCTCGTAACCTTGCTCCCCCACTGCAAAGACTTAAAAGTGACATCGCACACTGGAAGACACTCCCGCTTTCTCTACTGGGCAAGGCGGACATTTTTAAGATGCT
Source organism: Calotriton arnoldi (assembly GCA_963921515.1). Taxonomy (NCBI): domain Eukaryota; kingdom Metazoa; phylum Chordata; class Amphibia; order Caudata; family Salamandridae; genus Calotriton; species Calotriton arnoldi. The sequence continues at coordinate 560,397 of CAWUFW010008351.1, forward strand.
GTCCCTACCCCGCTTCCTCTATGCCCTACAGAACTCGGCAAACCCTGTCCCGAATTCATATTTTAAAGAAATAGAAGGACTCCAGCGAGACCTTCTCTGGGGCAGGAGGCCGCGTATTGGTTTGCAAAAACTCACGCTCAGCTGGTATGACGGCGGAATCAGACTGCCTGACATTAAAAAGTACTACTGGGCAGCACATCTTATAGCAATAAATCACGGCACCTACGGACGGCCTGACGACCCAGGGTTCAATATGGACAGATGGCTTCTTCCACATGGGGCATACACCCGGGCACTGTACTCCAAACCAGACAGATACCCACTTACTGGTCCTACCAACCACACAGTTAAAATTTGGCACTCGGCAACCAAATCGTTAGGCTGGAACAACAAACTGACTCTTGCCACACCTATGTGGGATTCCCAAAAACTTGGGGACCTGAGAAACTCCAAAGGCTTTGACAAATGGGATCTAATTGGCATTTCCCACATTAGGGACCTCTGGGGCAATGAGGGCGTGCAACCCTTTGACGCCCTCCAATGTCGGTATGCACTGGCGGATTCCGAGCGTTTCCGCTACCTGCAAGTCCGACACGCATTGCAAACAGTGCTGCCCCGTGACTCCTCCCCACCAGATTCCTCCCCACTGGAGGACAGGCTATTAGATGGTCATTTACCTACAAAAGCTATTTCCCTAACTTACCAAAAACTCATTAACAACATGGAGGACCCCCTGCTGTCACTACGAGAAAAGTGGTCCGGGGATGGCATTGAATTAGACGACGAAGACTGGCAAACGGCGGTCTCCTCCCCCAAAACTGTTGCTATTTCGGCGCGTCTCCGCCTTGTGCAGCTAAAGATACTACATAGAATTTACATAACAGGTCCCCAATTGATACACATGGGAGGTCTGGCGGATGGGTCTTGTAGGAGGGGATGCACCCAACTGGGCACGTTTATGCACATAATATGGCACTGCGAACTGATACAGGAATATTGGCGTAAGATACACGAAGTAATGAGCGAAACAATGGGAGTCGAAATCAAACCAGAAGCCCCTAGATGCCTCCTCAACGTCTGGGAACCAACTGACCTTAACACATACACTACACAATGGGCCACACTCGGCTACATGATCGCCAAAAGGAACATCGCTCAGCTTTGGGGGGCCTCACATGCACCCACGATCACTGACTGGGAAAAAGACCTTGATTGGTGTATGCTACGGGAAAAGACAGTGTACATGGCCCGGGGCTGCCCCCGAAAATGGTCCAAGGTATGGGCGCCCTGGAATGAATACCGTGGCAACCTATGTACTTCTCCCCGTACTTTTGACTGTGATGATCCCCCTCCCTGTGATTTCCAATGCATTATCCTGCAGTATTTGTATGTATATTTGATTTAATTGTACTCCCTACTATTGACTTTTGTGGAACTGTACCTATTATCGAGTCTGTTCAATAAAAAGATTTATTAAAAAAAATATAGCCCAGTGAGCTAAGAAGCGTCATTAAAGAGCTATGTGCAAACTACATGGTACAGGTTAGAAGGATATGTTTTTTTCTGAGTCTTTCATTATCCTAATGTTGCTGAAAAGGATTTGTTTTGGTAGAAATAAATTCTTATTAGAAAACCCAGCCCTTACCACTGTGTTACCTTTTGAATCCTAGGTTTACGTTTCTCCGCACCACGCACTTTTACAAAATGCCTACCAGTATAGAGGACATGTGTATTTCCCTTTGTCTTTGTAACATTTTCTATACACTGATTTATGCATGTATTGTTCATTGTCGCTGTATTTGTGTGTGACGGAAAGTGCTCCGACACCCTACGCTGGTATAAGAGGCACTATAAATAAAAAAAAAAACATGTGGAGGGGCCATGGAGAGATGAGAGGCACTGTTGGAGGGTGATAGTGAGGAAATCATTGCAAGGCTCCAGTAAAGATTGTTGTATCCTAGTGCACTGTAAGGTCATCGTTTACTATGCTTTACAAGGTAATGCAATTAAATACATAATGACAAATATGTCGTAGAATGTGCCGTTTGCCCAAACTTTCTTTGGGCGAGAACCCCCCTCACACCCTCCTTGTAGCGGTCAGGTTCACTCGCTGTACTCACTGTGCACTGTAGAGGGGGCTGGTCTGACAACATTTGAGGGGCTGCTTTGGGTTTCCAGTCTGGCCCCTCTGTAAACTTTGTAACAGGTGCGGACGGCACCGATCGGAGGTAGGGGGGCGGGCGGGAGGGACATAGGACGCGTGAGGTAGGGGGGAGGTTGCTGGGGGGAGGACACGGGGGAAGCGGCTATGAAAAAATGTAATAACATTTTTTAAACATACCTTTTCGCCGCTTCCTCGTCCGTCTCTCCTCCGTAGTCCTTCCTCGCTCGGCCACAGGAAGCACACCCATGCTACCATTCAGCCAATCACAATGCTGCCTTAGCAGCATTGTGATTGGTCTGAGTGACGTTTTTTTGGCGCTCAGACGCTGACTGGAGGCCTGGGCATGTTCTCCACGTAGGCTGTAATGCAGCCTGCAGGGAGAACATGCGAAGTGCGCAAGACTATTTTGGGCGGCTCAAGAGGGCAGTCTAAGCAGTCATTGCGCACTTTAGGAGGGTGCTACCACTTCCCCCTCGCCCCGCTCCCTCACACAAATCTGTGGGCGGAAGTAGGAGAAAATAAAATGATAATAACGCGAGTTATTATCATTTTATTTTCTCTGTCTTTCACTGCAAAAAAGCAGTGGGGCGACGCTCCTTCGCCTCAGCGGAGGAGCCGCCACTGCTTTGTAAACTTATGAGTCTTGGGTTTAGCATCTTCCACGACTGAAAATTATAACCCATAAAGGTCACCTCATTGACCAGATATTCATCATAGAACCTTCACAGACCCTAAAAGGAACTGCTTCTCAGTTTGCACGCTCTCTGGGGTCTTTCGCAAGCCTCAGAAATCATGCAGAGCATTTATTATAGAAGACCCCACTGTAACTGTTTAGAGAATGGAACTAATGTATTTATGACTGGTTTATGATGATGTTATGAAATATTTCCTCCTAACAGACAAACAGCTGAAAAGGCAGAAGAACGTAAGCAGACTGGATATGCGCCGCCACAAGCTGCCGGAGAAGAATATTCATACCTCATGGTGCAATGACTAGAGGAGACCACCTGGAGGCGCTACAGTGCTCTCACTCCTTTCCTATTCTCTTTACCTGTTTTGTCACTTCTTTTTGCATGTATTACTGCTTCTGTATTGCTCATTGTGTACTTTGATATCCATATTTTTCTATTATCTGTTGTTCTGAAGATTCATTTTTTTTAGCTTGTTTGCTCACCTTTATTATATTTTTTAGGGGGGAGTGGGGGCTGAAATGTATTTGCACCATGCCCCCCTACCCCCCGATTCACTGGCCTTGCACAGCTGGATAAACCGCATTCCAGCTATGAGAGTGCAGCTGTTAGAGAAGCTCATGGCAATCGCTGCCTTTCCTTTGACTATCTTAGATTAGATTGAATATCAGATTTTCAGGCTGACCGTTGACTAGGTACATTATTTTCAGTTAAATTCATTTTATGCAAATAGATCAAATGCTGATAGCATGGAAATCAGACATAGATCCTGCCATACAGGGTCCACGTTGGGCATCTCCGGTGTACGGCGTAGGCTAGGCTCATGGGAGTCCAACAGCGGTCCAGGGGAGCAGTATCTCTGGTGTACGGCGCAGGCTACGCCCATAGGTGTCCAACAGAGGTCCAGGAGGACCGTATCTCCAGTGTACGGCACAGGCTACGCCCATAGGTGTCCAGGGGAACCGTATCTCCAGTGTACAGTGTAGGCTACGCCCATAGGTGTTCAACAGAGGTACAGGAGGACCGTATCTCCAGTGTACGGCACAGGCTACGCCCATAGGTGTCCAACAGAGGTCCAGGGGAACCGTATCTCCAGTGTACGGCACAGGCTACGCCCATAGGTGTCCAACAGAGGTCCAGAGGAACCGTATCTCCAGTGTACGCCGCAAGCTACGCCCATAGGTGTCCAACAGAGGTCCAGGAGGACCGTATCTCCAGTGTACGGCACAGGCTATGCCCATAGGTGTCCAACAGAGGTCCAGCGAACTGTATCTCCGGTATACGGCGCAGACTATAGGTGTCCAACAGAGGTCCAGGGGAGCCATATCTCCTGTGTACGGCGTAGGCTAGACCCATGGGTGTCCAACACAGGTCCAGGGGAGCAGTATCCCCTGTGTACAGCGCAGGCTAGGCCCATAGGTGTCCATCAGAGGTCCGGGGGAGCCGTATCTCCAGTGTATGGAATAGGCTAGGCCCATAGCTGTCCAACAGATGTCAAGGAGAGCCGTATCTCCTGCGTAAGCTAGGCCCATGAGTGCATAAGCTAGGCCCATGAGTGTCCATCAGAGGTCCAGGGGAGCCGTATCTCCAGTGTATGGAATAGGCTAGACTCATGGGTGCCCAACAGAGGTCCAGGAAAACCGTATCTCCGGTGTACGGCATATGCTAGGCCCATAGGTGTCCATCAGAGGTCCAGGGGAGCCGTATCACCGGTGTACAGTGTAGGCAAGGCCCAAAGGTGTCCAACAGAGGTCCAGGGGAACCCTATCTCCAGTGTATGGAGCAGGCTAGGCCCATGGGTGTCCAACAGAGTTTCAGGGGAGCCATATCTCCAGTGTATGGCATAGGCTTGGCCCTGGGGTGTCCAACAGAAGTCCAGGGGAGCCGTATCCCCTGTGTACGGTGTAGGCTAGGCCCATAAGTGTCCAACAGAGATTCAGGGAAACCGTATCTCCGGTGTATGGCATAGGCTAGGCGCATAGGTGTCCAACAGAGGTCTAAGGGAGCCATATCTCCGGTGTACAGCATAAGCTAGGCCCATGGGTGTCCAACACAGGTTCAGGGGAGCCGTATCTCCTGTGTACGGCGTAGGCTAGGCCCATAGGTGTCCAACAGAGGTCCAGGGGAGCCATATTGCATTTACACAGTGTTTTGCACCCCCTCTCCAATCATCCACTCCCAGTCACAGACCGACTCAGCCAGTTGCTTTTAGACATTTTCCTTAAATCTTCCTTCTCCCACTTTTGTTTGCATTCTTCCCAGTGCTTACTGGTCTTCTATGCCTTGTGTCATTGCCATATACCCCAGTCACCTGCCCCTCCCAGGATGTATGTCTAACAAGTGCTGAGCTGTTTGTATGCTTTGGACTGTTTATACTGCATAACCAGTGGCTTTCCTTGTAGAGTCTACCCCAATGTGTTATTGCAATAATACTAATAATAAACACATTAAATTGTTCAGATATGTTTTAATTTATTACATTTTGGGGATTTGTAGAAAATTTACTTCCCACACTGTGCCTGGGCTGAGCACGAAATTCTGAGGTCCAACCTAAGGTCTGTTGTACTAATTAGCAAATCACAAATAGTGGGTGCAAAACTTTAGTCTGACTTTTTCCGATGTGACCTATGTATTGATATTGTCAGACTTGAACTGTGAAGGTTACAGTGAACCCTGCAGCAATTTAATAAATCAAAACTAAAACATCAAAGGAACTAAAACTCAAAGCCTGTGGATCACATGACCATCGCGCCACAATCACCCGCAAACCAACCAAAGTCTGTGTGAAGGTCAAATGTGGCCCCGTGAGCCTTCATGAGTGTATGCTAAGCGAGCAAGCATTTCTTGTTTGCCTAATGGCAAGTTTGTGTGTGCTGAAGGCTATACCAGAAAGGTGGCTTAAGACGTCACTGAGAAAATTTAATAAGAAAATGACCTAAACTGGCTTTGACCAATGACTGGGCCCAAACCTGAGAAAAAAGAGCAATTTCTATTGATCCCTAGGACAGCAGAAGTTGCAAGAGTGGATATGATTAAAATGTTCTTCTCTGAGATCCCAATGATCAAATTAGCAGAGAATAAGAGCCATTAAAAGCCTCTCCTGATATTGGCATGCAGTCACTCAAGGGCAGGTGAAGTCATAAGAGGCAACACTTTTATGTTATTCAGCATCTATTTACCATCAATTACATTTTGATCAGAAATGCGCTACAAAGCAACCTTGACAGTGCATAGAAACGTGTGGTAAGTTGGTTATAAAGTTAAAAAGAAATACTTGCAGAATGGATCTTGTTCACCGGGCGCATGGCGAAAATTTGGCAAAGATGGACACACAAGTATGAAACATAATTTATATAACTAAAGGGGCATGCAGGAATGAAATGTACACATTTACAGAGTTATGGGGGTGGGGCGGTGATCACTCATGTCGTTGTAGTTGGCATTTCAATGCTTTTTGAAACCCTGTAGAGACAGTGTTGTCCGAATACCACATGGTAGAGAGCTCCGGTAAAGACGACATCGAAGGGAGACAGGTCGCAAGCCAGCAGCGCTCTAAGGGTGTGACTAGATTATGGGGTTTTTTTGTTTTTTTTTAAATATTTTTTTATTGATTTTCTTAGTGTCTCACATTCAACAAATAGAACTCTTCATACAATCACTTTTCTCTGTGTTTTGCTACAGATCCTTATACACATGTTAAACTACTTTGTATACAATGTAATTATTCCATTATCCGTTCCATGCTCGTGACACCTGCAATCAAAAAAGCAATATAACAATGAAAACTAAACATTTCCCCCCCTCCCCTTCATGAACCCTTGTGCATTTATGGGTGCCGTGCATGCGACATACCACTCTCCTGTACATATTTAATCTACTATAATGTCTGATCAACAACCAAATCCCATTGTGTATGTTCTATGTCAACACATCTTGTACGTGTCCTATATACAATTATATAGCATCACTACACAACTCTCCATTTCCCGTATGTCTATATTATGCCGCAGACAGCTCCATTGCTACCAACTCCTCCAACATCATATTCCAGTCCAGCGAAATAGGCTTTTTTCGTAACCCTCTGTATTCTTCCCTCTTAAGCTCGGCACTTTCAGCTTTCCCCCAGCGCACCATCTCGGTATGCCATTCCTGTATCAGCGGTGCTGTTTTAGCTTTCCAACGTTTAGTTATCGCTCTTTTAGCTAGCAGCAATGCCATATCAATAAATCGGTTTGTAGGGTTTCCACTTTTGTTTTTTAATCCTAGACCAAGGAGAGATTGCTCCATTGTTACACCCCTGTTCCCTGGTGCCACCTCTCTCAGTATCTCGTGTACTTCAGCCCAGTAGGTGTGTAGTCGTGGGCAGGACCATAACATATGTACCAAGTCAGCGGTAGATGTTCTGCACCGGGGACATTCATCTGGCGTGTTCAGGAACATCCTATGTAACCTGCGTGGTGTGAGGTATGCGCGGTGTACAATCATTAATTGGATAAATTTGAACTTCGCGTTTCTGGACACCTTCCTCGGATATTCTAGAATGTTAGCCCATTCCTTATCTGAAAGTTCCCTACCCACGTCCGTGTTCCATTTAACTCTAAGGGCCTGTAATGATATTTCAGCATGTGTCCGAATGCCATGATATAGCCATTTGGTTATATGGCTACCATTTCCCATTAGGTATTGTAAGTGAACCAGTGTATGCGTCGAGGGTTCGTTACCCGTGGGAGCCCAATATCTCCTAATATAGCGTATGATATTTGCGTGTAGTATAAACAGTGCATTCGGCACACCTCTTTCGTTCACAAAGGTGTCATGATTCATTAGAGTTTTGTCTGCAAACAACAGGCCAACCATATCTACACCTTCCTCCGACCATGAAGATATTTGCCTCAGCGACACTGTACCTGCCGGCGTACTTATGCCTAGCAGCGGGATATTGGGCGCATATGGAGTCTGTGTCTTTGTATATAGCAGTGCCCTCTTCCAATAAAGAAGTGCTATTCTCAACAGTGGGGGTAAGGAAGTCGCAATCCTGCTATTAGGTAACAGAAGTGCATGTAGAGCACCCTTGTTCCAGTCAATACGGGACATTTCTATTTCTTGAAGATTGCGGCCCACAAGCCAGTATGACAGCCACTGTAGCTGCCCTGCACAACAGTACGCCTTAAAATCTGGAGCTCCCAGCCCCCCGTGGCTAGTGGACAGCTGTAGTTTAGACAATCCTATTCTGCGTCTCCCCGCCCCCCATATCAATTCTATTAACAATGTATCTAATAGTTTGAACACAGACATTGGTACCACAAGTGGTAGATTTGTAAAGAAATAAAGCAATCTTGGTAGCATCACCATTTTAGCAATGGTTACTCTCCCAGCCACCGACAACGGGAGGGATGTCCAGAACTTTATTTGTGTTCTAAGTGAGGTTATTGTACGGTTTATGTTACCGTCTAATATGTCCACAGATTCCCTATACACGTTGATGCCTAAGTATTTAAAAGTATTGGTGGCTAGTGGAAAAGACCATCGACCAAATTGTATTGTGCTCTGCATCTCCTGTTCCGCGAATGAGAATGCGTATGATTTAGTTTCATTTATGGAAAGCCCTGACAATATTTGAAAAGTTTCGAATATCTCAGCTAGAGGCGTGTGATCACCTCGCAAGTGTAGTAGATATACAATAATATCATCTGCATAAGCTGATACCATATGTGTATCAGTGCCAATTTGAATGCCCTGGTGGTCCGCCAGTGTGCGAAGTTTTGCTAGTAATGGTTCGATTGCCAATATAAAAATTAAGGGTGAAAGCGGGCAACCCTGTCTCGTACCCCGTTCCACCGCATATTGTTGGGAGATGTATTGTCCCGTGCGAGCTCTGGCAGTAGGGTTGGTATATAGCAGGGCAATCCATTTTGTATAGGCGTCCGGTATTCCAAATTTTGGTATAGTATGTAGCATATAACTCCACATCAGAGAGTCGAATGCTTGTCGTAGGTCTAAGGAAATACATCCCTGGTCATTTCTTTGGGACTTTGATCGTGCCATAATATGGTGCAGTCTACGGATGTTGTTAGCAGTGCTCCTGCCAGGCACAAAGCCATTCTGGTCCATATGTATCAATTTTGGTATGTGGTGCTGTATTCTGTTGGCCAACAATTTACTCAAAATTTTGTAATCAGTATTTAATAGTGATAGGGGTCTGTATCCTGAGATATCTCTACCATCTCTGCCTGGTTTAGGTAGGGATACCACCAGTGCCTGGAGTGTAGTCTGGGGCAATGAACCCGTGTCCAGCGACGCCTGATACATCTTCTGCAGTTGTGGGACCAACAATGGCATATAAGTCGCATAAAACTCAACCGGCAGCCCATCCGACCCCGGGGTTTTATTTCTGGGCAGAGCCTTTATAGCTGCTCTAATCTCTGTTTCCGTAACTGGTTTTTCAAGTTCCTTCCTATGGTCCTCTATTATTTGTGGAAAAGTAAGTCCCACAAAAAACGAGTCAAACTCGCTCTGCTTGGGTGCAGGTGGGGCTGCATACAGTGTCTCATAATACGCTTTGAATGCCAAATTGATGTCTAGTTGTGTATTAACTGTTGTGCCATTTTGTGTATTAATTTCAAGGATCGGGGACGTCTGCGGGGAGTTACGTATGATCCTAGCCAGCAAGGGGCCCGCCTTGTCCGCCTCAACGTGTTGTTTTTGCGTATATAGAGTATAATCTAGCACTCGGAGCTCTTCCAACAGCACTGCATGGTTTACGCGTGCTTCCTGTAGTTCTTCTTTCTTGGGGTCACTCATTACCGCTTGCTTTTCCAACTCTCCCAGTGTGTCCTCTACTATTTTTAGGCGCTGAAGAACCGAATTACGAGCCCCCACTCGTGTACTAATAGCTACCCCTCAGTACCGTCTTGAAAGCATCCCATTCTGTTTGGCGTGTACTAGCGGTGTGGGCATTTTCTGTGAAATAATTAGTGATTGTCGTGGACAGGGCATCTCTAAACACCGAGTCTTCTAAGAGTGAAGGGTGTAATTTCCATGTTGGAATAGGCGCTGGTATCTTACCCCATTGCATAGTAACCTCTAGTGGGTTGTGGTCTGAATATGTTTTCCCTAGATAAGTGGAATCTGTCGTATTGGGAACTAAAGGATGTGAACAAAATATCCGGTCAATTCGTGTATGCAACCGGTGAGGTGGTGAGTAGAAAGAGTACTCTCTATCAGTTGGGTGTTTTGCTCGCCAGACGTCACTCACTCTCCAACCCTCTGCCCAGCCCCGGAGAGCCTCTGCCTGTTTCTTGCTACCTGTGTTTTGCAGAGGTGGGTGGGATCTGTCCATTGTTATATCAAGTACTGCATTAAAATCGCCTCCTATTATCCAAGGGTATGAATCCCACCCCGCCAGTGCCGTAGATAACAGGTGCAGAAATTTATCCTGTTCAGAATTGGGGGCGTAGATACTTCCTAGTACTATGTGTCTCCCATCTAATGTGCCAAACAAAAGTACGTATCTACCATTCACGTCTATTCTTTTCTCTAATAGTACAAAAGGGGTGCCATTCCTTATCCAGATTGCTGCCCCCCTAGCAAATGCTGAGTAGGATGTGTGGAACAGCTGTCCCCTCCATTTTTTCCTCAGCTTCAGAGCCTCTGACTCCGTAAGGTGAGATTCCTGCAATAGAGCCACATGCACTTTCCTTCTGTTAAGCTGTGCTAGGACTCTATATCTTTTGTGTATTGATCCCAACCCTCTCACGTTTCAAGACGTGTATGTGTATGTGTTAGGTTGCGTCAGCATGTTTTTTAACAGTTGTCATGAGGCGACACACAGCCCCTGCTTGCGAGCGAATTCGTCGTATTATCGTGATAGGGTTCATGTTAACATCCCCGATTATAACTCCCAATACTGGGTTCCCCTGTGTAACTTTAGAGGACCAAACTTGCATCAACAATAAAAAAACAACAACACCTCTACATAAGGTATAATACAGTGCAGCCGCCACTGGGGGGGTGGTAACCGCCATTTTCAGGACTTCCAACTGTATATGCACTACAAGTACACTCAGCTAGCTCCAAGTCCATGCCCCATTGTACCAGGATTGTAATGAGGGGGGCATCCTGTTAATCTTAGTCTCTGAGTAAGTCCGTTCATACTCATCTGTCGAAGCAGGACCTCAGCATCGTTTGGACACATTCCTCCGTTTCAAAGGTCATTCGCAGTCTGCGGTGTAACCACGGGAAACAGCATCAGACTACTTTCAGAGTCCGATTGTGCATCAGGGTCTTCAGATGAGTCCAATACCCCTGTTCCAGAAGTCATGTCTTGAGTTAATAATGCCTCCGCAGTCATTAACGCATCTCACTGACCAGATACAATTTGTTCCAATGTAGGGTTACTGTCATGTTTATCTCCTGTAGATCTGTGTTTATCTGTCATTACTTTGTTTTTGGAGAGCAGAGGAGATCGTCGGCTTTGACTGTCCTGCGATGTACTCTGCGTGGAATTTGACGTTAGTGTTATCTCTACCCACTCCATTGCTTCTTCAGGGTTATCAAAGAATAGGGATTTCTGCCTGTAAATGATCTTCAGACGAGCTGGGAACAGCATAGCATATCTCAAATTGTGTGTTTGCAGCGTCTTCTTGACTTCACGAAACGTATTACGTGCTCTTTGAACTGCAAGAGTAAAGTCCGGATATATTGAAATGCTTTTATTCTCATATTGTAGCGGTGCCTGTTCCCTGGCAGCTCTTAGTATCGTGTCTCTATCTTTATAATTTAAGAGTTTCGCAATGATTGGTCTCGGCAATGCTCCTGTCGGCGGCGGCCTCGGGCGCACTCTATGTGCTCTCTCCACACTATACATCTTGGTTAAGCCTTCAGTGACAACATGGTCTTTTATCCACTGCTCAATGAATTGGGTAGGGTTAGTCCCTTCCCTTTTCTCCGGAATGCCCAGAATTCGCACGTTATTGCGGCGGGACCTCCCCTCTGCATCATCCACTCTGTCCTGCAGTCCTTTTAATTGTCGTTGCAGTTGATCCACTTGTGTGGACGTGGCAGTCTGCTGTGGGACCAGATCGTCTAACATTATTTTTTGTTCTTTCGCTCTCTCAGCCAGCTTCACGTGGTCCGCTTTTAAGAGGGTAAAATTTGCGGTGAGTGCACTTACTTGCATTTCTATAGCCGCACGCGATTCTCTGATCTCCTTGAGAATCAGATCTAGTTTGTCTTCCTGTTGTTCTCGTGCCGTCGGGGGGATCTCGTCCTGCTGAGAACAGTTATCCTAGCCAGTGTGCCTAGACATTTCAGTTTCCTCTGTGGTAGGGGGTTCTTGCTGTTTGGTTCTGGGTCTCCCCATTTTGTGGTCTCTAGGCGGGTCCCTTTACTAATTGATCTGTGGTCTACACCGTACACTGCGCCTGTGCACTCCCACTGTACTCCCCTCTAGGCCCCGGTTCACTGTAAGTGCCAATGTAGGGGTTCCGTGCCACCCTGCTCCTCTACAGCTCAGGTCGTTACCTTTTGGTGCATATGTTAGTGTTCTTCGTAGCGTGCCACTTGAGGTATTCTTCTCTGTAGAGCGCTAGATTGACTACTGGTTGCCACTACTTATCTCAGTTCACTCCTGTTGCCTCCTAAGAGTGGCATGCAGATTTATTTGCTGGGGTAGGGGGGGAGCTTTATACCGTGCTGGTACCAGTGGACCAGAGCCCAGACAGAACAGCAGTTCCTGCTGTGAGCCCTCTAATGCTATCTTCAGCTTTGTTTACAGCTCCGAGCGTTGTAGCACTTGGAGTCGCATTGCCAATTGTCCGCACATTCCTCACATGTTGCTGCCCCCACGCAGCTGGCCCCCACTTTCTTTGTGCATCGCAGACTCGTTACGGGTGTCTCACCATTAGCCAAGTGCGCACTGGTGTATTTCGATATGAATATACTGTTATGTACGACAGCGCTCGGTGCCAAAAGCCCAATGCTGTGTACCTTTGTACAAGCGCTATCTCTCCACAGCAAGCTGGCCGCCCATGCACCCTATTTGCGGGCTCTCACCTCATCTGTCTCCCCGTAGGACAGCGACTGATTTAGCGGTCCGCTTAGTGCCTCTTTCACATCGCGCTCCACCCTGGTTCCACTGTCGGTATCAGCCCCAGCTGCGCAGTATCCGATTGTGTAAAGTTGCACTTAATATCCCAGTCACGCTTACCCCTGGTATTCAATGAGGACAATGCGGGTCTTTACCGAAGTGCGCACTTGCCGATAACCGCCACTTTTTAGCCCCTTACGTGGCACTTCTCGTTGGTCTGCTTTAATAAATCTGCCCCCACTGGGAGAAGTGTGTAACAAATGAGGGTCGTCTCCCCAGCTCACCAGTGACGCTCCTGCAGACCTGCAGCCTGGCCGATGTCTCGGGCTCCCCGGAGCACCGCCGCCATTTTGATCGCCATCACGTCTTCACACTCCAAGTCCTTCAATTTTCCTCTCCGTAGGCAGTAAGGACCAGTTCTCGTTGTCGCTGCTCCCTGGCCACACGTTATCGTCTGCAGCGCACTGATCTCTTCCATCGGCAGGATCCCGATGGTCCCGGCCCTGGGGCGGCCTCGACGAACGGAACGTCTCAGCAGCGCGGGCCGATCACGTACGCTTCCTTGCAAGTGTGTGGAGCAAGTTCAGCCGCCGCCACCTGATTAACAATCCCCCAGTATTCCGGCACGAGTTACTGCCTTTAGAAGTCGTTGGAGCCCCCCTCGTGTCAGTATAAATGTCTTATTATCTGGGGCTCAGTCCGGAGCTCTTCTCTCACGCGTCCGCCATGTCTGGCGGTTAGCCACGCCCCCGACTAGATTATGGTTAGTAGAACATAGATTCTATGCTGCTGTACTCCTGGCTAGGGCGCTAGGGAAATAGGGGAGGGAGTTGCCATTTAGAACTTGCGGTGCAAAAGAACAGCGATTTTGCAGATCGCAGGGTTTGCAGTCATAAAAGATTTTGTACATCTGGCCCTAAGTGTCAATATTGGAAGGATGAAACAAGGCCACTAGACTAATTGAAGATCAGATTCAAGTCTTAGCACAGGAAGGAAATCATTTTTCTTCCCAGAATAGGTTGGGGTAGTTTGAGGTCCTTGGGAAGAGAGGCCCGGTTTATAGGAGGGTGGTAGAAAATCAAACAAGGTAGATGTACTGTCTGCTCCTTTGTTTGCAAAAACCAAAGGTGGGTCAGTCAGATGGAAATGTATGTATGTATGTATGTTTGTGGGATTTCTATAGCATAAGGTAAGCAAAAGGCAGCGGAGCACTGGACAGGGCAAAGACAAACATGTCAGCGAGTGATAGGCGAGGTAGCTGGTTTGTGAACTGGTAATGCATTGCGAAAAGCATGTGAAGTGCCGAGCACAGCTGCTCACAGACTTTGATGCATGTGAAGTGCAGAGCTCAGCTGCCCACAGACTTCGATGCATTGACGCATGTGAAGTGCCGAGCTTAGCTGGCCACAGACTTTGACGCATGTGAAGTGCTGAGCTCGGCTGCCCACAGACTTCGAGGCATGTGAAGTGCCAAGCTCAGCTAATCACAAACTTTGAATCATGTGAAATGCCGAGCTCGGCTGCCCACAGACTTCGACGCACATGAATTGCTGAGCTCAGCTGCCACAGACTTCGATGCATTGACGCATGTGAAGTGCCAAGCTCAGCTAATCACAAACTTTGAATCATGTGAAGTGCCGTGCTCGGCTGCCCACAGACTTCGACGCACATGAATTGCTGAGCTCAGCTGCCACAGACTTCGATGCATTGACGCATGTGAAGTGCAGAGCTCAGATTCCCACAGACTTCTATGCATTGACGCATGTGAAGTGCAGAGCTCAGATGCCCACAGACTTCGATGCATTGACACATGTGAAATGCCGAGCTCAGCTGCCCACAGAATTTCACACAGAACCCACAACTTGAAGGCTTTTCGCATTTTTCATTTCGCTCTTTGGATGGGGGCAGCAGGATATACGTGCTGGCCATCAAGAATCTGTAGAGCACTGTGAGAGGGACATAATGTAAAGGATCCAACAGACTAATTCTAAAATCATTAGCATGGCATCCTCTCTGAACACTTACACAAAACATTCTGCAGGGTCTTGTCTGACAGCCCATGTGCAAAACGACCACAGCTCTGGGCAGCACAGACAGACAGAAGAGAACACTCTCCAATTGTCAGAAATGTCACTGCACCATCAAGAACAGTTACACACTGGGAAATCCCTGTCTTTCTTATGTGCCTGAATTGCAGCTCTGCCTCTTTCCTGCCCATAGCACGGCCCTAAACTCCACCCCTAGTCCACAGCACAATGTATTGAGTACCTGCATTTACTTTTTTCCACTTAAAGCAGTGGTGGCAAATCACCCATTGAGCTGCACTATTTGGAGAAGATGGAGCAGTCAAAGACTGCCTTGGAAAGGGGGTAGACTTTCAGAAAAGTAAATATAGTGTCCATGACATGCAGGGATACAGGCCCCATCAAGCAGGTCCATCACAAGGGGGGTCAGCTGGTGCTCTTTGCCCCAGGTCCTTCACTTGCTGAGAGCCCTGCACTTGTTTTACAGCATGTACTCACACCAAGGCAGACCTGACCAGATGCTGCAACACCACTAGAGGCTGCCAAATACAGTGGCTTCCTTTTCCCCGGCGTCATTATTTCCTAAAATAACGTGGTGCAAATTGGCTGGGAAACCAATAAGGGCCCCAAAGAATGTTGGCCCCAAGCCTCACCAAAGCTTCAGACCTGTTAGGGAGACTAGGTATGAAGACAAGGTGAATGTATGCCCATTTTATTGATTCATGTTTTGCCCATATTTGATTACAAAATATCAACCATCCGGAAAAGACAGCAGATATCCTATGGAACATTTGTCCCTGAAAGTAGCAGGGCCCATGGAAGATAAAATGTCTCCTCCTCGGTGGCCAGTGTAAGATACGATAGATTTGTCTCTGGAACCATGATCAAAGTAGGACACCTGGCACAATTGTGGTCAGAAATTCCATCACAGAAAATTCAATCCTACATACTACATGGAAGGTGACTAGAAAAAAATAAAGAAATTGGGTTACTGGTTGAAGTGTTCCACAAATACTTTACACACTACCTCTGAGTTAAGCTTGACTGCTCTGTGCCAAGCTACCCAACAGTTGAGCACAGGTTAATTTAGGGTTGCGTGTGACTTCACCCTGGTAAGGATTGTGGTTCCTGCTTGAGTAGGGTTTCACCCCCCCCCAAACAGTAACTCAGCTTCTTACACTTCTATTCAGCAGTGAGGATCTAGACTTGTGTTTGTGCAGAGCTATACAGCAATTTTGTGTTACACTTCTATCCCATATAGATAATTTGAGACCATTTTGAGATTTGCAAAATTCTCCTTGATTGGATTTTCTTTTGCTTTTTTCAAACCTACTCTCATTACTACTACCTGACTCTCTTTCTGATCCTACCTACAGCAACGGAATTCCAGCAGGCCAACTTGGAAAATGACATTGTGGCTGAGCTTAAACATTTCTGCAAGGAGAGGGAACTCCCACCAAGAAGGGAACCAAAAGGTTAGAGCTGCAGAAAGCTCTGAGGGCCTGGTGGGTGGTTCACCAGTCACTAACAGCCACAGAAGAGCAGGATGGTGAGGATGATATTGATTAGCAGGATCAGAACCTGGATGTCAGCCATGAAATACAGCCTTCAGTGGAGCAGGATGACACAACTCCTGAGTTAGAACTCCATGCCAGAGCAGGAAGCAGTGTATCCTCGCGTAGCCTGTCTCTAGAGGAGCTGACGGACAGGAAGGCAGAGAGGAAGTTCAGGCTACAGATGGCCCAATTCAAAATGGAGGCGAGGAAGTTTGCTCTGGAAGAGAAAAAACTGGTTCATGAAAGGAGCATCAAGGAGGTGGAACTCAAAGCCAAGCAGGCAGATTCCAGCTGCAATGTTGGCAGCAAATACTCAGTGTGTGAAAGGGACAGGATGGTCTGAATACCCAAAGGCCTAGTACACAGTTATGTGGAGGGAGATGACACTGATACATGGATTTCTGCTTATGAGGTGACCCTGAGAGTAGACAAGATCCCAGAGGACAACTGGGAGTAGGTGCCTGAGGAAGCATATGCCTTCAGTGGGGAGAGACACACGTTTGACCCTAGAAGTGGAAGACCAAACCAGGTGTACTCCCATGAAAGCCATTCTTCTGGCTAAATTTGGTTTGACTCCGGACAAGTAACCCCAGAGGTTCAGGGACAGCCATAAGCTCCCAAATCAGTCTTGGGTGGGTTTATTGGATTACTCTAACAAAGCAATGAATGGCTGGGTGAGGGTCAGCAAAGTTAATGACTACATTGGGCTGCACAACTTGATTCTCAGGGAGCACAAACTCCATATTTGTTTTACAGAACTGCACCAGCACCTAGTGGATAGCAAGCTGACTAACCCCAGGAAGCTTGCTGAGGTGACAGACCTCTTGGTCAGCACCAGGGTGTCCAACAAGGCATCTGGGGAGACTCCCAGAAGGGTGGTGAGGGGTCTCACCAGAAGAAAAAGTAAAGGAGCTCTCAAAAGGCTCCCAAGGAATCAGTGGCAACCAGCCCCAATCCGAGCCAAAGAAGAAAGGGCTCTTCTTTGTCTACTATCTACTGAATGCTACAAGTATGGGCACTCCAGGAGAGAGACCAAATGTCCCAAGAGGGCACAGCATCTCACCAGTGGGCAGACACATGGGTTGGCAAGTGTAGTGCTTGGCGAGGAGGTGGTCCCAGTTAGCTTTAGGGAGCAGACAGATATTACTCTAGTGTCCAAGGGGATAAGGAGATGGTGCCAAAAGTGCATATGCCTGCAAATACTTCTAAGTATAGGCGGTGGGTCACTATCCATGGGCAACCGGTGGAAGCTCTGTGAGACACAGGAGCCAGCATGACTACTGTAAAGTGTCAGTTGGTATCTTCAGAGCAGGTCCTCCCTAACACATACTACCATGTCATTGTCCCAGACAATCATGAGAGTCATCTGAGCCTTTGAGTAGTAGGGTGGGCCCTCAGGTCCTCTAAAAGTAGAAGCCTTTAGATTGACTGTTGGGAAATGACCTGGAGCACACTATCTGGAAGGAGGTAGAACTCAGGTCACAGTGGGAAATGTTGAGATTACCTGAATGGGTCTGCATGATCACAAGTTCCATGGCTGCCCGGGAAGGGAGTCAAGGGCACCTGGAACCTGCAACAATGGCTTATGCAGCTGCTTAGAAGAGTAAGGGCAAGGGGCGTGTGAAACCAGCCCCTGAAGTTCCCGAAGACCAGGTTGACAGGGCACCTGAGGAGGATACGTCTGAGCTTACCGGGGAGGAGATTGCCACCTTGAGCTTGCTGGATGGCAAGCCGAGGGTGAGCCCACCAGGGAGGAATTCTGCAAGGTGCAAAAAGAGTGCTCCACTCTACAGGGCTTGAGGCGGCAAGCTGAGGCCCACGCAGCAGGTGATACCTCTGGAGATCACCTTATCCGTTGGGAGAATGGCCTCCTACACAGTAAGCCTAAGGTTCCTGGACCTGGGGCAGCCCATGTGTGGATGGTCTCCCAGTGTTACAGGGCCTTCCTTCTGGGGTTGGCTCATGACATCCCTCTGGCAGGACATCTGGGGGAAGATAAGACCTTATCCAGGCTTGTTGCCCACTTTTATTGGCCCTGGATGAAGACGGCCTCAGATGCATTCTGTAGGTCCTGTCCCACCTGTGATGCCAGTGTGAAGTCATGGAAAAAGCTAAAGGCTCCTCTGACTCTATCACCTGTTGTTGGAACTCCCTTTGAGAGGGTGGACATCGACATTGTTGGTCCCTTGGACCCCAAGACAGCTTTAGGCAACAGGTTCGTCCTGGTCTTGGTGGACCATGTCACTCGCTACTAAAAGGCCCCTCTTCTGAGGTCAGTGACTGCACCTGCGGTGGCCAGGGCCCTGATGGGGATTTTTACCCATGTGGGCTTCCCCAAAGATGTAGTGTCTAACAGAGACACTAACTTCATGTCAGTGCAGATGAAGTTCATGTGGGACGAGTGTGGAGTGACTTACTCTCCACAACCTATTACCCCCAAACAAATGGGCTTGTGGAGAGATTCAGCAAGACCCTCAACGGCATGATAATGGGCCTACCTGAGCCCATGATGCGGAAGTGGGACATCCTCCTGCCATGCCTTCTGTTTGCCTACAGGGAGGTGCCACAGAAGGGGATAGTGTTAGCCCACTTGCACTCCTCTATGGCCACCCTGTTAGGGAACTGCTCAGTCTTGTAAGGGAGGTGTGGGAGCAAGCACCCAGGAAACCCCCTCAAACACAGCCTGGGGTGAGGGCCTTCCTGGGCCTCACAGGATACTATAGGAGGTTTGTTAAGGTATATGGCACCATTGTTGCCCCCTTGAATGAGGTGACTTCAAACAAGTAGACCAGAAAGGTGATCTGGACAGAGGCCTGACAGAGCGCCTTTGACAGCCTTAAGGAAGCCATGTGTACAGCATTGGTACTCAAGGTTCCTTACTTGTCTAAGGAGTTTATTGTGCAGGCAGATACTTCAGAGCATGGCATTGGGGCTGTCTTAGCATAGTTAAATGAGGAGGGCCTAGAACAACCAGTAGCCTTTATTAGTGGGAGGTTACTTACCCGGGAACAGAGGTTGAGTGCGATTGAAAGGGAGGCCTTTGCTGTGGTCTGGGCACTGAAAAAGTTGAGTCTATACCTGTTTGGGACTCACATCAGAGTACACACAGACCACAGACCCCTCAAGTGGCTCATGCAAATGAGGGGTGAAAATCCCAAACTGTTGAGTTGGTTCATCTCTCTACAGGGAATGGACTTTCTGGTGGCACACTGTCTTAGGTCAGACTACACCAATGCTGATGGTCTGTCCAGGTTTTTCCGCCTTAGTGATGAGAACTTCCAAGGGGTTAGGTAGTTCTTCCCACTTTCAGCTTGGGGGGACACCTGTTAGACCTGTCAGCCTTAGGGTGGTCTTCCCCATACACTTTGTCTTTCTCCTCCATTTTTGCTGATCTCATTTTTCCTGGCCTTAGGACTCTGCACAGTTAACCACTGCTAACACATGCTGCTAGAGTGGTGGTGCTCACTCCTTAAAACATGGTAACATGGGCTTATTACTGTAAGGAAGTGGGTTTCTGTTGCAGTAACCCCCCCACTTTTTGCCAGACCACTGATGCACTTTGACTTGATGTGCCCTGGGTCCCTGCCAATCAGGTTCCCAGGGCCTGTGTTCTTTCCCCAAAACTGTACCCAATTGGCATCTCTGGCCACATGTCAGCCCCTGGTAAATGGTACCACAGGTACCCAGGCCACTGTGACCAGGGAAGACCTCTAAGGGCTGCAGCACTTATTGTGCCACCCTTAGAGGCCCTGTACCTTTACACACACACACTGCCTTTGCAGGCTGCGTGTTTTGGCGCAGAACAAAGTGAAGAGTCGACATGGCACACACCTCTGTGGGCCATGCCTACAACCCACTGCCCTGGCATAGGTCAGTCACCCCTCTAGCTGGGTGCACTATACCACTGGTGAGGGTACAGGTGCATGAGCCCTGTACCCCTACAGTGTCTAAGTCCATTCTTAGATATTGTAAGGGCAGTGCTGCCATTAAGAGTATATGGTGCTGGGAGTTTGTCATTACGAACTCCACAGCACCATAATGGCTGCACTGAAAACTGAGAAGTTTGGTATCAAACTTCTCAGCACATTAACCCCACACTGATGCCATTGTGGGATTTAATGAAAAATGCACACAGAGGGCATCCTTGAGATGCCCCCTGAAAAACGACCAGCCTCTGGTGGGTTCCCTGACTGGTGCACACCAGCCTGCCACCACGAGACATGTTTCTGGACCCCTAGGGTGGGAGCCTACGCTCCCAGATCCCAGAAACAAAGCCTTTCCTGGGCGGAGGTGTACACACCTCCCCCAGGCCAGGAAGAGCCATCTGTGGCAGGGGAGCTTCAAAGGCCTGGCAGCCTTTGTAATGCGACCCCCAGCCTCTCCTGCTATCAGGAGCAGGCCCCCTTCCTGTCTCCCCTCCCTTTCGGCGGGAAGACAGGTGGGAAAAACTAGCCAGCCCAGGAGGTGTGCCCACCTCTGCCAACTCCACCCCTCAGGTGGGGGAGGCGAGGTGAAGCCCACTCTCCAGTACTCGCCATCTTGCAGATGGCAGGCACTCCCCAATCAGGACGAGGGATTGTGCTCACTTCCCCACGTGGGGTGAGCACACCAAGAGTGTAGTCACCCTAAGGTCAGTATCCCATTGGCTACTGACCTCAAGACCCCTAAAACGCCCCCTAAATACAGTATTTAGGGGGCAGCCCTGAACCAGGAAGGCAGATCCCGATTCTGAAACTACAAGAAGAACAAGAAGCAAGAAGACCAGCCGTGCAGCTGCTAACAAGAGGACGACACCAACTGACTTGGCCCCAGCCCTACCGGCCTGTCGACCCTCGAACCTGCTCCTGCTAAACCCCGGCGTCTCCAGTGGTCAGCAACCTCAAAAACCCCGGAGGACCTGACTGCCTTGCTCAACCAAAGACTGGGACTCCCACGAGCAGTGGCTCTGCTCAAACATCTGCAACCCCAGGCCCCGGCTTGAAACCGCGGATCCTGCCCACTCTGCACCCACCGAGCCCGGCCCGAGCTAAAGTGGACAAAGACCACGAGGACGTCCCCCCGGCGACTGTGACCAAGAATCCAGCACCCAAGGACTCACCTCGATGCTCCTGACGACGCTTGCAGCCTCAACACCAGGGACCCCTCCAACCGCGACCAGCAGAGGGTAAGATTTCCCGACGCCTAAAGACACCCCTGCACCCGGCGCCCCACGGCCCCCTGTGCCCAACTCCTGGGTGTATACCCCACCTACAGCTTCCCAACTTACCTCTCGAAGTGGTGGTCGCACCTGAAGAATCACCGTCCCCGAGTTTGCAGCCTTTGTTCGTCTCGCAGTTTTCCCATTGAAATCCATTGGGCGCCCAACGGCCCAAAAGTCCACTGCACCCGGCCGCCCCAGTGCCGCTGAGGGTGCTCCAACTACCCTGTTCGACTTCCCCACTTGCCCTGAGTAAGTGACCAGGAGCTTTGCTCCCACAGCCGCGTGGCCTGCCTGCTAGCATCCACCAACCAAAGGCCCCCTGCCCGCCATAGGCTAACATTGGGCCTACTCTCTCTGCACCCAGCCGCCCCTGTGCCGCTGAGGGTGTAACAACAGTACAATCCTGAACCTGGGAGACCCCCGAGTCTTGCCCCAGAACCTTAACTCTGCCAGCTGAGTACTTACCTGAAAGCCGATAACTTACATTTTCTCCATAGGGTAACATTGACTGGTTTTTACCAGAAATTCTTCTGTCGATTTTTGCAACATACAAATATTCCTTAAAAATCGCACAAATAACCTAACCAAATTTTCTCAACTGTTTGCAGGAAAGGTCCCAGTGCTGAACCTAGGTGTCCAGCACTGAGTAAGAAAAGTAACTAAAAAGTAACTTACCTGTGAATTGAATTTCCTTCCATAGGATAACATTGGTGATTCTATGTGAAAAAGTTTCTAAGTGTCAACTTTTGAAATGCAATAATATTCTCTAAAAATCGTACCTTTAACCAAAACGCATTTACTCACCTGTTTTCAGGAAATGTCCCAGGGCTGAATCTAGGATCCAGTCCTTTGTTAGCAAAAGTAATCTGAAAAGTAATTAACTGCATTTTACTTAAAAAGCCCATTCAATTGAATGTACTATACCTGCCATGTGTTGCAAACTGCTTATTTAAAACTGTAACCAAAACCAGTACAAGTTACACTGCAATTTTGAACTGTGTTCATACAAGTAATTTATTACTGAAAAGTATTTTTATGCTTACCTGTGCCAGGCTTGCTTGGTTCTAAAAATAAAACAACAGTATATTTTTTAAACAAAACAATTGGCCTAGAGTTCAGTTCTTGAGTGTGTGGATTCATTTGCTGACTGAGTGTGTACATCAAATGCTTTACACTGTCCTCTGATACTGCCTTACTGCTCGACCAAGCTACCACTTTAGAGAGTAAGATTCTTTCTAACTTTAACCTCTGCCAAACCTCTGGAGACCCTTGGACTCTATACACACTGTACCTCACTTTGGTGCAGTATATATAGAGCCAGTTTCTTACAATTACCAATTGGCAAGTCCCTAGTAAAGTGGTACTACATGGACCCAGGGACTGTAAATTAAATGCTTGTAGTGGGCCTGCAGCACCTTTTGTGCCACCCACTTAAGTAGCACTTTAAACATGCCTGTAGCCTGTGTGTGCAGTTTTAAACTGCCATTTTGACCTGGCAAAATAAACCTTTTTGCCAGGCCCAACCCTTCCTTTTGAATACATATAAGTCACCCATAGGGTAGGCCCGCGACAGCCCAGAGGACAGGGTGCAGTGCATTTAAAAAGTTGCATATGTACTTTTAAGTTTTATTTTACATGTCCTGGAAGTGAAAACCCCTAAATTCATTTTTCTCTACAGCAAGGCCTACCTCTCTTATAGGATAACATTGGAGTTGCCTTATTATATTTAATAAGATGTAATTTCCAAATAGGAGCAGGTAACCATTTCATATTTAGCGTCTTTGGAATTGTAATGAAAAATCCTCTCTCATGATAAAGTCGGATATTAAATTACAATTTTGAAAATGCCACTTTTAGAGAGTTAAAGGAACAAATGATTTTCAACATGTACATGACTCCTCTGGCAAACATCATCAGATTCTACAGAATCAGTATCATTTCCTACACTGACGACACCCAGCTCATTTTTTCCCTCTCAGACAACATCATCGCCACCAAGACAAACTTCAAACAATGTGTGATCAGAGTGGCCAATTGGATGAAAGAAAACTGCCTCAAGCTCAACACAGACAAAACAGAAGTGCTTATCTTCCGAAATAAGAGCTCACCTTGGGACTCCACCTGGTGGCCCGTCGAGCTTGGACCCATACCCACCCCAAGCAACCATGCTAGGAACCTAGGCCCTATCCTGGACACCAACCTCACCATGAAGCCCCAGGTCAATGCGGTGACATCCTCATGCTTTCACACCCTCCGCAGGTTACATCAAATCTCCAAGTGGCTCCCACTGACGTATCATTATGCAGGCCCTAATCATAAGAAGGTTGGACTATGGATACACAATCTACTCCGGCATCCCAACCTATCTTCTTCACAGACTTCAAACCATCTAAAATACCACTGCCAGACTCTTCCTCGACCTCCCACACTGAACCCACACCACACCACTCCCCAGAGAGCTCCAATGGCTCCCCATCCAGATGCACTGCCAGTTCAAACTTCTCACACACGCATTCAAGTCACTACACAACATGGAACCCGCATACCTCAATCAATGTCTTTAATTCTACCAGCACACGAGACAACTTTGCTCAGCATCACACACCCAGCATCCACAGAAGCTGAACAGAAGTCAATCATGCTCTTACCTAGCTGGCAAATCTTGGAATGGCCTCCCCTAACACTCCCCTAGCTGCTGCTACCGGACACGGCCGCTCCGTCTACGCACGCGGATTGACACAGGTACTATATCTGATTACACTGGAGGCTGAATATTACCATAAGACTTAGTTCTTCACCATTGGAGACAACGTACGTTTTAACTGGACCTTGGAAATAGGGGTACTCATTACTGGCTTTAGCCCTGAAGAAGCCCTTGTGAAGGGTGAAACGCGTTGGCTGTTTTCTGCATGTATACAAAGGACTTTTGGAAAATAAAGATTTGCAACAAAACTCACACCGTCTGCGGAATGAACTTTGCTTTGTGTACACTGTAATTTGTTGATCTTATGTATTGCCTCTCATCAGCCTTCCCCCTCCTCCTTACTGCTTGAATTCTGCAAGGAACTGAAAATCTGGCTATTCAATTAGTCTTCTTGCAGGGCCATCAAGACTGCCTATACTCAGGCCCAGTCTCACCACACATCTACACTGACCTACTCAGTGTCTGGATACCCTCATGGGTGACAAGCAACGCTCTACAAATCCACCTTACATTACATTACACCTATGCAACGTTTTCCCCACAACGCAGGCTCTCTCATAAATCTCTCGTCGACGGCAGCCTTGACGACGACGAAGGTTATCGCATCACAGCCTTACAGCTCCTCGGAAACAACACATTGCCTCCATTGCACAATGCATCCTCGTCACCAGACTGTGTATTGCAAGCATCCAAGGCTGCTGTGCAGAAGTGCTGAAAATGTTGCCTTGGATCCCACAGGATGCTGCTGCATGCTGAGAAGAAACAGGGTGCGGGCTGTCAAGATGGCGACTTCCCTAATATGATCATTGTCTGTGCTGCCGCATTGTGCTACCCATAAATTTATGTGCCCGCAAGGATGAGAAAGGGAGCCACAAGGCCCCATTCACAGATCGGAAAAGCAAGAAAATCTGGGCAGTACAATTATTGACACGATGGAGCCCAAAGCAGGCCAGGGCCTGAGAACAGAAATGGACACTGAGGTCTGAGAAGTGAGTGGGCATGGGGACCTGCCCACTGTGGTATTTCCCTGAGGCCTAGATGTGGTTTCTGTGGCTGGAAATGGCAGCCAAGATGGCAGTGAGCTGGAGCGGCTCCCATGTGTGTGGTGGTGCTGCCTCATGACTGTGCAACTAAAATTACTGAGCTGAGAGGACAGAGTGACTGGGGGGAACTCTGCACCAGATGAGAAAGATCAGATATCGCTGAGGCCCAGACATAACTGTGTGTGTACTGGTGCCAAGTGCGGCATCTGCTCCTGCTCGGGTGAGATTGCCCTACGCCCATGGAGCTCACTGCACATTTCTCCCCCTCAATGTTGCCGTTGTACAGATTGGGACACCAGTGACCGCACTGGCCTTTTGGGGGGGGCACACATAGGCCTGCAATGATGCAATAATTGTACTGCTTAAAAACGAGCACTACATGTAGGGCATAGCCTGGCTTGGGAGGCTGCCCCACGACACAAGGAGTCTACCATGTACAATTCCTAACACCAGCATGGCACCAACGTGTGGTTCTGATGACCTCAAGTGACATGTATTGGGATCCATAAACCAAAAGTGGAGGGCGTCTTCCAAAGCAAGCAGTCACTATGCCCTTCTCCTTAGTGCTCACCCAGCACGCAACATGTGTTCTTATGGAACCCTCACCCACATGCTAATCATGTGGCATGCTTCATTAACGGATCCTCACCTGGTGAATACTCACCACCAGGTGGTCTCAACCTTGCACTGGGAGGGAGCACTTTAATGTTCTATATGTTGTTAGTGGGATCTTAGATCAGACAAGGTTAAAAATAGCTTTAGGAAACCCAATTGTTTAATTAAAAGGGCTCTCTGATTGGGTTAAAATAAATTACATCACACAAAGAGGCATTTACTTAGCAAGTGTGTCTATTCTAGGTTGACATGTTTCACCTGCTTCACAAGATGAACAGATTTCAACAGGACCTCTAGGACCCTTTCCTAAGTAGGAGTTACGCATCTGCATGCATTCCATGCAAGAGCTACAGATAGTTACCCAACCTTACTATACAGGGTGAGTTGATTTCAAACTAGAGATCATCCTCTTCAAGAATCCTAACAAAGGAGAAGGAACACAGAAACGGAATTACATTGGTATTAGAATAGGAGTAGTTTAAACAAAGAAACTTAACGTTGGCGAGTGCGAGCGAGGAAAAAACTCTGTTCCGCAGTGCAGGGCAGAGTTTTTCAAACCTCTGCGCGGTACTCTGCAAGCAGAGCGGAATTTCATGCCCAGGCCTAGGCAGTAGTGAAAAATGTATCCTTTAGGTAAGTGGGGCCTCTACCCATCAAAGACTTGTGGATGAGGCAGCAGAGCTAGCAAAGTGTTCAAAATATCATGCAGTTATCTCATTATCCAAGTAAATTCACACAGTGCATCATATATCCACACACAAAGAGGAGAGTAAAAATTTAAATGTAAGCCATTGGGCTACTAGTGTTTTTTGAGAGGAGCATACGTGACAACGGAGATTATCCAGGCCGCATGGGAGCAAATGCGGGGGATTGCTGGGATCAAATATTGCACACTGTAAAAACATGGGAGAGATAGCCATGCATTACTAGTAAAGGAGAATAAATATACCAACAATTGACCTAGGGGTCAGGGGGGATTACTTACTGCACCAATGCTCATCGGGCACTTCCCAACCTACCTCCGTGGGCCACATCTCTCAAATGTGGTAGAGAGGCAGCTCGAGCTGTTTGTTTTGGGACTCGCCCTCTACTTTTGGTTTAGGAATATCAGTTTGGGGAAACTGAGGGCCTTTCCCATATAACTGTTCCCCTCCCTTCTCATTGGTTTTGGTATGTAATGACTGTAACATGATCCAGCACACGGTATAACACCTCTGAACTGTGCTGCCCTTGCAAGGGTCTGTGCGGTAGCCCTTCCACGCCTGTGACCCTCGGAGCACATCAGCTACATCAGGGGGGACTTGACTCTTTTCATCAACTCTTTACCTCTCACCATGGATCTCCCAAAGTCAGGGAAGAAAGGCACAAGTCTGCTGTCACCGGTCAGGATGGTACAAGCTCCTACAAGTCCAGACCCCCTTCAGGCCTCAACCTTGGCACCAGGAAGTGCTACTTCATTGCACACTGTCTTACAAGCTGTAATGGACAGTAAAGCAGCCCTCAAAGCCACAAGCGATGCTATCACTCTCGATCTCACATGAGTGCAGGCTGATCAATACAAGCTGGCTGAGAGGGTGACCGGGACGAAATGTACTCTTTCCAAGAGAGGAGTAGGTTCCTCAAACATAGGGCTGAAAATCTGGAGGGCAGGTTGCATTGCAGCAAACTTCGTTTTGTGGGAATACCAGAAGGCAGTGAGAATAGACCCCCGCCACCTTCTTAGAAGACTGGATCAGAACAGCCCTGAGTACAGAGGTGCTAACCACTCACTTTGCATTGAAAGAGCATATGGGATTATGAATGGGCTGCCCGTGCCTGACGGGCGGCCTTGCACCCTCATGTCAACTTACTGCATTTTCGGGATCGAGACCATCTTGTGACAGGCTAGACAGAAGGTGCCCCTGGCTATTGAAAATTCTACAATCATGATTTTTCCGGATTACACTGCTGCAATACAGCAGCAGCACAACTCCTTTGGTGGAGTCAAAGCGAAATTGCATGAACTTGGGGTCCCACACATCCTGCTTCCAGAAAGCTTGAAATCAATGGTTGACATTCAATAATTATTCTTTACTGACTTGAAAGAGACCTGGAACTGGGTAGAACTCAGAGAAGCTGACGGGGGCGTTGGGGGTAGGGAGCGGGGAAGGGGGGGTGGGGGAACCCCGATGACCTCCACGGAGGAACCACATGGGACTGGGGCGGTCTCACCCTTGGACAGGCATCGAAGTGTCATGACGATGCGCTGACAACAACAACTGTCATGGTGCAGGCGGTCTACCTCCAGATGCGGATGGGAGGCGAACCGTACACACATCAAAGACGGCGTGTCCGGCGCGCGAAAGAGGACGTCCAGATGGTGGGGGAGGCATATATACCCCTCCCCCTGTCCTCGCGCACAGGAAGTGACGCTCGCTTTGCGCGCCGCAACAAGGCTGGGGGGGACTCCTCCCTGAGTCCCTGCCCAAAAGGGGGTGTGGGGTGCCCCGATGGCACTAGAGGGCTGCCCTCTTTAGTGGCCCCCTGCGGGGGCCTCGGACAGCCGCAAAGGCGGGACAGCCCAAACATTGGATCCAGGGCCTCCACAGATGAACTCCCCCTGGTCTCGCCACGCACAATGGACGATCTGTGACATGCAGTATTCCCTGTATGGTGCGTGCCCGCGCACCCTGACATACCTGAGCGCGCAATCTCTATTGTGAAGCGCGCACACTTCACATATCAGTTAATGACCGATTGCAGCTGCTGCTTTTAAAATGCGAGCAGCGGACAAAACAGTCACTTAAATGTTGAAAAAGCACAGGGAGAAGCAGGAGCGATCTCCACTGAAAGAGCAGCAGAGCACACTGAATGGGGCTGAAGAGGGTCAGAAGTTGGTTTGACCAGGGACCTCAGGGTTGGCGATAATATTTTCATTAAGTTTGAGTTCCGAGCACTGGCAGCTGATGCTCCTGCAGGGAGGGTTCCTCCTGCTTTTGACCCATCCATTCCATTCCACTCCTGTGAGGGGAAATAAAAAAGAAAAAAAATTCAGCCTGTTCTCTCTCCCTGTCTCTGCAGTTTTACAAGCTGAGTGAAAACTGAAAAGTGTGCTGTGTAAATCATGCAACAAACCATGTAAAACATGATAAAGTCTCTTCAAATTCAAACAAGCACATGCAGAAGCTTTGACGTGACGTCACATTATATCACTGCACTCAGAGTCTGAGGCACTTATTAAAAGTGAGACTTTTAAAGCTTGAACTTAAGACCATTTCTGCACCGTGCTCTGGCGACAATGCACTTTGTAAACTAAGAGGAAAGTAAGTTGTAATGTGCACCCTGCTGGTGGCCCACATTGTTATAGATAAAGCAACATTATAGACTAATAAATGAAACAAAATGCTGAACTCATGCATAATGAAGGTGTGCCATGCCAACTTGTGTGTGCCAGTTTGTATTGAAAGGAAACAGTTAAATATGTCAGGTTGTTGGCATTAATGTTCATTTTGTCACTAACATTATTTTAGAATGCCTGAGGAATTTAGGTTGATACACCAGTGGCATAGCAAGTGTGGCAAGAGCCCTACTGCAAAGAAGAAACTGGGCCCCTTGGTCGCTGTTTGAATGGTAAAATACAGCAATAATCAGCTTTCAGTAGGCCCCTCAGGCATCCAGACCTTGGTGTCACTGCGCCTGCTGCACCAATGGAAACAACACATCTGCATAGCACTAAATGTAGCATTTTTTTTTTTGTCTTTTTTTTTTTGTCCTCATTCGCCATCAATCTCACTTCAAATCACACCCTAGGTGTCTGTACTCACTCTCAAGAAACTGAGGAATATAGGCTGTTGGAAGTGGCGCCCCGCCTACTGGAACCAGAAACACTTTGGGGATCAATGAAGAAACCACTGAGATACCTCTTCTGCCAAGCTCTGAGAGCTAGATGACTTTCGCCGATAGACCGCCATGATACCTGGCAATACACGACTTAGCCCGAAGAGTATTAACAGCATAATCATGGGACTCAGGGGGGGGGGAATTTTTTTTTTACATTTTCCACGGTTTTACATCGTCATCTCCGGACCCCATCTAAGTTGCAAAGGATTCCAAAATGCCTTCTTCTTGCTATTTCCCTGTCTGGCCAGGTGCAATTTAGAAACTGCCAAGACTGAAGACTGCCAATCCAAAAAGGTAGGAGGACTTGATTCCGTCCATTTTATACAGATTTGCCTCCTGGCTAGTAGGATAGAATAGAAAAGCAGCACTCCAGCGAGGCCAGTAACTTTTTCTGCAAGGCCAAATATTATTAGGGGTAGATCTATGTTGATAGTGCAGCCCAAAACACTTGTCAAGAAATCACCGACCTCCCCCAAAAAATAGCAAGAGAAGGACATTCCATAAACATGTGTATATCTGAGGCAGAAACCTGGCCGCATTTTTTACAACTAACCGGTGGCCCATCGGACATTTTTGTCAATTTATAAGGAGTGAAGTAGGCCCTATGGATGGTAAACAGGTGGTTCCTTTTTAACCAAGCTGGTTTCACAACTTCATGTAGAGTCTTACATGATTTCTGCCATAGTTTAGCACAGTCTTGTGTGGGTAAAGGGGCCCCCACAGTTCCTCGGCCAGCTTGAATTCGCCATCTACTTCTTCCAACAGAGTTTGGTACCAAAAGGAAACTTCTTTCCTCCCTGGGGGTTTGGTCACAAGCTGGTGTTCTAAAACGCTACCACAACCCACAGCATTTTTTCATGGATGAGATTGAACCCAGCTTGCCAGCTGATAATGTTTGAACCGGGAGAGTCCTCCCCCAACCCTATCCTGGAGATGTTCCCAGGGAATAAGAGTGCCTCCAAGGAGGAGGTCTCCCCAAACCAACAACCCCGCGTCACTCAAAGGTTTTGCCAGTCTGTCCTTTAGGCACTCTGGAGTTCCGGGGAATCCCAAAGGGAGCCAAGCTGGAAAAATAATCGAGCCCCACTGCCCCTCTCACTTTGGCCCAAGTTTTGGCTACCCCCTGGAGAACCTTCAGCTTGACTTTTTTTTAAAAACTTTGGATCCCCGAATTTAAACAAAAAGCCTTCCTCTGACAGTTTGGCACCCCTAAGCATAGCTAAGAACATCCCTCCAGCACCAGTATTCACAGGCATTCTCAGTAGCATACGTGAGTGTGAGAGTTGGAAAGCCCAGGCATACAACTGGAAGTCCGGTAAAGCCAGGCCACCCTTTTCTCTTCTCCGCCTCAGCTTTTTCCATGCAATCCTAGATGATTTGGATGCCCAGACGAATGAGTTAATTTCACTCTGAAGCTTAACAATCGTGGATTTTTCAAAATAAAGGGGGATACAATTAAAAAGAAATGTGATCTTTGGGAGTATCGTCATCTTGATCAGATTAATTCTTCCCAAGATTGACAACGGAAGTAGGGCCCAAGATTTCATTAGCCTTTTACATTCCTTTACCACTATATCTAGGTTGATCTCAGCAATCTTTGTGATATGCTGAACCACATGGACTCCCAAATATCTCTTTTTGGAGCTAGGCTGGTAACACTGCTGTGTCTCTGCCAGATTCCAGGTCATAATTTCCGTTTTTGCGGCATTAATCTCATATCCAGAGACAGAACCAAACTCCCGGGCTAAACTGATGACTGCTGGAAAGGCTGACTGTAAATCAGCGGAAAAGACCAAGTTATCATTGGCATACAGGGCTACCTTCCTCTCCCACTCCCCATACTTAAATGGCTGGATATTAGAATCAGCCCTAAGCCGTTGAGCAAATGGCTCGATGTAAAGATCAAATAGAAGCGGGGAGAGTGGGCAGCCCTGTCTAGTCCCTCTAGTAATTCTGAAGGAATCCGTAATATTCCCATTAACCAATAGCCTAGCCGTGGGGTTCTGATAGATCAACTGGACCATGTGACAAAATCTTTCCCCCAAATTGAACTTCCTCAAAGCCTCCGACAGGTAGATCCAATTCACTCTGTCGAAGGCCTTGGTAGGGTCCAATGTCATGGCTGCTAATGGGAGGGAATATGTAGAGGCGAGATCAATGTCACCAATGAGATCATACGAAAGGTCTGAAAGCTGCCGGTTCCTAACAAAGCCCTTCTGATCTAAATGGAGGACATCCCCCACCAATCTCGCTGCCAAAATGGAGGTGAAAATTTTATAGTCTACACTAAATGTAGCATTTTGTTTCGGAGGCCCCACCTCACTGTTTTAATGTACTGTGTATGAGCTGATGGTAGTCCCAGGGGTCTAGCTACCATTCGTGCAACAGGTGCAGTGGCACCAGAGCCCATTGAACCGTGTAGTTACAGAAGAATTAAGCAAGAAGCATAACCAGGCTTTAGAGCTATTTCCTTTGTGCAAAAATACACCCTTGTGTCCAAAATGGGCCAGAAGATGTATTTTGCGCTAACAAATAGCGCTAAATTCTACAGAACCTGAATAGCAGCGTGAGCAGCCACTCATGCTCACTAAATATGCTGAGCTAGAATTTTCCTCCCAACCTTCTCTCAGCATAAAGCTCAAATTTTTTCTTAGGGCAAAATGCAGCCTCATGTTCAAAATGGACAAGAGGATCCATTTTGTGCTACGACGATAGCGCTAAATGTAAAAGAACATGAACAACAGCACGAGCAGCCACTTATGCTCTCTAAATTAGTTGTTCCTGTACTAATGTGTCCCCTAAATTTATCTTAATTACAGTAAATTGCAATTAATTATCAGTAATTTCGCATCACAATGTCGGATTACTGAAATGACTTTAATTACTCTGACGTAATTCAAATTTTGCCCAGGCCTAGTAAATTGCTGTGTTTTACTATACCAACAGCAGTCAAAGGGGTAATTGTCCTTACTGCATCAGGGCCTGTGGCATACTTACTACACTGCTGGCTACTAAATTTTGCATCCTGGGCCGTATTATGATAAGGGCGCACTTTTCCTGATTCTGGCACGGCACCCCCTCAAACAGGTACACCATGCGCAAATAGGGAATGTGCGCCCTATATGTTGAATGCACTCCCCTCAGGGCAGCGTGACCTCATGCTGCCATGGTGGCGGCACATTCAAGTGAAATATAGACCGGCGGCTTCAAAGCCACTCCATGTTTCACAGTGCAGGCGGCAACTCGCCTGTATTTTCAAGCGGGATCAAAAAGATCCCCCTTTAGGCGGGTGTAGTGAAGGACTGCACTCACCTGCAAGGGGATGTCTGGGCGGTCATGGGACCCCCAATTATCCCTTGATAGGCTGCTCTCACGGGGCGCGCTGACTGTGCGCCACCATTTTGTGGCACACTTTCAATGCACCTCTTGACAGATTTTTAGGTCGAGCCTAGCAGCGCACATGAGCTGCTCTGCGAGGCATAGTGTATTCAGTACATGGGCTTTAAGCCGGCCCATCGCTTGTCATTGGTTGTTCTGGGTGCCTTTCTAAATTACTTACTTTTGAATGGTAAATCGTGCCCATTTGTCCCTCCTTTTGGTTTGTCGTTCTCTGCCATAGTGACTGGCCCTGTTACAGGGCTCATTTTGCTTCTGTCCATTTCAGTTCGTTTCGCGCAGTATTTTTTCTGATTACCTGCCTTGTGTTCTGGAAATGTTGGAAACACGAGCAGTTGACCAGTGTTACTGCTTTCCCCTCCCACCCACCGTTTCACTGTGCGTTCTCCCCTTCGCACCTTAACTTTCACTTATGATCTACAGAGTCTGGGTCACTGAAGATAGAGTTGAGCAGTCACAAAGTTAGAATGTTAGAAATTTGAATTTACTCGCAAGCTCCCTTTCACCCAAACGTTAGTTTTTAGCATTAATTATCTTTCACTCGCTCAGAGCTCCATTGCTCCATTTCTGTAAACAGGGCTGTAAATCTTGTTCTTTATCTGGTCACAAATGTGGCAGCTGTGTCTCTGTTCCCAGTGGTAATTCATCATTCTTAGTCCGCTAGCCAGTGCTGCTAGCTGCTTCTCTGGTCCCAGAGGTAATTCCTCATTCTTAGTCCTCTAGGCAGTGCTGCAGCTGCTTCTCTGATCCCAGAGGTAATTCCTCATTCTTAGTCCTCTAGGCAGTGCTGCAGCTGCATCTCTGTTCCCATTGGTAATTCCTCATTCTTGGTCCTCTAGCCAGTGCTGCAAGCAGCTTCTCTGGTTCCAGTGGTAATTCCTAATTCTTAGTCCTCTAGCCAGTGCTGCAGCTGCTTCTCTGATCCTAGTGGTAATTCCTCATTCTAAGTCTTCTAGACAGTGCTGCAGCTGCTTCTCTGGTCCCAGTGGTAATTCCCCATTCTTAGTCCTCTAGGCAGTGCTGCTAGCTGCTTCTCTGGTCCCATCAGTAATTCTTGATTCTAAGTCCTCTAGACAGTTCTGCTAGCTGCTACTCTGGTCCCGTCTGTAATTCCTCATTCTAAGTCATCTAGGAAGTGCTGCTAGCTGCTTCTCTGGTCCGGTTGGTAATTCCTCATTTTAAGTCTTCCAGACAGTGCAACTAGCTGCTACTCTGGTCCCGTCTGTAATTTCTCATTCTAAGTCCTGTAGACAGTGCTGCTAGCTGCTTTTCTGGTCCCATTAGCAATTCCTCATTATAAGTCCTCTAGGCCGTGCTGTTAGCTGCTTCTCTGTTCCTGTAGGTAATTCCTCATTCTAAGTCCTCTAGACAGCGCTGCTACTCTGGTCCTGTTGGTATTTCCTCAGTCTAAGTCTTTCAGACAGTGTTGCTAGCTGCTACTCTGGTCCCATCGTTAATTCCTCATTTTAGGTCTTCAAGACAGTGCTGCTAGCTGCTACTCATGTCAGTTGGTAATTCCTCAATCTGAATCCTCTAGACAGTGCTGCAGCTGTGTCTCTGTTCCCAGTGTGAATTCCTCATTCTATGTCCTCTAGACAGTGCTGCAGCTGCTTCTCTGGTCCCGTCAGTAATCCTCATTCTAAGACCTCAAGGCAGTGCTGCCAGCTGCTTCTCTGGTCCCAGTGGCATTCCTCGTTCTTAGTCCTCTAGCCAGTGCTGCTAGCTGCTACTCTGGTCCCATCTGTAATTCCTCTTTCTAAGTCTTCCAGACAGTGCTGCTAGCTGCTACTCTGGTCCAAACGGAAATTCCCACATTTTAAGTCCTCTAGGCAGTGCTGCAGCTGTGTCTCTGTTACCAGTGGTAATAAATCATTCTTAGTCCTCTAGGCAGTGCTGCAGCTGTGTCTCTGTTACCAGTGGTAATAAATCATTCTTAGTCCTCTAGGCAGTGCTGCAGCTGTGTCTCTGTTACCAGTGGTAATAAATCATTCTTAGTCCTCTAGGCAGTGCTGCAGCTGTGTCTCTGTTACCAGTGGTAATAAATCATTCTTAGTCCTCTAGGCAGTGCTGCAGCTGTGTCTCTGTTACCAGTGGTAATAAATCATTCTTAGTCCTCTAGGCAGTGCTGCAGCTGTGTCTCTGGTCACAGTGGTAATTCCTCGTTCTCAGTCCTCTAGGCAGTGCTGCAGCTGCATCTCTGGTTTCATTGGTAATTCCTCATTCGAAGTCCTCTAGACAGTGCTGCTAGCTGCTTCTCTGGTCCCGTTGGTAATTCCTCATTTTAAGTCCTCTACACAGGACTGCTAGCTGCTTCTCTGGACCCGTTGGTAATTCCTCATTCTAGGTCCTCCAGACCAGGGGTCTCCAACTTTTTCTGTAATAAGAGCTACTTATGTTCAATGAAAATTATCCCGAGCTACTGTAAATGATGTGATAGTCTAATCAAGACTGTCAGCAGTGATCACATCAGTGTATTAGGCAGGGCTACAAACAGCAAAGTAACAAAAACACTATCAATTTGGAATGAATCTACATGGGTAATAGATATCGGCCATAGCTGCTATTCCCCGGCACAATGGTAATAATATGAGTAATAAATGTCTCCAACTCAAATAATAACTTTACATTTATTTTGGAAATTGAAAGTTTTTTCTTCAAACATCAGGTTATGAGTACTGAAAATACACACATTTTTGTCTCAAATACATGCGTTTTAATTTTGGCATGCACATAATAATGAAACCAAGCAAAGGCTTTCATGTTAGTAATCAAAGATGCACACAGGCGAGCTACTCACAGCTCGCGAGCTACTTGTTGGAGACGCCTGCTCTAGACAGTGTTGCAACTGCGTCTCTGGTCCCAGTGGTAATTCCTCATTCTAAGTCTTCTAGCCAGTACTGCAGCTGTGTCTCTGTTCATACATCCATTACACTCCAAACAAGAACACAGAGATAAAAGAAATTGGCATTTACAACACCAATAGCTCTAAGTCTGACAAATGGAGACCTATTGCATTGCAAATGCTTGTTTGTCTCTGCGCCCGCGTTCATAATACGGCGCGGATACAGAGGCACAGGGCCACACCCCCATGCGAATGAGGGATCGCCCTCCTGAGATAGCTCAGGCGCTACATGTTCACCAGGGCTATCATTATTACAGAAGGGGCCACACAAGCGTCTGCGGCCCCTTCTGTAATACCAAAGTCCCCCGAGGGCGCACAAAGTGGGCGCACATGCCCATTGCGCCCCTGGGGCATTTTCTGTAATACGG
Organism: Calotriton arnoldi; assembly: GCA_963921515.1. NCBI lineage: Eukaryota > Metazoa > Chordata > Amphibia > Caudata > Salamandridae > Calotriton > Calotriton arnoldi. Next base: position 597,024 of record CAWUFW010008351.1, read on the forward strand.
CCTGTGGTCTTTCTAAAAATATGCATAAACCCGAGCTACGTGTCACTCCCATCATGGGTGGTGGATTGTATTTTTGGGCAAAGAAGGTGATTTGTGCAGGACATCGCACAGATAACATCATCATTATTACAAGTCACTGCTGCAACACCACTGCCTGAGCAGGAGTGAACCCCTCACCTACCTCTTCTTGGTTCATGCAGGCTTCCCTTCCAGCTAAAATAAAGTTTTCCATTGGTTTCATTTACAAACATGGTATATTTTTATAAATGTAGAAGTAGTAAAATATTTTAGTATGTATGGCTTTAAAGTCACTGTACTGTTCATCAGTAATAAATGCATGTGTTTTGGAAATACACATCACACTACATTCTTACATCAACAGTGTTAAAAACATCCCGGCCATTTATGAATTATACTTTAGCCTACGTAATGTTCAGAATTGTCCAAGATGGGGAGAGAATACTTTTACAAAAAGAAGGGTCCAAGCTGTGCTGCATTTTAAAAGAGACCTTAATACTAGCAGTCTTCAAGCCTATGATCTGAAAGCTGCAGATCTCTGCAGTGGATGCATTAACCTTCTGAGCTACCTTACACGTTAACTAAGGCACATGCATAACAGTCTGTGTAATTTTTAATTGAGAATTGACAAACACTTTGGTTAAGTAGCTCCAAGCACTTTTGTTCCTTTATAACACTGCACTGTGCATTTTTTGTTCATTTTATGTTGTGACTCACCGTAGGAACAACTGTGGTTCATCCGGTGCCGAATGGCTCCTGTCACCCCATTACCAGCGCATTTAAAACAAAATACACTGAGATGAATAGGTGCTTTACGTATTATTTCATAGTGCATTACCTGAGAGGATTAGGTTTTTCAAATGTTGTGTATTTGTTTGTATGCGTGACTCTTGTACAGTGCATACTGAGAACTTAGTCACATCCAGTTGTCTTATTGGGTAGAAATTGTGGGTGTGTGGTTATGATGGGATATGATTGAGAGCTCTGGAGTTGAGGCAGAATGCAGTGGCATTTCTCACAGGGCCTGTCAGTGGGTCCTAAAGGTGTTCAGACTACATGCGCCTCCAATCTTGGCCTCTCTCATATCACAACACTGTGGTGCTTTAAGTACTGACCACAGAGAGCAATTGTCACATATATGCAAATTGTAACAGTGGGGATATGAGTAGAGGAGTTACACAATGTTCAAAATAAGACACTGCCTAAGGGAAACAAATTGCAGTGCTTACAACACCACTCCACAGTGTTGTGTGTGGAGTGGATGTTGAGGTAGAGGAGATGAAAGTTGTGCTGGAAAGAGTGAAAAAACGGAGCTGAAGAGAAAAAAGATGACGTGGGAGATACGCATTTGGAGGATTTCAGAAAGATGTGGGGAGAAAAAGGATGTAAGTGTCGGAAATTGGTGTGAAAAGCAGACATTTTCACAACAAAAGGTCTGGCTTGTTTTAGGCGTAGCGCCATTTTTACGATATGTCTGGAAAAAAGAAAACTCAGAAAGGCACACAAATACTGGTTAGGTTTGCCGCTGTGTGGAGCACAGGATTCTGGTTCACGTATTTTTAGCCATACCTCTCAGAATCAGTTCTTAGTTACACTCCTTTTTCCTTTTTGCCTTACCCCTTTTAGAGCTTCTTCACCAATTTTAATTCACTTAAAGCACTGCTCAAAGGTGAAAAACTGTTAGGACTCACTGTGAACTGGCACTACAGGGAATGATACACACATGTTGTCTGTAGCCTCCCCAAAGGCCCAAGATCAAAAAGTGTGTGCACGTCTTCTCAACTCCTCCACACATGCATGTTGGGTCCGGGAGACTGATTCATACAATTTCTCTAGATACTGATGGTGGGAAAGTACATTTGTGGTACACCACATCCTCTATTATTATGGTATGGCCTCCCTTGATGAGATTTCAGTCTCTCAGGTTTCTAGAGTGATGTTTCACTCTGTAGACTGGCTCTTGGGGTTACAATCTGCTGCAGCGTCTTCGATGTACTGTCACAGCTGTTTATCAGGATTTAAGGGTTAATGCAGACTTCTGCCCATTTCTTATGGTATCAAGGTCTGTCATCCTCATTTTTCAGTGCTAACATTTATTGTACTACAAGTCAAATGAAATGCAAGTGTTTGAGAAATAACCAATTTTTAATTAGAAAGATTCTTTATCATACTTTTTGCAGGCCACTTGCTGTATCTTTTAATGTGGGATCTTCTATAGGATGAATCTGGCTCATCCTCCCTCTGCATTACAGAAATTATAACACAGAATTCTGTTTTATAAACCCATTAAGCATAAAGAATCCTAATAAATAAACACATGAGCACATTTCGGTTAGGCCTAAACTAGAAACCCCAGTAGCTATTGTATGCATGGTCAGTTTCTCGGCACAAATAGCCTTTGCTGCAGTGCACAGAGACCTTAAAGTTCTGCACATGGAGGGAAAAATTTAGAGGGAACATAGATGACATGTGGCTGCAGCGGCCCTCCCGGCAGTAAGCTGGGTTGGTGGACCTAGTAGGCACTATTACGCTTGCACTTCTGACCTGCCTACTGTACAATAGGTCTAGGTTATTGCAGAATACATTACAAGCTTGCCTGCTTTTATGGGGTTCGTGGTGCCCAGGTAATGGGCGTTCAGCCTTGCTGCAGTTTGGCCCGAGCACACGTTTCTTCCCCCATTTGGATGACCTCTTGCCAGTTTTTTGGGTCACTCTCCATGGGTAGTTTCTTTGTACAAATGATATGCTTTGTTTGGATGCAGAGCGACCAATTCATGTTTGCTGTGTTGGGCATCTGGCAGTTCCTAGCTCTGCCCTGGGATGGGAGTTAAAGTTGGTGCTTGTTTAGTTATGGAATTACTCAGTCAGACCTTGAACCTTGGGCCCAACATGGTGCTACATGAGAATTGTTTACACTGCACACTTTAAATCATGGGTGAAACAGTGATCCCTCTTGTAT